>JAQQAC010004778.1:14632989-14794669 GCA_029783875.1 Phataginus tricuspis | reverse complement strand
AAAAAATAACCAGCTTAAAATGATCAATATACCAAAGAGGTATATTTTCTTTACTTCACAGGATGTCTTTAGAAAGAGGGTAAGGGGACTATGGAATCTAAAATTCAAGGTACATTGAAGGCAGGTCACAGATGATCTTGAGTGCTTCCCTGAACTGTCTCCAACCCAGATTTATCCACTGAGTGATGGGAAATCTTCGGAAGTGTCTGAATATAGGAGAAATTCAGAATAACAGGGTTCCAGGAAGATTAACATAGTGGTATCAGGACGGAAACATTTTTCCTTCCTCTCTTCTAGGTTCTTTGCTGATTAAATCGACATAAGACAGATTAATAAGAGAAAGATAAAAATTTACCTCCCGTATACATGGAGAAACCCAAGATAACTAAGTAACTCTCTGAAATGGCTGAGGCCATCACCTTAAAAAACATCTTCAACTAAAGACAAAAGAAGATGTTGGGGGCAGGGAGTCACTCATGGGGGGCTACCAGGAAAAGCACAGCAAACAAGAGTAAGGTTGTTTTGCAGAAATCAGCCTTCGATTTTTCCATTGATAAGAGCTTCTAGATATTGAGTCATCCCCCTTTCCCTGGTACAACAAGGGAGATGCCCTTACAAATGTAGAGTTCATTTCCTCCTACTTGTGAGTCTTTCTTACAAAAGAGTAACTCAGTTTTCACAGTTTTTCTTATGTCTGCAATTTCTTAAAAATAACCGCCTTGAAGTAATCAATACACCAAAGAAGCATATCTTGGGATGGCAATATTTGCTTCCCTTCGGGGGTGAAGTGGAAAATGTCTTGGGCCAGGACAATGACCCTTGCCTTAATGTCGGTGCTTGAGATGGACATTCTTCTCGTCTGTCCAGCATGCCTTCCCTACTTCTTCCAATACCAGAAGACTTCTTCTCAGCAGAAAACCCTTTTATTGTGGCCAAGATGGATGATTTCCCACCCCAGTTCTGGGTAGAGTGAACCTGACCACAGGCCATATATTTTAGTTTGAAAGAGAACATTTGTCCCAAGTCAGGATAATCAGATTCTTTCCTGGTGCTTTTCTGCCAGAACTATTATGAAACTCTTCCAGCTAGAATTGCTGAGGAGATATTTGTGATTGAGAGGTCACAGCAGCCATTTTGCACATAATGAGGAGGACTTCCTGGTTGACAAACTTAATCCAAGTCCTTATGAGTGTTAAATTCTAAGGTTTAATGGCAAAAGGAACCAACCCAGAGCTGAGCTTCAGAGTTGAATTGCTCTACATGAGAAAATGGGAAGGATTTGTTTTTGATTTTGCTTTTCTTCATTAATGCCTCTTAAGCAAACCTTCTTTCAAAGGCTGCCACATGACCAACATGGTCTAGGGGTAACTTGGGTGAAAGAAAGAACAGACGAGGATGGGAGTAGGAGGGGGTATGGCCGAGGGCACAAGAGAGCAATCAGAGCAAGAGAAAACGAAGGACGGGGGCCTCTTTTTAAACTTGGTCACTGAATTGGGGACTGAAAGAAAACTGAATGTGAAGATGAAATGAAACCGAAGAGCTCAGCACAGCCTGAAACATGTCAGCACAGGGCAAACTGGGGAGAATTCATAGACGCAGCCAGCTCGCCAGGAAATGAGAAGCGAAGCTCTCGGGGAATTCTCAGAAACCCGAGGTACTTTCCACAAGCTGTGGGAAAGGGGATTCAGGCCAGTCTTCTCTAGTTTACAGGGCGTCATGATCTTGTGAGTGTTACTGGAACGTGTCACACCTCTGTGGAAAGAACACTGGCTTCGGGGTGAGAAGGACCAGCTCCAGCATCAGCTTAGTTCTCTGCCAAGTTGTCTGAACTTCCTGACTCGATTTCCTTCCCTACCAAAGGAGAGATTTGTATAAAAATATCCCTTTTAGTTTTAAGCACCACTATCTATGATGACAAATGAGTTGGGCATGCCCATATGGCACAGAAAATAACATAGAGTCTATGAAGATGTATATGTCCTAGCGGGCTGGAGGGAGGTTCTGTGACTTTATACTGATTAATCTGGAAAGACTGAAGGAATAAGACCTTTCTGAAAGTTCATTTGGTTCTGTAGATGCAGAATCCCCATAATGCTGGATAACAGCTCTGAGGCAATAGGGTCTGTTTATTACACTTGCTCGATGCCAGGCACAGAAAAATGATCTACTTATGTTATGTTTGCAGCACAACTCTAAGGCAGGGGCTGGTAGCACTGCTTTCCTAGGAAACTGAGGCACAGTGATTAAGCAATGTTCCAACATCACAGCTCCTGAGGGTCAGCGCTGGGAGGGTCATCCTGGTGATCAGAGTCCAGAGGCTGTTTCTTTAATTACTCCCTCGTCCTGCCACACAGTGTGGACGCTGAATTGGAGACACCAGCTCTCCACAAACATTCACATCCTGTCTATTGTGTGAGCCCCAGGGCTTTCCTGTATGGGGGCAGGACCAGGATTACTGGTCCTCTTCTGTAGTTGAAGAATTTGAACAATCCTCCTAAACTGCATAGAGGAAGATGTAAGATCCAATCAAGACTTTCTGATAACAAAGCACTCTCTTGTGGAGCCATATACCAGGGTCTATAGACAAATGTAATAATATCATCCAGATGTGCTTTGAGTAAACTGAGATTTGGATACTCTGTGCCCCAAACTGGGGAACTTGAAAATGACCCTTGGTCCAGAGGCTGTAGAGCAAATATCACCTCATTTACCTGAGAAAACCTCTTTCCTGCTCACCTCCTGCTCCAGAATGATCCTGTGCATAGAACTGAGCAGAAGCCATCACTTCCATAATAATCTGTGAGTATCACTCTGCTTGCAAGCTAGGGACCCAGACTGCATCCTGAACTCTTGTGTCTGGACCAGCGTGTTGAGCGCTGGTGGGTGAAGGTGACCTTCAGGAGTGTGTAAGGGTGACTCAGACACTCGTGGGGCTGGGCAGAGCCTGAGTGTCTACACACAGGCTCGCACTTACACACGTGGCCATCCTGGCTGATCCTCCCAGTCTCCCTGTCTGCACAGTGTCTGCCTGAGAGGGGAAGTGCATGCCTTCCCATCAATTTCCAACCACTTCTGCACTGACGTGAATCAGCTGTTGTAGTGAGACCAAAGTGCCAGCCAGCTTTCCAAGAAGTCCTCCATGGGAGGACCACTTACTGCCAATGTCTGACATAAGCAATGTCTCATTCGCAGCTCCCCTAATTTTAGCAGTGGTTATGAGGTCCAGTTTGGGTAAATTTATCCCTGATGATGTCAGCAGTGGCAGATTTAGCTCCTTGGCATGAATAGGGGTTTTCAGAAGGAACTGCTGTACTGAGAGGGACCACTTACAAACCTGCTGGGGCCATGGCTTACTGAGATGTGATGTGCATTTTCCTGATGATTAGTGAGATAGCAGAGACATTGGAGCCCTTGTGCACTATGGGTGGGGATGTAAATGGGGCAGCTTCTATGGAAAATGGTATGTTAGGTCCTCAAAAAACAAAAATAGAATCACCATATGATCTAAGAGGCCCACTTCTAGGTCCTTATCCTGAAAAATTTAAATCAGGATCTCAAAGAGATACCCACTCTTCTGTGTTTGAAACAGCACTATTCACAATAGCCAGATAAAAGAGCATTATTCACAATAGCCAGATGTAGAAACAATTTAAGAGTCCATCATGAAGTGAATGGATTTAAAGAATTACACACACACAGGCAATCACATAGGATTATTATTCAACCTTCAAAAAGAAGGAAATCTTGCACTATGTGGCAATGTGGATGGACCTGGAAGACGTGATGCTAAGCGGAATAAGCCAGTCACAGAAGGGCAAGTACTAAATGAGCCACAGTACAGGAGGTCTCTAAAATAAAGCAAAGAGTAAACAATGGCAGGAAAAGTAGAATGGTGGTGGCCAAGGACTGGGGAGAAGGAGAAAGGGGGAGTTGCTAACCACTGTGTAGAAAGTTTCAGTCCTGCAAAATGAATAAACTCTAGAGATCTTCTGTGCAACATTGTGCCCATAGATAACAAGACTGTCGTATACTTAAGGAACTGCTCGGAGGGTAGATGGCAAGCTGAGTGTTCTTATCACAGTACAATTTTTAAAAAGAAGAACCTGCCAAGACAAAAGACAAAGCATGCTTCCCTCCCAGTTTTCATATGTGCCTCCAGGAAGAAACCACCTTCCTCTTCCCAGAGCCTGTCTGGACATGCAGGCTTTTCACACGTAAAACGTTTTCATTTTAGCTTCAAATTTAAAAAAAGTGAAAAATCCCCAAGTCGAAGAAAGACCTGAGTCAGTAGAAGTCAGCAGACCTCCTTGGTTTACTAAACACCAGGTACATTTTAAGCAACAGGCTGTGATCCAGACTTAGCTTGATGATTGGCAGTTCAGGGAGATCACTACAGATGTAACCAGGCAAGGGGAAAAAATCTAAACACAAAGCAGCAGAATCAGACTGGGATCAGAATTATTTTCTTCTTCTAAAACTCAAAATGAGAAAAACCACAGCATTGAATAAATGGCTTAAACACTCCAAGAAAATACAAACATATTAGGGAAGAAAAGAAGATGGTCTCAGTAAAATGGAGAAGTGGGTTTTGACTGGTTCTTGTGGGGCTAAAGACAAAACATGCTGCATAGACACTCTGATGGATCTGTTTCTCACAGGGGAAGGGTGAGCAAGTCTGAAACTGTATGTATGTTTCATCGTAGATGAGAGGAGTCAGGCTTCTCAGTGTCACTGAAAGAAGCTCAGAATAATCAAGGAGAAAAGACTGGGTGAAGCCTTCCGTGCTGGATTAAAGTCAGAGCTGCCAGTATGCATTCACCTACAGAAATGTTTGCGTACATGGCTTAGTGCGCACACATATATTTTCTTGCACTCATTTATTAGAAGTGACGCCCCAGTATATTTGTTGCACTCAGATCTTGGCTTCTGTCTTAATCTATCCAGGCTGTTATACCAAATACCATCGACTGGGTGGTTTACAAGCAATAGAAATTTATTTCTCACAAAGTCCAAGGTCAAGGTGCCAGCAGATTTGGTATCCAGTGAGGTCCCACCTTGTTCATAGGTGTCCATCCTTCTGTTGTGTCCTAACATCACAGAAGGGACAGGCAGCTGACTGGGGTCTCTTCTGTGAGGGCTCCACCCTCAGGACCTAATCAACCCCCAATGAGCCTACATCCAAATATCATCATCACACTGAAAACTTGGATTTAACATATAAATTTGGGGGTGGGGACACAAATATTTAGTCTATAGTAGTTTCTAAATACTATCCCATAACAAAAGGAACCGAGGCTCACTAGAAAAGGGACCAATTCTAACTCTGGGACAGGGAAAATACAAGATGATCCTCAGAGGTTTTGTAGTGCCAAAAGCAAGGAAGTATTAAAAAAAAATGAAAAGACAAGGGTGTATTAAAAGAATACATGAGTAACCCAAAAGAGAAATAAGTGGCCAAACGGAATAAACTGAGCAAAAAAATAAAAAATAATGACATTTAGCATTGGATTGTAAACCAAAGAATAGAAGAAATATCTGCAAGTTCATACTGATATAAATAATTGGTTAAATAAATAAATAATTGGAGGTTAAGGGACAATTATTGCTTACAGAAAAATTCCAATTAATAAATATAGAAGGAGAGAGAGGATTAAAGATGGAGGTGTGAGAGGAGAGACAGAGACTTCCTCCTAAAACCACATATAATATGAAAATATAACTAATACAACTACTCTTGAAAGAGCAACAGGAAAGAGGGCTGCAACAAACTGCATACACCTGGAGAAAAGAGCAGACCTCACGGAAAAGGGTAACGTACTAAAGCTGTGGTCCTGCGGGATCCAAGCTCTTCCCCCACCCCATCTCACTGGCAGGAGGAAGAGGAGCGGAGCAGGGAGGGAGTGCAGATCTGGGACTGCTGAAGGCCTAACTCTGGAGATCTGCGCTGGGAGCACAAACCTACTTTTCAAAGTGCTTGCATGATACTCTCGTAATTAGGGGGTTGGAAAGCTAAGACAGGCAGAATTCCTGGAGAGACTAAGATTTCAGCTTGTGGAAAGCAGGGATCCATATCCAGCTGCCCTGGGACAAAAGAAAGGCGGGAAGTCTGAGAGACTTCCTATCAAACAAGCCCTTAGCAAGAGGGCTGCTAAAGGGGCAAGGATTGCACAGAGCTTACTGGTCAGGAGAGAGGACAGGTAGACAAACTCTGCCCAGCAGGTTGGAAGCTTTCATGACCTTCAGGTGCTCCAGCTCCCTGGCTGCCTACACAGCTCCAGGAACCCCTTCCGTGACAGGCAGACTACTGCAACTTTCTCCTGGCCAGCCCCACAGGGCTGGCAAACCGGGAATCCCTACCCTGGTGTTAGGCCAGTCAGAGGGAAGATCTGTCTACAGCAACTAAAAACAAAGCACAGAGGCTTATACCTGTGTGCTCAGCCCACTGGTTCAGGCAGTGGAGACAGGCATAGCAGCCTGGAAGTAGGAAACAGCTCTTTCCTCCCCCAGGCACCAATACCACTCCCCTACAATCCCGGACATTGCTTCAGGGGCTGAGCAGCTCCAGAGAGTAGAGCTTCTGGGCACTAGAGGGCGCCATACACAAATATGAAACGCCAAGGGAACTTGGTCCAGAGTAAAATAATTAATACATCTCCTGAGAAAGATTTAAATGATATTGACCTCATGACTCTCCCTAAAAGGGAGTTCAAAATAAAAATCATTAACAGGCTTATGGAGTTATGGAAGGATATTCAAGAACTCAGGAATTAATTACGGTTGGAGATCCAATCATTGAAGAGCACAATGGACAGTATTAAAAGCAGATTGGATACAGTGGAGGAGACGATAAATGAAATAGAAATTAGAGAAGAGGAATACAAAGAAGCTGAGGCACAGAGAGAAAAAAAGATCTCTAAGAATGAAAGAATATTGACAGAACTGTGTGACCAATCCAAACGGAACAATATTCGCGTTATAGGGGTACCAGAAGAAGAAGAGAGAGAAAAAGGGATAGAAAGTGTCTTTGAGGAGGTGATTGCTGAAAACTTCCCCAATCTGGGGGAGGAGATAGTCTCTCAGGCCATGGAGGTGCACAGATCTCCCAACACAAGGGACCCAAGGAAGACAACATCAAGACATACAGTAATTAAAATGGCAAAGATCAAGAATAAGGACAGACTATTAAACGCAGCCAGAGAGAAATAAGATCACATACAAAGGAAAGCCCATGAGGCTATCATCAGACTTCTTAGCAGAAACCTTACAGGCCAGAAGGGAGTGGCATGATGTATTTAATGCAATGAGGGAGAAGGGCCTTGAACCAAGATTACTTTATCCGGCAAGATTATCACTTAAATTTGAAGGAGGGATTAAACAATTCCCAGATAAGCAAAAGCTGAGAGAATTTACCTCCCACAAACCATCTCTACAGTGTATTTTGGAGGGACTGCTATAGATGGAAGTGTTCCTAGAGTTTAATAGCTGTCACCAGAGGTAATAAAACCACAGTAAAGAAAGCAGAACAGCTAATTACTAAGAAAATGCAAAACTAAATTAACTATCCCCAAAGTCAATCAAGGGCTTGACAAACCGTACAGAATATGTTAGCTAATACATAAAGAATGGAGGAGGAAGAGAAATGAGGAGAAAAAAAAGAACCTTTAGATTGTGTTTGTAATAGCATATTAAGGGAATTAAGTTAGACTCTTAGATAGTAAGAAAAGTTAACCTTGAACCTTTTGTAACCACGAATCTGAAGCCTGCAATGCCAATAAGTACATACCTTTCCATAATCACCCTAAATGTAAATGGACTGAATGCACCAGTAAAAAGACATAGAGTCATAGAATGGATAAAAAAAACAAGACCCATCTATATGCTGCCTTCAAGAGACTCACTTTAAATCCAAAGACATACACAGACTAAAAGTGAAGGGATGGAAAAAGACATTTCATGCAACTGATAGGGAGAAAAAAGCAGGAGTTGCAGTACTTATATAAGACAAAATAGACTTCAAAACAAAGAAAGTCACAAAAGACAAAGAAGGACATTACATAATGATAAAAGGATCAATTCAACAAGAAGATATAACCATTATAAATATCTATACACCCAACACAGGAGCACCTACATATGTGAAACAAATACTAACAGAATTAAAGGGGGAAATAGAATGCAATGAATTCATTCTAGGAGACTTCAACACACCACTCACTTTGAAGGACAGATCAACCAGACAGAAAATAAATAAGGAGACAGAGGCACTGAACAACACAATAGAACAGATGGACCTAACAGACATCTACAGAACTCTACACCCAAAAGCAGCAGAATACACATTCTTCTCAAGCGCACATGGAACATTTTCAAAAATAGATCATATCCTAGGCCACAAAAGGAGCCTTGGTAAATTCAAAAAGATTGAAATTGTACCAACCAGCTTCTCAGACCACAGAGGAATGAAACTAGAAATGAATTAAGCAAAGAAAATGAAAAATCCCACAAACACATGGAGGCTTCACAACATGCTCCTAAATAATCAATGGATCAGTTACCAAATAAAAACAGAGATCAAGTAATATATGGAGACAAATGACAACAATAATTCAACACCAAAAAATCTGTGGGATGCAGCAAAGGCTGTGCTAAGAGGAAAGTATATTGCAATACAGGCCTACCTCAGGAAATAAGAACAATCCCATATGAGCAGTCTAAACTCACAATTAATGAAACTAGAAAAGGAAGAACAAATGAGACCCAGAGTCAGTAGAAGGAGGGACATAATAAAAATTAGAGCAGAAATAAATAAAATCGAGAAGAATAAAACAATAGAAAGGATCAGTGAAAGCAAGAGCTGGTTTTTAAAGAAAATAAAAAAAATAGATAAACCCCTAGCCAGACTTATCAAGAAAAAAATAGAGTCTACACACATAAACAGAGTCAGAAATGAGAAAGGAAAAATCACTAAGGATACAACAGAAATACAAAGAATTATGAGAGAATACTATGAAAAATTATATGCTAACAAACTGTATAACCTAGAAGAAATGGACAACTTTCTAGAAAAATACAACTTTCCAAGGCTGACCCAGAAAGAATCGGAAAATCTCAACAGACCAATTACCAGCAACGAAATTGAACTGGTAATCAAAAACCTACCTAAGAACAAAACGCCTGGACCAGATGGCTTCACCACTGAATTTTATAAACATTTGGTGAAGACCTAATATCCATCCTCCTTAAAGTTTTCCAAGGAGTAGAATAAGAGGGAATACTTCCATACTCATTCTATGAGGCCAGCATCACTCTAATACCAAAATCGGGCAAAGACACCACAAAAAAAGAAAACTACAGACCAATATCCCTGATGAACATAGATGCAAAAATACTCAACAAAATATTAGCAAACCGAATTCAAAAATACATCAAGAGGATCATCCATCATGATCAAGTAGGATTTAGTCCAGGGATGCAAGGATGGTACAACATTCGAAAATCCATCAACAGAACAAAAACCACATTATCATCTCCATAGATGCTGAAAAAGCATTTGACAAACTTCAACAACCATTCATGATAAAAACTCTCAACAAAATGGGTGTAGAGGACAAGTACCTCAACATAATAAAGGCCATATATGACACACCCAGAGCCAACATTATACTTAACAGCGAGAAGCTGAAAGCTTTTCCTTTAAGATCCGGAACAAGACAAGGATGCCTACTCTCCCCACTTCTATTCAACATAGTACTGGAGGTCCTAGCCATGGCAATCAGACAACACAAAGAAATAAAAGATATCCAGATTGGCAGGGAAGAAGTTAAACTGTCCCTGTTTGCAGATGACATGATATTGTACATAAAAAAACCCTAAAGAATCTACTCCAAAACTATTAGATCGAATATCTGAATTCAGCAATGTTGTGGAATACAAAATTAATATGCAGAAATCTGTGGCATTCCTATACACTAACAATGACCTAGCAGAGAGAGAAATCAGGAAAACAATTCCATTCAAAGTTGCATCAAAAAGAATAAAATACCTAGGAATAAACCTAACCAAGGAAGTGAAAGACCTATACTTTGAAAACTACAAGACACTCATGAGAGAAATTAAAGAAGATGCCAATAAATGGAAACACAGCCCGTGCTCATGGATAGGAAGAATTAATATTGTCAAAATGGCCATCCTGCCTAAAGCAATCTACAGATTCAATGCAATTCCTATCAAAATACCAATAGCATTTTTCAACGAACTAGAGAAAATCATTCTAAAATTCATATGGAACCACAAAAGACCCTGAATAGCCTAAACAATTCTGAGAAGGAAGAACAAAGCTGGGGGGATTACGCTCCCCAACTTCAAGCTTTACTACAAAGCCACAGTACTCAAGACAATTTGGTACTGGCCCAAGAACAGACCCATAGACCAATGGAACAGACTAGAGAGTCCTGATATAAACCCACCCATATATGATCAATTAATATATGATAAAGGATCCATGGACATAAAATGGGGAAATGACAGCTTCTTCAACAGCTGGTGTTGGCAAAACTGGACAGTTATATGCAAGAGAATGAAACTGGATTACTGTTTAATCCCATACACAAAAGTAAACTCGAAATGGATCAAGGACCTGAATGTAAGTCATGAAACCATAAAAGTGTTAGAAGACAACATAGGCAAAAATCTCCTGAATATAAGCATGAGCGACTTCTTCCTGAATGCATCTCCTCGAGCAAGGGAAACAAAAGCAAAAATGAACTCATGGGACTACATCAAACTAAAAAGTTTCTGTACGGCAAAGGACACCATCAACAGAACAAAAATACATCCTCCAGTTTGGGAGAAAATATTTGTAAATGACATATCCGACAAGGGGTTAACATCCAAAATATATAAATAACTCACACGCCTCTACACCCAAAAAGCAAATAACCTGATTAAAAAATAGGCAGAGGATATGAAGAACAGTTCTCCAAAGAAGAAATTCAGATGGCCAACAGACACATGAAAAGATGCTCCACATCGCTAATCATCAGAGAAATGCAAATTAAAACCACAATGAGATATCACCTCACACCAGTAAGGATGACCAACATCCAAAACACAAACAACAACAAATGTTGGCGAGGATGTGGAGAAAAGGGAACCCTCCTACACTGCTGGAGGGAATGCAAATTAGTTCAACCATTGTGGAAAGCAGTATGGAGGTTCTTCAAAAAACTCAAAATAGAAATACCATTTGACCCAGGAATCCCACTCCTAGGAATTTACCCTAAGAATGCAGCAGCCCAGTTTGAAAAAGACATATGCACCCCCATGTTTATCGCAGCACTATTTACAATAGCCAAGAAATGGAAACAACCTAAGTGTCCATCAGTAGATGAATGGATAAAGAAGATGTGTTACATATACACAATGGAATACTATTCAGCCATAAGAAGGAAACAAATCCTGCCATTTGCAACAACATGGAAGGAGCTGGAGGATATTATGCTCAGTGAAATACGCCAGGCAGAGAAAGACAAGTGTCAAATGAATTCCCTCATTTGTGGAGTATAACAACGAAGCAAAACTGAAGGAAAAAAATAGTAGCAGACTCAGAGACTCCAAGAAGGGACTAGTGGTTACCAAACGGGAGGGGCGTGGGAGGGCGGGTGGGGAGGGAGGGAGAAGGGGATTGAGGGGCATTATGTTTAGTACACATGATGTGGGGAATCACGGGGAAAACAGTGTAGCACAGAGAAGGACAACCGCGAATCTGTCATCTTACTACACTGATGGATAGTGACTGAATTGGGGTATGAGTGGGGACTTGATAATATGGGTAAATATAGTAACCACATTGTTTTTTCATGTGAAACCTTCATAAGAGTGTATATCAATAATACTTTAATAAAAAAATAATAAACATAAAAAATAATAAATAAATAAATAAATATATATAGAGAGAAGGAACAAAGGAGTTGCGATATCACCATTAGGACACCACTGTCATAATAGCTACAGGCAAGATCCACTCATGCAGGCTGAAACTGGTGGGTGAAACTTCAAGGATATTTTAAGAAGGATATTTGCATAGCCTCAAAGTTCTTTCCATTGTATCTATTAATTACAGAGGTGGTTTTTAACATATGCCCACAAATTCCTTGGCATTCCTGCCTCTAGGAGGTGGTCCTTCATTCCCCTCCCCCTTGAATTTGAGCTGGATTTACTGACTGCTTCTATATATTGCATACAGAAAGGAAAAATAATGATTTTCTAGTGGAGAAACCTGGCAAATACATCGTAAGCCAGGGACCAAGGTTAACATCAGCAGTGATAAGTGATGTTGATATCATGGGCTTCGCGATAGTGTGGGATGAGAAGGCACTTCGTCTATAATACTTTTCCCTCAAAATCTGCAACTCCAGTCTCATCAGAAGAAAACGTGAGTCAAACCAAAACTGAGGGGTATTCCACAAAACACCTGAACAGCATCCTTTAGAAGTGTTGACATGGAAAACAAGGAAAGATCAAGCAGCTATGACAGATTGGAGGAGACCATGAGGATGTGACAGTGAAATACAATGTAGCATTCTGGACTGGATCCAGAAACGGGAGGAAAAAACTAGCGGAAACACTGGTAAACTCCCAGTGAAGCATGAATTTATTTAACAGTATTATACTAACCATGTAAGAGGATAAGATTAGGGGAAGCTGGGTGAAGAATGTGCAGGAACTCTCTGTAACCTCTTTGAAATATTCTGTTAATCTAAAATTCTTTCAAAACAAATGTTTTTTTCATCACAACCACACTTAAAGTGATTTCAAGAACTCCAGCCATATAATGAAAGTAAGAAATACAAAATACATCCCGAACCAAGTATCACAGAATTATATATATGTATAAATATGTACACGTATATACATATAGATGTAGTATATGTAACAGATAAAAACATATAAGGCAATTTTGAGCAAAAAAAGCACAAAATGACACATCACCATTAGAAAACATGAAATGTAGGGCAAAATGCATTAACGGGGAAATAATTCATTTCAGTCTGATAATAATTATCAACCTCAATGAAAATATAATTGCATGAAACTTTATCCATCAAATGAAATGTCTTCATAATATATAAAGTAAAAGCTCTTGTAAGTGCAGACAACATTAACAGGAATATGGATGTTGATGATTTTAACACACCACATTTGGTTAAGTAGACATAACATGCATAATTGGATAATAAAAGAAATAAGGTTGATTTACTAGATATGTCAAACTTTTTAACCAACAGAGAATACATATTCTTTTCAAAGCCCCAGGGAAATTTTTGAAAATTGATCATAATCTACAGTACAAAAAACCTTCAATTATTTCTAAAAGGAAAAGAATGTATAGGCTATCTTATGTGGTTAAAATGAAAAACCTAGGAGTAGAAAAAAATTGAAAACAGCAGTAGCAACAAAATCCCAAATACCTAGCAATGGGGGGGAAAGAACCCCTAGTATTGTCCTATAAATACTGTGCAATGAGGATAAGAAAAATTTCAATTCTAGAACATTTAGACAAAAACAAAACTGAAACCATTATACACAAAACCTTAGAATTTAGTCAAAATGTAGTCAGAGGCAAATTATAGGTTAAATTTTTTCATTTCAAAAGAGAATAAGAAAAACCAAAACAATGAATTCAATAAGATAGAAAGTGGATAATGAAAGTAATTACAAAATGCAAGAGAAAGAATTAATAAATCTAAAATAAAAAAAGATTAGAAAAAAAGAAGTATTAGAATCAATAATTTAAAAGCCACTCCTTTAAGAAAATTCAGGTAGATCAACATCTGCTTATGCTAATCAAAAACAAAAATGAGGAAGTTATTGGTAAGAAAGGGGAAGCAATAAAGAAATCTTGCAGGAAAAATAAAGAAAATTTTAAATATTAAAACCTGTTGGCATAAAAACTGACACATAGATGAATTGAACAGAACAGAGAGCCCCAAAATAAACCCATGCATGTATGATCAGTTATTGTACAACGAAAGAACCAAGAATATATAATGAAGAAAGGACAGTCTGTTCAATAAACGGTGTGGAAGAAATGTTCAGCCACATGCAAAAGAATGAAAGTGGACCACTGTCTTACACCATACACAAAAATCAACCCAAAATGCAATAACAACTTGAACATAAGACCTGCAACCGTACAACTCCTAGAAGAAAACATAGGTGGTCTGCTCCTTGATATTGGTCTTGACAATCATTTTTTGGATTTGACACCAAAAGCAAAGGCAACAAGAGGAATAAATAAATAAGTGGGACTCCATCAAACTAAAAATCTTCTACAAAGCAGAGGAAATCATCAATAAAATGAAAAGGCAACCCATAGAATTGGAGAAAATATTTAAAAATCACATATCTCATAAGGGATTAATATCTAAAATATATTTTAAAACTCATACATTTATTAGCAAAACCCACAAATAATCCCATTAAAAATTAAGCAGAGGATCTGCATTGACATTTTTCCAAAGAAGACATACCTATGGCCAACAGGTACATGAAAAGGTGTTCAACATTATTAATCACTGGAGAAATTCAAATCAAAAGTACAGTGAGATATCACCTCACACCTGTTGGAATGGCTAGTATCAAAAACACAAGAAAAAAAAGGAAACCTTGTGTACTGTTGGTGAGATTGTAAATCAGTACAGTTGCTATGGGAAACAGGAAGGTTCCTCAAAAAATTGAAAAATAAATCTCATATGATTCAGCAATTCTACTTCTGGGTACTTATCTAAAGAAAATGAAACATCAACTCAGAAAGATATCTGCACACACACCCCCATGTTCATTCCAGCATTATTTACAATAGCTAAGACATGGAAACAACCTGACTGTACAATGACAGATAAATGGGTAAAGAAATTGTGATATATATATATATATATATATATATATAATATTTGTTTATGCAATTATTATTCAGCCATTAAAAAAGAAGGAAATCTCACCATTTGTGACAACATGGATGGTCCTTGAGAATATTATGCTAAGTGAAATAAGTCAGGCAGAGAAAGACAAATGTCATGTGATTTCAATTACATGTAAAATTTAAAAACAAAACAAAAAAACAAACAAAATTTACAGATATGAAGAATATATTGGCGGCTGCCAGAAGAGGTGAGGGGAGGGAGGAGAAGTGGGTGAAATGGGTGAAGGTGGTCAAAATAAGTCCTGGGGATATAATGTACAGCATGGTGACCATAGTTAATTATACTTTATTATATATTTGAGAGCTGCCAAGAGAGCAGATCTTAAATGTTCTCATCACAAGAAAAAAAATTTGTAACTATGTGTGCTGATGGATGTTAACTAGATATATTGTGACTATCATTTTGTAAGATATACATATATCAAATCAGTATGTTGTACATCTGAAACTAATATAATGTCGTATGTCAGTTTTACCTCAATAAAAATATCTAAATAACACAGAAATATTCTGAAAAATTAAGTGACAGAAATAACTGATTCATATCAATCAGTCAATAAATCTATCCCAATGAAATGGACTTGTGAACAAAAACATATGTGATGAAAACTTGCTCAAGAAAAAGTTTAAAACTTTGGCCAGACTACAAATATAGTTATAGAATATATACACTATGCATAAGCCTATGTGTGTATGTTCATCAGGAGGGGAGACAAGAAAAGAATTGTGTCATCTCTTTTTATTTTGCCAGGGCATTTTCAATCACTAATGGATATAGAAACTGTAGAGATGATCACATAGCTTTTCTCTTTGGACATTAAAATGACACACTTTCTGACTGTGGACTAACTTTGCATCCTAGGAATACAATTTGCTTTGTGTCAATGTTGAGAATTATCCATGTTGTTCCACGTATCAGTACTTTATTCATTTTGATGCCTGAGTGGTATCACATTCAGTGAGTAGAATTCAGTTCAATTCAATCGCAATTCCATTCTAGAAAACTCAATTCAATTCTAAGGTACACCAGAGTTTTTTTATCCATTCCACAACAAATTGACATTTGTGGGTACCCCTCCAAGTTTTTGATTTATATAAATAAAGCCACTAGAAACATTCTTATACAAGGAATTCTCGGAATTGCCACCTTTTACTCCATGTTAGTTTCCCTAGAAGCAAAGCCTGATACATGGGTTCTGGTGGAGGTAATTTATTTCAGGAGAACTCTCAGGAGAAACCTATAAGGGAAGGGAGCAGGGTAAGGATGAGGTCTCAGGTCAGGTCTGGGATTACTCTTGAGGCAAGGGGGCTGGCCTTCTGTACTTTGGATCAGCCATCAACTGTGCAGACCCCTAAGGAGGACATAACCTCTTCAATGAGGCAGCACCTATCAGCTGAGGACAATCTGTTGGAGTTTTCTGAGGAGGAGTGGGACAGAGGGAAGTATTTGATTATGAATTAAGTATCTTTTAGTAGAGTTGAAGCTATTCAGATTTCTATTTCTTCCTGAGTTGATTTTGGCAAATTATGTTTTTAAAGGAAGGTGTCTATTTCATTTAAGTCATCCTACTTATTGACATAAAGCTATCCATAATTTCTGCATAATCTCCTTTCTAATATCTATGTTATCTGTAATGAAATCACCACTCTCATTCCTGATATTTGTTGTGTCTTCAGTTCTTTTTCTTCATTAATGTCCCTAAGGGCTGTATAGATCTTATTTAACCTTTTCAAAGAACTTAGTATTTGTTTTCTTTGATTTTTCTCTATTATTTTCTTCCTATTTATTAATTTCTGTCTTTATCTTTATTACTTTATCCTTACTACTTATTTAAACTGTAATGTGTTCTCCTCTTCATAATTTCTTGTCACTTGATTCGTGACTTTAAACCTTGTTTCTCTTCTAATGTAAGCACTTAAATCAATGAATTTCTCTTTAAACACTGTTTCAGCTGCATCCCATGTCATGTTTGTAGTATAATTGGTATGTTATATATATATTTTTCCATCCTTTGATTTAACCTATCTGTGCCTTAATACTTTAAATGCACCTCTTACAGACAGACTTAGTTGAGTTTTGTGTTTTATCTAGACTGATCATTTCTATTCACTAATTGGACTTCTTAGTCCATTTATAGTTAATGTAGGAACTGATATGATTGACTTTAGTCTGAATCTTATTCAATGTTGGGTTTTTTTTCTGTTTGTTCCATCGTTTTTTCCATTTTTTTACACTGTCTTATTTGAGGTCAATTGAATATTTTTAATATTTCATGATATTGATTTTCTTCGCTATCTTTTTGTATTGCTGTCGGCACTATAGTGTAATTGCTCTAAGGATTATAAAATTCTTCCTTAACTCATCATTGCCTATTTAAATTAATATTATACCACTTCAGAGACTGTGTAAGACCCTTACTATAGTGTACTTCCATTTTTCCCCTCCTGTTTGGGTTATTGACATGTATTTCACTTCTACATAGTTACAGTCAGTGGTCTTTTCTTTTCTCACATTCTTCCTACTTCTGGGGCTCTTTTTACCTTCCCGTAGACGCAGTTTAGGATATGGTATCACTTCTCTTCAGCCAAAGGAGCATAGTTTAGTATGTCTTGTAGCTCAGGTCTTTTTTTTTGGTAACAAATTACCTTCGGTTTTTTATTTACCTGAAATGTCTTGATTTCACCCTCATTTTGAAGGGTATTTTTAATTTGGAGGTTTTCTCCCAGCACTTTAAAGCTGTTTCATCGTCTTCTCGCCTTAATATAATTCTCTGTGATGAGTAGTTGCTTATTTGTAGCGCTTTCCCTGCGTGTTGTTTTTTATGGACCATTCGCACACAGCACGTCCTTGTGCGTTCAGTCTCCCTGTGGGATGTTCTCCTGACTGCATCTCCTCCACCAGGCACTGCCCTGCTTCTCTGTTAGGTGCATAACAGTTCTCTTTACGTTCTGGCCATGCTACAGAATTCTCTCTAATACAGTGATTTTGCATTTTTATCGGGAACTGAGCCCAGCAGAGATTCCCCACCGAAATAAAAACTTCCTTTTAGTTTTTGGGCCTGGAATTCTTTCTACCTTTTAACGATTTATGTTGTTCTGAATTCTGTTCCCTGATACTAATAATACAGTGACCCCTGGTTTCTTTCAGCTGGTATGTCTCATATCCTTCCAATGTGAATGTTTTTAGTTTCTTTTGTTTCTAGTATGCTCTTGTACGCAGAGGGGTGTCCTTCTCCTTTATAATACAAGCTCATGGTCTTTATCTCATTATGTTTAACCAGTTTCCAAATTCACATTTCTTATCAACATGCCACCCTGCTTTATTCTTTCTTTCATATGCTTATACACTGGTTTTCTTTTCTTATCTTTTGTTATGTGAGCTGTGCATATTTATCTTCTCTAGGGGAATTTTAAGATGCAAATCCTGTTCTTAACTCAATTATAGTTTAATTTTTCTTTTTAAAGAAACTGCATCCTTTAGCTTTTTAATTATCAACCCCAAGTAGGAAATAGTATTTACTGATTCTCTTCAGTTGAGAAATGAAAATTAGAAAATTCCTTCTCTTTTTCCACTTCCTATTTTATGTATCATATGATATTTTAGATGCTGCTTGTTATTTATTTTTCTCATTTTAAAGCCGTCTAGTCTTTCAAAATTACTTATGGAAATTTTATAATGCTTTGCAAACTTTGTTTTAAATTTCTGAAGACTTAATTATAAGTTTAAACAATTTCAAGTTTCACTTCTAGCCTTTTATTCTAAACCCTCATTACTGAGTTTTTAATAATCACTACAGTTTCTTATTACATTTGAGTTCAGCTTTGGGTAACATTTTTCTGAATAGGTATGTGGGTTGAATACTTTGAGTATTTGCATATCTGGAAATCCTTTCCATTATCTTCATACATGAATAGCCTTTTTGTCCAAGAATTTAGGGGTTACAGATTTTCCTCTCAGAACTCTTTATGGATTTCTCCAATGTCTTCAAGCATTTAATGTTGCAGAACAGAGGTCTCAGCACCGCCTGGTCCTTGTTAGCTCTGCAAAATAATCTACTAGGTAAGTCCCTTTATATAATGAACTCTCCTTCTTCCCCATGAACTTTACAATATGTTTTAATTATGAAAGTTTAATTTAGATTTAATTTGATCCCGATACCATCTTAAAACTCCAGACAAACCTGTTTAGAGAGTATTTTCCCAAAGGCTAGGGAAGGAGTATGCTGGAAATTGTGGGGTAGTTTAGTAAAGCAAGTTTTCTGCCACAGGAGCTATTAGCAAACCGAAGGGTGGAGGGAAAGCGGATAGGAGCTGGGGATAGAGAACCAGGAAATATGGTGGAAATGCTGGCTGCCATCAGTTGACCCATGTTTAATCAGTTTCATGGGTTTAGTTTCAGTTAAAGTGCTGAAAATAAGATCAGAATAAAATTTCATGATATTTTTTTCTTTATAAGTAGGTCTAGAAATGTTTCTGAATATAAAATATGATATGTGTATTATATCATTTCATGAAAGCTGCCCTTCACATTGTAATTCGTATCTATGGACTGTATACATTTTAGACTAATATATTTGAATATTATTAAAGCGCATTGTTTATTGGAGTAATAATATTATATATCAAGAATAGTGCTATACTAGTAAATATCATGTATATTTATGGTAGGTAAAAATAATATATTATTATAAGTCTACTGAACCAAATAGTATGATTGTTATGGCCCAAAGTTTATCATACACTATAGAACTAATAACCTTTTGAGATAAATAATAATATAAATGATGCTCTTTAATGAACTTCGCCATCTTCCCCCAACCCACAAAAAGAAAAGCACAGAAAAGAAAAAATAATCTTTCTGTATACTATGACTTTCTACAATTCCCAGAGATCCTTTGAGACTAATTCGTGCTGGAGTTATTTCCTCTAGGCTGACTTTCGATTCAGAAAGACATATAGTGGAACCAGTTCTTGATAAACCTGCATCTTTGTGTGCTGAGTATCTCCAAGTCGCCCTCTCAAAGACCTGCATTCCCCATGTTCTGCGGGAGCAAATGACGAGGAGGCGGAGACTGTCACAGTCTATGCCCAGCTGGTCTGGATTATCCAACCTCCGAGGTATATCCGCCGGCTGCCCCTGTATCCCATTATAAATCATCTCCTTGTTGAACATCAGGCTAGACTGGGGGCTGATTCATTGGCTGAATGTTGCTACCTGGCTCCAGGAGAAGCCCGTGTCCCAGTCCTGTAATAGTCATCATGCTTTAAGAAACCTTCACATTTTTGAACAGTTACATAGTGTCCTCAGCTGAAGAAAGAGGAGTCTGGAGTCCATTTCCGGCAGCTAGCAGGGAGCTGTTTCCCTCTCCTTGACATTAGCAAGGTTTGTCAGCTTGTTAATCTTTGAGGGGATTTGGGGTTGAAATTTTGCGGAGGGTGGAGTTTGGGGTGGATAACGGAGTCAGAGCTCTTCAGAATGGTTGAGGGAATAAAATAGATGCCCATGTTTTTCATGGCCACGATTCCCACTTGGCCTAGGGTTTCAGCTCCCAAGTTTATATGAAAGGAAAACCACAAACTATTGGATCGCGTAAGCACTATAATAATAGTCTCTACCTTTTTTCTTGATGACTTCCAAGTCTGTGCCTATAATTCTAAGGTAGCAGAAGCAATCAATAACTGTAATATAAATTGCATGTGGATTGAGCGCCCAAGCATTACGGGATCTGGAACTCCAGAAGGCCAATGCTAACCAGTAGGTTTGGTCTGGGCACATTCTTCTCCTTTTTCAGTATTTCTCTGTCCGATGCCCAATAGCCAATTAAGAAAAGCAGAATTAGGGACTAATTAGACCAACCTCCTTTCATGGAATAGCTTTATTCTGATTAAGTCCCCTAACTTGCAAAGACCACATTTGGGATAAGATAAAAATAAGGGAAGGAAAAATTTCTCCCACAGAGACTGACACTAACAGTCATACTTACTAATTATTCTCTGACAAATACATGTTTGCCTTAAACAAAATGGCAGAGATGGGTACGTCTGGCAAACATCACATGAGGCTTCTGTATGGCTGGAACAATAATGTCATTGTTTCTAATATTAGATGGTGGAGATGGAATCAAAATGACATTTGCCTCTATAGACACTGATCAATTTCTCTTCTTGGGGCAAAGAAATTTTCTAATAAGTGCCCTCATAGATTTTTCTAGAACGCCGTGCCCTTTCCATAAGAGTTCTACTTAAACCATCCTCCCTGGACCATGGTGAGAGGTAAAGTGCTTTAGGGTACTCCCCATGCAAAGGTGGAGGAAAAAAGGAATTATATCTCTAACTTGCATCTACACTACGGCGACTCTGCTTTTATCTCTTTACATATCAGCTTCCTACATTGGAGCTCCTGTGAAGAAACAATTCCCCTGCTTTAAAACAAGGGTGAAGGGGATTTGAAAATTAGAGCTATGGTAGGACACTTTGCTTTACAGGTTTTTGTCCCACTGGGGACAGGGACAGTCAGCAACAACTTGTGGCATGGAATAGATTTCTAGCAGAAGCCTCTATGACTCTGCATTGAGAAATTTCTACAAGATTTGAAATACAGAAAAGAAAAATGACGGTGCTTCTGACTATGGACATTTCCAACTCTTAATAAGTCCACTTTAAATAGATAGTCAAGGACACTTGTAACAGGGCATTTTTGTTCTCCTCCGGAGTTTAGCATCATTGCACGCTCCTTAAGAGTCAAAGGTGGTGTGAAAGACTCAACAAGAATAACATATACTCTTTTTAAGAGCTGTTTTTTGTGTTTTTTTTCATGAAGTTTGAAAAACATAAAACTTTCTCTCAATGTTTATTCTTTTAGTCTGCCTTTGCTGAACTTCTATGGAGAGCCCAGGGGGGTGGGAGGTCATACAAATGAATGCACAGCATTCTTGTAATTAGAACTAGCTTTGGGTCTTAATTCTGCTACTTATTATCTATGTGTTTTACAATGTTACCTAGCCTCTTAATCTATAAAATAGAAATATCTGTGCAGCCAACTTCCTTTAAATGTTAAACGGATAAAATACGGAACTGGTTATAGGAGTTTCTCAAACTGAGGTCTACGTTCATGTTTTTATTTTTTTACTTGAAGTTTGATTGTATAAATTGTTAGTAGAATGGCCTTGTAGCTATGTGAGTTATTCAAAATGCAATTGGTTATCATTTTAATGCCTGTAAGAATTGGGTGGTCCAGGCTGATGAAAGAATGCAGACTTCCATCAAGCTCAAAGGTGTTTAGCAGTAGACAGAAAAGACACCTACATAAGTTAAAATCCAAGGAAATAGAAAACGTAATGAGGTAATCAACCTAGGTTCAAGTTGCAGATGTCTATGAGTGGAAAAAAGAATTAGGTAATGTATGAAACATTTGTGCCATGTGAAAAACTCCTTTGTGTTATAGAGTCATTGATGTAACAATCATCAATACAGCTAATATATCAAATCAAAGTCGCTGAGAAGAATGCAGTCGGCGTCTTGGCTGAAAGTTTTCTTTTTGCAACCCCAGACATGCTGAGAAAGCAGCCCCATATCACATATGGAATGATATAATAGTGGTCTTACTTGGTAGAAATAATTGTTCTGAATGCATGCAACCTTATATCTCATGTCCATCAGAAATATCTTGTCAAAATTCACATCAGTTACTTGAAAGGATAAATATCTTCTTTAGTGGTAAGCATCTTAAAACCTCCAAGAAGAATTAGAATTCAGCATTTAAGTGTGGAAGAAAAAGAACATCACCATTTTAATATTTGTTACCTAAAACTTGTTATGTTTAGGAAAATTTGACCTAATAGAGTCAATTTGGCAGCCTCAAGAACTGCAAATTAGAATGTGAATTTAATATTTAATTTAGACTTATTTTAATTTTCAATATTTTTAAGTTAATGTACTCAATTAGAGCATGTAAGAGAACTCACAGTTTATGATATTTATAAGTTTGTTTATTACATGTATAGGGAATGGTTGAAATTAGATAATTAAAGCTCTTAAGGAAGCCAAATATATGAAGTTTAAATATGCAATCTAAAATATTCAAGGAAATTAAATTATTTAAATTTATAATTGGGACTAAGCATTAATCAAAAGGACTTTAAAAGTGAATGTTAAAATTGCTGTGAATAAATAGAATAATAGTTTTAAGTAGAATTTTAAGTTACAAGGAAGAATTAGGGTTTGAACTTTGTAACAGTAACGTGTCAAGTATTAATTTTATAAACTAAATAAACTTCTGAATGGTCTCTTCTATGTACTAAAACTACCCCTCAAGTTAATTCCAAAAAGCAAATCATTACAATAACAATAACTCAAGAAAATTATTTTCTAATAGAATGCGCTGGAGTCAGTGAAGTGTAGGCTGAAATCAACCTTATTGTTTGTCACCACTTTCCATTAATCTTGTGCTGTGGAAAAATTTCGTGTCCAGTCTTAGCTCTCATTTCACATTGGTTTTATATCATTTTCTGTACTTTCATGAAATAAAGAACCCAGCCTGTCTTAATGAGCACATAACTCCAGGGTAATTTTAAAACCCCAAATTCCATTCAAGCTTAAAACATTTCTCCTCCCTCCACCTGGCTTGTTTCAGAACCAGAAGCCTGGAGGAGAGGCACAGGGATGGTGGGCTTCTTCCCTGTGTCCTGGCTCCGCCCCTCTCCATTCCTGAGCAGCTCCTCTTGTCTCCTGTGCTGTAGGAACTGGGAGGAAATGAGAGACTACTTCACAGCTCAGCTGCCATGTGTCTTGGTGCCCTCTGGCTGTGGCAGATTCCACGGACCAATCTCCTGGCCCGACATTATCTGTGGAGTCCTCCAGCTGTGGTTTCTATGACTCAAGGAGGGTTAGACAGGCTGGGTTTCCCATCATCCAACCCTTTGTTGGAGTTCCTTCCCCACTCCAGGCATCTTCTTTGATGGGGCCATTTGAAAGATGACACTGGGATGGTTCCCTTCCACTGAGTCCATACCAAATCCCAAGGAAAATCTGTATTTTCATCTCTGAAACACCCTCCCAAGGCACTCATCTCTCTTCTTTTCCATCAGCTGTGTTCTCTCTGGTCTGTGTCACACACTAGACTCTGTGGCTCCCCTGCAGAGATCATATATCCAAGTGTTCAAGCATTTTTACCTCTGTAAGTTGCAAGGGACGCATCCTCTTCCTTTCCACCTTGGGGAAGCAGGAGGCAAGGGGATGACCACCAGCACTTCCTCAGTTCTCCCCAAAGCAGCTTTCTCAACGGCTGTCTTCCAGAGCGACCCTTTTACACCTTCAAATCAGGTGATGGGCTGACGCTGGCAGAAACAAATGTGTGATCTTTTGGTGAGGCTAATTGGGACTTAACTTTTTCTTAGCTTTCGAGGTCTAAGTTTAGGAGCTTAATCATAGTATAATATTATTTAATTGCTAGGGACTAGTATTTTGCAGTGATAATTCACAGTTTGAAGGTGGTTTCCTAGAGTAAGGCTTTACTGTTACAAAGTTATATCTCTCCATTGGAGAAATACGCGCCCTCACAGGTTTCATTGGCCCATTCTCTGAGATATGTGTAAATGTTTTGTTTCTCCTTTAAAAGTATAAGGAGTATATGATTCTACCATAGGCTGTGCACGAGCACTTTCATGAGAAATTCAGAAAACGTAAATGAGAAGACAAACACAAATATAAACCTTAATAGTACAACCTTGAGATGACCGCTGTTAACATTGTGATACGTACTTGTTGGAAATATATATATATTTCCTCTAACTCTGGAATGCTAATGTTTGTACACTGGTTCTTTTGTAATCTACTATTTAAACCTAAGTATTATTTTACTATTTACGTATTTTATTACTGTATGTATTTATTTGATATTTATAAAATTAAGTCATGCATATGATAAAATCTAATTATGCCAGTCATTTTATACTAAAAAGTGTAAAGTTTCCCACTCCAATCTTTCCCAGTCCAGACCCTACACCTGAGATGAAACCACTTTTAACAGTCTCTGGTTTAGATGCTTCTGGTAGACTTTCCTGTCTTTAAATCAGAGGCTCTCACTACTGGTCTCACATTAAAAATGATGCAGTTAACTTCCTAAATTTCTCCATAATAATCTTCCCCTCATATTACTTGATCTGGATTCCAGGGAGTAGGACTTAGGGCGTAGTATTATTTTTAATGCTCAGTAGGCAATTTTGATTCATCTTGAGAGTTGAGAACCACTGAGTCATACAATATAAATACACAATAATTTCTTGACTTACCATTTTAAAAAATATTCATTAGTTTCCTGTTATGAGAGCTGAAAATTTAGTATACTTACACAACCTCCATCTTTCCCCTTCTCCATGCTTCCCACAGTGAGCATTTATACAATTATGAGTGTTTTCCATTGGTTACATGTATCCTTTAAAATAAATGTGATACCTCTATGACTATTTCATAAAATTTAGACTTTATCTCTTTGTTACCCATTATGTAAGATGAGACTATTACGACTATTACCATCCTTATCCCTTCTTCCACCTTTCCCCCATCCTAGATGACAACTTCCATTTACCATATATATGTTTATATATTCTGAGATTGACAGCACTGGCATTCTGTTCTAGAACATCATTCCATGATCTACCCATAAGTTGATTCTAAATATAAAAAATAATATATATATATATATACATACTCTTTTTTTTTTTACAGAGACAGCATATAATAATATTTAAAGTGTTGCTCCACCACTTACTAGCTTTGTGATCTTGGACAGGTTACTTAACTCCTTTTTGCCTTAGTTCTTCATCTCTAAAAAGAGGAAAGTGACAGCTATCTTTTGGGGCTGTTGTGAGGACCACATCTTTAACCCATGGCACACAGTGGAAACTCAGTGTATACTAGATACTCTTCCCTGCTTAGCCCAGTTATGTGCAAACATTACGTTTCTTCCTTTACTGCATCACCATGATGATCTCTGGGCCACATAAAGTAGAATACTTCTTGAATCATGGTTAAGCAAATTTCTCTTATGCTGTAACAATATCTTTTTTTAAATGTCATTTTCGCATTTTGTTTCATATTCTGACCGCAGATTTCCTGTTTAGTTTCTTCCTCACCTTGCCAGAATGTCTCTGAATACCTTCTTTTTTTCCTTGTTTTAAAAAATTTGATGAGTCTCAATTCTATCCTCAAAATATTTCAGCCGTTATGTGGTCTATTGCTGCCTGGAATCCACTTTCTTCCTGGGAACATTCATCTGCCCCCTGACCTTCTTGCTACAATCCAGACCAGATGCTTTCTAAGCTTCATGGTACCACAGGGGTCTATCGGGGCTTCCTGCATTCCATGATTTCCTCTCTTTGATGTCTCTCTATTTTTGCTGGTGTAAATCCTCAAATAATTTCCTCAGAATGGTTCATGAAAGGCAAATTTTCTAAATCTTTGCATACCTGGAGAGAATATTATTTGTCATCATGCCTTTATGATGAAACTCTCCTAGCAGTGTTTTTTTTTAATTGATAAGCTCATTCTAAAACCCTTAGGAAGCATAAAGGACCTACTATAACCAAAACAACTTTGAAAAAGAAAAAACAAACTTGGAGAGCTAATTCTATGCAACTTTCACACTTGTTTTAAAGCTACAGTATTCAAGAAGGTATGATATTAGCATAAAGATAAACAAATAGCTCAATGCCTGTGGTACCTTCCAAATCTCAAACACTCTAATCTTTTTTTTTCATCTGGGGATCACAAAGCAGACCTGATCAACTGAAAATTGGGCATTACCATCCACAGAAATGAATCCCAAGTACATGTGCTTAGATCTCAGCCCCATCAGCAGTATGGGTCTAGCGTCTATAGATGAATATTCTTGCGACAGAATGCTGTTAACATCTGGCAGTGTTACTGGACACCTTGGACTCTGTATCTATTCATCACCACTGTTGCTACCTTAGTTCTGACAATCATCTTCCTGCCTAGAAGTGGATACCAGCTACCACTGACATCCCACCTTGTAGTCCTATGACATCCCATCTGCTCTGCACAGCTTCGGGGTGCTTTGTCTAAAATCAAATCTAATAAATTCACTGTCCATGCAACTCCCCATCAACACACATACAAACAGAGCCTGGGTTCTTTAACAAGCCCAAATGCAACCTACATGAGACTGGTCCCTCCCCATAGCCCAGTTTTTCTAATGTACCATGCTGTCTGTCACATTACATTTAAATTTATGCACAAGTTTCTCTGTGCCTGGAGTGTTCCATCTTCTCCAGTTTTCTCCTTTCCAGCTTTCAAGTTTCCATGTAGAATGCACTTACTCTAGCAAGACATCCTTGACCCCCTCACAGTTAAATTGAATGCCTCTACATGTGCCCTACAACCCGTACAGTTACCCCTTTTCTCAACAGCACTTTGCTTCTGTTTACCCCACAAGAGTGAAAGCATCTTGCTTGCTGATTTCTGGTACGTAATAGACAATTGCTAAATACTCATGCAAATACTAAAAGAAAGAGGAAAGTGTAAAAGGGGATAGTTCTCTTAAATCAACACATCCTCTTTCTGGGGCTGTTGCTGGGGAGGATCTGGCACTATTTTAAAGTACATAGTTCCATTGCCATTGGGCTGGTTTGCATTACTCCTTCATGAGGGCTAAAAAAGGAAACTAGGCAGTTGGCTGAATTTTCTAAATATGCTATTAGCAATGCTCTCTTTTTAATGATTGCCACCTCCTTGCCATCTGGAGCACAGAGTGGGGAAGTCTCATACCTACAACCTCATGGCCTTAGCACATGAGCTGTTTTCTACGCAAACATCCTGGAAGAGAAAGAATATACTGCTGCTACTGAGGATGGCAGCTCTTTGCCACCAGAGAGCCAAAGACTTGCAGCTTGCCCTGTGCCTGTGCAAATCTCTGTGATTATGTTGGCTGTTTGTGTCAGGACAAGATGGTAAAGCCATGAGGCTTCTTGATGCGTTTGTAACTGATATGCACAGTGGAGAAAGGATTTGAGAGTCCAAGAGAAAATTGGCCCTTTTTGGGGAATTTTAGAAGAACTCTCACTCCTTCTCAAGCCGCATTTGCATTCCTGCTGAATGGGCTTTTTAGATTTTTCCCTGTGAACAGGCATAAAATCAGCAGCCAAAGAAAATGAATTTTGGAGATGGCTATGTACCAGGATAAATACAAGTTGATTTTATTCAAAGATAATGAGGTTCCCCCCCCCAATTTATGTATGTAATGACTCTGATTTCTTTTATCAAACATACCAGACATTCTGAGCACAGATGAGTTCAGGAATCTTGAATGTAGGTCCCTTAGGAAGCCAGGCACTTATAAAAACCATGCTTCCCCTGCTCATATCCTTTCTGGGGCCCTTTGTGGGCATGGCCCCTGAGCTTATGATACATCCTTTTGAAAAAAGTCAAAAATCACTCAGAACTATAATGGTGAGTAGGGGGGAGGCATTTAAAAGGTATATTTCTCCTGTAGTCTGATGAATGGAAAGAAAGCTAGAGAAAGAGTAAGAGAGTCCATGTGAGACATAACTACAATGACATGAGATGATTTAGTGTGTGCGTGTGTCTTAACTTTCCTAAATTTGGGGCTGCTTCTTAAGCTAGGATTTGGCTTAACACAACGTAGGCTTATCAGTCTAAAGTGGCCAGTTGACGCTCATTGGTCATCAGTCAGGATTCACTATGTCAAAGCAAACTGTAAATTGTACCCTTTAAGAAAAAAATCTAAGGAACAACATTAAATCCGCATAAATATTTGCCTTTTCATTAATGTGCAGCTCTGATAATCTCAGAGAAATTAGGCACCAAGCCCCACCTCTTTCTTAGTGGCCAGAGCCAAAAAAAAGCCACAGCCACCCCTTTGGGTAAATTCCTGACAAGCGTGAGTGCAGGTAGAAGCAGTACACCTGTCTACCTGTGCATAGGCTACCACCTGAGGGAAATCTGGGGCTCCTCTACTTCTGACAAAGCAAGGCACACACAGAATATGTATGTCTACTAGGAGGTGGTATTCTCTGAGTGCTTCCACTGCTATAGAAATCCTCCCAGGCACTTTGCACAGATCATCTCATTCAATCCTTACCACTGCCCCATGCTGCTATTAATATGAAATGTCTCTATTTTACAAGACGCAGAGAAGTTACATTACATCTCCAAGGCCCCACAGCCACACTTAGGCCAAATCTAGACTCAAGGGTCTTGTTTCGGAATGTACTTTCAAGGGAGGAAGTGGGTGCCGGTGCTTTTTATTCCTCATAATTTCCTTTGCCTGGTTGGAAATAGTTGTCTGCACTTTGTAACTAGGGAGCTGGACACAAGCAAATGTAAATAGCCTGTCAAATGCAATCCATGGCAAGCGTGAATCGACTCTGATGATTAATTAGACAGAGGAGTGTGAAGAACTGGGAAGCATGAAATATGATTGTCAGACTTCTTTTTTTTTACTACATTTTTTTACTAAGGTATTATTGATATATACTCTGATGAAGGTTTCACATGCAAAACAATGTGGTTACTACATTCACCCATACTATTGAGTCCCCCCCCATACCACATTGCAGTCACTGTCCATCAGTGTAATAAGATGACACAGAGTCACTACTTGTCTTCTCTGTGCTACACTGTCTTCCCCATGATCCCCCCCCACACCATGTGTACTCATCATAATACCCATCAATCTCCTTCTCACTCCCTCCCCACCCGCCCTCCCCTTTGGTAACCCCTAGTCCCCTCTTGGAGTCTGTGAGTTTGTTGCTGTTTTGTTCCCTCAGTTTTGATTCATTGTTATACTCCACAAATGAGGGAAATCATTTGGCACTTGTCTTTCTCTGCCTTATTTCACTGAACATAATATCCTCCAGCTCCATCCAAGTTGTTGCAAATGGTAGGATTTGTTTCTTTCTTATGGCTGAATAGTATTCCATTGTGTATATGTACCACCTCTTCTTTATCCATTCATCTACTGATGGACACTTAGGTTGCTTCCATATCTTGGCTATTGTAAATAGTGCTGCGATAAACATAAGGGTGCATATGTCTTTTTCAAACTGGGCTGCTGCATTCTTAGGGTAAATTCCTAGGAGTGGGATTCCTGGGTCAAATGGTATTTCTATTTTTAGTTTTTTGAGGAACCTCCATATTGCTTTCCACAATGGTTGAACTAGCTTACATTCCCACCAGGAGTATAGGAGGGTTCCCCTTTCTCTGCATCCTTGCCAGCATTTGCTGTTCTTAGTCTTTTCAATGCTGACCATCCTTACTGGTGTGAGGTGATATCTCACTGCGGTTTTAATCTGCATCTCCCTAATAATTAGCGATGTGGAACATCTTTTCATGTGTCTGTTGGCCATATGAATTTCTTCTTTGGAGAATTGTCTGTTCATATCCTCCACCCATTTTTTAATCTGGTTATTTGCTTTTTGGGTATTGAGGCATGTGAGTTCTTTATATATTTTGGGTGTTAAATCTTTGTTGGATATGTCATTTACAGATATATTCTCCCATATTGTAGGGTGCCTTCTTGTTCTGCTGATGGTGTCCTTTGCTCTACCAAGCTTTTTAGCATGATATAGTCCCATTTGTTCATTTTTGCTTTTGTTTCCCTTTCCCGAGGAGATGCGTTCAGCAAGAAGTTGCTCATGTTTATATTCAGGAGATTTTTGCCTATGTTGTCTTCTAAGAGTTTTATAATTTCATGACATACAGTCAAGTCTTTGATCCATTTTGAGTTTACTTTTGTGTATGGGGTTAAACAATAGTCCAGTTTCATTCTCTTGCTTGTAGCTGTCCAGTTTTGCCGACACCAGCTGTTGAAGAGGCTGTCATTTCCCATTGTATGTCCGTGGCTCTGATTGTCAGATTTCAAGCAGGCATGGTTTTGTTGAAATAGAGTGAAGAGGATGGTATGAGAAAAAAAAAAAAATTCTATTTTAAATCTATGGAGTTTGAAGTATGATGGAATATCCAAGAGCGGGAAAGGACTGATGGAGAAGGAACTCCTGCTTCAGAGAAAGTGGTAGCTCTTCCTTGTCGATAAGCAGATTGAAGACTAGATTTCTACAATGTGCAGTCAGGAAACAGGGGAGAAAAGAACACAGGGAAACCACTGAAGGCTTATTTCATTTGAGATCACCTAGTATCCATCAGTTAAATTGTAGGTTTCCTTATTCATATTTCAGGAGAAGAAATTGTAGCTGTGACTGGAAGAGTATAAACTTTGTGGTGCTTCTCAAAAAACATGATAAATATATAAAAAAAAATGGAGATACAGAAGTCAAAATAGAAGTCCAAATAGGTGATATAGATATAGAGATATTTAGGTCTAGGTGAAGGCAAGAAGAATGTTTTGATGAGAAGTTAAATCAGGATACAAAGGTATAACCCTTTTTTATAAAGTCAAAACGACACCTGTATTAATACATTTTGCCATAATACTTACTCAAAAACAGCACCTTGTGATATATCATCTTATTCTTCCAGGTCTGTGTACTACTTAATTGAGCTTTTTAGGTCATATAACTTAGCTAATTGTAGTATTTTAGATCAATCATATCTCATCATTTGAGTTGAAAATAACTTATGATCAAGATTTCTGTCTTATAGTCCCTCAACACAATTATTGCACAGTGGTGAATTGATAATAGAAGCATAATTATTCATTCAAATAATCTTTATTTCCTGAGGACCTCTTCTGTGCTCGACACAAAGATAAATAAGTTATAGCTGGTCATAAAAGACCACATATTGCACGATTCTATTTATGAATATGTCCAGACTTGGCAAATCTATAGAGACAGAAGTAGACCAATTGATTGCCTAGGGCTTGGGGGGGGGGGGGTGATGTGAGGATCTGGCGGCATGATCACCAAAGGGGAGGGGAGTTCCTTTTTGAAGTGATAAAAATGCCCTGAAATCGATTGTGCTGATGGTTGCACAACTCCGTAGATATAATACAAAACTTTGAATTGTACATTTAAACGGATGATTTGTACGGTGTGTCAGTTATATTTTGGTAAGCTGTTACTGAAAATGCCATGACGTCGTTTGTTCTCATTGAGGAAAGCATATTCAAATGAAGTATAAGGTGGAAAGCACAATGTCAGACGTTTGTGCAAAGAACTATGGATGTTTAAGAACAAGCGGTCGTTTATTTTGTGCGAAAGTTTCAGGGAAGCTAATTAACCATTTGTTAACTGATTGATTGATGGATCGATGACAAGCCACACCCACAGCTCTCAGCACCATGTTGCCTCTAGCCTCCATAGCTCTTGGCTTTCTTGAAGCTGCATATTAATTCATGAAATAGAAACCTGATCACAGGGGTGAGGAGCTTGCCCCCTAGCTGCTTGGAGCTCCTTGAAACATTTGCTTTACATTCAGACTGAAACCCAGAAGAACAGGAAATCAAACTCTGACATATGGGCATTTGGTCCAGTGGCCAGAGCTTGCTTTCTTTCGAAGATTAATAAAGCACAAAGATGCCAGCGTTTTCCTTTCAACTCCCCACCATAATCGGCTCTCAGCAGCCTGCCAGTTTAATATTGCTTCCCTTCAGTGCTCAGGAACAGTCCCAACTGGAAAAGACCAGGAAAACTTGGTCCAAGACTTTTATGAAGAGCAGCTTAATAACCCCTCTAGAACATTCCATAAGCAATATTACAAGCTTTCCTTTCTTTTTATATCTAGGAATGGAGAAAAGAGTAGGGGGAAGGGTACTGTAATCATGAGTCAAATTTCAAAGTCCATAAGTTGAACCTCTGCAAGGCCCTGGATATTTTCTAAATTAATTGACCATCAAATTCTTACCCTCTACATCTGCATTACATTAGAGATCATAAAACTATCTGGGGTTTTTTGCTACTTAAAGGAAAGATTGTGTGGGCATAATGCTTTGAGAGGGCCTGTTCCTTTTCAAAATTATTTTGAATTCATAAAATGAAACAAGATTATTTTTTGTGTTTATGTATTGTTACGCCCCTCTAAGAAGCTCAAAGGACTTTGCATAGTCTTGTTGGTCTTGATAAGGAAAAATGGAGACAGATTTCCGTGTTAGCTGCTGACTCTAAAAGGAGAACTTGGATTTCCTGCTAGGCTTGTTCTCTGTTTCGTTTTATAAACCTTGTAAGAGACATGCATTCCTTTAGCCCATTTATTAATCTATTATTTTATGCATTCAACAAATACTTACTGAGGATTATGCTAGACCCTGTGTAGGCACTGAGTATACCAAGAAGAGAAAATAGCCTCTGTTCTAAGAGGTTTTACAGGCTGGTGTGAGGAACAGGCAATCTAAAAGTAAATAAATAAAGTAACAGTAGGAGAAATAAAGCTTGTGCTGTGACAGCAGACAAAAACAGGAGTAAGTTACCTACTCTGGCTAGGATAAGCCCAAAAACCTCCCAGAGGAGGTGGCAATTGAACTGAAATAGGAAGGAAGAGCAGAAGTTGGCCACATAGGGAAGGAATCAGGGAAATGTGCTCCAGGCATGATGAACAGCTAATGCAAAGGTCCTGAGGCAAAAGATTTTATATTTTAGGGACATCCAGGCTAACATGGCCAGATAAAGTTAATGAGAGGGAGACTGGCAAAGCAAGAATATGAATAGTTCTGCAGGTATGGTGGCCACTATGCTATAAGCTGACAAGAATATTGGTTAACTATATTGGCTAACTCTTTTATTGACTGTTTAGTAGGTAACCACACACTAAGCTAAGCCATCTACAAGATTTACCTCACTCCAAACTTATAAGATAGGCGTTGCTATCATCATCATCCGCATTTTACAAATGAGCGACAAGAGGGTAAAAAGTTGAATGGACTGCCTGATGCACACAGCTAACAGGTCTGGGACAGAGGTTTGAACCCAGGTGTTTTGATGCCAGAGCACCAGGACTTAGATAGTCGCTGTCCTGCCACCTGGCTTGTATGTGGCACACAAGCGGTAGGGGAGCCAGAGAGGTAGACAGGCAACTAGATACATAGTCTTGGCTTGAGGAAGTCAAAGGTTGTTCACAGAACATCAGAACAAGGCTGAGCAGTCAGCTACGGCTCGCTGGGAGATTTCACCAGGGGGAGAGGGTGCGGTGGAGCCAGGGTTCCATGATAAGCACCAGAGACATTCAGAGCACATGAGTTACTCAGAGGCTCTAAGCCCCTGCGTATGACTGAAACGTAAGGGAGGAAGTGGCTGGGGCTGGTTGCGAGATAATGCCTGACCAATAGGCAGGGTCAAAGCCGTAAAGATCTAACTGTCTTTGCTGACTTCTACCATGACCCTCATCACCCCAACTATCAAGACCGTCATCAATGTTAAAGGCAAAAGCAAATATTTTTATATCTGGAGGCAACTCAAGGGAAATCCATAAAGAGAAATTGTGGAATGATGTAGTCATGAGGCTGCATTAATACTCTAGAATGTTGTCCTTTGGTACAGGCAAAAGACTGTGAACACTCCAGCCTGCTCAAGTCTGGGAAGCTACCCGCCCACCTTCCTTAGTTGGTTAGGAGCTCTTCCAAAGTTATGTAAGTTTGTGTTCGACAAGCCCCATGCAAAGCTATTTTTTTTTTTTGAAGTAAGCTATCATTGATATACAATCTTCTGAAGGTTTCACATGAGCAACATTGTGGGTTCAACATTCACCCATATTATCAAGTTTCCCCTCCCTCCTGCACCCACAGCAAAGCTATCTTTGAATCTGCGTATTTGAGTTCAGGGATCTTTAGTTGGAGTTTTGGGGGAAACTGCTTTTTTCTAAAGATAATGTTAAATCTAGCGCTGGACCAGCACAGAGGACAGCGAAGAGCTAAAAGGTCAAGGCAGGAAATGTCAAGGAGGAACCGCCCTGGAAAGTTCTTGGAGTCGTGTTCTCTTCATTGTGACGTCAGCTGATGGCTGTTTTCCCTTTCTTCATTGTGCTCTTTTTGGTCCCAGCAACATGCCTTTTGGAGGTTGGCTGGGCCAGCAAGCCCAGTTCTTACCATGGCTTTCCCTGGGTAATGCATCTGAACCTAATAAGCAAAAAAACCCTATGCTGAGTGCCTTCAGTGAGAGCCCCTAAAATTCTATTCCCCTTCAAATTAAAGTGTTACCAAGTCCACACTTGTGCCACTCGCCACATCACATGGTACTAAGTCAAGAGACAAGGTATTGTGCCAAGCAAAGCAACTTCATTCGGAAAGCCAACAGACCGAGAAGATGGTGCACTCATGTCCTAAAGCCCCATCTTAACTCAGGGTTGATTGCGAGCTTCTTCTATATTACGGAAGGGGGAGCAGAAGAAGATTGAGGTCAGTAGGTGACGACCCACCTCAGACATCTGGGCGTCAGCAAGAGTCTGAGGAGGGCGGCAAAACTCCTTGTCCTTGGTTAGCTGGCTCCAGGCATTTCCTTGACCCGCGTCTGGCCACGATGTTCCTGTAAGTCCCTGGCAATCCAGTCGTCCTTTGTGTACACGCTTCTTTATCTCCTCGGGGGAGGGGATTGAGAGTCTGATTGCATCAGTCCTAAATCATGAGCAAAACTCTCTCTGATGATGCACAAGCCTACGTGTAGGGCTACAGGGCTGGGCAGAAGCTTTTTGACCCAAAGATTAAGGCAGCAAAGGAGACGGAGACACTGTGAAGGCTGAGATGCTACTTTTTCACTCTGTTGCAAAAGCATCTCGAGAAAACCAAATAGAGCGAAATTTGCATAGCGATTCATTTCATTGTTCTTATTTCTTATACTTTTTAAAACTTTTTCTCTCATTCTAGAAGTAAAATCTGCTTATTGCTGAAAGTTTAGAAAATGCAGAAAGTTAGAAAAGAAACAAAAATCATGCATGATCATATAATACTTTTTGCAATTTAGGGTAAATCTCTTCAGTTATTTTTATTTAACCATAAAGTTTATTTTCTTTTAATTTTTAACAGAAATACGTGTTTTTACAAAAGGCATATTTAGGTAATACACACGTAAGTATACATGTAAATATGTTACTACCAAAAAAGTATATAACAGAAAGTGGACCCCATTGCATGTACCATATCAGTTTCACATTTTTATAATGTATTTTCTTAACTACTTATGAGTCCTTTATATATTAAGGTCTAATCCTTTGTTATTTATATATGTCGCAACAGTTCTCCAAATTTTAGTTAGCCAAATTTTAGCTATCCTGCTGACTTGAAATGTTTTTAATTTGTGTGGTTAAATCCCCTATATTTTCCTTTATGATTTATATCACTGATACTGTCTTTAGAAAACACTTCACCCACCCAAGGATTATATAAATATCACCTGTCCATATTAAACTGTTATGGTTTTCTTTTTTAAAGAAAATGTAAATGTAAATCACTAACTACTCTGAAATTTATGCTGGTAAGAGGTGTGAGGAAAGGATCTAGCTTTATATTTTTCTAGTTGGTGAGCCAATTATTTCAGTATCTTTTTTTCTGGCAAATCCATCCCATCTCCATTGAATTAAAATGCCATTTTTATTTATAATGATTTCTATATACTCATCACCTGTTTCCGGGCTTCACATGCTATCTCATGGATCAGTCTGTCTGCACCACGTTGTTTCTCACCATTTTAATGTGCTGTCTTTTAACTGGCAGGGAAAGACCCTCTTCAGTACTCATTTTTTAGTTATTTCTCAGTGTTTATTGTTCCAACTCAAGAGTCATGTTGGAAATTCCAAGTAAAATCCCCTTGAGGTCCTTCTGGAAATGAATGGAGTCAGAGCTGGGGCCCATACAGCTTTGGAATGAGTTCCCTCTCTCTCCTCTCTCCCACTCCCTCTCCCCTCAGGTGGGTAAAGAGTTTTCTGAAGACAATTAATCAATGGTATAAACCACAAAGAAATACATAGAGGGTTTAATTACATAAATCAAAAACATTTGCAATGTAAGCAGGATTACCTATTATTTAGAGGTAAACTATTTGGGAAACTAGTGTTAGTTCACTACCTCTGGGCTTTCTGCTTCCCGTCTTGCTTTAGTGGCAACTCCTTTCCAGGGCTGCCTTTCTCTCATCCACCTTTGTTCTCTCGTTGTAGACCCTCCAGTCAGCTGGTCTGATTTCCTAGCACATCTGTGCTGTCTCTTCTGAAATCTCACCCCACCTATTTGTACCAGGTCATAGGTCACTGGTCCTCTGCTGCATTGCTAATCTTTGTGCCTTCTCCAGGTCTAATCAGATGGGTGATGGGGTGGGGATTGGTTATGGAAGCATGAAGAGTCACATGTGATAAAACATGGCTATCTATACATCAGGGGCTATAGGAGAGATAGATTTTCCTAGACAGGAGTGTGTGCAGTGCAAACATTCAGACACTTGGCTGGACTAGATCATAAATGTAAGCAGAATAAGTAGTATATAAAACCTATTTTCAGTAAGACTCCGAATTTTAAATTGCAAATATATTTATATACATATGTGTATATATATATGTATAACAACATTTATTGAGTTCTTATAATCAATTAGGCATAGAGCTAAGTGCTATTATCTTATTAAATTGTTCTCAATCACAAGGTAATTACTATTCTCACAGTTTTACAGCTGAGAGAACTAAGACTCAGAGAAATTAAAAAAAGAAAACTAATTCAAACTCACAAGGTTAGTGTCAAAACCAGAAATTGAACCAAGATCATTTTGCCTCCAAAGGGCAAACTTTTCAACATTATATTCATTTGCCTTCTGAAGGATTGGAAGGAACTGTACCAATTATTATTGCAGTTTACCAATTGTTGACCAGTTATTATTGTCATCAGGGTTAGGAAATATGGGGTTTTCATATGAGAAACTCTAATGTTTAAGGGTCGGCTTAAGCTTCAGAATCTGACCTGCAGTATTCAAATATTCTAATCCTGACAGTACTGTTTATTTTCTGTGTGTCCTTGGGCAGGACACTTAACCTAAGATTCACTTTTTCAGCTATAAAATCGAAATTTAAAAAATCTACATCATAGAGTAATTTTAAGAACTAAATGAGACACTAATTTGATCAGTTCACTAAATTTAAATGTGCACTGTCACACAGCAAGTTCAGTAAAGAGTAGCTCGTATTCTTATACTTTTCAGGATTTCTCAAAATTTCTCAATGAGCCTATATTTCCCTTTACCTAAGTGGAGAATGGGGGTAGGAGTTGGTGAATACATACATTTTAAGTGGCAATATTGAATTATATTGAGCCATTTTCCAATTTCCCTGATAACTAATGGTGTGCATGTTTAAGAAAGCTAACTAGGTTTTTATAGTGGAGGACCCAAAAGTTCAACAGCAGGCCTTTTTAATTTCTGGGCAGAAACAGAGCCAGATGGAAACTGCTTCTCCTAGTACTATGCTTTTGCCTGTTTGATTATCCATGTACTGCCTGAATACTGATCACCATTCCATGTTTTATAAATGTCCTTTATGGTGGTGTTTTTCAGTTATATTAAACCACCAGTATCCGAGTCCTTTGATCAAAACTCAGATCCTTAACCCCAGCTATCACCTACTGAGTCCAAATCTCAGGGAATAGTTTCCAGGATTTTTTTTTTTCAAACTAGTTCCCTTGGTAACTCTATGCACACTGACATTTGAGAATCACTACTTTTAAGAGACCTGAAATTTATGGATAAGGGGAGTTGAGTTTTAAACCTAGTTCTGACCTTAATATCTGTGTGTCCTTGAGAAAGCCCCTTCAAAATTCAGTCTATCAATTTCCTCATCTGTCCAATGAATCAGAAGCCTTCTGGGGTCTCTTCCAGGCATATTATTCTTTGTATATAAGTAAAATTTTATGGCAGAGAGTAGTAGGAAAATGTTTCATGAAAAATATGGGACTTGATCAGTATCTAAAAGAAAAGGGAAAACTTATTTGACAAAATTTATTGAGTATTCCAGCCATCAATGAACAGAGCTAATGTTGAAGGGACAATGAGACAACATTCCTGATCTAAATCATTCGTTTCTTGTTGGAAAGTAGCCAAAGGCAAAAATACGGGCAAAAAATACAAACAGCCTTAATGTCAACATACAAACTTTTGATTTACGTATGTAAGCAACCAGTGGTTATTGACAGCTCAAGAACAGGGAAATGATATAATGGGATGATGTTTTAGCTGTTGGGCAAAATAAAAGGCTTGTGGCAGCACGCACAGTTAAGAGGCAGGTTCTAGGAAGCCCTGAATGAAGAGTTATATGGAACACAAAGAAGTGATTCAAAAGAGTTAGAAGCTTCGAGTTTCAACCCTAACATGGGCAAGAGCTTGAATGTCATCACACCTACCCATAGAACAACACAAATCTGGACAAACTGAAAACCAGTGCCTTCCATGGACTTCTATGGAATTTCCAGAGAACTGAAATCACAGAGCAAATCTCAAAATCTGGAGAGAGACATCCTGAGAGTCACAGCCCAGATCTGCTTACCTGGAGCAGAAACTCTTGGAGCCATTAAGTGGTACCATTTACCTAAATGGTAAATTTGAGGCAATACTGCAGGCAGAGAATGACTAGAGAGTGAGAAACTGTCTGAGAGTGAAAAACTCATGGGAGCCGCAGTCCTGGGGAGGTGGAGCATACTTCATGGTTTTCACCTGGAGGAACTCCATGCTGTTACCAGGATGAAGAGCCAAAAAAGGGCTCCCTCATGACCCAGGCAGGGAGAGGGAAAGAGTATCTATTGTGAAATACCGCTGAGCAGTCCCTATAATAAAGTCCTAATCTTCAGGAAAAGGACTTTCCAGAGCCTTCTCCTAACGCAGGGGGTGGGCATTCCTGCACGCTAGTCCCCTCCACACTTTCTGTCTCACCTAGAGGAGTAGGGAAGAGAGATGAACCCAGGAAACACTAGAATGGGTCACTGAAGGTCATGACCCAGGGACACATGCACACCAAAAGAATGGGATTTAACTAGAAAAATAAAACATTTTCCTTCAGCACACTGTGATGTCACATCAATAGGACTCTCATATAATAACAGGGGTCATAGCTGAAAAGCTGCAAGACTGCAAGACATGGACTCTATCTAAGGTTTTAAGAAAGGTTAAAGTCAACAGGGAAGACCAAAAACAAGGATGCTAGAGGGAACTGAAATCTCTGGCACCTACAGCTACAGCAAATATCAAACATAGCTCAGAATCTAGCCAGATTAACTTAAGACTTCACACTAACAGCCTACTTACATTAGTTCCTACTACCTCTTTATATAGCATGTATGGCATTTAACAGAAAATCACTAAGCATGCTATAAATCAAGAGAAAACGCAGTGTGAAGACACAGCCCAAGAATCAGAACTAGATTAAAATACTGAAACAGAGTTTGGAATTATCAGATTGATTAATATATTAAGATGAAAAGATAGACGACATGAAAAAAGAAATAACTAAGCAGAGAGATGGAAGCATTAAGAATCAAAAGGAAATGCTAGAATTCAAAAACAGTGTAACAGAATGAAGAACGCTTTGACGGGCTCCTTAGCAGATCGGGCACAGCCTAAGAAATCAATGAGTATGAAGATACATCAGTCAAAACAGCCTAAATTGAAATTAAAAGAAAATACTATGTGAAAAACAGAACAGAACATCCAAGAACTGTGGGGCAACTTCAGAAGGTGCAACGTATGTGTCATTAGAATACCAGACAAAGAAAAAACATGGAGCAGAAAAATATTTGAAGTAGTAATGTCCAAACGTTTTTCAAAAATATTGACAGTCACCAAATCACAGATCCAGGAAGCCTAAAGAACACCATGGAAGATAAATACCAAAAAAAAATGACACCTAGACGTATCATATTCAAACTGTAGAGAACCAAAGACAAATTGAAAATCTTGAAACATGTTGGTATTAGAGCACTTTTTCTATAGTGGCATAAGGCTAGGGTAGACTTATCATCAGAAATCATGTAAGCAAGAAGAGAGGGAAGTGGACTTTTAAAGTGTTGAACAGAACCATAAATAAAAGCAACAGCCTAAAAATTCTAAATCCAGCAAAATTATTCTTCAAAAATGAAGGGGAAATCAAGACCTGCTCTGACAAACAGAAGCTGAGGAAATTCATCATCACCAGGCCTTCCCTGAAAGAATTGTTGTAAGAAGCACTCTGGACAGAAGGGGACCATGTAGGTCAGAAACCCAGATCTACAGAAAGGGAGGAAGATCATCAGAGAAAAGTTATATGACAGAAAATAAAATACATTTTTCCTCTTAACTGATCTGAAAGATAACTGTTTGGTTAAAGTAACATATTAATAAAATAATGTATTCAGTTATCATAGCTGTGGATAAGTTAAATGAATAGCAACAAAGTCATTAAGAACAGAGGAGAGAATTAAGGATACTGTTATAAGGTACCTGTAAAACATGTAAAGTGATATAATGCTATTTGAAGGTTGACTTAGATGAGACAGAAATGTATATTTCAAACTGTAGGATGACCCCTGAAAACGTTTTTAAAAAAGTATACTTTATATATCAGGGGAAGAGATAAAATGGAATCATATAAAATGTTCAGTTAAAACCAGAAAAGGAAGCAAAAGGGCAAAATAGAAAAAAAAAGAGCAAATGCAATGAAAACATTCACAAACATGTTGGCCATTAATCCATTTATATCAATAATCACCTTAAATGAGAATGATCTAAATACACTATTGAAAAGACTGATTGTCAGAGTGGATAGAAAATAAGACCCAACTGTAGGTTAGTTACAAGAAACCCACTTTAAAGTAAAGACACACGTAGATTAAAGTATGGGGATGGAGAAAGATATACCACACTAATACCAATAAAAAAAAGTGGGAATAGCTATATTAATTTCAGACAAGTCACATTTCAGATCAAGAATTATCAGAAATAAAGAGAGACATTGCTTGGTGATGAAGGAGTCAGTTCTCCAAAAAGAGATATTAACCCTAAATGTGTATGCGCTAATAAGGAAGCATCAAAATAAGAGGTAAAAACTGCAAGGAAAAATAGACAAATCACTCATAGTTGGAGACCTCAACCCTCTTCTATCAGTTAATGATAGATCAGTCAGGCAGAAAATCAGGTGAAGATACAGTTGACTTGAAAACTATCAATCAAATTGTTCTAATTAACATTTTAGAATATACGATCTAACAACAGCAAACTGCTCATTCTTCTGTGGCTCACACAGAACATTCATGAAAATGGACTAAATTCTGACATATAAAACAAACCTTAACATATTTAATGTAGAAATCATGCCAAGTGTGCTCTCAGATCATGATGCAGTTGAATTGGAACAGAGAGTGGGAAAATCCTTAAATTATGGCAGATTAAACAACACGCTTCTAAATAATGCATGGATCAAAAAACAAGTTCCAAATTAAATTTTTTAAAACATTTTGAACCAAATGAAAAAAAGAACTTACCAAAATTTGTGTGACAGCCAAAGCAGTGCTTTGAGGAACATGTGTAGCTTTAAATGTCTACACTAGAAAAAGAAGGAAGTTACAGAATCAACCATCTAAGCTTCCACTTCAGCAAACTAGGGAGAAGAGCAATGTAGACCAAAAAAATAAGCAGAATGGGTGAGATATTAATATTAGATCAACGATCAATAAAATTGAAACAGGAAAACAATAAAGAAAATGACATCAAAATATAGTTCTTTGAAAAGATCCATATAACTGAGAAACCTCTGGCCCTGCTAACCAAGGGTAAAAAAAGCAGACACAAGTTAACAATATCACAGTGAAATTCTGATATTACCATATGAGAATGAAAGAAGGTTTGTCATTACTGATCCCATGGACAAAAAGAATTATAAGACATGGCACCACTGGATTTAATGAATGACTTGACCTATTGAATGACAGAGAGCTAGGGGCCAGTACAGCTGACAGATGATCATTTTATCAATAGATGGATGACTTTGGGTGGGGGAATAGAATAGTTTCTAGAAGAACGTGTCACAGCTCAGGAGAGAGAGTAGCTATGCGGATCCTTCAGTAAAGGGACATGTGAGAAGGGAAGAAGGTGGGCAAACCAGGGTCAGAATTGGGGAAAACAACCCAACTGCAGGGCTCTCCTCCTCCCCCACAAAGAGGAGAGTGGCTGATGCTTCACAGTTGCTTGGAAGCAGGTCTTCTTCCAAATGACCTCAAACAAATGTGCCATTTATGTAAAAACCATATATTGTTATCCACGTGCAGTTTTAAGAAAAGGCTTCTAGACAAGCCCCTGCCCCCAAACAAAATGCTGAGCTTAGAGCCCTCCTGTGTGAGAATTCTCAAGTGACCACCGAGTCAGCAAAATCAGGTATAATGAGGAACTAATTTCAGTACCCAAGGGAGTCTCTATGGGGATGGGTTGTAGATACACGAGTGTGTCAAAAGTGACTTAGACAGGTAACTGCTTCACAGAGGGAAGTCACTGGCCAGGGGAGAGGAGAACAGGCCAGGCAGAAGCTGTAAGTGTCATGTAGCCTGCAGGTGCTCTGTCATACTCAGGTCAGGTCAAGGCCACATGGGGGATAGAGGGTGCAGAAAGGAAGGCAGAAAATTCCCAAGGTGTGGGCAGGAGAAACAAGAACATGAGTAGAGACTCTCATATACCTCTTCATGCCTACATGAAGTGTGTTCCAGACCCTAGCTTCAAGTAATTTAGTTATTATTATATTGTTCATTTTAAGGATAAGGAAAAAAGTCAGAGCAATTATTTATTATAGCTAATAAAGTCATGGAACTATTAATGACAGAGCTGGTCTTGAGTTAAACTCTGTCTCCGTTACCACACGGAGTTCCTGCTATTAATTCATCATCCCAACCACCTTTGCCAGCTGCCATCTGCCCAGCACCAAGGATCTTAAGCCACTAAACTGGAACTTAAATTAATTTCTGATCATTCGTGAGCAAGTACATAGTAACTTCTCTGGAGTTTATTCCCAAAAGGGGAATAGTAATAATAGTATCAACATTAGCAGTTGTTGGGAAGTTGTGGTCACTGGGCTAATTGTAGATGGAGTACTTTTTAAAAGGTTTCCTGAAGATATCGGTTGGGGGCATAAGAAATGCATAGCTATCCAATGGTATATTATGCAGCCCCCATAAAGAAGAAGGAAATCTTTCCATTTGTGACCACACACCTGGATGGACCTTGAGAGCACTAAGCCAAGCGAAGTAAGTCAGACAGAGAAATTCACGTGCTTTGTCATACGTATGATCTCACACTTGGACTCTAAAAAAAAAAGAAAATGAACGAGAGATACAGAGATACAGATTGGTAGTTTGCCAGAGATGGCAGGGGAGGGTGCTAGGGTGAAAGTGATCAAAACATACAAACTTCCAGTTGGAAGATAAATAAACCCTAAAAATATATGTGGGCTCACGAAAGCCAAAAATACCAATGAACTCTCCACAGAACAAAATTTAGAGTGTAAATATAAACACAGAGAAAAACATAAAGAAACAAGGAAGTCGTTTGCATTTGAGGATGGGAAAATCTCCAGGGTTTGTGGTCCTAGAATCCAAAAGCAACAAAGTCTCACGACAGCATCGGGGATGAAAATGGGGATAAAAGGCCCAGAAAGTGCAAGGGAGGGTAAGTAACTGGAAGGTGCTAGAAGGAGACCATTGGTCTTCTTGATGAGAAAATTGTCAGGGAAGTTACTGGAATGGACCCCGCTCAAGTAATAGCTTAACATTGCTGGTGTGGCATGGCATGATTGAAGAATCTTGGAATACCCATTCCATTGATCTTGGATTGATCACTCACATTTTTCTTGAAACATGTGACCCTCTTCGTTTCTCTCTCACTTCCTCCATTTTGATAGAGATATGGTCAAGGGAAGGGCTTCCCTTTAGCGAGAAGACCAACGCTGGGCGTGAGCTTAAAATTACAGCTGACACTTGGTCTCAGAATGGAGAGGTAATACAGAGCGGTGGCCTCTGGGTGGCGCTACAGTGCATGTTGTAGAGGAAGCGGTCTGAACTCAGCTCCTTAGTCGTGGGTGTGGATAGGGGCGGTGGTCCAGGGATGGTCACATCTTCAGTGTTTTAAGAAAATCCAGAACACTCGATGTTTATGTGAAATACCCTGATTGTTGTGTGTTGGCTCAATTGAAAAACAAAACAGGATTGCTTAGGCCATCTGGGCACCAGACCTGCCAGTGCGTCGATCTGCATCCCCTGTTGCACACATTCAGTTCAACCTGTCACAGACCTGGGGGACAGCTTTTGATGCCTGAGAGTCAAAGCTCCTTGTGGTTTCCTTTGGTTGCACTGATTAAAGGGAAAGGGGAAAAAACATCCATCAAAGCGAAGTGAGCGATTGGGATTAACGGTTTAAAGGGACAATTGACATTGGGAAAGCAGAGCAAGAAGCTTAAGCCAAAGCCCGAAGGAGTTCTTGTCTGTTTGATTTCGATAACAGGAGGCATCCTTGTCTTCCTTAAATCAGGTTGAGCCAGGGATGCTTTACCTACTGTAATGAAACTAAACATATGTAGTCATCCAACAGCAGGGCATTGGTAACGTGAATTACGGTGAAAGGCTATGCAAACATTAGATAAACAATGACGCAGAAAAATCGTTATTTATTTTTGGAATTTCTCACTTTACATTGGTTATTATTTCAAACAATATTATGAAACTTTTAAGCATTAAAAACAGATTAAGATAGTCTATACAGCATGGTTCTAGGGCTGTATTCACGCCAGGAAAAAGTATCCCTATCTGTGTGTATTCCAGAAATGCTGCAAAGATGTTCCAAGATCCAAATGATAGTATCTGCACACATCTTCTCCCTTCAGTTCTTTGTGTTCAGCTGTCTCCTAGTATCCATTCCTTCAGGACAGTAGAGTTTTTGCCCAGACCAGCATCCTCAGAATAAGGCAAAATCCCCAGTCTTCCCTGGCAGCTAGGTGTAACAGGTGACTCAGTTTTGCCATGCGCTATAAGAAGGTGACTTCAGGAACCTTCCTTCCAAGATGTTTGTCGCCTTCCTCTTCTTCATCTCTTCCTACATCTTGCTGCCTAGTGTGTAGACGTTGCCGTCTTCAATGAGAAGGATGAGAGCTATATTCTAGGGGGTGACAAGATGTGATCTGGAATAAGAAATCCAGGAATATTTTGCAGCAGAGCCTCCTTTCTGTCACGGCTATATGCTAACAACTGAATTCTATCCTAAACACAACACCTTCCTGCTTAACACTGCACTTAATGTTTGTGTTGAGATGAGGAAGCTAATAAATCACAACCTTGCCTCCGCCCTTAAGTCTGAAGAGTCTAAGTCTGAAATCCCATTTGAATTTTTATAGGGCTAAGTTGATGTGCTGGATAAGCTGGAACGTCGATTTTCTACTTTCTTCGTTAAAATGTTGCTTAGTATCTTAACCAAAATTTATAATGCAACTGGAAATCTGACAAGAGTCCTTCCATAACCACATTTGCTTTCGTTTAAAAAAAAAATTGGCTTTTCTTATGACTTTCTTCCATCAAGTAAATATTAAAATAATTGTATGAAGTTTCCCCAAAAATGACATTGAATTTTTTTTGACATGTCATTAAATGTATGTTAATTTAAAGAGAATCTGCCACTTTTCTACAGTAAAGCTTTTCTTCCAAGGAAATAGTTCCATTTACTTATTCAAGTTTTATTTCTCTCCATAGTTATAGAGCCCACAGATTTCTCATTAAATTAATTCCTGGATGTTTTTAGAAATTTTGTTGACATTGAAATTCCAGTTTATTAGTTGGCATTTTGATTTTAATATATCATAAAACTAAACAAACATTTGAAGGAAAAACAAAATTGATTGGATTATAAACATAAATTTTAGAAAATAATTGCTACTACCAGAAGTGAAAATTGCACTGTGAATGCTCCAATAATTTTTTTTTTTGACAAAATTTAAAAAGTTTAGGGAAGTTTGTATTTACTATGGAGGGAAATTATACCCAAATGTACTTTTTGAAGGCTTTGTTTCGTTTCAACAGCAGTTCACATCTCAATATCAATTACTGATCTGGAAACCTTAACATTTCTATTCCTCTTTTATAAAATTGGAAGTCTCATGAAAAGAAAAGAATGCTTATGGGGACTTAGTCCAGGCCTCTCATGTTACGTACCATGAAGTAGACCAAGAAAGATAATGTGCTATGGCCAAGATCACCCAGTTGTTTTTTTTTTTAAATGAGAGCATTGAGCAGGTATAGGAAGATTGGAACAATAAAAAGAGAAGTGGTTTATTGTTCAATAAATATGGGTTTGAATCCTGCACATAGACAAACTACATCTCAGCGGCCTGCTCTGTAAAAGCTGTGGACCGTAACATCAAACTTGTAGGGCTGTCCGGAGGATTAGATAGCAAACTGCATTAAAAACACTTCGTCCACAGCTGAGCACACAACCCATAGATCTGTGCTTCCAAAGTGCTGCACCCCATCCACGTCTGGGATTAGGCAGGCCACTGCTGACAAATACAAAAGGAAATTCTCCATGAAGCAAAGTGATTATATTATTCCAACAGCCACAGGGAAAGTGGAAAAAATCATTTTCATTCAAAGAAGCAGTGGAAATCAGGTAAAGAGGTTGCCTCACCAAATGTGGCAGAAGGTATTTGAACCTGAAGCCCTAAGGATAAATCAGTGGTAGGTATTCTGACTTATCTGTGAAGAGTCCTGGTGAATTTTAAGCTTGTTATCAACTGAGGAATCACAAAGTGCCTCTAATGTGAGTAGCTTCAATGACTTGAATTTAGAGCCATTTTAATGTTTAGTAACTGTGGATCAGAATTTTGGTTTCCTTATTGTTTTTAAGCCAGTCACTCGAAAGTACATAATCTACTTCTAATTTTCTCCATACCGGGTACTACCTCCTGCTAATCTGTTCCGTGAATCTTGAGTCTCTTTCCAGGTATGCAGTCATGGAAGGACACAGAAAAGCAACATATGCTGCATTAAGGATAACGCCCTGGGAGCCCGTGACTCAGACACATGCCAGGTCCAGAAAACCTCAGCATCCGGCCGACTCTTAAATAATCAATTCTGACAATTACAAATGCCTCAGAATTTACACACAGGAAATGTCAGTCAGAGAATGTCTCTGTGCAATATCAGGGAGGTTCACTTCACTAACCCAGGAACTTCGAGTGTCCCTTTTTGGAAGAGGCTAATTATGTTTATGTTTGCTGTTTGACTACGTGATAATTTCCCTCCTCTTTATGTTGTGCTCAGGTCAGATTACTCCTGGAGTAAACTTACTTTGCTGTCACCTCTTCACTAAATGGAATATGTTACTAAAAGCCACTGTGCCACCAAAGAATGCTCCAAGAAATATTTTATCATTTTCAACATGAAGTCCAGAAATAAATAATCATCAAGTAAGCATGGATTTGGAGTTTATTCGATGGGGACTGTCCTGATACTGAAAAGGATAAAGTAGGTGAGTAGCTCTGATCACGGAATGCTGTCTTACCTTAACAAAACAAAATTACATATGTTATTAAAAACTCAGGTAATATTTTTTTCTTCTCACTTTAAGCATTACCTTTCTCATAGAATTTTGACTGTTACTCCATTTAACAATATTAAAGCTATACACTGTGTGCTTGTACTATGCGTAAATTCCCTCTTCATCTGAAGAAGCTCTGTGGCCATATTCACCTCTATTCATGCACCCAAACAGAATAAGTATAAAATCACTAGGAAAATAGCAGAGGAAAAGGCTGATATGTCACTGCAGAAAAAGTTGACATTTCTAGCGTCCAACACACTGCAAGAAAACTTAAGCATAAAACGTAAGCTGGAGTGAAGTCAAGGCTGATATCATCAGTAAATGTGCATCTATTCAAACACAAGTCAAAACTATTATAAAACACAAGTAAGAATCACTAAAAGAAAAATGGGCAAAGAGTGCAAATGGGAAATTTACAAAGGAAGAAACAGAATTGGCCATTAAGCAGAACAAACATTGCTGACATATGATACTCATTAAATAATGGGCAATGAGGGAGAGACAAAGTCAGACAATTAAAAATTAAAATAAATTTAAAACGATTTCAATTTAAAACACATTTTGATAAAAATAAAAGTTTATATCTCATCCATCAAATTGAGAAACATGTAAATGTTTGGCACTATGACTTTACTGGTAAGAATGTGAAGAAATGGGTTGTCCAATAACTTGCTGGCAATGGTGTCAAGCCTTGTAATTAACATGAAGGGCATTTTGTCAGAAGCTTGTAAAAGTAAAACACACGTATCTTATCATTCACAGATTCCGCTTTCAATAACTACCCTCAGGAAATATTTGCACACAAACATGTACAGGGATGTTTGTAAGCATGGCTTGTAATAGTCAAAATTTAGAAACCCCTTATATAGAATTTTATATGGCAGTTACCAGGTTTTCACTAATCATGGGTAGGTGTGGAATATTATATAGCAATGAAGAGAAACTGTTAAAAAGAGTATCTATTTCTTTTTTTAACATAATGGAAAAATCTAAAAAGCATTTAAGAAGCAAATTACAGAATATGAGTACAGTATTTTACCATTTGTTTAATTTTAAAACACACACATGCATAATATACTACTTAAGAGTTCACGGTTACTGTGGTTATAAAGCATACTTCAATTTTATCTGCAGTGCCTTTTTTCTTTTATTAAAAACAGAGAAACTGTATTAAAATGCTCATCATCACTATTTCTAAGCATAAGGATGGCTTTTATGATTGTTTTTATTTTAGGACAGTGAGAGAAAATATTATTACGAAAAATCAAGAAAGATGCTTTGACCCAGGATATACATAGGCAATCTACAGAGGAAAAGTACAAGTAAAAATACACCCAACATCACTATTAGCCAAAGGGCTGCAAATTAAAGCCACAATTGGCACAGATTTTTAATAAAGTCCAGAGTACACAGTAGGTGTGCTGCTGAAAGAAGCTGGGGTGAGCAAGACCTCTTTTCTATTACCCCCTCCCCTCCTCAACCCTGTGGAGCCGGAAGCAGTGGGTTGAGGAGAGGAAGGAGGATTAAAAGAACAAGAGAACTGGCATAGCGTGTGCACTTTCCCTCTGCCGTCCCGAAGGACCACAATTCAGGCCTGATATGGGGGACAGGAAAAGTTTTGAATTACACAAAAGGCTTTAAACTTGACTTTAGGACTTTTCTACACATGAACATGGGATTTAATAACCTTAATACGAATATTTTTACAACTGAATATAACAGACTCGAGATGACATCACGGCACTTGGCTAAGGAGAATCGATTCCTTAGAGTAGAAGGGAATGGCAAAAATACTGAAGTACAGCACCATCTATGAACAGCCTCGATGAGCAAAAACTAGAAGTTTGAAAGATGTCACATTTGAGAGAGTAACCAACCCCCTGTCTGGCTTGCCCAGCCAGTCCTCATGCCTCCTTCTCCAGAGTAATTATTAACAACACGCCCTTTTATTCTCGGAAGGGTCTCAGCTCGGTTGATGACCAACCCCATGAGAATTAGGCCATTTGTTTGAGGACAAGGGGCTTAAACATGGCAGCACTGGAATTCAAACCATGTATGTCCGGCCCCAGACTCTGTTTTTTCTACTGCTATGAAGTCTTACTAATCCGTCCTAGTAGCCTGAGTCAGTAGTTTCCCAAATGAAGTTTAAGAAAAATATAACTACTACATTCGAGACTGTACCATACTTCATACTTAAGCCAATAATTGTTGCCACATAGAAATCCTTGGGGGTTGGCCTTAGTGAATAAATAAGATGTGTATACAACAAAATCATATGGTTCTGAAGAGATTAAAATACACACTTTTTTAAGTAGATCAAACACTTAAGGTTTATATTTTTCATTTGCCTACACGCTTTCCCCATTAGCCAAAGGTTAAAGTTTAGAATGGTCATGAATTTGAAATCAGTAGAGTCCAGATTAAATTGTTTTTATGTGTCTTAATAGAACTAATAAAATGAGATCACTATTCATAAAAGCTTAAAATATCAATTATTTTAATACTGTGTAAAACAGTATAAGCTCTGTAAAAATTATGTCACTTCCTTTTAAATATCAAATTACAAGATTGTGGTCCTTTTTAAGGAGAGAAACTTGAGTGTGTATTTGCAAAGAATTCATCCTTAGGGACATGCTTTGAAATATTAAAAATGTCTCTGAAAACCCATTGTGTAAGCTGCATTTACATGTTGCTTATATGTGAATGTTCACTGATACATTTAGTCTCACAGTTTATCTGTAAATATGCCATTATTTTCTTTTCGACTAGAAAGGAGTATTTTGCTTCCAATTATATTCCAATATGTTCCAAGTTTTGCTTCCAGACTAGGAAGCAATTTTTCAATTTCTGTCTCTCTAAACCTTGTCTTGGAGGGAAATTACCAAGAGGTCTACACTGCAGTAAAGAGAACAGAAGTCTGTGTTTCCCCCTCTACCCCTCATCAGCTATATGACCTTGGGCAAAACATTTAACCTGCCTGACTCTTAATCTCCTTTCATGTAGAATCGGAATGCCACTATCTCACAATTTTTAATTAGGCTGGAAGCCCAGCGTGAGTGAGTCAATGTTTGTATAGCGAAGGACCTTCAGAAGCAAATAGTCTTCCTCTTTCAAAGCACTATACAAATTCAGTGTATTATGACTACTGGAATCGTTTCCTTCCAGAAAACACTGACCTTAAGCAGCAAAGATTTCCTAACACAGGGCTCTCAGAATTCCAGAAGGGGAGCAAAGAAAGGGACAGTCAGGCCAGGAGTGGTGGGAGGTAGTATTAAAACGCCCCACGGAGGAATGTATCAATTCTCAGCAGATCCCAGCTTTTCAGAATGTGCACGTGTCGGAGTGGATAAATCCTGAGCAAAGCTCATGGTCTGACAAGTCCAACCGCAGTTGTCAATCTCCGCAGAGCTGCTGACCAAGCCCTCCTGAGCTTTGGGAGGGAACTCCCACCCTGGCCCAGACTCACTGGGTTCTGCAGCTGATCTTCCCTGAGCCCTTTAATGAATGTTGACACTTGGCAGAGGCAGGGAGCACAGACACATGCTCTTAATGAGCTCTCATTCCTAAGAGGCTTTGGCCTCACGGGTGGGTAGCTCCTGCCATGTGCTTCCTCCCGGTTATCTGTCCCGGCTCTCAGGGTTCAGGGAGCTGCAGTTAGCGCCAGGAAGAGATGCCACATCTGGGCACAGCTGTCAGCAGTTATTGCCAGGGTCCAGTGGGAGGGGACAACAGGCGATGTCCAGCAGGAAGCCCGGGGGTCCTTCCTAGACTGAGCACTTTCAGTGTGTTCTGTAGAGGGAGGGCTGGCCGGGCAGGCAGCACAGCAGACCTGTGATGGGCACCAAGCCCCATGCCTTCCAAGCATCCTGTTAATTGCTCAAAAAGAGAGCATTCCCTCACCAAAAACACCTCAGCCAGGGGCCTCCTGGGTGGCTGTTGCTCTGAAGCTTAAATGGCCTGAGAGGTTTGTGAATGGGGAGGATTAAGCGCCTGCTGTGGTCAGGTAGTCCCCACCTACCTGAGAGGGCTGCGGTGGTTGTCGGCCTCTGACTCAACCTGCAGTCTACAAGGAGGAGACAGAGAGCCACGGGTTGCACCAATACGATCTTACTATTTGAGAAAAAGAGGCACGCTGGGAGAGAATAGGGGTCTGGGCACTGGGAGCACCGCCTCTGAGAGGGTCGTCAGGAAGGCCCTTCTCAGGTGGTACTCGGGGCTGAGGTATGCTGGGTGAACAGGGCACCTCATGAGAGAGCTAAGCAAAGAACCTTCTAGGCAGAGATAATGTGTGCACAGTGAGGGAAAATCCTCTGTAAGCCAAGGATTGTGCAGGGAGGAACTTTAATAAGCCACAGCGTGTAGGAGAGAAATGTGTCATCAGCACCATTATCATTATTTGAATGGTCCACATCCTGCACCCTTCTGACCATGTTTTTTACAGAATAAAGCCGGCTGGGTCTGCGCTGGGTAGTCGCCCGCCTTGTGCTCAAATTGACGGTGCCCTTTGCTTACCGCGCAGTGTTGTCTCTTGGACTGCCCTGGCCCTCTTCCCCTCTGACTGAGAGTCCCTTGAAACAGACACTCTGCCTTTTGTTTTTATGGCACTAGTGGAGCAAGTTGGCATAAGATAGGCACCTTGTAACATTTGTCAGATGTATGAATGGAAGAGGCAAAATCTGGGGGATGAAGGAGAATAGGCTGCGTTCAAGGGGTCTGAGGGAGGAAGAGGGGCCCAAGTTCTTTTTTCCCCCAGTTTTCTTGAGATATAATTGATATACAGCACTGCAGAATCTTAAGGTGTATAGCGCAATGCTGTGTGAAATTCTCATGGCAAAGTTACAGAGAGAGCCATTCCCAAGGGAGCTGTCACCATGCGGAGCTCAGCCCTGCCACCACAGCCCTCAGATATCTCATCTATCTCTCCAGGCACAGATGAAGTGACCTAAAGGTACTTTTTCAGCTATTTTTTTTTTCTCCCAGTAGCGAAGAAGGATCTATCTTCGTTATACAGGCAGAATTTGATCTCTGCCGGTGATAATACAAGGTGTATTGAAATGCATGCAAAGTAGAAGGAAAAAGAAAAGGAAGAAGGAAGAAAGAAAAGCTGAGGAAATGTAAGAAAAATGCATACAAATTCTAGACTTTTGATGGTAATACCTTTTTTACAATGGCCGTTTGCTGGTACCATGCTTTCATGAATGAGACTCTAGAGCAAATCTAAAATATGGGTTGTAACGAGCTTCGGATTTCATATGGCAGTTATCTTGTAGTATTTGAAATGCCAATTGATTATGAGGAACACATTTCTTTAGCTTGGACTACCCAGTAATAGACAGGTAACTATTACATCGCTGTTAGAGCCCAGTAAATACTGCTGATTGGAAACACATTTCTTTTGACTCAACAATATGATTGTGTATGTATCTATTACAGGAATCTTGAAACTCTATCAATTTGTGCCAAAACGCATCGCTTTTCCTTTGGGTCCGTAAGGCTGAAGATACCGTCTCCAGTCGGGTGCTATGAAATCCGCAGTAAGTATCTCGTAATAAATGGTGACGGCTACAGTAGAAGTTTGGCAGTTTGTTTAATCACTCGGAATAATAACTGGAAACAAGAGCAGTCTCCACATTAAAAGCAGATTTGTTCAAAGCATGTTGGCCACTTTGTGTCTAGACTGAACTACTGCTGGCTCAAATATTCTGGACAAAAATTCATAGCAGCAACGCCCTTTTGGGGGGTAAATGAATCACGCTGTGCATTCTGCTACCCAGTGGATTTATCACAGCACTCCTACCTTTTTGGATTCAGGCGAAGCTCTGCAGGCTGGAGCTGTGTCAGAAGCAAAAGGAAAGGAGTTGAAAGAGAGGAGAGTATCCACGCCAGCACCTCGTCTAGGTACTCATGCTCCACAGATGAGCCAGCTGAGGTGACTGGTTAGTTCAGGGTCATTTACCCAGGTTCTGGTCCGCTTACCCTTTCCAGGGAATGTAATAGAAACACAAAATCTGAGCACAGTACTGCACTGCATTATTGTTTTTCACTAAAGAGAAAAAGGCTTTAATTTCTCTGGAACTGGGTGGACTGTAAAAGACATTTGCTATTTTATAGTTATAGTTACTTCCTCTTCATTTTGGTTTAAGCTAGTAAGATAGAACACGATTTATATGGGAGTTGTGAAGCCAGACTGACATCCAGTTTACCAGCGGGTGAAACATGGAAATACTTTCCTACAAGTCGGTAAGCAGATGCCTCTCAGTGGGTCCCCATCACCATCCGGCACTGGGACCCACTCCCCAAGCCTTCCCACAGTCTGGCGTCTACGAGGCTCAGACTAGGAAGTTCCTTTAAAGCGGAGACTGTCCATTATGACTGGTCAGTGTTTGTCTGTTCCACATTATTACATCTTTTGAATCTCTGTCCTGGATATGACAATAGAATTTGCTAAAGACTGAAACAGTCCCACAAACTGTGAGAGATGGTCTCTCATAGAAGATACACAAGCACAGCAAATAGAATGGACATAAATACCAAACACACCACCACCACAGCAACCTATTCTTATAGTAATAGCTTGGAGTGCTTGCCATGTGACAAGCCCTAGTCAGGGTCCCTGACATGCATGAACTCATTTAATCTTCACAGGAGTCCTGTGCGGTGGGAACTATCATTTTGCAAGTGGAAGAACAGAGAGGTGAATTAATTGGCCCCGATTCAAATAGCTAGAAAGTGGTAGAGATGTGGCAAGATTTGAACCAAAACATTATGACTCCAGAAACTGGGCTTTTCATCTCCAAAGTGAAACTCTTGCTGGGATGGTACATGGATTATTATTACAAGTTTGTATTTGTTGGTACTTTTTAGGTGATAATCTATGATGTTGGAATAACTGAGACTACAGGGTAGGGAGGGGCAGACCAAATTATTATTGTGACTTAATTCCCTCTGTAAATATTGGACAGATCCTTGTTTATCTAGCTTGAATCTTTTTGAAATAAATTAGTTTTGTGGCTGTTTCCTCCTGGTGATTATCAAATGAATCTGATATCATTTAGGTATTATTTAGATCATTAATGAATTAACTAGGTAATGATGGTGAATTATTTAGATCAGTGATTAAATTACTGAATTGAAATTAGAAGTGAGTTGAGGATAAAAGGCCACACATTTGTACAGTCTCACTGATACGAAAAGTCCAGAATAGGCCAATCCATAGAGACAGAAAGCAAATTGACAGTTGCTAGGAGCTGAGGATGGGGGATGGGGGTGACTGCTAAAGGGTATGAAGTTTCTTTTTGAGGTAATGAGAATGTTCTGGAATTAGATAGTGGTAATGATAGTTGAAGCACACGGGTGTGGCTTAGGTTTTTGAATGTTTAAAACAGAAAATAAAGTAAGTCAAGGGCCTCTCATGTCAGGAGGCTGGGCATTCCTGAGGCCATCCTGGTTAGGGGAGATATTGTGATCTTTAGCTATTGAAGGATAAACTACATCCAGAAAGAAAGGGGGAATTCATACCCCACTGAGGGGAGTGGATAATCTTTGGATTGAAAGAAACATCTAGAAAATATTCAATTCAATAAAATGTGATAAGTAATTGCTGAGTTAGCATCATGTGGGCGGCACAGTGCTTGGCAGTGGCTGACGATGAAATGATGGTAATTCTGATGGAGGGATAGCTAAGTTAGGAGGGATGGCAGCCCAGCTCCTGGTGAGGTTGGAGAGCTGCCATCAGGATGTGCCTGGGAACCCGGCTGGTCCTATGTGCAGTGGCTGAGGGCAGCCCAGAGTCACCCTCTCCACCCACCAAGTTCAGATACTGGATTTTACTGGAATACGTAGAAAAGATCTTTCTCCCATGGGCAAAGGATGCTCACTGAAATCATATGACATTGATAAATCATTCAGAATGACACAGCAAAGGGGAGGAAGTGACCTGATGCTCAGGTTTCTCTCCATGCACACCGGCCCAAATTTCGTGCACCCTCCATGCATGACCACTGATCACAGAGGGCTTGGTGAACACAGAATAATAGATGGAAAGAAAGTGAATAATCTGAAAAATAAAAAAAATAAACAGATCATGTAGAGCTAGGCTGTGGTGATTCCTGATAAATTATCCTCCATCCACACTAAAAAATGCCTCTTTGGTGATGCAGATGGTCAAAGTGGTTTCACTCCCATTTCCTTCGCAGCTGTGTGGTAACAAGAAACATAAAAGTTTTTTTTTTTCCCAATGCTGTATTGATCATGCCTTTTTTGTTTTCTATAGTCCTGATTCTTGGGCATCTTGGGGCCTTACAGACCTGGAGGCCTGTCTCTCCCAGGGGTAGCCAATTCCTAGAGAGAGTAAATGTGCTTTTCATAGGCAAACAAACCCATCCCAAGCCCTCAGCCCTCCCACCTCCTCTCCTGGGTTCTCCTACTCAGGGTCAGTGTGCCACATACCAGGCCACTAGGGCAGCCCCTACACCCCAGAGCCCCCTGGAAAATTATTCAAACTAGCCAATCCTAAACCCACTTACCTGCCTCAGGCTCTCCTTCCCGTGAACCAATCAGTAGCCTTATGAGAGGTTTCACTTTCTGTGGTTTCAGTTACCCACTGTCCACCGCCTTCCAGAGGCAGATGGTCCTCCTTCTGATGAACGGGAGGAAGGTCAGTAACAGCCTAACGCTACGTCCCCGCGCTTACGTCACTCACCTCACTTGCTCTCATCACGTAGGCATTTTATCATCCCACATCACAAGACTGTGAGTACAGTATAGTAAGATATTTTGAGAGAGAGACCCTATTCCTGTAACTTTTATTCCAGTTTACTGTTATAATTTTTTAATTATTAGTTGTTACTAATCTCTCACAGTGCCTAATTTATAAATTGAACTTTATCCTAGGTATGTGTACATAGTATATAAAGGGTTTGGTACTATCTGCTGCTTCGGGCATCCACTGGGGGCCTTGAAATGTATACCCTGCAGATTATGGGGAGCCGAACTTAAAAACTCTTGCCTACGGCTCCCCGATGCCCCCTGCCGCCTGGCCCTGGTGCTTGCCTGCGGAGACCCCTGTGGCAGGCTATGCCTCCTCTTCCTGGGAACTGTGAGTAACCAACTATCTTTTCAGTGGCAGTTACCTTCTCCCCTAGTGGCCTCAGCTACCTGAATAATAATAATAAAACTTACATTTTAAGATAAATGCACCCTCATCCCAGGATTGAGAAATTCAGACAGCCTTTCCATGCCCTTACCATGCCATCATGGGCTCGTCAAGTAAGACTCCCACTGCCTGCTCCCAGGGCAAGGGGAAAGCCTTCACTGATGCCCCCAGGCGCCCTGGGGCTCCTGTTAAGAGGCCCAAGGAACTCACTGCACCCAGTTCTGGTGACAGATGCTCATGAGCTCCGGGGCCTTGGGGCTCGGCAGCTCTCAGGGGGCTGGGGTGGGGGTACAGTGCAGACTCACCTTCCTTCAGACCCTCAGTTTTGATGGCAGCTGCCTCAGAGCTCTCCTTCCTCGCCTCAGTGCGGGAGCGCGGTAGGAGAACACCAGGGGCGGGGTCAGCCCTGCCATCAAGTGACAAGGATTGCAACTGTCATACAGTCTCAAATTTCTAGTCTCCCTCATATAGGCTGGTGGAACTGTGGCTGCACGACAAATTCATCGACCTCTGGGTGAGGTTTGCAAGCATGGGCCTGGCAGCAAACACAAGGACTTCCCTAAATCGTGTAAAAATGCTTGCTTCTCAAAACCGTCAAAAGTACAGGGCTCTAGACACCATTCTGAGCCAACAGAGATCCTTTCAATGCTGCTGAAAAGCCTCAACCAAGTCAGTCAGTCCACTTTCTGGTTAAACGCACATATATGCACATCCACAGACACCTATACTTGAAAAATACATATTTGTATATACATCCATAAACATGTATATACACCCATATACCTGTATGTACATATATATGTAACTGTATCTGAACCTGTCAGTGGTAACATCAAGCACGCTGTTGAACTTGCTATATCATTACCCATCATTTCACAGAAGGATTTTGAACGATCACATAGTATACCATTTTGTGCTACTACAATGCTTGTTAGATAGTCACTCTGATTTCTAACTTTAAACTCTTATGACTAGCATTCCCATATACACTCTGTACATAAATCTCTTTTAATCACTTCATTTTTTTCTCTTTATAAGTTGCCTTATGGCTGACTCAAAGTCTATGATCTGTTTGGGTGTTTGAACATATTACAACAGATCCTATGAAAGTGTTTTATCAATTTAAACTACTACAGGCAATGCTAGGAAGGCTGTCACATCTTCATCAACAGTAGTGATTATCATTTTTGTGACAAAAATAACTCACAATTGTTCTGTGTTATCACCTCCCTGACCACTTGCGATGCATTTTTTTCATATGCGTATGTTACTTGTGTTTATTCTATGAATTGCCTATGTTTTCTTCATCCATTTGCCTATTTTAACTTATTTTGTCATGAATTTTACTTTGATAAATTAAAAAGGAATATAATGCACACCTGTGTACACTTGATGATTATTCATAATTTCAAATATCGCTTTATATTTTTAAACACTAAACAGCCACAGATAAAATTAAAGTTCCCTTTATCACCCCTCTCTCGTTCACGCCTCCTATCCCATCTCCCTCATACCACAGCGTAACGCCTGTTCTCAGTTTAGTGTGCAGCTTTTAATGTTTGCTTTTATGTATTTTCATATACTAAGAACCCTATATGACATTATTTGTTAGCATGCTTAAAACTGTACAGAAATGGTAGAATTCTAACAATGATTCTGCTTTTTTAATCATAAACATGTTTTTACACCTATCCATGTTGGTATGAGGATAGATCTAGTTCACTTCGTTTAGCTACTATGTTAGAAGCCACTGTGCTTCAGTATCACAGTTTCTTTACACATTCATCAGTTGGGTGTTTGATGTATTTCCTCTTTTCCCCCGTTAATTCTGCACCCAATTCCAGTGTGTGTGTGTGTGTTTGTCCGGCACACCAACAAGCAGTCTCCAACTCCAGCTGGGGCTCCTACAATTCAACTCAAATCTGATGCTCTCCATGGGGAGATAGCATCACATCCCCCAATTTCAGTCCTACAAGACTCCGTCCGCCCCACCCCCAACCCCCCACATGCACACGCACTTCAGACGCCAGCTGCAAGTCCACGTGGTCACTTGGGCTTCTGACCAACTGGCTATAGATCAGAGGTTCCAATGACCCCCTCTTCAGGTCCAATTAATTTTCTAGAGTGGCTCACAGAACTCAGAGAAACATTTTACTTACTAGATTACCAGTTTACCATAAAAGGATGTAACTCAGAAACAGGCAGCTGGAAGCGATACATAAGGTGAGGCAAAGGGAAAGGGGCTTGGAGCTTCTGTTCTCTCTGGGTGCACAACTCTCCCTGAATCTCTACACGTTCACCAGCCAGAAGCTTTCTGAGCCCTGTCCTTGGGCGTTCTTAGGCTTCATTACACAAGCATGATTGATTAAGTCATTGGCCACTGGTTGGACTCAGTCTCCAGAGTCTCTCCCCTCCTCAGGGGTCAGAGGGTGGGACTGAAAGTTCCAACCTCTAATCACAGGATCCATTCCCCTGACACCCAGTGCTTCCTCCGCCTCATCTTTAGGAGAGATTTCCAAACGTCACCTCATTAATATAAAATCAGATGGGGGTGAATGGGATTTATTGTGAATAACAAGACACCTATTTATGACAATGAACCCATTTCAGGAACTGAGAGCAAAAGACCAAATATTTTAACAAAAGATGTTCCCATTGCTGCATGGATTAGGAAATTCCATGGGTTTGGGGAGTCAGGAACCAGTTTTCCTGGGTATGGCATCTCCCATGTATATGGGAGACATACATGTTATTAAACTTGTTTGCTTTTCTCCTATTAATCTTTTATTGTGGTCAGCCAAGAACCTAGAAGGGTAGAGGAAATTTTTTTTTTTTCCCCTTAAATGATGGATTAGAATTAGCGCAATCTCTCCTTGGTCTCTTTATTTTAATCACCTTGCTAATACTGCCACTGGCACTCTCATGAAACATTGCTAAACATTCTCCCACAGAAAAAATTCAGGGACTTGATTACGTAACTGCAAATTTCACACCCAATTTCCAAATGGTAGTATTGCACAGTCATTTCTGCACGTTTTGGAATCAGACAGGAGAACCCAGAGCTGGTGGATATAGCTTCGAGCCCACGTTCCACCAGTGTGGAAGTGACTTAACCTCCCTCCCCAGGTCTTATTTTCTTCATCAGTATAAAGATGTTTTATGTAGTCAGTGAGATAACACATAAGATGTCTAGTATCGTACCTGACACAGAGTAGATGTTCAATAAATCTGTGTGAAGAAATGATTTATATTATGGGTATGCAACCCATAGCATAGGGTAAAATAATTAACTCTGGGTTGGAATCCCATCTCTGCATCTACTAGCTGTGTGATTCTGGCCATGTACCTTAATTTCTCCATACTTCAGTTTGTCTATCTGGAAAAAATGGGAATCATAATAGTAGGTACCTCCTAGTCTTTTATAAAAATTCAATAAATTATGTTTGTACTTGAAACAGAGCCTCCCGCATAGAGATTATTAAATAGCCATTATATGCAAGTTTTGTTAAAGCTAAAACCGTGTATCTATAATATATACATCACAAATAGCTAAAATAGTTTTATTAGTTTACATGTTCAATTAGCTTACATTTCACAGCCCAGGTTTCGGCTCAGTGATCACCTGGCAAATGAAGTATTTTGAGGACTTTCTTCTACCAAGGATGCCATTTCTCATATAGGCCCACTGTTGAGAGTTGCCCAATGGGAGAATGAATAGGTTTCTGGACCTATTTCTCTATCAATCAATCTGTTAGTACCAGGAAAGTCAATGCAATGCAAACTATTTTATAGTTTTCCACATGTTTGGTTGGAAGGAACAAGGGGACTTTCCTTAGGGCCTCCAGACAGGTCGATCTATGAGACACTAAGACCAGGAGTTTGGCTAGGGAGGAGAAATTCTCATAGGAGCCGGGGAATGCTGCCGAATGAACTCGTACTGTATGTTAAACACAGAGCAAAGCGTTAGGGAGCTAGTTAAGTCAGAGAAGCACAAACAGGCTTATCAGAGGGTCTGTAGTCTATAGCACAGTATATATATGAGTGAAAAATTCTGTGAATATCCCTAAGAAAAATACAGCGGAACAGAAGAGGCCTCTGGTTTCCCTGGCATGGTATGTGCAGCAACAAAGAGGTGAGTGACATATGGAACAGCCCTGCCTCATATTAATGCAGGAATCGCTGTAAGTGGTGAAACTGCCCCAGAATCAGAAGATCTATACTTGGGTCTCCATGTGGACATTTCTTACTGCCTTGGTCTCACCTATGTACAAGGACTTACTTTATAGGGTTGTAGAAAATGGAATTAAAATAACTGATGCAAAAGAAAATAATAGATGTGAGAAGCAATGTGTTATCTGAGTTTATATTATTCTAAGTTCCCTTCAGGCAAACAGATAGATATTTGCTAACTGCACCGCGGTTAACTTCTCCCCATTACAAAAGTATATATTGCTGAAAGCATTGAAAACATAGAATAGTGCTGAGAAAGTAAAAAACCAAAGTGAAGCAAAAACAAAAAGCTGCCATCTCTCATTCCTTTGTACAGAGTATTATATATGTATTATATATAGAGAGATACAGATTAAATATGTAAATATATTTTATGTGTAAGTACTGTTGTATAAATACACACACACACACATAAACTGGGAAGGTTTTTTGTTGTTTTTATTTTCTACTTGAAGCTACAAGGGAATATAGGTGCCTTTCCATCAGAAGAAATCTCTCTAAAATTTAGTGTGTAGAACATTCTGGAGAGTTTGAAAAGAATAAAAGGCTAAGACTCCAGGTTATAGTCTATTTGAAAGGTTTTAGTATGAAGAAATTAAACTACTCTAAATAAGAATTTATCAGAAATACAGAGTGGAAAGTGCAGAGAGAGGGAACCTAGAGGAAGGAGATAGAGGGGCATGATGATTTTGCATGTATTTCATGTGTCAATTTAGCAAGGCGGTAGTGTACAATTATTTAGTCAAAGACCAGTTTAGAATTGCTGCAAAGATATTTTTTAAATGAGGTTAACATTTAAATCAGTAAACTGAGTAAAGCAGATTATCCTCCATAAGGTGGGTGGGTTCATCTAGTCAGGTGAAGGCCGCACTCAAGAACAGAGTTCCACCGCCCCTCCCCTCTCCACCTCAGGTCTCCTCAGGACCACGACATAAAAGCCCTGGAGTTTCCAGCTTTCTGACCTGCCTTACAGATTTTAGATTCAATAGCCCTCTCAATCATGTGAACCAATTCCTTAAACATATATCTGTGTCTGTTATTTATCTATCTGTTTTTTTCTTTTTTTAATTTCTTGTCTCTGTTTCTCTAGAGAATTTAGAGAATACAAAGTTTCATTGAAAGACTGGTTGAGGTGCCCTGTCCATACATGAGGACTCCTGGGTGGGGTGGGTAGCCAGAGGGCTTTAAGGACTATGCATTGTATCTCACCACATCAACCCCCAAATCCAGTCAAGGCGCTGCACACAAATATATTGTGTGTGCGGTGAATTAGGGTCATCTATTTTAAAAGTGGAGGGCGCAGTGTTCCCTGTCTAGGCTGACTCTAGGTAGAGAGGAGAATCCAGATGCAAAACTGGATTAGCGAGTTCAGAGTTTACTCAGACAAAAAGATCAGAACATGGAGGACACCATGAACAGTAAATCCCTAACATTGTTAGGAATGTTGGGAGCTTCTCAACCTCTTGTTCAGTGATGTTACTCTTATGTGCCCATTTGGCCTGGCCATGGGATGCCTGAATATCTGGTTAAACATGATTTCTGAGTGTGTCTGTGAGGGTGTTTATGGAAGAGATTAACATTTGAATTAGTGCATTCAGTGAAGCACATGGCCCTCCTCGGTGTGGGCATCCTTTAATCCATGGAAGACCCAAATGGAACCGAAAGGCCAAGGAAGAAAAAATTTGCTCTCTTTGCCTGACTGCCTGAGACGAAACCAGTCTCTGCCGTCGGACTCAGTCTCAGATTTATACCATCGGCTTCTGTGACTCTTAGCCTCAGACTCAGATGGGTCTACACCAACAGCTTTCCTGCTTCTGCAGCTTGCAGAGGACAGATCTGGGGACTTCTCAGCCTACAAATTGTATGAGCCTATTCCTTATATTAAACCTGTTTTTATATGTACCCATATACACTACATATACAATTACATATATATAATATATATAATATTCACCTACTTTTCTGGTGAACCCTGATTACTACACACCAGATATGGGATAGTAGGTTCAAGGCAATTTTCTGTGAATCTAAGAATAATAACTAAGGGAAATTTTGAGAAGGGATCTGAAATCCTGCAGTTAAGTTCCTGGGCGCCATCAGCCACGATCAATCATATGGGTGTCAGTATTGCTACAGCTTCACTTGTGTTCTCACTCCATTGAGGGTTGGGCACCCAGGTTTCATAAACATGCGATCACCTACCTGGTTATTTCAAGGCCTTTGTTAGCCAGCAATGTTCTGTGAACACCTCCTTAGTCCTTTGTCTTTAAGATCTCTAATGAGTATGCTTTATCTTACTGTAAATACATATCTGCTGAATGACTAGATAAAATAATCAGATGGACATACTACAGTTTATTTAATCTATCTGATATTTCTAAGCATTTAAATTTGCCTGGAATCTTCACAATAATGAGAAATAGAATGGTGACCATCCTTGCACAGATATTTTTATATACATCTAATCAAACCCTAAAGTGGCATTCCTTGGTGAAAAGATATGCACATTTTAATGTGTTTGAAATGCACTGCCAAATTGCCCTCCAGAAATGTTTTTCCAATTTACATACCTACCATCCGTGTATCAGTGTCCGTGAGACTGTACTCTGCCCAGCACTCACATAATTTTCCTTTTAGTTATTGCCAATTTTGAGACAAAAACAGTATTTCATTTTGTTGTAAGTTCCATTTCTTTGGCTACCAGTGTAGATGAAGAAAACTTTAATTTGTCATTTATATTTGTTCATTGGTGAATTGCCAGTTCGTCTTTGCCCCTAATTTCTACTGTCATGTTTTTTCAAATTGACTTGTAAGAGCTCAGTATATTAAGGTAATAACATCTTTTCATTAATCTCTGAAAAAACTCTTCCCTTGTTGATAATTTATAGTTTTTTAGGGAAAAAAACATTTCATTTTAGGAAACCACTTATGTGAATACTTTCCCCTTCAATTACTTAAAAGCTTACCTTACCTTATTATTATGTAAATGTTCAAATCAATATTTGAACTTTTCTACGTATTTATATTTCATCCTTTCTCTTTATAGTCCACCTGGATTTTATTTTGCAGTAAAGTTCATGACAGAGCATTAAATTGATCAGTTAAAAACTCTTAAATGAAGATAATTTGTTGAGTAAATCCATTCTTTATCCAATAATGTGTGGAGCTACCTTATTGAATACTTCATATATAATATAATATATCTGAATATATGAATAATGTATGGATTAGTATTTAGTTCATGTTGTAATATATTATATATGAAATCTTATTATTCTCCTTGAGTAGTTAGTGCTATATTTTTGTGATTACTATAGGTTTATGATAAATTATAAACAAAGTGCTTTACACTGGAAGAGTCTCTAAATTGTTGTTTACTTGATTCTTTTCCCCCACTGATTCTTCATATGAACTTAAGAAATATTTTGTGACTTTGAAAAGAATTAAGCCTAGAGTGATATTTGGTGGACTATCGTTAAAATTTTTAATTAATCTGGGGAAGAAATGATATGTTTACAGTATTTTCCCCATCAAGGAAGAGAGAAATCTTTTCTTTTTTAAAAAGTATTTTTTATGTCATTCCAGAAAGTTTAGTAGCATTTGCCAGATGGACATAGTGTGGGTAAAGTGGGGTTCCTATGGCCAGGATCCTCACTGAACTTAAATGTAACTGGCCTGTTGCTATGCTACCGCCTCCATACCTTTAGACAATAAGACATTACTGTGTTAATGTCAGGAGTTCCGCCCAGGGCTGGCCGGAGACTGGGTGGCGGGCTGGAAGGCTGTAGGGGAGCGGAGCGGAGGCTGGAGTGGTGGTAGCGCCTAGGGACTGACCTGCCACCTCGAAATAAAGTTGGGTATAACCTTTTCAGCCCAAGAACCCTTTGCTGTAAATTTCTTTGGTCACAGTGAAACTATAGCGAACTTGCCTGGAGCTGAAACTCATTTGCAAGACACAGAGGCATTTCTTTTAAATGTACCTGCACATTGTTATATTATTGTTTATTTGAATTGCTAACTCATTTATTCTAATTGATCATTGCTGCATACAGGGAAGTTGATGTTTTTGTTCAATTCATGTCTTTTAGCTGAATGAGTTATGTACGATTTCTGTGTAACTGACTGACTTAACATACTTGCTTATCATAACCTTTTATTTTTAGGTGATTTACAGATAGTACTGATTTTGTCTCTCTTTTCCAATAGTAATGCCTTTTCTATTTTTCTTGACTTGCTGCATTATTTAGAATGTTCAGAAGAAAAATGTTAAATTATGACCACAGGCACACTTAACCTGTTATGACATTTCAGCATTAAGTATATTTTGTTGTATATTTTTGAAGTGGTTTGAAGTACTCATGTTAAGGAAGTATCCTTCTAATCTTAGTTCTAAGTGTTTTTACTTCTATTGGGCTCATACATGAATAACTTAATCCAAGATAAAGGAAACAGCATGAATTCAAAGTCACGTACAATGTCACGAAAACTCGAGCTGTCAGACATCATGTACATGATGGATTATCCTGTATTTCAAAAACAACTGTGTCAGGATGTATAATCATTCTACATTTGATCTAGATCTGACACAACCCATGACATCTTAGTCCATAATCTTCTCCTTACCAATAATAATATGCCCCACATTCACCAAAAATAAAATATGGCAGCCATAATAAAAGCAAACGTGTAAACAAGATTGTCACAAAATGTGCTGGGTTTGTTCAGATCAAGTTCTGGGTCTGCTATGCCCTCACTATTTAATCCTATAATGAGCGCACTCCGGATGCAGTTTTGGACTTCAATGTGAGAAATGAATAGCAATTTAGGTCGTTAGGTTTTGAAATAATGACCCTGGAGAAGACCTGAGCATATCTACTGAGCCATCTAGCGGCTGCAGAGAGCATCTGGAAAAAATAATCCTGGTGTGGTCTGCAATTTCAGAGTCAAAATGAAAGAACAACAACGAATTCCCCCCAACACCCTTCCCACCCCCACCAAACCAGCACTCCAGGACTTTGCACACAATCGGAGTGCAATTACTTTCGATCTACATGGGATCTGATCAATGATTAGAAGAATAACCAATTCATGCTTAATCATATACAATTCGTAGATAGGGTTCTTTTTTAACCTGCATAAAAACAACCGCTAACTAAAAAAAGAAAATGTAGACAAAGGCAGTACCAAATTTACGGGCCACCAACAAGATAGAGAAAAACATGAGTAAAGATAAGCAACTAGCGTGCGTGTGCATATGCATAGATCGTGAGTGCTAAGAGGAAAGAATTGTAGGGAGAAAAAATGCATTCTTAGTAGTGGTAAAATTCATGGTTCTTAAAGTAAGCCACCAGTTTTGAGAGTGATAAAATTACTAAATCAGTCTTCCATCTTCTCCTTAAATTTCTCCTTCCATCTACATAAAAACCCGGGATGGGGGGAGGGGACAAGCAAACAACAACAAAAAAGAGTTAGCTTGGGTCAAAAAAGAGTTCGCTGAGAATGCTGAAGAACAAAGATAAAGCAAATTGATAGCTTTCGAATGTTAATAGGGTTTGTCACCTCCTAGAGTGTGTAAATTGAAGACATCTGTCTGATCTGAAATAAATTCCAAAAATCCCAAACTAATTGCTTCACATACACAATGCAAAACCTCAGCATTCCATGCAAAAATAAACCTTCATTTAGAAAATAAACTTCATACAATTATGATAAAAGAGGACCTGTCAATAAGCCAGTGCTTAATACAGAAGGATTATTTTGAAATAAACTTCTTCAGAACTCATTAGAATTGGAAAGAACTGTGAAAATAGATCCAGTTACCCAGGTCCTTAGGTATGCGATGGTGTTCGAAGGAGCTTAGCTGAAACGAATACAGGTTTACAGCCAAAGTCTTTGTTGAATTTTTGGCAATTATGTTCATTTATAACACAAAAAAGGAAAATAATGTGTTTTTTCTTAACTGACCTCTGAAAAATAAATAGAAATACAGCAGAATCCCTCCCGACAGAAAGGCCGAGTTCTTCCTTTTGTTTGTTTGCTCTGAAAAGGAGTTAACCCTATTTGCAAAACAGATGCGAAAGAAAAGACTATTTTAAAGTTTCTATAAATGTACAAACATTCGTAAAATCTTTTATAGGAGGTATATTAATGTATTAGGATGTTGTTACATAGTATTGTAGGATGGAGAGAGAGACAGAAAGAAATTTCATGGAATGCTAATTCAGATATTACTAGAGTGTGCACAGTCGGGACTCTTAATTGCAAGCAAAACAGACCAACCTTAAACAAATCTAGAGGAAACAGGAAAATGTATTGTGACTCAAGGAAGGACTCTTCCTGGCTTAGCTGAGTTTTCTGCCCTTTCTTCCAATCACTGCGGCTATAGAGGGAAATTCAAGCAGAAGCTGGCAGTCACCATCCTGACCCTACATTAGAAAGAGGTGAAAGGGTTGGGGCGTCGACACTGCAGAAGAAGGGTACTTCCGGGAAAAGGGACAGATGCTGAGCATCTAAACCGCCAATTTCCAGCCTAAGCACCAAGCAGCCGCAGAGGCAGAATGAGAATATGAGAGTCAACTGACTCACGGCTTTAACCCTGACGAGGAGCAGTCTAGAAAGGCAGGTGGGAGCGGGGTCTACAGTCCAGGCAGAAAGGTTATCATCTCTGCACTTAGGAAAAATGATCTGGCCAGGCCAGATCTCTCTCCGAGATAGGCTGGCTTTCCAACTCATTTTATTTTATTCCAAAATCCTAGTATGGACGCCCAAAATGCAGCTCTTTCATTATTTTTGTACTGTTGCAGAAATAATCACCTACACCCCACCCCCAACTCCAAAGCAGATGGTTATTTTTGGAATTGTTTAAGGGTTTGTACTAAGAAGTGCTGAAGAGACCCATTACAATGTTTCAGAACAATTTTATTTGTTACACTCCACCTTCTCCATGACCCTTCAAAGGCAAATATTCCTGTCTAAAAGCCCACTCCACTCTGTGAGTGGTGGAAGAACCTGGGTCTCCAACTAGAATCTATTATTGGCTTGTCTCTACCTGTTTGACTTCAGTGGCTATTAGCGGGAAATCTCATGTCACCTAGAATAGCGGTTGTTTCTCGTTACTCTAAAACGTGGCTCCTTCTTAAACCCGACCCCATGAGCCAAATTAGGAAGTTGAGTCACTGTGCAGCTAAAACTTCTCTTGCACTGGGATAAAACAGAAGTGAGCAGCTAGCTGTCCCTGCTGAAAGCCTAAGGCAGACACAGGCCCACTCCAACCCCAAGTCCTCTCCATGACAGCCCCCCTCCCCTCCCTGCCACTCTCTCGTCTGCAGCTTCAGCTCTTTACCACAACAGGGAAACAAGCTGGCTGAGCAACGTGGGAGGCCAGCAAGACTCTTCTCTCTGGCTTATCAGGATCTTTCAAGAGGCCTTCACCCAGTCTTACTAGTTGAAAGTTCTCTTTCTGGACTAGTAACACACAAAAGCACCATCTCTCTGATTATGTCTAGAGACTGCAGTTGCTGGCTGGAGCAGCTGCTGTTAGAATCATTTTTACTCTTAGTCCTTCAAAAATGCAAAGCCCCTTGGGGTCTAAGTGATACCTTCCCTTGTGTCCTCCTGCTCTTTCATTTAATGTCTCTCCTACATTTGCCTCTGTAAATCATCTCTCTCTTTCTCTGGGTCCCACCCAGGGCCCAATAAAAAATGTCTCTTTGATTTTGGTCTTTTAGCGTATAATCCCTGTGTGATGCAAACGACACAGCTATGCTCTGAGTCTACTCTCCCCCAGGCAGGCCCTTCTGGAAGCAGGATCACAGAATGAGTCTACAATCCAAGTGGGCAGAGCAAATGGGCTTTCTTTTTTCTCTCAAACAGATCCAGTCTTTCTCAAAACCTCTACCCCTGCAAAAGAACTTGATGGCTTTCCAGTGTGATTTGCTGTCACACTGAAGATGATGGTGATGGTGATGGTCATGAATTTCCTTCTTTCCCATGTCTGTTTCCAAACTTGCCCTCCCAGGCTCTCCTCACACCTACAGTCTGACCTTAGCACTGACATGGATACATTGCTTCTGTGACAGGCTGGAAAGTGCGAGATTCAATGTATCTTATGCCTCCAGATCTGAGTAAATTCTAAGAACTGAGGCAACAACCAGGAGGTAAAGCCAGCTCATCTTCTAAGAAAAGAGCAAGAACTTTTGATAACAGTGAACAACTTCAAGTTCTACTAGATTCTGTAGAAGTGACAGAATCATAAACCAGGGAGGAAAAGGAAGATTGAAATAATATGATTATCTTCATAACTGAACTGGAGACAAACATTTGAGAGTCATGAGCAGAGAGCGATGGAGCTCAAAGAGAGGGTGAAGTTATCTAAGAAGACCATGTGGATTCAGAAGAAGGAGAAAAAACAAAATGTGCCCAACACTGATACTTTAGATACAGCAACAAGCCAACATAATCCCAGCGCCACCACCACAAATAGCCTATGAGGCAATCTCAGAGTCAGCTACCTAGTCTCCATTTCATTGCCTTTCTAGCTTTTTGGTGAAAAGGGCAGGAGGAGAACCAAGAAAGAGCAGGGCCCTGAAACCAAGGGAGGCTGGCATTTCTAGAAAAGCGGTCTCTGTGGTGGCAAGTGCCACCAGATTCAAAGATGAGAACCGAAGATAGTCCGTTAAATGACCCAGTTAAAAGGCCATTAAAGGGACAGTTTTTTACGAAGTTAGAGATCAGAAACATCTTAAAGTGGCTTGAAACGAATTGCACTGTGGTATAAATTGTAGTCTGTACCTTCAGCTCTGTATTAGTTTCCTATTGCTCTAATAAGTTACCACAAGCTTAGAGGCTTACAGCAGCACAGATGAATTATCTTACAATTCTGGAGGTCAGAAATGGGTCTCACTGGCCTAAAGTCGAAGTGCAGTGAGGATTGTGTTCCTTCTGGAGGCCCTAAGGGAGTATCCATTTCTTGCCTTTCTAGCTTTTGGAGCTGTCCAGGTGCCTTAGCTGGTGGCCCTTCCCATCTCCATAGCAGCAGAGCATCTTCAAATCTCCCCCTGATTTAAATATTCCTGCCTCTCTCTTTCTATAGACTTGTGGTTATGTTGGGCCCATCCAGAAAGCACAGGATTATCTCCCTATCTCAGAGTCAGCTACCTAGCAGCCTTAGTTCTATTTGCATTCTTAATCCCCTCTTGTCATATCCTATAGGACATGCACAGGTTCTAAGGATAGGGACATGAACATTTTGGGGTGGCCGTTATTCTACCAACCACTTGATTTTTAACTTAATTGTAAGTCTTAGAGATCTACTGCATGCTCCATCTGGTCAAGATGATATTTAAGATATTTAGCAAATGGTATGCAGGAAACCAATAGACCCAAAGAGATGCTGACTGTAGGGTTGGGGGGATACTGTTATGAGGGACACCAACCCTTCTCATAACCAATTGCTGTAGAATGAGGGGTTTGCAGGGGGGTTGAGGATAGTGTGCCCAGCAAGTGGAGGGCCCTGGGGGAACTAGAGTCAGAAGCTCTGTGCCAGACAGTACGGATGTATATCAATGTCTGAATAACTGATAAAACCACACCATTGTAATGCCTACATACATAGTAAGTGCATGTTTATAAAAGGTCTGGAAGGAAATGTCCCAAATTGTTCATATTGCAAAGGAGGGTATTTGTTGGAAAGTATTACCCAAGGCACCTGGGGTGTTCTGTTGGCATGTTCATTTATTACAGAGAGAATTTATTCAAACATTGCATCTTGAAGAGGGTCAGAGAAGAAAGCTCCATTAGTAGTGGCTTTCTCTGAGGAACAGCCTGGACTTGAGGCAGGAGGATGTAAGTGAAAGAACTGAAGCATTAGCCCTATTATCTGAGTTGTTCTGAGTTTTCGGTTGCATAGGATTTTTCTTGTAACTCATCCAATGAATTCTAAAATGTGTCGGTTGAATGCATCAATTCTACAGTGTTGAGAATATACCATGGATTCATTTTGCATGAGAATTCTGTATAGGACAAAGGTGCCATTTTAGATTATTGGGCAATGTACCGACTTTTCAGTAAATAGTTCTGAAATAACTGTATTTCTATTTAGAAAAATAGATCTTTGAGTCCTCACAGAAATAAATTCCAAGCACAACCAAGGAACTAAATATAAAAGCAAAATCATATGTAGGTATAAACGTGCTTGCTAATTTCTGGATAGGGGTGGCCCAAGGGAAAGTCTGACTACGTTAGCATGTAAAATGTATTTCTGTGAGAAAAGATACCACAAAAAGGTTGAAGGGCAATGAAAGACTGTGAAAAAATAATTGAAATACATTTAAACATAAAGAATTCATATGCAGATAAATATAGAAAACCTTCAATCAATAAGAAATCAAACCACCCCAAAGACAAATTAACAAAGGACATAGATGAAGAAATGCAAATGGCCAACAAACAAGAAAAAAAAAGTTCAATTTCTGTGGTAACTCAGGAGATACTACTTAAAATAGCATTGGTGTGTTTTTTTCCTCTTAGATTGCGTAAAGTAAAAAAGGCCATTAATAGCTAGTATTGATGGATGTGAAGCAATCAGTCCTTTTATATCACCATTGGTACTGCTGTTGATTTAGCCATTTTACAAGAGAACTGAGAAGCCTTTTTACAGCATGAGATACGATTTCATCCTATCGAGATATAATTTCATAATACTTACGTTAACAATAAAATCATGCCTCTAAAGGTACAAAGATAGGTACAAAAAATTTTTTTACACACACAAAAATATTTCGTATAAAGGTACAAAAACAAAAGGTATGCCATTGTACAGGAATGGGTCTATGAGGATCGCACCAAAATTGCAAAAGCAGTTTCCTCCTCGGTGAAGGGCCTTGAGAGAGGTGATAGGGCTCGAGAAGAGGTGCCAGAGACTTGAGGGAGTGCATAGCTTGCCCTTACTGTTCAGGTTTTTAGAGTGAGAATAGAATCCATATGTTTCTCATAAAATAAAAACAACAAAATTGAAAATTCACAGTTCCAGGGTTATGGAGGCTAAGAAGAGAGTAGCTATTTGAGTGCTCAGACCCCGAAGGTTGGGTTCCACGTCTGGTTCTACAATAGTCATTCCATGAAACTGCAGGGAAAATCATTTAGCAACTGATTGTTAATTTCCTCACCTGTAAAATGGAGATTCCATAACTGCCATACGATCATTTACAGTTGTTCTGAGAACCAAATGCGTTCAGTTATATGAAAGGGTTTTCTCCTCTATGAAGTGCTAGTGCAATGTCAGTCGGTTAGAGCAGTTCCTAATTATGCAGGTAATTTTCAGTTAACATCTAGTTGTTGAAGAATCTTTTTAAAAAGCATATTTCAAACTGAAATAAAATGTGCCTAAAGACTGTCCCTTCTAGCTGTCCCTCTCTCTCCCTCTCTTCCCCTTTAATCTTTCTTCTTCCTTACTCCTTTTACTTTTGTTTTAATTTTTAAATTAAGATTACAATTAAAAACATTCTAAATATTATGAAAAAAATCAGAGATTAATTTAAAAAACACTTTTGTCAATACCATCCAGACTTAACAACTGTTATTTTTCCCTTAGTTGCTTTAAAATAAAAAAAAAGGAAGCTACAATTCTTTCTAACAACTTTCTCTAGTTCCTTTTCTTGCTCTATCTCCCTTGAGAAACAGGTATCGTGAGTCTGGTTTAGTCTCCAGTACTGTTTAAAAATATAATTTTAGTTCCATAAGTATGTCCATTAAGTCTCTATGGCTATTGGTGGTGTTCCCTGTGGGTGTTTTTAAAAAATCCATATGAATTATCAATTGTAACCTCCAACTCTTTCTTTGAGTTGAATTTACAGCTACAAAGCCTGAAAAAGCCTGTGTTCTCATGGTTTCATGCACCCCTGTTCAGATGAGAAGTTTTGGAACAGAAAAGAATATTTACGAACCCCCTATTATAGGGCAATGTATATTTACATACATTATTTCAACTCTTAATCAAGTAGAAGTTGTATGCCCTCATTGTACAGATAATGAAGTTGGCTGAAAATGTTTGGTTAGTTCAGAAGCTCTTCCTTTCTCATGATGAACACCTAGATCCAAGCCACCATTGCTTCCCTGCACAGGTGCAGGGGAGTCTGACTGGTCTGCCTCCATCCCCTCTTGCCCCCTGTAGTCTCTTCCTATACCGAAGCCTGGGTAAGGTCTTGTCACTTCTGCCCAAGACACGCTTTTAGCCTGTCAACTTGCTTAGAGTTAAAAATCCTTAGATGTAGGGGTTTCTAGCCTCTCCCCCGCCGGTCCTGCTCGCCGTCAGGATTACAAGCTCTCTCTGTTACAAGCTCTCTCTGTTACCAGCTCTTTCTGTGACCCTCCGAGCCAGCAGAGGGAAAGGAAGGGAGGGAGAGGCACACCCCCGACAAGGCGAAGCAAGGGAGGTAAGAGCCGACTGTTCGCCCGTTCCCGCAGCCTCCGCCGCTAGCCACTCGCCATTCGCCGGAGACAATCAGACACGACAGGGAGCCCAGTCGAAGCAGGAACTCGTTTATTGTAGCTCAGAACACGGAATATATAGGGTGTGGCCTCTTCTGATTGGTTACACCCCACGCTAACAAGGCGACCCTCAAATCTCCAATCACGCACAGAGTTGTGCGCACGCGCAGCCGTCTCTGACGTAAGAAGCGGACCAGAGTGGGCGCAGCTAAAACCCAAAGGGCTCTCAGTGGCGCAGCTGAGATTCAAAGGCACTTCTCAGCCACCATTTTTGTGGCACGGCTGAGATTCAAAGGTAGTTCCCCACACTTAGAGTTGCTCGAACCATTTGGCAGCTGTTATCTTTTCTGATTTACTGTGTGCCTCCTTCTCTCCATTGCTGTCGCCCTGGCCTCTGCACATTTCAAGGTGTGCTCCTGCCAAGGGACCACCTGTTGTTTCTTCTGCCCTCACTGTCCTAAAGTTACACTCTCCTTTTCTTCAAGTCTTTTTCCAACTGCTGCCTTCTCAGGGAGACTTAGCACAATGACCCGTGGCCTTAGGAGCCCTATGTATGTGTCCTTAGTGAGCATCTCCTTATGACATGCTCACATATTTTGCCTGTCCATCTTTCCCCCAAGAAGAGGTAAGTTCCATGAAGTTGGGAGTTTTGGGCTCTTATTTTTTTTAAGCCCTTTTACCAAAGTAATGTGGGCACATAGTTGGTGTTTAGAAAACATTTGTTGAATGAATTAGTGGTTCTTCAAAGTCTATTTAATCTATAAGGAGTGGATATAGAGTCCAAGCGAATATCTAACACCAAACAGTGGATTCTTTTATGTTAAACAGCTTTGGAGAGAAGCCCCAAAGGATCATGGTCCGTCGTGGGAATTATTGCTGGGAACTGGGAGAATAGTTGAGTAACATCTTCCTCAGCAGCGGGAAGATAGAGGGAAAGATCATACGTGTGTAGAACCCAGCGGCTCCACTCCTGCTTGGAGGTCAGGGGGATAGAGCCGGACTTGGGCTCCTCTCCCAGTACTTGAACCTGGACGATAGAACCTGCAATCAGATAAGCAGACACATGCCCTTCTAGATGTGATAGTTTTCATATCATTCAGAAAGACCTTATTTTTCTCCTGATTGAATCCAAACCTTCTCCTGCCTGGATGTAAACTCAAACAGAAACTCGCTTGAAGAGTCCCCACACATCAGGAAAAGATATCAAGGAAAGGAAACAAATAGCCAATGTTTTGAAATGCCTTTGATTCATATCACGTTAGAATGACTAAAGCAGTTATCGACGGTCACATAGCACAGAATTATTTGGGAGTATCCTTTTTAGCCTGCAGCCCCTCTTCTCCCTAAATCATGTATACTTCTTATTGTCAGGGCCCTTCTGCTTCTTCCCAGCAAGCTTCCTTTGACTGAAAGTTGATAGGGCACAAGTCTGGCAGGTCCTACAGATCTGGAGGACTAAGCCAGAGTTCCTCTGGAAGCCATCTCTGCTTTTCAGGTGGAAACATGGCTCATCTGTGAAAAGTCCTAGAAACCGGCCTCTGAATTATTCTCCAAGGCCATTCTACCACCGAGTACCATATTTCTCTTCTTTTGTTCCTTTTATATATCAAGTTGTGACAAATGCAAGTGGAAACTTTCCAGGAAAAATAAGTTTATCTGCACAAAACCCTATGGTACCCTATGGCAATTTATTATTTTTCAATTAAATTTACTGCTAGTTGGCAATGGCCTTAGTTTAATTTTCTGTGTTTGTTTACTGAAAAGGGAAGCACATAATGCAGAGCCTAATAAAAGTCAGATTGAGTTAATTAAATGTGGAACCGGGAAACTCTAACGCTGCCTTTTGAACAGTGTTCTCATTAGATCTCCTTCAAAAATATCATTTTTAGCTGAAATTTATTTTGACATTTGCAATACATTATTCATTCGGGTCACATTTTCTTTTCTACAACCCCAGGAAGGGAGCTGACATTAGTTCACGCTAGTTTGTAGGGGGATAAGGGGGGAGGTGGGTAGCGCTGGAACACCCAAGTACTTCGATCCCCTTGGGGTTCTTCTGGGCAAGGAGAGAGGGCGCTGTCATCGTCTTTCAGCAGCACTGTGATGGTAGGACATGGGAGGAGGAATTAGTGAATAGCCTATAATTAGATTGCTTCATTTCAAAACATCTTCAGAAGCTGTTTGATGCCCATCTTGTGATTATGGTGACCTTTGTATGCAAAATATCAATGTCTGGAAGGCAAGAACAGAATACAAACCTATAGGAGATTGCTTTGGGGGAGCAGTGCAATGAATTTGGAAATCTATAAAAACTCAATGGCATTTCTTGGGTCACATCTGTCATGTGGTTATAAAATACATTTCAGTGTATAACTTCAAAGGGCTTAGGGACTTAAAATGGAAAGTTGAATAAACTTCTGTTCATCTTATGGGATTTGACTTCATATATTCAATTAAAGTATATATTATTTTCCAGGCCCATGGTTGGATTTTAATACATGTTAGGATTACTTAGTGGTATAATTTTCAAGGATAGCCTTCTGGGAATCTCTAAGAAATTCTGCTATAAAATATAGCAGTCCCATTCAAAGACAAAGGAAAAGAAAAATGTTTTGCCTATTATCTTATTAATGATAATGGGTCTTAATTCTAGAGCCATACAAATGGGCTTCTCTAACTATTGCACATTTTGCACAAGATGTAAAAGACACAACTGCTTGATTTAGCATCAAAATTAGACTTTTTGTCCAACTGTTAATATTATTAAGGTATTAAAATAATATTTGGAGATTCCCTATTTACTCTTTATTATCTATATTTACCTGTGTCTATTTAAGATTTTTTCTTATTCTGAAGTAATACATCTTATTATAGAAAAATGTGAAAAAAGAACAGGAAAACATACATAAGAAAATTAAATTTACACTTAATTAATCTCCCAGAGCTACAAAGGTAATTACTATTTGGTTTTTGTTATGATATTTAACAACAATTTTACATGTTCATATATGAAAATTTATCTTAACTATACCTATATTAGATATAATTTATATTTAGTTATACCTATAATAGTTTTATAAAACCTCAAACAAAACAAAGTTAATATTCTTGGGCAATCCTCCCTTCCCTACACCTTCCCACCCTGACCCTAACCCAGACCTGGCTTCAATTCTACATCATCACCAATAAAAACTAGCGATGTTCACTTTATATGCATATTTCCAGATGTTTGTACAAATAATGACAAACATACATACACAGGTAGAAATAGTTAGGTTTTATTTTACTGGCTTTTAAACATGATTAGTATAAAAATGCACATATGTGCAATTATTCTTATTTTTCATATAGCTGTGTTATGAATATTTTTCCATATCAGAACACAAAGTGCCAGCAAGTCTTTTAACAGCTTCATAATATTCCATTGCATATATTCATACATTTTAACTAGTCCTCATATAGATAGAAATACAAATTATGACTTTATCCTCTTTGTAAATCCTTGCATTCAGCTTTTTCAGACAAGTGTCAGTATTTCTCTTAGGTAAATACCAACGCGTAGATTTGCTTGGTATAGAAATAAGCAACCCAACAAAACCCTTAGCTATGTTTAGGCATCACAAAAACAGAAATCACAGGAATAGAAGAATTGGGATTGCTCATCTTAACTGTGAGGACTTCTCATTTATTCCTTTGAAAACAAACCTTTGTTGCTAAGAAAGCTTTTTCTGCTGTGTTATTTATAATTACTACTGCCTTTGAAACAATGATCAATTTTTGCATTAAACATAGTTTTAAGATTTTGCAGTTAATGATCTTAATATTTTCAAACCTTAAAACTAATTTAAGGTGACTTTCATTTAAAGCCAATAAAAATGGTAGAGTCAAGATATCCTCTATAGGAGAGAATTTTTCTCCATAAAAGCAATGAAAACACTTGCAAAGTTGTCAAAATTAACTTTTTCACAACACTAGAAATTAACCGAAGTTTTCAGCAATCCGGGGACTATTACTTAAGAAAAAGGCTTCATCTTGGTAAAAAAAACAACCAGCTTTGGAGAGTTTTAGCTATTTATGTTCCTTTTTCCTTTCTCCAATTTTGCTGTAGCCCTGAAAACCAACAGATTATAATCGCCGTGAACCCGCCGGGTGGCCACTGAAAGGACTGATCAGGGTAGGAATTTGTTTAAAACCCCATTGCCTACTTGATGGTTCATTGGATGACCCCACTTGAAACTCTGTCTTTATAGGACTTGGCTCAGAGCTCTCTCAGGGTGATTCTCTTTCCCCCAAGAGGAACTTGCTGAAAACAATTATAGACAATCATTTAACATTGTCAGTGTAGTGGCCACAAAGCTCCTGAGTGATTATAATTTGCAGGTCCTTTCACTAACAAAGGAAGTTCTAGTGCAATCACTCTGGCACAGGGCCACCAGGTAGTCTTAAGCAAGGTTCCATCCCTCGGATAATGAAAGTATTTCATTCATTTTTCCTCTGGCAGAAGATGAGTGATCAGCACAGTCCGTCTGTTTCAGGAGTTAAAACCAGGTGGTGAAAGTCACTCTGGTCAGTCAGAAATGGAGGTGAAGATTCTGAGATAATAAAAGCCCTGAGAGACCTGTCCCGTGAACAGCCTAATGGAGAGCTGAACAGTTCATGAAGCCGACAATTTGAGGATTGAAAGCATTGTCCTCAAGCAGGGGTGAAAGCTGAGAGCTATTCTCCAGAGCACATTGGAGATTATGACTCCACTCATTTGGTTTGTAAGAGCCTATGTATTTTCTTTGTAACGGAATGTCTTAATATAGCCCATTATGGATTTATACAGTTAGTAAAATATTATTTAATAGATGACTGTCCTTGTAAGAATGTGACTGGTTTTAACAGAATTTCTTAAAGCCTCAGAAATACTCATTTAAAAAAAAAAAGTCCCACTTGCAGTTTTTACCGATTCATCTAATTCTGGGTGACATGAGCGATCATAATGCTGTTGATTCTGAAAAGCTTTATACACTTTTACTGCAATTTGTCCTGTAAAGTATGTGCCCTATTGCTATTTATGGATAAGGACATTTTAAACATGGGGATTAATTCCTTTAAAAGTATTCCACTCCACTGACTGTCAGCATTTTACACAGACAGATTTTCCTAAATAAATTAACTTGAAAACAGCACAGGCTAATTGAAAAATAATAAATTTTCTTTTGAGAACTATGATTAATTCAGACAGACTAAACTCAACTAATTATAACTTTTGATTCTATTGACACTCAAATTGTCACAAATTGACTAGTGAAAACACCTTTTAATTTGGTTTCTTGTGCCTTTTTAATCTAATCTCTGAACTTGAGAATCTTTGTTGCCTGGTAACCCTAGAAATGCCTAGTTTTTTGTCATTGTTAGTGAAGAACTTTACTAAGGACCAAATTTAGGAACTACTTATAAACATCATGTTGTTTCACATAAATACTGGAATCATTATAGAAGATGTATTTCTAGTCTGTGCCTTTCTTTTTGATCAAAGCATCTTGAAATTAGGTTTAAAGTTTGTACATGCAGTTGAGTCTCCCTTTCAATGTTATTTTAATACAATACTAATTATCTAAAACAATTCTACAAATAAACCATTAAAATTAATTATACAGTTAACAGCAAGGTTGTACATACAAAGTCAATATTAAAATATTAATTGGGTTCCCATACACCAATACCAAGTTGTTAGGAAGAGAATTAAAAAAAACAGCTTTATCAGAAATAATCAAATACCTGGGAATAAATATAACAAAAGATGTGCATGACTTCAATACAGAAAATTACAAGACATTATTAAGAAAAAGTAGATGGCCTCTAAATATATGAAAGCTACATCATGATTATTAATTGGAAAATTCAGTATTGCAAAAGTTAATTCTCCCTAAATTGATCTATAGCTTCAATTCAATCTCAATGAAAATTACAACTCTTGTTTGTGAAACTTGACAGAAGTATCCTAAAATGTGTATGAAAATGCCATATACATGATGTGGCATTACTGCAAAGATGGAAAAAGTAGACCAAAAAAAAAAATAACAAAGAGCCTAAAGAGACTCAAGTTTATCTAAACAATTAATGACAAAAACTGGCAGTGTAGAACAATAAGAAAATAATATCTTTTTCAATAAGTAGTGCTGGGACAATTGAGTATCCCTATTAAAAAATGGAGATTTGACTCATTATTCATATCATATGTAAAAATTAATTCACATAGATTATGCACATATGTGTAAGGCAATAGTATAAAAGCTCTTAAAAGTTTCTGAATGTGTGCTGTCATTTTTCTTGGGTAAATACACAGAGATAGGGTGGCTGATCACATGGTGGGTATATGCTTACCTTTTTAAGAAGCTGGCAAATGAATGTATGGTTTTCCATTCCTACCCCTAGAGTATAAGGGTTACACTTGCACCACACCCTCATTGATATTTGATATGGATAATCTTTTTAGAGTTTCAATCATTATAATAGATGTATAATGGTATCCCAATGTGGCTTTCATTTGGATCTTCCTAATTGCTAATTATGTCAATTATCTTTTTCTATGCCTAATTGCCTTCTGCATATATTATTTGGTGTCTGTACAGTCTTTTGTCTATTTATTAATAGGATTGTTTGTTTTCTTATTATTGAGTTTTTGAGACTTCTTTACACATTCTGGGAAAGGTCATTTTCAGATATATGATGTGCAAATATTTTTTCCCAGTCTGTAGCTTATGTTACCATTCTTTTAATGGTGTCTTTTGGAGAATAGAAGATCTTAATTTTAATAAAGTTCAATTTCACTTTGTATTTTTATGAACAGTACATTTGGGATCATATCCAAGAAATCTTTGTCCCAGTATTTCTAAGATTTTTCTTCTATGTTGTCTTAGAAGTTTTATACTTTTAGCTTTACATGTAAGTCTATGATCCATTTTGAGTCAATTCTCTATATGGTGTGAGGTATAAATCTAAGTTTAATTTTTGCTTATGGACATCCAATTATTCTAGCACAATTGTTGAAAACACAAGCCTTTCTCCATGGAATTGCCTTTGTACAAAAACAAGTTGTCCAAATTCATATGGGTCTAACTCTAGACTTTTTGTCCTATTGATCTATTTGTTAATTTCAACTGCAGTACTGCATGTATCAGTTAGTCTAGGTTTATAAGAAGTCTTAAAACCAATGTAGTCCTTCAAATCTGTTCTTTTTCAAAGTTGATTTGGCTGTTTTAGAATCACCTTATCTATTTCTACAAGATATCCTGTTTCATAACATATTATCTTTTTTTTTTTCAGCAAAAGGATAAATCTGGCTTCTGTTATTCCATTTGTTGGAAGCCGAAATTTCCCTGAACGGATTTCCTGATAGGAAAAGTTTAGGACCCTGAGATACTGGATGCTTGAGCCTGAGCTGATTCAGCCTCTAGATTCCTCTAAAACCTACAGGCTGACAGAAGCAGTCCCCAGACTTCGCTCCTAAAAGAGAATAAATTCCATTTACAGGAACTCTGCAAAGACAATCACCTGAGACAAGCGTTTTGCAAGATAATGCTTGTCATCTTCTAGATCTGCAGTTAACACCTTACTGCTTCAGGCTTATGTTTAGCCTCTGGCAGGGATCAGCAGAGTCCAAGAAGATTGGTGCAATTGTTGCTTCCAGTAGGAATTAACTGAAACAATTACAGCAGCTGGTTAATACCCACCAGCAAGAACTAGGGGAAAACTTGTCAGAGTAAAATCTCAAGAGTGTTGACATGGGGAAGCAGGTTGTGGAATATAAAACCAGATAGGGGAATTAATTAACTAGATACATTCTCCTATGACTCCAGTCTTAACATCCTAGCAAAGTCACCTGGAAATGATAAACACTGGTGGGAAGACTTTGAAGTTTTCCAAAAATGACCTACAACATAGAGTAGAGATACTAGAACTGCCCTAATATGGTATTAAGGAAGATATCAGAAGGTACAGGGAATTGGGAATGTTAGAACAAATCCATCATATGAGGTCAGAAAACCCACCAACTGACAATATTCTCTGGGGGGGCTCAGAAGACACATCCATCTCCATACAGTGAGAGCGCCTCTCTCTACCAACTGCTAACAAAACAGGATGTCCTGAGGGACAAGATACAGAGACTGCCAAACAGGGTGTCACTTAAACTGGAAAAAGAAAAGGAAAATAAATGAGAGGTATTAAAAATAGTATGACATCAGTTGCAATGGGAAATTGCAATTGCTTACTCAGTTTCCGGATTTAAGTCAGATCACAAACCCAGAATCATTCATTAAAATGGATACCAGCCCCTTGAGAAAGAATTCTGCAACATCATCACAAGTATATTCAGTAAACATTCCCAAATATTTCCCCTAAAGAAACTGTGGCAATTCACCAGCATTAGTGTATACTGGGGAAAGAGGAATACCCAGATTTTGAAACGACAGTTAGATGAGGAGTCTTAACTGACACTCACCTCAGGGAACCTTACATGCCAAAATAGTCCTCCAGTTTAAGTCTATTCCAGCACATATAAAAAGCTGACATGAATGCAATTCTGCAGTGAGTCCACAGTAGTTTTCTAATCCCCAAGTGCATAATTCAGTGAATATATTTAGCAACTAGCAGAACTCTCACACTGGTTCTCTAGTTATGCAGTAAGAGTCCTTGTGACAAGAGAACTAGAAAAGGCACAGAAGTTACCCATCCCCCAGTACCCCAGCCAAGACTGTAAATTAGGGAAATACTGCATTTTAGGAAGAATTAAAGAGATTACTACCAACATCAAAGACATTGAAAGAGGCAGGGCTGGTGGTCTCACTCCATTCCCTTTTAATTAAACTGTCTAGTCCCAGCAAACACCAGATGAATCATGGTAGATGAAAGTGGATTGCTGTAAACCTAAAACCAGCCTCAGTTTCAGCTGCCATGCCAGATGAGAGATCTGTCCTGGAACAGACCAACACAGCTTCTGGTATTTGGTGTGCGGTTATCAACCTGGTGAGTGCATTCTTTTCAACATTCATCAGTAAAGAAGAATCCAAAGCAATTTGCTTTTATGTGACAAAGACAGCAATACATGTTCTCTCTCTTGTCCATGGCTGTTTATTCTCTTGATCTCTGCCATCATGTAATTTTAGGGATCTTGACTATCTTGACACTCTACAGAATAACACATTGATCCAGCATATTGAAATTATGCTAATCAAATGGTGAGCAGAAAGTACCCTGGACCTTTGTACAAATCCAATGTTTTGGGGCATGTGGATGTATTCTAAGGCAAAGGAAAAGTTATCCGAACATTAATCCTCTAAGAAAATGAAAGAGAATGGGATAAATGAAGTTGAAGCGGTAGGTTTGGAGCCAAATCATATAAATAAACCACGGTAAGGAGTTTAGGACGTATTGTAAGTACAATGGAGAGTCACTGGAAAGTTTGAAATAAGAAAGAAATAGAATCTGATTTATTTCAAATGCTTACTTTAACTGCTGAATGAATTATAAGAGCGAAAGAGTCAAAAGAAGAGGAGAACCAGTTAAGAGGCTGTTGCTACCATCTAGGTGAAACAGCGGCATCTTAAACTAGAATAGCAGCAGGAGGGGTAGAAAGAGTGACAGATTTAGCATATGTTTTGGAGGTAGAACTTGCAGGACTTATTGAGACCTTGTATGCAGTTACTGAGGTTAAAGTACAAACACAAGAAGCAGTAATGTGGCAAGTCCTGAAACAGGAACATTTATGTAAGACTAGAAATGTATCAGTATTGAAAACATCAGATATTAATGTAACCTCTTGGTGACTTTGTTTCATCAGAAAATAAGAAAAATACCTGTATCATAGAATTGTTATGAGGATTAAAAGACTTCATGTATCTAAAACACCAGGACATAGCTTAGTACACAAAAATTCTGTTTAAGTGTTTAGAGTTGTTATTACTACTACTATTACTTGTGATTGTAGCTCCTTTCTCTTTCCAAATCCTTCGTTTTCCTACTTTTGTCTTCAATCATAGGAGGTTACATCACTGCTTTATATTTTTGAGTTAGATTTTGTTTTCTTTCTTCTTTTTCCTTTATCCCCTTTATTGTACTAATTTTACCTTTCCTTCTTTTCTGTTAGCTTTTTGTCATTAGATGTGTTAATATTATTGGCTATGCCTTGGCCATGGCGTTAACATGTTAACCCTAAATATCTGACTTTGCCTAAATTTAAACTAGCACTGTTTGAGTGGAAGAAACTCTTCTTCTCACTTGCAAGATATTATTTTTACTTCTGGATTTTTGAATAATAGTTTGGTGAGCTCAAGGGCACCTCATTTGATTCAAAGTCAAACATTTTAGTCCCTGAGGTGGAAGTGTGAGGATGGTTTGTCATGGATTATGTCTCCCTTCTGATATGAACTTCATAGCTGGCCTAACTGACCCAGAAAAAAGAAGAGTTTGTATCTTACTAACTCTAATACATTGGAAGTTAATAGTTTTAAATCACTTTGAAGAGAAGACTATCAGTGCAATGGATCAGTGTTTCAAACTGCTTCAAAGGTACTTTACAACTGTTTCTCTGCCTAGGACTCATGACAGTGGTAAGACTGTCTATGGACCACACCAAGCTGATCATCTTCCCAAAAGGAATTAAGAGTTCAACCTTATCTCAGAGGAGCTCCAAGTGGCAGGATGTTTTTCCACTACAACCCTGATCCATAATCAAAATGTGCTCGTCTACGGTGCTGTCAGAAAAACTGTATTTCCCACTGATTAGTTCATGACTAACTCTCTCAGCAGCACAACATCATTTTAATAATTAACTATTCTACATTATCAGATTATGTCTACATGCCTATCTCAACACATGGGCTGTTGTTCTTATTTCCTCTTGCCATATTCTTCTCAAATAGCACATTTAGTGCTCAATCATAAGCAAGGGTAAATAATCAAAAAAAAGATTTCTAATGAGAATGCCATGCACCAATGGAAGCTAATTCTCAGAACTCAGGAGCTAGAAGGCTCCAAGGGCTCAACAAAAATTCTTCCAAATCAAAAAAAACAAACAAACCAGTTCTACTCACCTGATGTCTAGCAGGACCAAACACTGACATCAGAACATAATGAAAGAAAGTGGGCATTTACTACAGGTTGCCAAGCAAGGAGAAAGGGTAGCTAATGCTTAAGGTCCCAAACTCGACATTGGCTTACAAGCAAGGGTTATTTATTTTATTTCTTTTTGTTATTTATTTATGCATTGATTGAAGCATATTTGATATACAATATTATATTGGTTTCAAGTATACAACACGGTGATTCAACAATTATACCTGTTAAATCTTCCCCCCAACTAGTGTAGTTACTATCTAGAAAGATGTTGCAGAACTATTGACTATATTCATCCCCATGACCAACTTGTATTATGATTGAGATTTTTTGCCTCTTTATCCCCTTCACTTATTTGATGCACCCACCCCAACCCCTCCCCCACGGTAACCACCAGTCACTTCTCAGTATCTACTGAATCTGTTGTTGTTTTGTTCACTTTGTTTTGTTTTGTTTTTAGAGTGCACATATAGGTGAAATCATATGACATTTGTGCTTCTCCATCTGGCTTATTTCATTTAACATAATACTCTCTAAGTTCATCCATGTTGGGAAAAATGGCAGGATTTCTTTCTTTTTATGGCTGCATAATATTCCATTGTATATATGTACCACATCTTCTTTATCCATTCATTTATTGATGAACACTTTGGTTTCTTCCATATCTTTGCTATTATAAATAATATGGCACGAAATATAGGGATACATCTATCTTTCTGAATCAGAAATTTTGTTTTCTTTGGATAATTTCCTAGAAGTGGAGTTACTGGATCATATGGTATTTCTATTTGTAGTTTTTTGAGGAATCTCCATACTGCTTTCCATACATGCAAGGGTTTTTAAGAGTAAAATTACAGGTAAGGATTGCAGAGTGTGTGATCCACTCGTGACCATCCTTCTGATTGGTCAGCGGTGTGACAGGCGGCTGTCCAGGAGTCTTAGTCATCAGAGTTCTGGCTCCACCCAGTCTGGGATCTATGTGCTTGTGTTTGGGAAGTGGCCCATCTAGTGGGAATCTAAGTTCCTATAAAATATCTCAAGGATACATGAGTCAAGAGTTTATCCGTGGCCTTGAGGGGGAACTAAGAGTCCTGTGTCTGTTTAGTCCTGTTTTGTTTTTCCTTGGTTTGCAAACTCCCATTTCCTTTAATCTCTAATTACTCATTCTCATTCCCACATTCTGGGACATGACTGAAGGACTCAGAGTTCTCTTTGTTAATGCTAAAAGGGGCTGTCTGTGTGGTTACAGAGACATGAGGGGCAGACACCAGGGCTATCACCAGAGGGAGGTTTTCTGGAAATGAGAGCAGGCACTCACTGATGCAGAGAGCTCTTCAATAGCCCTGGCGATCCTGAATGCTCTTGAAGGCCAAGGGATGTTTGAGAATCGCTGAAAGTCCTGCCAGTTAGCTGCCATGGGCACTGTCCCAGCTCACTTCACGTTGCCACAACAAACAAAGAAACTATTTGTCACTGAGGTGATATTCCACAGCTGGCTCCAGCTGTAGCTCTGTCCTGACTCCCCACACACAGATGAAACTCTAATATGGTGAAGTAAAACTGAAGAAATCTAAACTTCTCTGCTGTCTTTATCTGGATCTTCAATATTTGAAGAGAGACTCACACAAGTTATTGAATGAATCCTTCTAAATTCTGATTGTAAGACAACCATAAACCTTCCATATGTAGGATGAGCGAAAAGAGAAAAATGTAAAGAGTATGAAAAAATCAGGTGGCTCAAAAGTGGGCCTTTGTAAAGGAATTAATTCCTAGCATGACATCATATTCCTCCTGAGCTAAGAGTCCAAGCAACCACCTCCCAGCAAGACTTCTGGCCATTCCACACAAAAGCACAAATCTAACAAAATGAAACTAACTAGGGCTAGATCTGGGGTTCTATCATGGGATCCATGGGATGTTATTTCATAGATGCAGCATCTTTTAGGTGCGTCTAGGAAGTCAAACAAAACTGGCAAATTCTCGTGAGTTTTAGCTGACAATAAGTTCAAAATTTTTCAACCAATTGATGAGATCTTTTTTAAACAGCTAATATTACCTTATGCTGGAAATATAGAAGTAAAACTGAGGGTAAAGTCTCACTCTTTACTGGCCCTGTCATTGCTGAGTATCACCCTTCCCAGTGGATTTAGACAAACTGGAGTTCAAGGAAGGAAGGGTGACCAGGATGGAGAAACCAGAGCACATGTTTGAAAGGAGCATGATGTCAAGACGTTGTAGAACTCAGTGCATTTTGTTTAGCCCGCATGGAACACGAAACCCATCTTCAACAACTCAAGAGGTGGCCACGTGGAAGGAGGACCGTACTTTGTATGGCTTCATGTGAAAAACTAGGTCCAAATAATGAGACATATTAGTCCCTGTAAGAATGGACTTTCTATTATAGTTGTTCAAGGTAAACTAAGGTTGTTCCCTCTTATTGAAAGGATTTAAGAATAGACTGGAAGAATATTTGCTCAAACCTTGAAGTTTAACTTAATGGCCATTGAGGCTATTCGATTTCTATGATTATATGAGTCTTGATTATAAGCCCTTTAGGACAAGCAGTATATTATGTGTTTTTATGTTCTAAAGAGCCTTCCCCAGTTCAAATATATAACACAGTAGGTTGATATTCATGAACATTTTTTTTTCCCTTGAATCCTTGGGGGCATTGAAGTTTTGCCAAGTTCTAAATTATTATTTCCGAAAAAAGAGAGAGAAAGTCCTAGAAGAAATATGAAAGGTTATACTATTTGTCAATCAAGCCAACAAAACATCAACTAATCATCACACAACGTCATAACCTTAAAAGATAACCATCCTGACGGAACAAAACTTTGTGTTGCATTTTACTATGTAAGAGAAGCTCATAAATCATTATTTTATAATTCCATGGTTTCCCTTTATTTAATTTATAAATAAATTTATAGGATTTTTTTCTTGTGAAACAACTATCAAAGGGCCTATCTGAACAGAGAATATAATTTTGATTACTTTTAATATTTCTAAAACAATGTATGTCCCTTTGCTTATAGTTATTTAACCCACAATCTCCATTCTAAGAAGTTATAACTTTGCTCAGTTCCCTGAGCCCCTAGTTTGTTATCATAGAATTGTTTATGGAAATTAACCTCATGGAAATAATTATCATTAGAAATTGTATATATTTATAGGGAAAGTCAAATATTTAAAATTTTATTTTCCTAGGAAACCCTCCCCCACCCCCCACCACCAAATAACTTACTTCTGTGGGGAAAAAAATGGAGTCTTGGGAAGAATAACCACTCAAGTACTTGTATTATGCTTTATTTTTGTGCTGTGTGAAAGAAGAGAAAGTGATATGGCAGAGTCACAAACCAGGAACAAATAGGATGAATTTGTTTTGTTTTCCAGTTTTTAAAATACTCACAGTATTTTTAAAAATTTGAATTCAATACCAGCATCAGAAAATCAGGAGATTTCACATATTAAAATCTGCATTCCACTGCACTTGAAAAGTCAAAAGGTCTGGCCTCACTGGGACCCCCATTGCCTTATGACAGCAACAAGCAGCAATTAAATTGTCCCCTCTTTAGAAAGGATATGCTCTTGCTAGTTCGCCAAACACCCCATGGCCTCATCCTGCATTAGACTTGGCCTGTCTCACATATGCCACTCATGCGCACTCTGCCCCTGCAAGCATTGAATTTCTGCCCATGAGCCCCACTACACACATTTATAAGTGCGTGAAGCATCTGGATAGCCTGTACCTCCCATTATTCCACTAGCCCTAGCCAGCTCTGTACAAATCCTTCATGAAGGAGTCTAGAGGGGACTATATAGAATTATTATTGGAAGAACTTAAGAATAAAGTGAAACCATTGTTAAAGAATAACTATGGGTAATGGAATGAAGGTGCTTCCTAAGACCAACCAGAAGATCCCTGCCTGGCTGGAACAGAAGGGACCTGGCAGTCGTGTTGACGAGCATGGCACTTGACTATCTGCCTAGTTAAAAAGGCAAGGCTTTAAATTGACCCTTAGGATGCAGAAACACTGCTGTCCTCAGGAGTGCAGGGGAAATTGTCCCACCTTACAACCTTTACACCTGTGACTATCACAGGCATTGGATGGAATGAAGGAGGGAACTCCACTTTCTTTCTTTCTTTCTTTTTTGGAAATAAGTTTAATTAGTGGAACTTATCAGTAATGGTTCATTCCGGTTGGCACATATGCTTCGGAATATCATAGAATCCCTCAGCTTAATGAGGATCACCCAGGCCACCCATGGACAGTGGGGGAAGTTGCTCACCACAAGGTACCCGGAGGTGGTCTCTGCCATGTGTTCTAACCCCAGGTCCCTTGTACAGAAGGAAGAACATGGACTCTGCTGTTAGGCAGCTTTCAGCCCAAATCTGAACTGGGCCACCTAACTTTGAGCATAACCTTAAATATGACATCCATGTGCCCACACCACTGATTTTCCTTATCTGTGGCACATGGGATGTAATAGACCTGCTTCATTAGGTGTTTATTGTGTTAAGCAAAATGATGCGTGGTTCAGTGTTGGCCTTCCACTGTTCAGTGCAGGCTATTCTTGGTATCCACCTGGGAGTTCCTCCAATGTCTGATTTCTAATTGATTCCACCTTTTTGGTGAACATTCTGTTAACCTTACATCAAAAGCCTGTCTTGCCATGTCTTTCTGTTCCCTGTTTTCTGAAATTTACCCATGCTCTGTCAATAAGTACATCAGTTCACACTTGCCTACGATTAGCTTGTGGGATGTGATGACCCTTGGGGTAGGTAGAGATTCTAAGTGAAGAAGAGAGCAGAGACCATGGCAGAGTAAGCTAGGGTACCGTATCTGTCAGCTTTTCAATTTTAATCTGGGGGCACCCAGACATCTAAGCCCCATAATTACTCTGGACAAGAAATTGGCTTTCCTGAAATTTATTGCTGAAGTTATGTTTGTTTGCAATAGTGAAAGAAACTGCATTTATCTTACATTTAGATATAGGTATCAAAAAAATGGCAATTATAAACATCATGTGCACGTTATAAAGGGCCCAGGTGTTAGCTGCCAGATGGGATTTCTTTTCATACCATGATGTTTTAAACTCTAACCAAAATCCATTTCTCCTGACTGAGGGGACAGTCACACTCATCCAGCTGTTCTTTCCATCTCTCAGTCCGGGCTGCACTTGAGAACATTTCCTTAAGTCTCCAAGTTTACCCTGAGTTTCTGCAGAAATGATTTTTATTTCACTTCCACAACCTTCCCAGGGAAATGTACTCCTTTTTGATCTATAGCTCTCACTGACGCAGAAGCGTTTTCCATTCCATGTTGTACCAAAATATGTCTAGCTGGCCTGCCGTTAATCAACCTGTAATTACCTCCCAATATTGGTCATGACCATCCATTTAGTATACTTCCCTCTATTCTAAAATTAGTGTTTTTCTATATGATAAGATTTCTAAACTTGAAGGTAAAGCATCTTGCAATCTGAGATTCTGTGTAATGGGGCTTGTTTCCCCACTCTATGGTGCTTCTTGTAATTGATGGGGGCTTAGAGTTGAGAAATGGTACAGATGATCAAGACATACAAAGGAGCATTGTGGGAGCAGTAAGAGCTGGTTGATGGTGTGGAAATATCTTAACTCTCTGTTATTTTCCCTGACATTTCTGTATTTAAGGATTGTAAGATTTCATCTTTTAGCTCCATGCATTTAGAATGATAATTACAAACATAAAGTAAAACCTGTAAATGGCCCATGTTGCTTGTTGAAAGCAAATGAATTTAAGAATACCAGTCATAAAAATTCCTAATTATTGCATATTATTTGAAATCATATGACTTTTATTTCAAAAGCACAAACCCCTCAAGCTTTCACTACACCGAGTCAAAGTTCCCATCAAAAGTTCCCACAGAAGCAGCACCATTCAGGGTTTGTTTTTTTCAAGGACTCTCTGCATGAAATCATCTTCTCCATGGCTAGGTTTCTTGTTCTGTCTTGCCCATGACTAGCAGCCTTCATCTTTCTCCATAAACACCTCTTTTTGAAATTTCTAGCATAATGGTAGAATTCTCATGGGGGAAGGGCAGGAAGGTGTAAGAGGAAAGGTTTGGGACTTAGTATTAGGAACTTCCCCATTGATCCATGAGTCTCTATACATCCTACCTATCAGGGAAGGGACTCAACTTGTTACATAACTGCTCTGAGTCTTAGGAGCAGAGTTGTGACAGTCCAATGCATTAACAAAGGAAAGCATCTGGTAGAGACCATAGCCACTTATCAACATCCAGCTCACCTTGATGTATTACAGTACAGTAAACTGCAGACATACCTCATTGTATTGCACTTCACTCTATTGAGCTTCACAAATATTGTGTTTCTAACAAATTGAAGCTCACAGCAACCTTGCATCAAGCAAGTCTATCGGCACCATTATTCCAACAACTTTTGCTCACTTTTGTCTGTGTCACATTTTGGTGATTCTCAAAATAGCTCAAACTTTTTCATTATTATTTGACCTGTTTCGGTGATTCTGTGATCAGTGATTTTCAATGTTACTATTGCAGTGATGTGGAGGTGCCATGAACTGTGCCCATAGGAGATGACAAAATTAACCCCAAAATGCCGTGTGTGTTCTGACTTGTCCATCAACCAGCTGATCCCGTCTCTCTTCCTCTCCTCAGACTTCTCTATCCAAAACACAACAATATTGAAATTAGATCACTTAACGACCCACAGTGGCCTCTAAGTGTTCCAGTGAAAAGAAGAGTTGCATATCTCTCACTTTAAATTAAAAGCTAGAAATGATTAATCTTAGTGAGGAACGCTTGTTAAGAGCTGAGATAAGCCAAAATGCAGGGTGCTTGCACTAGTCAGCCAAGTTGTGAATGCAAAGGAAAAGTTCTTGAAGGAAATTCAAGTGCTACTCCAGTGAACACATGCATGATCAGAAAGTGAAAAAATCTTATTGCTGATATGGAGAAAGTTTTAGTGGTCTGGATAAAAGATCAAACCAGCCACAACTTTCCCTTGAGCAAAAGCCTATTCCAGAGCAAGGTCGTAACTCTCTTCCATTCTGTGACGACTGAGAAAGGGGAGGACGCTGCAGAAGAAGAGTTCATATTTGGCAGAGGTCAGTTTATGAGGTTTAAGGAAAGAAACCATCTCATAACAAAAAAAATACAAGGTGAAGCAGCAAGTGCTGATGTAGAAGCCACAGCAGGTTATCCAGAAGAGTCAACTGAGATAATTAATGAAGTTAAACACTAAACAACAGATTTTCAAAGTCAATAAAACAGCCTTGCATTGGAGGAAGATGTCATCTAGGACTTTCATAGAGGAGAAATCATTGCCTGGCTTCAAATCTTCAACGAACACCGACTGACTCTCTTGTTAGGGGCTAATGTACCTGGTGACTTTAACTTAGAGTCAGTGTTTATTTACCATTCCAGAAATCCTGGGGCCCATATGCTAAATCTACTCTGCTTGTAGATTTGGTCTATAAATGAAGTAAAAAACCTGGATGGCAGCACATCTATTTACGACATAGTTTACTGAATATTATAAGCCCATTACTGAGAATTACTGCTCAGATAAAACTCCTCCTTTCAAAAGATTACTTCTCATTGACCATGACCTTGCTCATCCCCAAGTTCTGATGGAGACGTACAATGAGATTAATGCTGTTTTCATACCTGCTGATGTAACATCCATTCTGCAGCCTATGAATCAAGGAGTCATTTCAACGTTCTAGTCTTACTCTTTAAGAAATACATTTCATAAGTCTAGAGCTGCCATAGAAGGTGATTCCTCTGATGGATCTGGGCAAAGTCAATTGAAAATCTTATGGAAAAAAATTCAACATTTATGATGCCATTACAAACATCTGTGATTCATGGCAAGATGTCAAAGTATCGACATTAGCAGGAGTTTGGAAGAAGTTGATCCCAACCCCCGTGGATGACTTTGAGGGGCTCAGGACTTCAATGGAGGCAGTAACTGCAGGTGTGGGGGAAATAGCAAGAGAACTAAAATGAGAAGTGGGGCCCAAAGATGTGACTGAATTGCTCCAATCTCATGAGAGACCTTGAATGGATGAAGAGTCGCTTCTTATGGATGAGCAAAGAAATTGGTTTCTTGAAATAGAATCTACTCCTGGGTAAGATGTTGTGAAGATTGTCAAAATGACAACAAGGCATTTGGAATATTACATAAACTTAGTTGATAAAGCAGTGTTAAGGTTTGAGAGGACTGACTTTAATTTTGAAAGAAGTTCTGTGGGAAAAATTATCGAACAGCATTGCATGGTACCCCAACCTTCAGCAACACCACCCTGATCAGAAAGGAGCCATTCGCTTCAAGGCAAGACCTTCCATCAGCAAAGAGATTGTAAGTCACTGAACACTTAGATGATGGTTAGCATTTTTTTTCCTATGTGCTAAGTGATAATTTATTCATTTTTTTCATTAATGTATTATTGATATACAATCTTATGAAAGTTTCACATGAGCAACATTGTGGTTACTACATTCCCCCCTATTATCAAGTCCCCACCACAAACCCCATTACAGTCACTGTCCATCAGCATAGTAAGATGCTATAGAGTCACTACTTGTTCTCTCTGTGCTATACTGCCTTCCCCGTGACCCCGCCATGTTATGTGTACATATCGTAATACCCCTTATTCCCCTTCTCCCTCCCTCCCAACCCACCCTCCCTAACCCTTCTCCCTTTGGTAACCACTAGTTCCTCTTGGAGTCTGTGAGTCTGCTGCTGTTTTGTTCCTTCAGTTTTTGTTTTGTTGCTGTACTCCACAAATGAGTGAAATCATTTGGCACTTGTCTTTCTCTGCCTGGATTATTTCACTGAGCATAATATCCTCTAGATCCATCCACGTTGTTGCAAATGATAGGATTTCTTAATCCATTCATCTACTGATGGACACTTGGTTGCTTCCATTTCTTGGCTATTGTAAATAGTGCTGCAATAAACATAGGGGTGCATATGTCTTTTTGAAACTGGGCTCCTGCATTCTTAGGGTAAATTCCTAGAAGTGGAATTCCTGGGTCAAATGGTATTTCTATTTTTAGTTTTTTGAAGAACCTCCATATTGCTTTTCACAATGGTTGAACTAATTTACATTCCTACCAGCAGTGTAGAAGGGTTCCTCTTTCTCCACATCCTCACCAGCATTTGTTGTTGCTTATCTTTTATATGTTGGCCATCCTAACTGGTGTGAGGTGATATCTCATTGTGGTTTTAATTTGCATTTCCCTGATGATTAGTGATGTGGAGCATCTCTTCATGTGCCTGTTGGCCATCTGAATTTCTTCTTTGGAGAAGTATCTGTTGAGATCCTCTGTTCATTTTTTAATCGAGTTATTTGCTTTTTGAGTGTTGAGGCATGTGAGCTCCTTATGTATTTTGGATGTTAACCCCTTATTGGATATGTCATTTATGAATACATTCTCCCATACTGTAGGATGCCTTTTTGTTCTGCTGATGGTGTCCTTTGGTGTGCAGAAGTTACTCATGTTTATGTCCAAGAGATTTTTGCCTATGTTTTTTTCTAAGAGTTTTATGGTTTCATGACTTACATTCAGGACCTTGATCCATCTCGAGCTTACTTTTGTGTATGGGGTTAGACAGTAATCCAGTTTCATTCTCTTACATGTAGCTGTCCAGTTTTGCCAACACCAGCTGTTGAAGAGGCTGTCATATCCCCATTGTATATCCGTGGCTCCTTTATCGTATATTAATTGACCATATATGCTTGAGTTAATATCTGGACTTTCTATTCTGTTCCACTGGTCTGTCGGTCTGTGTGTTGTGTTCCTGTGCCAGTTCCAAATTGTCTTGATTACTGTGGCTTTGTAGTAGAGTTTCAGGTTGGGGAGCGTAATACCCCCTGCTTTATTCTTCCTTCTCAGGATTGCTTTGGCTATTCGGGGTCTTTTGTGATTCCATATGAATTTTAGAACTATTTGTTCCAGTTCGTTGAAGAATGCTATCGGTATTTTGATAGGGATTGCATTGAATCTGTAGATTGCTTTAGGCAGGATGGCCATTTTGACAATATTAATTCTTCCTACCCATGAGAATGGGATGTATTTCTATTTATTGGTGTCTTCTTTAATTTCTCTCAAGCGTGGCTTGTAGTTTTCAGGGTATAGGTCTTTCACTTCCTTGGTTAGGTTTATTCTTCGGTATTTTATTCTTTTTGATGCAATTGTGAATGGAATTGTTTTCCTGATTTCTCTTTCAGCTAGTTCATTAGTAGTATTTAAGAATGCAACAGATTTCTGTGTATTAATTTTGTATCATGCAACTTTGCTGAATTCAGATATTAGATCTAGTAGTTTTAAAGTGGATTCTTTAGGGTTTTTTATGTACAATATCATGTCATCTTCAAAAAGTGACAGTTTAACTTATTTCTTGTCAATCTGGATGCCTTTTATTTCTTTGTGTTGTCTGATTGCCACGGCTAGGACCTCCAGAACTATGTTGAATAAAAATGGGGAGAATAGGCATCCCTGTCTTACACCCAATCTTAGAGGAAAATCTTTCAGCTTCTCGCTGTTATGTATAATATTGGCTGTGGGTTTGTCATATGTGGCCTTAATTATGTTGATGTATTTGCCCTCTATACCCATTTTGTTGAGAGTTTTTATCATGAATGGATGTTGAATTTTGTCAAATGCTTTTCAGCATCCATGGAGATGATCTTGTGATTTTTGTCCTTCTTTTTGTTGATATAGTAGATGATAATGGATTTTTTAATACAGTACCATCCTTGCTTCCCTGAAATAAATCCCACTTGATCATGATGAATCATCTTTTTGATGTATTTTTGAATTCGGTTTGCTAGTATTTTGTTCAGTATTTCTGCATATATGTTCTTCAGGGATATTGGTCTGTAATTTTCTTTTTTTGTTGTTGTCTTTGCCTGGTTTTGGTATTAAAGTGATGCTAGCTTCACAGAATGAGCTTGGAAGTATTCCCTTCTCTTCTACTTTTTGGAAAACTTTAAGGAGGATGGGTATTGGGTCTCCACTAAAAGTCTGATAAAATTCAGTGGTGACGCCATTAGGTCTGGGAATTTTGTTCTTGGGTATTTTTTTTTGATTACCAATTCAATTTCATTGTTGGTAATTGGCCTGTTCAGATTTTCTGTTTCTTCCTGGGTCAGTCTTGGAAGGTTATGTTTTTCTAGAAAGTTGTCCATTTCTTCTAGATTATCCAATTTGTTAGCATATAATTTTTCATAGTATTCTCTAATAATTCTTTGTATTTCTGTGGTGTCCATAGTGGTTTTTCCTTTCTCATTTCTGATTCTGTTTATATATGTACACTCTTTTTTTCTTGGTAAGTCTAGCTAGGGCTTTATCTATTTTGTTTATTTATTTTCTCAAAGAACCAATTCTTGGTTTAATTCTTTCTACTGTTTTATTCTTCTCAATTGTATTTATTTCTTCTCTGATCTTTATTATGTCCCTCCTCCTACTGACTTTGGGCCTCATTTGTTCTTCTTTTTCTAGTTTCATTCATTGTAAATTTAGACTGTTCATTTGGGGTTGTTCTTCTTTCTTGAGATAAGCCTGAATTGCTATACACTTTCCCCTTAGAACTGCCTTTGCTGCATCCCACAGAATTTGGGGTGCTGACCTGTTGTTTTCATTTGTCTCCATATATTGCTTGATCTCTGTTTTAATTTAATCATTGATCTATTGATTATTTAGGAGCATGTTGTTAAGCTGTCATGTGTGTGTGGGCCTTTTTGTTTTCTTTGCATAATTTATTTCTAGTTTCATACCTTTGTGATCTGAGAAGTTGGTTGGTACAATTTCCGTCTTTCTGAATTTACTGAGGCTCTCTTTGTGGCCTAGTATGTGATCTCTTCTGGAAAATGTTCCATGTGCACTTGAAGAATGTGTATCTTGTTGCTTTCGGGTGGGGTGTTCTATAGACGTTCTTTAGGTCCATCTCTTCTAGTGTGTTGTTCAGTGCCTCTGTGTCCTTACTTATTTTCTGTCTGGTTGATCTGTCCTTTGGAGTGAGTGGTGTGTTGAAATCTCCTGTTTAGCATTTTTTGGCAATAAAATATTTTAAAATTAATGTATGTACTTTTTGTAGACATAATCTTATTGCCTTTTTTCAGACTACAGTATAGTGTAAATATAACTTTTGTATGCATTGGGAAACCAAAAAATTCACTTGAAACACTTTGAGATAGTCAATTTATTGTGGTAGTCTGGAAATAACCATACAATGTCTTCAAGGTATGCTGGTACAATTGAGTTGGGTCTACTTTTTATAGCACTCTGGCCTTACCCTTAAAAATACACCCACTCAAGTCAACCTTATCTAAAGGTGTCTGGTAGGTGCCAATGGGGAGCCGTCTAGTGCTTCCTTAATATCTCTTCCTCTCAAACACCTATACTTCCCTTCTTCTTTCAGTAAGTCAGTGTCATGAAACATTCCGGCCAATGAAATGTGAACATAACACTTTAGGCTAAAATATTCATTTGCCAATGTGAGACCATCTGGTTCTCTGTGTCCCTACTATGGGAACCAAGAAAGCTGTATGTTTCAGATTGTCCAGCTACAAGATGGTCAAGCCTCTGTCAATGCCCAGGGACTATGAGGCAGAACTACCTCTCTCCGCCCATAATGGACACTCAACAAAAGTGAGAATTAAACTTTTGTGGGGTTAAGTCACCCAAGTTTTGGGGTTGCTGATGCTGTAGCACTTTATTAGGCTATATTGATTAACAGAGATGCTCAATACTTCAGTCCTTGCAGTGGATAACCATTCCACATCTCAGTAAGTCATGGAGAAATTTCTTCAAAACAATGAAAGCATTAGAATGCCTGATGGGAATGAACTTACTGAGAAGAGATTCAGATCATTGCTGGAGAGTTTGGTGACAAAAATATAGAAAACTGAGCAAAATAATGAACAAAAAGAAAATGATTGATTCAGGAAATGTAAAAAAGTTGAGCAGAAAAAGGAAGGTTACTGGAGTTTACTAAGTTCTGTTCTCAGTAGCATTCACATGACTATAACGATTTAAACAATGAGTAACTGTTGAAGCAAAAATTGCAGTATAATTATATTGAAAGATTGAAGGGAAGAGAAGGGGGAGGGGGCTAAAGGGATGAAAAAGCAAAGGTAACCCTCATCTTACCTAGCCGGTAAGTCAATAGGTAATATGTAAACCTGAAAATCAGGAAACAGCAAGACCAACTCATTATTTAGAGATGTGCAAGAAAATACTGCAGGGATCAGCTTAAAAAAGTTGGTTGTGGTCTTTGGGGGTGAGGAAAACAGCTTAGGAGGGGATTGAGAATTTACATAACAAATCTTGTAAATCTGTTTGGTTCTTTAAATAGTGTGCCTAGTATCTAAAATGAAACACCCAAAACTTCCTTAAAAAAGGAAAAGAGTAAAGAACAGCAAAGAATTAAACTCAATGAAACACGTATTTTTAAAAATAATACGTTCTTTCCTATTTAAAATTTTGTTTTATTATGACACTTTCAAAGATTCAGGGAAACAAAAAGAAGCAAATAAAATTAATGAAACTCTTTAATTTTGTCTTCTAAGCACATGAATGTACCTATTTTAGAATAAAAATGAAACAGTGCTGTTTCCATGGAAAAGGTGAGATCTAATGAGTACTTAAAAGTACTGAGTAATTAAAAGAGCATTGAGTTAAAGTTCCAGAAGGAAAAGTGGGAGTTGTTGAAGAAGGGTAAAATTCAAAATATTACCAAAAAAAAAAAATTAGCTGCTTTAAAAGATAAGGCATGGTAATATATCATGATACACTTGACGCCCATAGTGAAATTGTTGAGTTCCAGAAATAGAAAATCTTATACATTTCCAGAGGTGGGAAAAGGGTAATTACAAAGCAACAGTAGTATTTTTCCTATGTTTGCTATTATTACATTTTAGGAGATACCCCACTTATGTAACTCCATTTTTAGCCTAATTTGCTGTAGTATTCAGCCCTTCTCCGTTTTCTTTTTTTGAAGAAAACGTGTTTAATTTTTAAAATTTCTCACACTCCTATTCATCATTGGATTCATTTTTAAAGACTCTTATCTCTTATCTATCTATTACATATCTCTGTATTAAATATTCTTACAAATATTTTTGTTGACTCTCACTGAAATGTCAGTGATCCTCTGTTGCCTTTGTTAATCTCTCAGGGACCATCTATTCCATTTCCTTCACCTATGCCTGTACATGCATCTCTTTAATGGTTTGCTCTTCCTGAATGTCTGCTAGTCCATTTATAATTATGATTGAAGGACTAGATAATCACTGTTGGTCACTCCCATTTCTTTCCTCAGCAGTTGTGGAGGGTACCATTCCACCTTGGGCCTCTATCCTGAATGGGGGCATGTTTTCTGCAAAGGGGCCCCTCAAGTACATAGTGCATAAGCATAAGGACTCATCAAATAAATCAGAGTCAACCAAGTAAGGTATTTCTCGGGGACCCGGAAGTTTTAGGGGATTTGATTGATCTACAGAGATGCTTTCCTATTATTTTTCCCTCTGGGGAGAAACAGCCTCCACTTTACTTACAGAATTCATCTCATCTGTTATAGCCTAAGAGGAAATGCCACAGCCAGCCGTCTGTGTGCCAGAGCTGAGGACCAGTTCAGCTGGGCTGGCAACCTTTCAATTAATTATGCTGCTAATTGCCACACAGGCTGCTCATTCATCCAACATCATTCAATAAATATTTCCAGCTCTTGTTGATGATGATATTGGAGTTTTTCCAGGGCTCTGTGGGGAAGACTGGTACTCACTTTGTCAGTGACCCATTCCAGATGTCTCTATTTGTTTGTGATTTTCTTGGCTCCATTTTCCATCAGAGCAGTCTACTTTGTAATTTTCTAAAATTTCTGTTAATAAAACCTTTTCTTTTCACCAGGGCTGCTAAGGATTTAATATCATTCTTATATTCCTTTAGTCATTTTCCTGGGATTTGAAGGGGAAATGGAAAGATGTGTATGTGCTTAGTCTGCCATTTTGGTATAGAAACTGTGGATAAAGTGAAGTTTCCTGTGGCCAGGATTCTCACTGGCCCTGGTTGGCTGGCTCACTACACATGTGTGGGCACTGTCATTACTGACTCTATAGAAAGAGCTCCGCACGGTGCTCTGGGCAACATGGTGGTACAGCTGCAAGGCTACAGAAGAGTAGAGCTGAGACTGGAGTGGTGGCAGCGCCGAAGACAGAGACTGAGATGGCTGGGGGGGCAGAGAGGCCCAGAGGCAGAGACCAGATTGCTGCATGCAGACTTGCTCTGAACAGATGGGATTCTAGTGATTGACCTGCCACCACGGGAATAAAGTTGGTTATAAACGTTTTCACCCCAAGAACATTCCATTCTTGTTCCTTCCTTAGTCTCATTGAATCCACAGTGAACTTGTCCAGGGCTGAAACCCATTGGCAAGATAGAAACCATGCTCCCAAGTCTGGTTCATTTCTTAATTTACTGGAGTTCTCTGAGTACATTTATAAGAAGTTCATATTGATTGCTGCATTTTATGCATCCGTGCATTTCTGAGAATATTTAGCACTCTCTCATACAAAGAACAGCTGGGTATAAAATTCTGCTCTCACAATCTTTCCTCCTCAAAATCTGTGAGTTTTGTCTGACATTTGGAGTCATTTGATGACTGGGGAAAATAGAAGTCCCTATGTCCAGGAGTCTCACCTGAACCTAAACTACTTGATGATGTAATTGACCTACTGCTAGGCTAATACTTCCACACCTATGGGCAATAAGTTTTTATTGACAGAGTCACTATATAAACAGCTCTGCCCAGTGCTATAGGCAGAAGCAGAGATGGAGGTGGATTATGGACCTGTGACTGCTGGGTGCAGGTGTGATTCTAGTGCTCGACCTGTCAGTGGAAGAATAAAGATAGGTATAAACCCTTTAACCCCAGAACATCCCATTGTCATTTCTCAATCTCACTGAATCCATAGTGAACTTTTCCAGGGCTGAAATCCTCAGGTAAGACAATGACAAATTTCTGTTAGCTTCCATTTAAGTTGCTGATTTCTGTCTGCTTACTTATTGTATTTTTTTCCACTAAATATGAATTTTAAAAACTATCTAGAATATAACTCAGTGTGGTTCTCATTTTACTTCTATAACTCTGGGGGGAAAATCCCAGGGCAAAATACCTTTGAAACCAAAATCAGCCAAAGGCAGAAATAAAGTTAAGAAACCTGTTTACTTCTTACAAGCAGTTGTCCTGTCTCTCTCCTGACCAGGCTGCATCAGAAGAGAGCTCCACCCAACCTCTCTGGTCCAGATAAACTCTCGCTTGCCCTTGTAATTACCTATTGATATGTAGATGGACTACTTCTCTCCACCCCTTGGAAACACCTATTGATAATGTAAATTTTTAAAGCCAAGTGAGAGATTCTGGAAATATTACAGTTTTACCCACAACTTCATCCTTCTCATATTTCATATCTCATGTCTTCCACCCCTTTTCAATGTGTAAGATGTAACCTTTTGCTATTCATTTATCTCCTGTCCTCCACATACTTCTTTTTCACTTTCCCTTCAAAATCTTCCTTTTATTCCAAAGAATTTCTACTCTGCCAATTGAGATTCCTCTTCAAGGAGAAATGACCTCTTCTAAATCCTCTATCACTTCACCTTCATGCCATGTTTGAAACCTACCTCTACCCTTAGAGTGTCTTTCCCTGCAATTCTTCCAAGTTTGTTCAGGGGGTGGGGGCAAGATTTCCCACATACCATTTAAAGGCTCAGTTTTCAACTACACCCTGGCAACTATCATCTGCCTGATCTCCTGGTTATGACCTCTGACTATTGAGAAATAGGTACAGAGCCTTCCTAAGACTCCAACTACAGGTATTATCTGTATCCTCTTAATGGAAGGTCTTGTGAGGGCTCGATGTATAAATGGTGGGGGAAAAAAAAGAGTAATGTTAAGAGTGGATTTCTCTTCTGTTCTCAATATTATTCTCCTCATACCCTCGACATTCTCCTCGGGCAATGGCACCCTCACCAGTGGCATCATCTTTCATTCGTACACTGGGCACTCACAAGGCTGTGTCTCCAGCCTAGATTCTTCTTCCCATTTCAAGATCCAGTTGCCTACTTAACATCTCATTAATACATTAGCTCAATGAGTTCAAAGTGGAATTCAAAATCCAACCTTCGTCCTGAGGCTCCCATCTCAGAGAATGGGCTTCAACTGCTGCAAACAAGAAAGCTGGTATCATCCTTAACGCTTCCTTTTGATACCCACATGCAAGTCATTTAAAGTTGATTTTACCCCTTAAGAGTTTCTCACAGTTGGCTACTTCCCTCCGTTCTCATGGCACTCCCCTATTTTAAACGATCTCTCCCTCCCTAAATTCCTGGGATAGCTTCCTGATTGGTCTCCCACTATCAGTCTTGTACTTTCACTGCTCATTCTTCACATTATCACCAGAAAGCCCTTTTGAAAATACATAGTAATCATTACTAAAAGTCCTTATCGTTGTGTTGAATCCTTAGTCCTGGTGTGACGGTTAAAGTGCATCATATGGGTGACAAGGCCATTTGTAATACAGCCTCTGTTTTTCCTTCAACCTCATTAACACATCTTTTCTTTGATTTTCCAGCCTTACGGAAATTTTTTTTAGCCGTTTGAATGGGCCACTCTCTTTCAGCTTTGAGACTTAACCAAGCTGTTACTTCTGCCTAGATTGCATCCCTTATTACCCACCAAGACTTCTTTATTCATCCGGATAATGCCTACATATTCCTCAAGTCTGCTAAAATACCACTTTTTCAAGAACATCATTCCTGATTCAGTACACCAAATTAAAGTGCACCTCTTGTATGCTTATCCCTTCTTTCACTGGTGCCTTATGCTTCTGCTTGTGATTTGCTGCTCTGACAAGGTAGACTCAGCTCCGTTGGAACAGGGACCATGTCCGTCCTGGTTAACGTTTTTTTGCCTTGCTTTGGGCCATGATATAAAGGTGCTTGATAATTTCACCCAATGAGTGACTTTATTAAATAAATCTTTCCTGGGTCTTGTTTATAGGGAAAATGGAATTTCCCATGGCCAGGATCCTCACCTAACCCTAATCTACTTGATATAATTGGCCTACTGCTAGGCTAATGCTTACACACCCATTGGCAATAAATCGATAGTGCCTGTGTTGCTATATAAAGAGCTCTGCCCAGCACCTGGAGCAGAGAGCAAGGGAGAGCCAGGAATGGAGGCAAGGGCTGTGAGGCAGCAGAGAGGCTCACAGGCAAAGACGAGCTTGCTGCATGTAGACTGCCCCAGAGGTGGGTGGGATTCTAGCGCCTGACCTGCCACCATGAGAATAAAGATGAGTATAAACCCTTTTACCCCAAGAAGGTTTAGTTGCTATTTTTTGGTCTCACAGAATCCATAGTGAACTTGCCTGGGGCTGAAACCCTCAGGCAAGACATGCTAAACCTTTCAAATAAGATCATAAGCTTTACTCATTTTAGCAACTTTCTCTTCTATCATTAATTTAGTGATTTCTTCTCCCTAATGGACTGGATTTTTTATTTTTGGAATTCTTAATACACAAAACATGTCTCCTCTCTTCTTCAGCCATTTAGTGTCAGTATGCTTTTCCTCTGACTTCTGAGAAACTTTCTTAAACTTCCTTCTATTTGAGTGATTCAAGGCTCCATAGCAGCCTATCTTCAGTCACTTCTTTTATGGCATTTTAAATTTTAACCAGCTTGTCCATTGTAAGCAATCTGTCTGACCTCAGATCTGTACCTTTTCATGGCTGCCTATTATAGTTCCATAGATGTCACATCCTCTTAAACTTGGTCAGAATACCAATTAGAGATTTTCTGGCACTTCGTTCTATCTCATGTAGGAATTTCAATTCATGGACTGAAATGGTTGGGTTTTTCAGATTATTTCTCTTTTTTGGCAAAATCTGTGTGTGTGTGTGTGTGTGTGTGTGTGTATTATGTTCTCTGCTCACCCTTATAGAGGTGAGTTTACCTGAAATGGGTTTAGTTTGACCGTCTTTAACTATGATACTTTTTTCAGTGTTTCAGAGTCAGGAAATGAAAGAATGAAGAAATCTCCTTTTCCTTTGCTGAGACTGAGATCCGTTTTTCTGCATGGAAACAGCAAACAGGAGCATTTCCTTTGTGTCCCCAGCTGCACGTACAGGTGTGCTGTGAAATCAGAAATAGGCTGGATCGGTGCCTGCTTTCTGTATTGGTACCATTCCTGCTAGTGAGAGTCAAACACAAAGGCCACCGTTGCTTTCTCTGCCCCAGGTGATTCCTGGTGCTCTAAGCTCTTGGCAAAGGTAGAAACAAAACTCATCTTACTCCAATGTCAATCTGTCCAAGCTGAGGAGCACCTGCTATTCCCAGATACATGGGTTCCTTACAGAGACTTCCTCAGCCTGTATCTCAGCCAGACGTTCAGCAGTGAAGCCCATTAGCCAATAACTTCTCTTCAATCTGTGCTGTAAAAATGCCTTAAGATTTCTGAACTACTGATGGCAACCATCAATAATCTCTAAGATAGGACAAGATTTTTCTCTGTTCATTCTTGTCACATAAATGGGGTTATAAAGACAGCTATCTTTACCTGAACATTCTTTACAGACTCTCATGTTAATAGCTTTGATTTCATTTCTGCTGTGCCACAATTTATGTAATCTATGCTGCGAATATTACTCATCCACATAGCAACAGTCCGAATGGACTGATAACTTTACTCTCTGGCTCCCTCTTCTGGTCCCACAATGAGCAATACATAGGAAAATTTCTTCCCTAGATAATGATTCAGGATGAATAAACCTGAGAAGTTCTTAGTTGGAGCTTGGCACCTGTCTATTAACTAGTCAATTCAAATTCCTAGGAAGCTTTTAGCATTTCTTAGGAGACAGCCAGCAGGAATATGAGTACTTAGGAAAATTCTTCAGGTCTGAGCCCAAGGATGTGAAGGTCCTGGCTTGGTCTACATTCTTCAGTCATCAGAAAAACACAAAAATGCTGTGTGCTGGGAGGATATGTGTTGATAAGACAAGAAACAAGAGTATTTGCTGCCCACCTGAACTATGCTTGCCAGAGAGAGTTGGGAAACGGGGCCTCTATGAGTTTATGAGAAGATATATTCCTTTGGGATTGCAAACACACACAACACACACACACACAATTTCTAATTTTTCTTAGCAAGATAAAGATGGGATAATTTAACACTCTTAGTGAATTCTTACTAATTCCATCTCTCCCTTATTATCCATAAAGGTTTAAAAACTGCAGTCTGATTGGCATTTTATGATTTGATCAAATTCAGAATTATGAAATTTAACCAATAAAGAGCCTGCTCTTCAGGACTCTAAAACCCTTGTTGAAAAATATGAGAGTAAATCTGTTTTCTCCTTCCAGCTTATGATGCTCTCAGCATGCATGTGTTTTGTGTTTATAAGTCTGACTCTTTGCTTCCTTATTATATCAGGCTATAGATTCAACTAGTAACAATAAGAGTGTGTGTGTGTGTAAATATATATACTTTTAAAATAACAATTTCTGTGTAACCATATGACTGTTTCCATTCGAAATTACTGTTAAAATCATTAAAAACAATTTTGGAATTATTAATGAATTTTAGTAATGTTTTCCTTGTGCTAAATAGACAGGGATTTAGTTTTAAAAAATTACTTTGTTAAGGATAGCATACATAGAGGTTCCCATTATATGAATTGGGCACAGTTACTATTTTTCACACAATAACTCTCTCATTCTCTTATTCTACCTGAGACTCATTCTGCAACTTCTTGCCCTCTTCAGGGCTTGTTTATGTGGGATCTCCTTAAAAGAGTATTGATGCATGTCTCCATAATTTGAAAATATGTGACCTTTAAAGAAAAGGGTGTACTGCTTTGAAAATCTTTGTTAAAAGTAAATTGTTGTAGAGAAACGACATTTGTCCCTGGTTCCTGACTTAGACTCATAGAGGACAGAGTAGCTGCAGGAATGGTCATCCAAAGCACCATATTTTCTACTGTTTTCAGAACTTTTTGTAAAACAGTCATAGGAGCCAGCAGGGGGTGGGCCTACTGTTCATCTTCCATCCCCAGTTCCAGTGCATCACGTGATTAAGGTAAGACTCTGGCCAATCAGAGCCCTGAATCTTGCCTCCCTGGTGATTGGGTTCTAGATGGCCAGTGACTAAAACTGGCCCAATCAGCACATCCCTGGACTTCCTTGGAAGTGACCAGAGACAGGTGACCAGAAGGAGATGTTGCCTCTTGTGCTGGACAGCACCTGGGAGACAGTCACCGTGCCACCCTGGAACCCGAGAGCAGGACAACGTGGGGCACAGAGATGAGAAAAGAGACCAGTCTCATCACCTGAGCACTGGATCCATCTAAGCTTAAAGCCTTGAGCTGCTCGGTTACATGAAAAAATGCCATCTTTTCTTTTTTACTTTTTATACATTTTGATGGGGTTTTTCTATCATTTGTCGTGGAAGAAGTTCCATCTGATAAAAAAAAAAGTGCTTAATGTGAGTTCTGAAACCAAAGAATCACAATATGTCAGACCTGCACACACAACACCAGGACCGTGGTGTGGACGCCCAGGGTGGGGGGCTGCACGCTGGGGGTTACCTTGCTGAACTGCCGCTCTTAGCAGGCAGGAAATGTCGGCTGAGAGGGAAGCCAAGGGCTTCGATGTGGCTCCTAGCAGATTGTCCCTTTGAGCTCAGAGCACTCTACCTGTAAATCTAGAATCTTCTCAGGCCGGTTTGATTTTAATAGCAGCTACTTATTTAGTCCAGCAGTGTTCAAACTTGGTTTAAGGTGGAAGGACACAGAGTGAGGCCAGGACAACGTGGGTTTGAGCTGGAGTGTGAGGTCTCGCACCACCACCGGCGCCCTACACGCAGGAATCCATGCAGTTTGCTCAGCGCCCTTCCTGTACCTCCCTGTCCCCCATTTCCAGAGGGGGAGGCTCTGCTGCGAGAGCCCTGAGAGGGATTCTCTAACCCTGACCGAGCACCGTCTCCTTCAGATGAGGAAACCGAGGTCCAGAAACCTTGAAGAAACTCCCTAAATCGCCCAACGAGGCAGGCTTAGAACTGCTGTGAGGTCATCTGACTTTTATTACCATATGAGTTTGTTTTAATTACATTAATATTCGATTTCCACCAGCAATACCTGAATACATTCAAACTGTAAAATACCAAACAAATAGTTCAACATCGGAAAATGACCTTTTCACCTTTTCTCGAGTCTCCTGCTTCCATGCAGGTAACTCCTGTGACCAGAGAGTGGGGTTCACTTTCAGGCTCTTCGTTCCATACATGTTTCATTACCTCACGGGGCATTAATTACCCTGATCTGAGCGATCATTCCACAATGTATACATATATTAGATCATCACATTGTACACCACAAATATATACAATTATATTTGTCAAGTTTTCCTCAATAAAGGTAAAAATAAAAAGACCTTGAAAGTGCCACTGGGCTTTTCCTGTTTAAACCTCTAGGTCCTATATTTTATTATCTTTATACTCTCTCAGTTCTAGGGCTGTTTATGAGTAAAGCATATATTTTAGAATTGTCTCCATTTACTTGGGGACTAGTTTATGTTCTAGTATCGCCCAGCCTCTGTAATCTGGGCCACCCTTCAGAAATATAAAACACTGAGTTCTTTAGTGTTGAGATTTCAAAATAATTACTACTGATGGGAACAAATAAGCACTTACAGCATTAAATACACCCTTTCAGAATATACTCTCTCCCTCATGTGTTTCTCCTTCCTGGTCCACCCGTGTTCAGCGTGACCAGAGGTCTGTCGTTCCATGAAGAGACACCCCTCTAACCTAGCAGCGAGATATCCCCAAGGAATACTCTAGTCCGTAGCTCAGAGGGGACTGAATATGTATAATATACAGGGATAATAGCATGACAGTATTTTAGAATATGCATTTAGAAAACTGAACACATAACCAACCTTTATAACAAAATACAGACTGATTTAAGAAGGTCAGGGTGGCTTCTCTTGTGAATTAACGGAAAAATCACGCAAGATTCCTCGTGGCTACTCAAACAGGTAAAAAAAAGCACCATCTTTTCTTTCAGTGTGCTTTTATTTCAGTGCATAGTGTTATTTTGAATTTTTTTGAGTTCCCTGGTGAGCAGTATGGGAAAAGTTTGAAGGACCAAGTCACCCATCAACCTTGACTTTTCTCGAACTGCTTGCTCATAAATGTTTTTCTCCAGCTTAGAGTTTAACACAAACTAATGGCAAACGCCACCCTGAAACGGGGCTGGGATGTTTCAGAAAGAGTCTCCCATGAGGTTTCCACGTCAGGTTGGATTTACTGTGATCTCTACTTTGTCAGAAGTTCTGCGAGATCATTTCTCATTTTTCACAGAACGTGGACAAGAGAAGAAGAAAACATATGACCTGCTACTAAGAAAAGCAAAGTGATCTAACTTGTTTTAAGTGGGCTTTTTGTTGGTTAGGGAGAAAGGTGTGCAGGGATTTTTCCCAGTCTTCCCTACAGTTACCCACTAAATATGACATCGTTGCATCTCCCCAGTACAAGTCAGCCAGGGGATTGGTTAAGAAGAGGTCTTGCAAACACACACACTAAATTTCAGGTGTCCCCTCAGTCCACCAGGCCCTGCTGTCTGGCAGCAGTTCCAAACCCCGCCAGTTCACGCCCCGCCACCCAGCTAGAGTGGCATACCCCTGAGAGCTCTGCCAAGAGCATCAAAGCTTCTCCCGGGCACCCATAAACCTATTTCCACTGGGATCTCCACCTCTTTTCAGTAACAACACATTCATTATTAATATCACCAAATGGATTCCTCCTGCCCTAATTTCATAGTCAGCCAGCCAACCTAAGATCATAATGTCGATTTTCATAAAGGTGTTGCTATAGCATCATATAAACTGTTGGCAATTAATATTTGGTAACTAACGAGCTGACATTCTGACTCTCATAAACTCTTTAGTATGACCATGCCCAGGGGTTGAGCCAGGATTCTGACCAAGGAGTTTCTGTATCTAAAAGCCAAAAATCTCCTCTTTCACAATGTGGTGGTGCAACAAGATGTGAGCCCTGCTTCACTGTTCAATCGGGTGTCCGAGTGAGATCTAGTAATGACAATGGACTCACTTAGGGGACAATAGACCTGCTGTCAGGCTAAACATTTACATAAGGAAATAGTGGGGAACAGGAGTGGCTGGACAACAGATGAATGTATTTGACAGTCTTACAAATAATAGGAAGTCATCAAAGGTCTTTGAATGTTTAGTAAATTGGGGGATATGGTGAGATTAAAGAAGGGTGAGAACACAGAAATGGACCTTATATATGTGTATTTTTCATTTAAGAGTCTATCTGCACACAGAATTTCACTGGATCTTGTCAACATTGGGCAGCAGCGAGGCTGTGCACACTTTAAGGATGAGTGAACCAAAGCTGAGTGACCTGACCTGACCAGAGTTACTCAATGAGGGAAAACGTCACTTAAAGGCAGATTCTGTGATTTCAAGTGCGGTGCTAATTCCCAGATTATTTAATCAGTCCCTTATTAATGTTAGGCCACACCTATCCTAGTCAAGCCACCATAATGGGGTTATACTTGTCTACTTAGACCTTGATATAATACAAACAATACTTCTTCCCTCTCTGGAGTAGAGAAGGGTCTAAACACAGTCCCTACTCAAGGCTGACTGTAAACTCAGGCCCAGGAATCGCATGAGCTACATGTCCTACCAGCCTACATGACTGCTCTTACCAGCATGTTCCCTGCCAGCGTGGGCCTTGCCCTGAGTCCTAACTGGCTGACCTTATGTAAGTTTATTGTATATTCTGGCCCTGGCCTGGCCCCCTCCATCTGCCCATCTTAGAAAAGGTTACTATGTTATGTTACTAGTTTCAGCAAAGGCAGGACTGGATGTCGGAAAAAACCAATTGACCCAATGATTGATGTCAATGTCACTCAGCAAACCACTAAAAACAGCCATCATTTTTATGTTTGATGATCAAAATGAACATGTAAATAAAATATACTTTGAACACCGTTTCATTGTCATCTACTAACAATTATCCAAACCGAGAGAGTTCAGTGGAGGTCAGTGAAGGGAAATGAGGAAATCGCTTTGTGTTTATAACAAAGAGTAGGGACTTAAATGTTTTGGTCTAAAGAACTTCATGATTCTGCAGAGACCTATGACATAATAGTATTATGCAATCTCAACTGAAAATCCTACAGGTTGCAATTCATTAAAATAAATAAGTACCTGATGATTCAGAGAACAAATTCTTTATCACCATGTGTGAAATTAGAGAAGACCTCCAAAGACTGGGAGTTTGAAAAGTCTCTTCCCATTATGAGGGTTTATACCACTGGTGGTCGAGAGTAACCCTAAATCGATGGCACTTTCCACTCTGTCACAAAAGTTTAAAAGAAGAGATGTTCTATAAGTGACATATAAAGATAGACAGCTAATTAATATTTTGTGTGAGTTTTAAACAAATGTGGTAATTCTGCAGCTTCTCTGCAAACATCAGCTAGCTTTCTAAGATTTCAGTCGCACTGAATTCCCTTGAATTTAAGATCAGTCCCACCCTATACTACAAACTACCTCCTAGATACCTTTCTGTATTTCACTGATCAGTATTTCTTAGAGAGAATGGGAGACCGTAATGAAGAGAATGCTAAACACTGTATAGATATTATGTATTTGCAGCCCAGCAATAACCATGTCATTTTCCTCTTTTATAGAAAATGAAAACTAGATTCAGAAAAACCCAAGAATTTTTTATGAAATCACAGAGTGTATGTTTCTGAACCCAGGTCTGCATCCAACTCTGCTTGATTCTAAAAACCCAGTTCTTTCTTCTACATGACATGTTCACACGGTCCACCCGTCTTCTTATGGGCAGAAACCCTTCCATCCAATACATTTAATCCACGAATGAGCAGCTTTTTGAGGCAGATGTCAACAGCACTTGACCATGGAGCCACAAATCCCCTGAAGGTCATGAAAAAGGAGAAATACGATTTTATCTTTCTGTAAAGTACATATAACATGCGCTCCCACTGTCCATGCACAATCCCCCACCTCTTGACCACATCCACTTCTTTGTTCTTCTGCACCTATGAGAATGGCTTTTGACCCCTGGCAGTGACTCAGTTGGTTTCCCTCCTACTCCCTGAGTCTCTAAAGATTCCCCGTGTCTGGGCTGATCTGGGCCCAGGGTTACAGGCTGCCAGGAGATGCACCTTGAGGCGGAGACTTGGCAGCCTTGGATGGCGTCAAGCCTTTGAGTGCCTGGCTGAGCTGTCCCATTCCATTTTCCTGCACATAGAAAACAGTCAGTCCTTCCGTAGACCCACCCTCAAGTTTAGGGCTGCCTGTCCCTCCATCACCCTGTTAAATGTCCTTCTGATCTTGCTGGTTTCCAAAGCTCATACACAACTCATTAGCTCTAATCAAACAGGAAATCTGAGTTACCCTATGCTGGCGACATAAATTTTAAACAATGGATTGAGAAATGCAATGACAGAAAGCGCTAAATCAGAAAATCCCCTTGCTTTTTTACATTTGCCAAATGAACACATTGCTATCACACTTAAGAGGAATCCCTTCATTTCCTAAACAGACCCACAAAGTGCTATGTGTTGATCATTTCCCTTGCTGTGCACACCGGGATACAGATAGGAAGCAACTGGAAAATGTAGTCATCAATTATTGTGCATTATCACTGGAGTAGAAGAAGTCCGATGAGATGTATGTACAATCGGAGGGAGGCTAAGTTCTCTTATGTTTCTGTTCTTCCTACTTGTGGGATTTGCTTGGGCTAAATGAACACGGATGACAATGCAGAATTAATAGGGACTTTCTATTCAAGTCCACCAAACCTGCAGGATCTTTCACATCATCACCATTTTATTATTTGTGTATTAAATTGTTCCGTGAGGAACTTATTCATTTCCTACTCCATTCTGTCCTGAGGCAAATGTAAAAGCTCTCTTGGGCTGTGAAGACACTGCCACTTTCTTCCCAGTCTGCTCCATACTGCAGTAATCGATGTTTATGGCTGCAGTTACAGTAAAAATAGCAAAAGTCAATATTTGTGCTCTGTATCTGTCAGATAATAAAGCTGACTGGAGGCATGGCCGTATGACCTACGCATGCAATACACAGGGGCTGGTCCCCCCATCCTTCCAGACAGTTTGTCTAAAGATGGCGTCATATTTGTACAGCTGACATTCCCGAATCCCCTGTGCGTGTCCTCAGGGAAGCTCAAGCCTTTTTGTTTGATTTTTGATCCTGTTGATTCTGGACTTTGGACTGGAAAAAAAAATGTTGAAAAAAAAAACACAAGAGGAACAGAAGTAGGAAGAAAAGAAGTAAGAAAAGGAGACAGAATAACACTCAGAAAATCCATCTAACTGTCCTTTTTGAAAGGTTGTTTTTTTACACCTTGCCTACTTCCAAAAAGGATAGTAAGAGACAAAGAAATGATGGAAAACTTAAAAGAACTTAAAACAAGATGGGAAATCAGAGTTCCTTGTGAAGTTTGGCTTTTAGATGAAGACCTGGTTTCAGTTTTAACTCTCTGATCTTTGGGCAAGTATCTGACTATAAATAAGCTTAAAATTTCTCATCTGTAAAATGGGACTGTAAATAGAGCCCAATTTATAGAGCTGTTGAAAATATTAAATGAGATAACATGGAAAAAGAATTTAGCACAGCACCTGGTAACAATACCGGTGACTGTTGTTATCAAAGCAAAGTGATTTTTAAGTGAACCAGCTCTACTTCTCCTTCAATTCCTTGGACTTGTGAAATGACTAATGCAAGTCACCGGAGAAAAAGCAAATGTGGAAAGTCAAAACTCAGATTTTATAATTCATTTTTATGTTCCATTTCTTTACTCCTATTATTATTAATCTCCCATGGCTTAATTTGTATGTATTTCCAACTCGTTCAGTGTCCAAGTCAGAATTATTGTCCTCATCTGGGGCATCATTATTATAATTGTTCTATAATTTGATCCCAAATCTCCACTCAGGAATCCTATAGCATTTCACAACCTCTTTGGGCTGCTCCTTCTATATGGGCTGTGTTCCCTTCTTCCCATTACCGCAGTTGATTGCATTCAACAAGCCAGTCTTTTTCTAAAAGTGACACATTTTGTAGTACGTGAAATGGTTTTGGGTGGATAAACTTATTTCTGTTTCTAAAAGCCATTATTTTAATATGTATTAGAGAAAATATAATAGCAGACCAAACCCATGATTTCCTAGATATTTTCCTTTAGGTTGAGGATAAAACAGTGTAAAGTTAAAAATTGACAGTTTATAAAGATTAATAAAACATCAATTAGGCTATGAATGTTCATCGTATTTCCAGCTCCTTACAGCTTATAGAGTCCTGTGTCATGCTGAGCAGAAGCATTCAGGAGCCCGCTGGCAACTTTCCAGTTCTCTCTCCTCTGCCACAGTGACTAGTGAGGTTGTATGTTTACTATGGCTGAGCCTCCATCAGCCTGGGTCCCTGAGTGACTGTGTGGATCAAGACCCCACCTACCCATGACCAACATGTAGTATGAGTGAAACAAAAATTTTTGTTGCGTTAATTCACTAAATTTGGAAGATTATGATCTCAGCATTGTGGTATGTGAAATACCATGAAGGTCATCACAAAGGTGTTTGAGATTACAGTTTCTTAATCAGAATCCCCCATATAACATGGTTTCATGTCTTTGTCATTATATTGTCAACTCTTCTCTAAGTATATTCTAATTTGTCAATGGCTTTCTTAGAATACAATGTTCACTGATAAATACAACCCACCAGATGTGGTTGGAATAAAATGGAGTTTCCCTCCATCCATATTAATTCAGCCTAAAATACATAAAGTTTCTTTAGTGTCTCCATCCAGCTGTTGGCTCATATTAAATATACACTACTCAAAACTCGTTTCTTGTGAATTATTTCTTTCCACATTTTATCTCCATCTCTCCCTTGAGTGGATGACTTACTGCACTTGGACAATTATTAACTTTTTCTCTTTGGTCCTTTAAGTAAGTCAGGCTATAGAGAGATCTTTTAAAATCTTGATTCTTTCATCCAACATAAAATCATCCCTCTAAGTGTTGTGTCTTCCACATATTGCACAAACATACTTTCCAGGTATTCAGGTAAAGCCGTGCTTCTCAAAATTATCTACCAAGGAATTTCTAATCATGCAGAGTTCAAAATGACCCCTAAAAGTTGGACATGATGTTGGATTCACTGAAAACAAATATGACACTTTTTCATTTGTGTGTTTTAAAATTCATGTGACCTTTTTTCTATTCAATCTAAAATATATCATGCTTATTGTGGTGTAATTTTCTCAACAATCTTTGAGTAAAATTGATACTATAAGAGAAAGTACAGTGTCTATCTTGTGTCTGGTATGGAATGGGTCTCATTTTTTTTTATTATTTTAAAGGAAGAAAGAAAAAGTGGGGAAGGAAGGACAGTAGGGAAGGAATGGAGGGAGGAAAGGAGAGTGGGAGGAAGGGAGGAGGGAGAAAACAAATGAAAGAATACAAGAAGGATACTTTTGCTTGACCTTATGCCATCTACTTCCAAAAGGCAGACTCCTCCTTTCATGATATTCTTTTGTTTATAGCATATGTTTATTTAATTCTCATTTACTATTTTCTGGTATTTTGTTCTAGATTATTTTCATCCAATTATTCAATGTTTCTCCTTTCCACATCTTTTTTATACTCATTTCTTTCCATTTGATTATATATATTGTGTTATATTAAAATATAGCCTCCTTTATTTGACAAATACTTAAATGAGCACTAGTTCTATCTGGGACTATGTGAGCCATATAAATGCAGTGATAAGCTAGACAAATATAGTTGCTGTCCTTAAAAAAGTGAAAATTAGTTGATTGAACAGTCTTTTGCTTTCTTTAGACATCCTTCTATTTTCCTCCTCATCTGAATTATTATTTTCATCGTCAGAGCTCTGTGGTTAAAGGGTCTGTCATCCCTCTGAAACTATCACCCCATTAAAATGGCACTAGCTATAGAATAATAATTATACATTCTCGAATATTCATTCAAGTCTCATTCTACACACTACTGTCATCTTTTAAATATATCTATGTTCTCCTGGCTGAGAAATAGTTGTACTGAAGCAGAAAGGGGACATGCTTGGCTCAGGTGTGGAAAAAACTAAGAAAGGCACCCCTGAGTGAACATCATTGTCTACGAACATAAGAGTTTCTCAAGATTTGCTTCCTTCGCAGACTGAAGTATGTTGTGTGAAACAACTTACATGATGATTTTCCCAGCTGGTAGCCATTTGGAAAGGAAAACTCTGTTATGCTATTTCTTTCTGAACTAAAAGGTATTTCAAGGGGCTCACTGTATTATTGTAATGACTTCTAGAGCTTTTGTTGCAAATTTTCACTGTAGCAATATTTGTAAATACAAGTGGAAAAAGAAAAGAAAATTCAAATAAACATGCATATCCACTGCTCAGAGGTATCAATATTTTTTGTAGGTCTTTCCACATTAAAACTTTTAAAATTACAAATATGTATTATATTTGTCACTTCATACTCTTTGGTATTATACTATAATACCATATGATATTTTTCCTTCCACAATATGTCGCTATTTCCCATGATATTCGTTTTCTAAAATACAATATTAATAATGGCATAGGGTGTCGTCATACCATAATTTATTTTAGAATACCCTAATATTGAACATTTAAACATTCCTCAAAAATTTTACTATTATGAATATTGGTCTGATGAACTTTCTTACAGGAATATCTTAACATAAATTTGTATATATTTCTTTAGGATCAACTCCTAGCAGTAGAATTATTAAGTAAATTTCTAAGGCTGCGCATATACACTTTTAAGGATATTCCCAAATTATTCTCTAGAAAGTTTGCAGCAAGTTGTATTTCTAACATTAGTATATGACACTGCTCACTTAGCAAGGGCATTGCTGTAAAAATACTTTTTATCCGATAAACAAAACGTATTTGATATTTCTTTTGTGATTATTCTTGCTTTTATTTTTCTATGATATTTGTTTTTCTAAAAAAATAAAGTTTATTATATATTATTTTGTTTTTATTTTTATATGTTAAGGATATAATGTTTCATTTTACATATATTGCAAGTATTTTCTCAGATTTGTCATTTGAATATTAATTTTATTTCGTATTTTGGAGGCACAGCTTCTATTTGTTTTCATTATAGTACAATGCATCTATATTTTTCCTGGTTGCATTCCATGTCATGTTCGGCTCTCATTTTTAATTCTCTTCTTCTCCAACAGCCCCATAAAAGAATTAGATAAATAGATGGGGGCAGGGGTTGATTTCTATCAGGGCTGGCAACTGAAGAAGTATGGATTCCATATGATAGAATTTTCACACTACATGGTAGAAAGGCAAAGGAATTTCTTTAATAAATACTACAAACAAGATCAAATTGAAGGAAGAACTGATCAGTCAGTGAATTACCCACAAATAATTGTGAGAAAATACAACAAACTACGGTGTTAAGTGGTCTGATTATAAATTTAAGAAACGTTCTCCCTTGTACCTTTCTGTATTTTCCAAATTCTCTGTACATAATATGTACTTATATCACGATGCAAACAAAAACCAGTAAAGAAAATAAATGAACAAAGTAGACTGTGGGACTGGCATGGCATGGCTATTTAACATCTGTGAGTGATGGAGATGTCTTTTAACAACAGAGGATGTCAGGTGTGAATGTCCATGACTTTAGTCTGTATGGAACAGAGGTTCTTAACCAAGAGTGATTTTGTTCCTCTTTCCCCAGGGGGCATTTAAAACGTCTGGAGCCATTTTTGGTTGTCAAGACTGGGTGTTCTACTGGCCTCTAGTGGATAGAGTCCAGCGGTGATGCTAAACGTCTTAAAATGCACAGCCCAGCCCCTTACAACAAAGAATTTCTCGCCCAAAATACCAGCAGTGCCAAAACTGAGAAACGTTAGCATATAGGCTTTGAAATGAGCAATCTCTAAATTGGGGTGTAGGTACCCCAGAAAGCAAAAGCAAAAAAATATGTTAAAATTTCAATTCATGCGATTTCTTATTTCAAAAACTGCTTTAATTTTCATTATAGATTGACACTGTCCCTCTTACACAGTCTGGGTGTCTCTCCATTCACACCTGACAGTCTGAAATGGCCTGAGGGTTGGGGAGGGACCCCAACACAGACGGTATGACAGTGGCACCCCACTTAACGTTGGCTCTTAGCATATTGTATCATCTTGCAGTTTCCTTGCGTCCAGTCAAATGCAGGTGGTGTTATGCAGGTTTGATTAGGCCACTTACCACAACATTCACAAGGAGTTTTTAAAGGTCTTATAAAGAGATCGGATTGACTGAAGGTAGCATTTTTAATGCAAACGGAAGCAACAGGAAGAAAATGGCTGACATTTATCCTAGAATGAGGTCTTCGAGTCCTACTGGAAGAACTCACAATGTTCTTAGATCGCTACTGGGTGGGGGCGACTCTGTAAGGGACAGCCGGTGAGGAGTGACAATCCCTTCTTTCAGATCTCATTCCATAGGAATGTGGGGCGTTGTGATCTGAGAAACCCAAGGAGCCTGACTTTATTTGAATAAGACCACAGACAAATGTATGCCCCAGGGTGTTATAAAAAATAATAGATCAATCAGCTGGAAATCAGGGTGCCTAACTCAAGCTAATTCCAATAGACGCCAATAAGCCAGAAGTTTATGGGGGGAGATCAAAGTAAGAGATAGTCAAAGAAGACTCTGCTGAAATGACAGTCATTCCTGGTGGTCTGGGATGACTATGCGCACGCCCAAGCCTATGCCCTCTCAGTAATTACAGGAACTTCTGAGCTGCTGGTCGCTAGCCACACAGAGCTAGCTGTTAGCTCCTGAACTGTGGAAACAGTCTCCAAGCCACACATAGATCCAACAGCAAAGATGAAAACCTTACTTGTTCAGGGGGTTTCTTAGTCAGGTGGAGTTGCCATAACAAAGTAGAATATACCGTGTGGGTTAAACAACATAAATTAATTTTCTTACAGTTCTGGAGGCTGACAGTCCAAGACCAGCATGCCAGCATGGTGAGATTCTGGTGAGAGCTCTCCTCCTGGTTTTCAGCCAGCCATCCTCTCACTGTATCCTTAGAAACCCTTTCCTCGGTGTGTGCATGTGCTGAGAGAGAGGGAGAGAGTAAGCTCTCTGGTGTCTCTTCCTATAACTGCACTAATCCCCTCATAAGATCCCCACCCTCACGACTTCATTTTACCCCAATTACCTCCAAAGAGGCCCAACTCCAAATACCATCACATTGGGTGTTAGGGCTTCAATATATGAATTTGGGGAGGGGACACAAACATTTAGTCCAAAACAGGGAAGTTATGTATAACTTCTGACCAATCAGTGGCTGACCATTAAGCTACATTGACCCAGGAGCTAGCCCAAGGAAGCCAGACAAATCTAGAGAAAGAGAAAGTAAATTAGTGGTTGCCAAGGGAAGGAAGATGTGACAATAAAATGAGTAGAAAGTTTCCTTGTGGGGTAATAAAAAGGTCCTAGTGTTCAAAGTTGGATTATGGTGACAGTTGCTGAACTCTATAAACATACCAAAAACCATTAAATTGTATGCTTACATGGGTGAGTCTTACTGTGTGTAAATTATAACTCAAAAAACTTATGTTTCTTAAATATCATATGGCATACTGATAGCCTCAGATTCACTCCTGAATAGCAATTCAGTGTAATTGTCTCCAGTATTCCTGGACAGTGAGTAAGCATTTAGCATCTAACCAAGACTTAGAATAACGTAATATGAACCTTTGCATGGGCTTTAACAATTAAAATTGTAATGAAAACGTTTAACATTTGAAAAGTAAATATTGAAACAAAAGCGTGGGGGCATCTCTGTGTGTTGAACTGTTATATAGGTCTTCGAGGAGATACATGAACCTAAGTTTGAAGCTTGGTGAAGCCAAGTCAAAATATTGTGGAAATGTATCTTAGAGTTCCTGGTGAAAGAATTGTAAGGGCTTTGAAAACAAAATTGGCGTGAAGATATGAAAGAGAAACTGGGGGTACCTAATTTATCCATCATCTGGAAATCATCTGTTAAGAGCAGAAAATAAATAATTTCTTACTTTTCCTTAACAATAATAACTCTTTTCAAAACATGATAGACTTTAAAGCATACTATAAAACTATAGTAATCAAGGCGTTGTGGTGCAGGCATAAAACTAGAGTTGTAGATCGGTGGAATAGAAGTGAGTCCAGATGTAAACTCATGCATTTATGGTCAGTTGATTCTCAACAGTGATGCTGAGATCATTCGATGAGAAAAGAATAGTCTTTACAACAAAAGGTACTGGGACAACTGGATAGCCACACGCAAAAGAATGAAACTGGACCCCTACTTCACACCATATGCAAAAATAAACTAAAAATGGACCATAGACCTAAATGTAAGAACTCAAATTATAAAACTCTTTTAAGAGAACAGGTGAAAATCTTTATTACCTTGGATTAAGCAATGTTTTCTTAGATATCACATCAAAAGTGCAAGCATTACGATTGGCAGACATAGGGTGGGGGGGCACAGGGGGTACTGTACAGCTCAGAGAAGACAAGTAGCGATTCTCATCTCACTACGCTGATGGACAGTGACTGTGGTGGGGTTGGTGGGGGGGACCTGGTGATGGGGGGAGTTCAATCATCACGGTATTGCCCATGTAATTGTAGGTTAATGATACTAAAATAAAATAAAATATTAAAAAAAAAAAAGGGCAAGCAACCTACAAAATTTAAAAAAAAAGATGAATTGGACTTTGTGGAAAACTACTCATAGTATAAAGATTATTTTTAAGTGAAAACATTTGAGCTAAAGAAGATGTGGAAATAAATTTTATACAAATATCCCTTATTTGACTAGAGCAGAGCCTCCAGAAAATCCAGCTCATAGAGAGCTTCCTAGGAATTCAGCTGGGATGAAGACAGACCGCCCCATTCCACTGGCATAAAAAGTCCAATACAACCTTCTATACCTTCCCATTGAAGCCTTTGCTAAGTTTAGCAGATGACCCTTTGTCTCCGGCTATTGAGGCAGATACTCTTCACTGAGCGCATATATAAATCTTGGCTTTTCTCCTGTTAATCTATTGTTAGTTAATTTGCATGCCTCCAGTCACCGTTGGAAAAGTTTTCCTGCCAACAACCTCATCCAGAATAAAAACTTTGGTGCTTCAATAACACTATTAAGAAAGCAAAAGATCAGGGCACGGGGAGGGCTGTACAGCTCAGAGAAGACAAGTAGTGATTCTATAGCATCTCACTACGCTGATGGACAGTGACTGTAATGGGGTTGGTGGGGGGTCCTGATGAAGTGGGTAGTTTAATCACCATAATGTTGCACATGTAATTGTAGATTAATTATGTCAAAATAAATTATAAAAAAAATCAAAAAAAAAAAAGAAAGCAAAAGATGACCCAAAAAATAGGACAAAGTATTTTCAAATCATGTGTCTAATTAGAGTCTAGTACACAGAATATATAAAGAACTCTTACACTAAAAAGACAAACCAAGTAAAAATGGACAAAGTATTTGAATAGGTATTCTCCAAAGATACACAAATGGCCAATAAGCAGATGAAAAGAAAAAAAGGCACAATTTATTCATATGAAATGTCGAGACTAGGCAAATCCATCGAGACAAAAAGACTACTGGTTATCAAGAGCTGGGGACAGAGAAGAATGAGGAGTGATTGTCCATGGATATAGGATTTCTTTTTGGGGTAATAAAATTATTCTGGAATTAGATAATAGTGCTGGCTGCACAACCTTGTGAATATACTAAATAAATCACTGAACTGTAAACTTAGAAATGTTGAATTTGAATTACTGTGGTATATAAGTTATATCTAAATAAAAAATAAGGAAAGAAGTTATAACAGTGAGAAAAAACATGCTATAGAAAAATATTCTGTTTGATTAGGAAGAACTGGTTGTTGGGGGATGATGGTGGGGAGAAAATTGGTTTCACAATTTTCCTATAGTCAAAGAAAGGAATATTGGCAGAGTCAGGTTCTTTTAAGGGAAGCAATCTTTCCTTAACCTTCATTTAAGGCATCATTATTTAAACCATTGTTATAGGCCAGGCTCTAAACAAAGTAAGGCTCTAGTCATGGGGTATGATAGATACCCATTTCCCCTATTTTTGGTAAAGAACTGTATGTACTGGGGTAAGACTAACTGTACCCCCAGTTTCAGAGAGAACCTGGGACCTCTGCCTGACCAGTCAATGCATCATATCACCATAGATTTAAAGACTGATGAAGCCAGTCCAAATTATCAGTTAAATTAAGCCCCTCAGGCACAATACTGAGACTTCTGCATGAAGAAAAGAGGTGTGTTCCTTTCTAGTGGAGTAGAACCATGGCAGTATATGAGCCTCGCATTCCAACTATAGAGAATCTAGTCATCATTGAGAAGGACAGAACCAAAATGGAGAGATATTGGATCACACCTTTTTGTTTGTTTGTTTTTGTTTAATCTACTTTTAATTGGGTTTTCTGATACTAACAATCAAGTAAATTGTAAAGAAAACACAGAAAATGCTTTAAAAGAAAAAACAAATTTCAAATCATGTAATCCCTCAATGATTTTGATAAGGGAAGAAATGAGCTAGTCTTTATGAATTGCCTTATAGGCTGTAATTCGTCCGACCCTAGCAACCATGTGCATTATTTTGCTCATTTTAAGCATAGAATTTGGTGTCCATGACAATTTTTTTAAGCCATAATGAGAAAAATGATGCTGTTAGAGAGGAAAAGATTTTACCTATCCTCTTATGTTGATGCCTGGGGTCCTGCAAATTAAGTTGACAAAAGAAAGATTGGCAAGAGAAAGGTCATTTTTATTCATATCCATATGTATGCAGAACTTCACAGAAAATATGACTCAAAGGGGCAGTTAGAATTTGGGGCTATATACCATCTTAACAGATGAAGGAAAGTGTGAAAAGGGCACTTGCAGGAAAACAAATGACTCTTTGGAAACATAAATGGGCTCTTTGGAGAACAGCTAAGATACATAATAGTTTTGTGACAATGTCTGTTTGGACATGATACTGACTTCTCCCAGAGAAGACAAATCCACCTGAAAGGTGAATCTTTGGCAACTGAGTTCTTTTGGGGGCGGGGGTCTGCTTTTTTAGTGATTTCAGAAATTCAAAGGCCTTTAGCTCAAAATAACCTTTATGCCACAGTCGCTTATTCTGGAACCTCTCAAGGCAAATTACTCAACAGCCACATAGCTAGTTAGGAAGCAAGACAAAGCTAGAATCCACATCTTCTGGCTCCAGTTACAGACTTAACAGTCTCTTTGATAAGCTAAAATTATCATCTTTTCTTATTCTTAAAGCCATTGAACAATTTTCCCCAAAGACATAAAAACACTGGTTTTGCTTTTTATAGAAAAAAATATCATTGCACAAACATGAATGTAACAGCTCTTTGGGTCTTGAAATTGTTTCTGAACGTCAAATATTTTGCTCTGCGTGACCTGCCAGGCATTTGTCTTATTATGGCCATCTGAAGCTTCCTGCTTTTTTTTCCTCTTGGAAAAATATTTGAAAGAAAAAAAAAGAGAGAGAAACGTGTACCTTTCCAGCCAGAGCAGACTAGCCCTAGGTATTTGTCGGCAGCCCAGCTGTTGGATTGACAACCCCAGCTGTTGATAGGCTGCAGGGAGACAGGGGAGAGAATGCCATTCATCAGGATACTGGGCAAATGGGCATGTCTTAATGTTACCATTTTCCTTATGGTTATAATAACCCCCTGCATAGCACACCTGGAACAATTTAACTGAGTTTGACCGATCAGTTGAGAAATTATTTGGAAAATATATGCTCTCCCTTTTTCTGCCAGGGGCTGGTGGACTCGACAGTGAGTAAGCCAGAGCATGCTCTCCAAGCCAGTGACATGCTGACCTATTACTGAAAGGGGCTCGCTTTCATCCAAAGGGGGCCCTTTACTGTCTCTGCTTAGCTCCTGATTCTTTATGCAGCATATACGAAAGTTACACATTGGCTGAAAAGAGGTCTGTGCTGTTTTTCTCATTTTCAATTCAATTGATTGCCCTGATGTAAATTCACGAATTTACATAAAAAAGCTTTAATTTTTGCTTCTCTTGAAATATTAGAATGTTTGGTCCAACTGGACTTACATTTTCATATGCGAATACGTGGCTGGAGTCGGGTGGTAACGCTCACATCTAGGCAGGAAGCTTGGTGTCCAGTCTGCTGTGCTCACCACTACAAACTGATATTTCATTCTCCTTGTTTATACTCTCTGCCTGGGCCCTGGAGGTATCTGAGTTTGCTAACACTGCAGCAGGAAATGAAAAAGAACTGCTTGGAAAATTACTCTTAGTCCTGAATTGCTGACCAGATCCGTATCATGACCAACCACTGCCTTTGATAAGGTTGGAACTACTAGCTGTTCATTCAGATAGGACTGTATGATTATTCTCCTCTCTCTTTCTCTCTGTCTCTGTCTCTGTGTGCGTGTCTCTCTCTCTATGTATATGTATATGTATATACACATATATATATTTTTTGATTCTTTCTTCTTTTTTGACTCAGTGAGATATACTCACTTCCTAGCTTAGTAAGCCCACATCTGAAAGGGACCTTTGAAGTAACAATTGGTCATAAACTGATTTTTTATCTCAGTCTTATAAATGGAGACTGTTTCTTGCTATCTCCAGCCATGTGTTAATGGTTTCTTGAGGTCACCTGTACAGATAGATCTTTTGAATTTCACTTGGAACACATGTGGTTTTAAGCTAGATGTTAATTGGAAACATTTATAGTGTCAAACATTTGATTAATGCTCTGGGTTTTAATTGAAAGGAAGAAGCATTTCTTAAATCAACTCTTCACAGTAATATGGTTTTTTTAAAAAAAGATTCCTTGAATAGATTAAACATTTATTCAAAAACCAAGTAGTACTAAAAAACAATCATCATCATTCATGCAGATTTGCCATCATCCCTTTTAAGCAAATATTTGTGGGGCAATTACTAGCCAATTGATAATTAGAAAAGAAATAATCAAATGCCAATAAATGCAGTGCTGCTTTTGGCTGATGGCCAGTAACAATTCAGAAACATGCTGAAAGGGGTTTCACCCTACTGCTGAGTCTTGGTATAACATAGAACATTCTATGTATTTTACTCTTGCGTAGCACGGTCTAAGAAAGGGAAATGCATCATGTTCATGGAGTTGCTCTGTGTGGCGGGGACCCACTAAACTGACACAATTAGGATGTGCTTTGGGGACTAAGCATCGGGTAATATTCTCCAGGTGTGGGAAGTCCACAGTGGGACTCAGTTGAGTTCAGAAGAGGGTACATTTTGACTTTAATTTTTGTTCATAAAGAATCCAGATTGGGTCTCCAGATGGTGCCCTGTAGACATAATTAGGCATTGCAATAAATCACATGCCAGTGACATGGTCATTACCCTGGGGCACTCAAGCCCTCCCTGGCCAGGTGCTCAGAGAGGCACCCAGGCACTCTTTCAGGTGTTCTGACAGCCTGGGGTGCCATCTATTAGGGGCCAGAGTGGGGTGCCACCTTTCGCTTCTCACTGTCAGCCAGGACAGGTAATAGGTGCAGTGTGGTGTGAAGACATTAGTCCCCCACCCCTGCTGCCTGCACTTAGTATACAGGAGAGAATCCAAGGGGGAAAAGGAGTGTCACAGGGCCATGTCTACACAACTACCAGTCTGAAATGGGAAAAATTAAATATGACCATTAGGTCTTTGATTTCCACCCCACCGAACACCTTGCTTTACAGTTTTTCTCACTGAACTGACTACATGATGGATGTTTTGAAAACATTTATTCCTCATCCCTTTGTTCGTTCAATGTGGTGTATTTCAAGGGCCCTCAGACCTGAGTAATGTGGTCTTTACAACTCAGAATCTGTCCCACAGATTCATGGACATTTGCTTGGAAAACACGGAGTTAAGAGCTTAGCTCTTACTCTATGAAAATGTCTTACAATGCAGGATAATCAAAGCAAAATAGAAATAAATTTCATTTTTTAAAATGGGTGAAACCATTTTCTAATAATTTTGTAGAATTAAAAACACACAATCTCCCTAAAATCCTCTTTGGTTTAAGAAACTACTGGCATATTGAATACTTACTATGAGTCAGATACCGTAACAGGCCCTGGGCCTGCAGTTCATTAGGGACTGCCCTTGTCCTCAAAAGGAAAGAAAGACCACAGCAGATTCTCTGGGTTCTTATGAAGCCTGTGCATGGTTCTGAGTCTCCGGGCCACCTAGCGGGGTTACGCGGTTCCCCGCTCCATGGTAGGCTGCTGAAACAGAACTGCAAGATTCTCAAAACATTGGAAAGGACATTTTTAAGGGAGGTCTTCTCCCTCCAGCATCAAATAGGATCTTTTATTAGCCTCCTGGGGCTGTTTCAACAAATGACCACAATCTCGATGGCTTAAATCAACACATACTTGTCATTTTACACTTCTGGAGGCCAGAAGACTGAAATCAGTCTCACTGGGCTAAGGCCAAGGTGTCAGCAGGACCGGTTCCTTCTGGAGGCTCAGAGGGAGACTGACCCCTGCTTTCCTCAGCTTCTGGACGCTGACTGCATTGTCTTCTGATCCCTTCTTCACCTTCAACCTCTTGCCTCTGTCACCTTTCCTCTTACTTGCCTCCGATCTCCTTTACCCACCCTAGCAGGACCCCCATGATTATATCAGGCCCACCAGGATAATGCATCTCAGGATACTTAAGTTAACCCTATCTGCAGAGTTCCTTTCGCCACTGAAGGTAACATTCACAGAATCTGGAGATTAAGATGAAAATATCTTAGGGGACCCTTGTTCAGCCTACCACAGTCTCTTAGGACACAGATCTCTTTCTCCAGTCCTGACCCCTCACGCCAGGGGTCATGCCATCAGCCATACACCTGAACTTCACTTTTAGGTCACCTCACATGGACAAGTCCTGAAGAAGCTCACCTTCTCTTTCCCCTAAAATCTGCTCCACAGCCCAAATCTTCTTTCTCTTGGAACAGCAACCTCATTCCACATTTCACACAATTCTGAAATCTTAATGTTACTCAAAAAAAAAAAATGTTTTCTTTATATCCCCTATACGCTCTCTGACGACTAAGACCCAACACTTTGCCTTTGAAATACCTTCCAATTTATCCTTAACCTTTGAAATGCCAGCCAATGTACCAAACTCTCCCCACAATAGTCAAGTGCCCTGGTAAGAAGATTTCTATGCCTTGGAACTAGTGTGCTTTTTAAGTTGGTAGTATCCAGAATAGGATAAAACTTAGGTAAAAAATTTTTGCATGAAATTGGGGGTATCTTTAACAAAGCCTAAATGTTGGCATCTCTCCAACTGTTTAGTTGCTGACTCCACGATATAATTTTCCTTTTAAAATGCCTTTGACATGTCAAACTGACACTATAGTAGATAGTGTTCTCAAAGGTAGAGGCTCTTTCCACTGGCACATTACCACTGTCCATCGAGACTGGGGTCCAGCAGTTCTTTGAAATTTTCTCCTCTGTTCCTATCAAGTATGTTTGTTATTCACAGATGGAGGAACTTTACATTTTCCTTGATGACCCAACCCTATAAAACCCTCAGAAGCCAGCATTAGACATGCAATAGTCAAGCCTGTGGTTTAATGAGTTCTTGGTTGAATGACTTGTCTCTTCCCTAAGCTTGGAGATTCTTGAGGACAGGGATGGTGGCCACATATGGCAAATACTATCACATATATAATAAAGTTAAGCAGAAGCATTTATATTACAAGAATTTAAATCCAATGCTGGAAAGGAAGCTGATCTCAGAATTTGAACTAAATTCCCACCAGCTATAAGCAAACCACATCTTTGAAAATAATGGATACTTACAAAGAGTAAAAAATGCTCACTCTTTTGAGCATGTAAAATTCACTGAGATAGCAATTTTTCCAGAGTTTGCTTTAAACTTAACTCTTTGTTGATCTCCCGATGCAGCTGTTACTTCACAAAAATAGTGTATACTGTTGCTAGTGAATTTTCTGTTTCAGTTTTAATCCATAAGCTTAACATAAGATAACAGGAATAGTGTCCACTGCTGATAATGAATTCCAATCTCTATCTCACTTACAGAAGAAAGACTATACATGTGTTTATCCATTTACTTCCCAAGAATATACTTTGAATTCCTGCTTTACAACCTCAGGAATTTGTTCTTCATTTGAATTCTCAGTGAACCATCTGTAAATGAAAATTTTTTAAATGCAGTTTCAAATGCATCTTAGGGTAGATTTTTCCTCAAGGAAAGTATAAGCATCTGTGTTTGGTGTGGGTCAGAGACAACACATCTCACATAAGGCCTGGCTGGTTTGGGACATTAGGTCTTCTCTATAGTTGGCTGAAGGGTTAGAAAAACAGAATTTACAGAGGCTCAGAGATGTTTTCCCTTCCAAAACTCCTTTTATTAAACTCATTGATATTTTCTTGAAGCTTTATATTAGTAATATACGAAAAGTACTTAATAATGAGAAGCAGGAATAACATTTTAAAAAATCTCACCTGGTATGTCTGTCTTTATCTTTAAACTGGTTTCTCTCCCTGTACCACATTATCCCACTGAGCCATAAAACCTTCTGCCCCCAGGAATAAGAATCTGACGGAAAGGGGGTCTCATCTGATAGAAATTAGGAGTTTGGCTGTTTCCAGCCTAGAGAAATGTGGGAAAAGAAAGAGCAGGTGAGGTAGAGTGAGAAGATCAGACATAAAACCTCTCCTCCACACTCTTAGGGATGATTCTTCAAGAGAAAGTGGTAGAAATGTCCACGTAGGTGTGGGGAACCCCAAAAGGTCAACACCAGTGACCTGCTCCCCTGCTGTGCCCTGGCACAGAACATAAGCTTCTAAAAAGAACTAATGGATGGAGACACTTAGACAAATAAACTCGAGGCAACACTACTGAATGGGGCCCATGTCCTAAGTATAGTGTGGGGATCCAGAAGTCTCTGTAGCCCCACTGACAATGGCAATGTGCTAAGACTGATGTCCACTTGGATTTGAAAACAGAGACACAGAGTATTGGGAATAGTTACAGAAGCGAAGAGCCAAGATCATGAACTACAGCTATGAGTACCCAAGAGGTGCCCCACATGGTCAATACTCCCAACAGTCTACAGCAGCCAGGTACAACGTCAGCATATGGCTCTGAGACCCTCCTGCCTGCTGCCATGAGGTCACATAAGCGCCCCCATATGTATGGAGAAAAGTTGGTGGGGCAAGAGGGAACTCTGATAAATTGAGCATTTATCCCCCAGAAGATCTAGTAAGTATATGTTTCAGCCACCAAATATGGAAATATTAATTGTTAAGTTTAGATTCACCTTCTTCTGCCTGCAGCCAACATAAAGCACAGCAGGATATGGATTATATATATAATTAGTATATATGACTCAGTAAATGTCATCATTGATTCAGGGGTACTAGGGTTACAAAGGCGATAAATGCCAGTGCCTTACCCCTCTTCCCCTCTTCCTCATCAGAAGCGAAAGCATTGGAGAGGGTTTTTGATATGATACTAGCAGCTTTTTCCATGAGACACACACAGGCTTTATTATTTCTGACTCCTTCCTTCAAGTTCTCAGTTCCAAGGAGGTGTCCAAAATGGAAACTCATAAGCTCAAAATACAACTATGAAGCCTAGATTAGATTTGCAGTAACCGTCTTACCAGGGACGGCCCCCACGTGAGGACAGAGGCACACCCGTCAGAGCAACGGGAGAAGATCCCACCAGGGGCCATAAATACATGACAGAATTGCCTGGGATGAGCCCCTTGTCAAATAGGCGTCTCGGAACCACCACTCATAAACGTAGAATGCAGAGAAATGCTCCCCAACACCGTGTGTCATTCTCCAGGACAATGACGGCGAGCTCATTGAGAGCATTTAGTAAAAAGAATTCTGTCTTCTCTCCCTCCTTCCAACCACAGCTGGGGAGAAGCAGGAGGGCACGGCACAGAGAAGGCCGGGGAGCTGTGTGAGAGCAGACCACCCGGCCATCCCTCCTCTCTGAGCCGCCACAGCCTCAGGTTAGCCCACCCAAGCAGCGGTGGAGAGACAGAGCTGATTAGGCATTAGATGGAAAGCTTTAAGTAAACAAGATAGATTCTTGAGAACTCAAATGAGACACTTCAAAAAGCCAAAAGAGACCCAAAAGTCGTAGAATCAGGCTGAGATGTCATTAAACATCCCCAGTGCCCGGAATAGAGAATGTGGTTGGAGAGGTTATTAAAAAAAATAAAACTATCCCACAAAGAGTTTTGAGTCCTCAATAAACTGATTATGTGAGGCTTATGACTCCTACATTTTACGGTTTCTCTGAAAACTCAGTGAAGTAATAATTACAAGACTCAGTGCATAGGAGGCACTTAATAAATGCTGCTAACGTTTCTCTTCCTTTCTCCTAAATGGCTTCTGGTATACTTTTATCTTTATCCAATGTGATCAGATAGTTTTATGTGAATTTATAGATACAGAGCCATTTACATTAAAGTTTGAGCATAAAATGATCTACTGATCATATGTTCATGCTTGTGTGTGTAAGTGAAATGGAACCGTACTGCCGTCTTCCCCTTTTGTAGGATATAATCCTGCACCTCTTTTTCGTGATGCAGAGATAGGATTGGTCCACAACAGACTTAGGGAACACCGAGGGAGATGTGTCCATCTAGATCACCAAAAAAAAAGGAAAAAGCAAAAGAAAGTACAAGAGTTGAGATATGAAGTTGATAATGACCTCAGTCTTTGGAGAGATGGGCAAGGGACCCAGTCAGACTAAAGAAGATGGTCCCCACTGGGGCTGTAACAGGGGACAAAGTTGGGAAAATATGGAGGATTACGGTTGGAGACTTAAGACTTCATCCTCTAAGTTAGCAGTTTCTTTCTCTCTCTCTTCCTTCCTTTTCCAATTTTCTCCTTCCTCCCTTCTGTGTCTCTCTCTCTCTTTTTCTTTTTCTTTAAGCACTGCAGGAAGGTTTTCAACAACCAAAGTCTTGCAGGGAGGTTCAATACCCAGGGCAGATGAAGGCCAAATGGTTCTGGGTGAAGCAGGGATGAGGAACCCAGAGCTCTCTCTGCTGGGTACCCCTACCCCAGAACACCTAAAATCTCTTTAGAAAACAGTTTTTAAAAAAGAAAAAAAACACCACCACTCTGGGCAGTGCGAAACCATTACAGGTTTTTAAATAGCATGGTGGCTTAATAAAAAGTCAACATTCTAAAACATCCACTTACGTGGGAGAAAGGTGACGAATGATTGGAGGGGACAGTAATACCACTTGGTGGGGTGACAGTGGTGTCAACATGTCTAAGCTAGAACGTTGCTTCTCAGAGTTCTTTTTCCTGTGCGGTGCTGGCGTCAAGGTGGGCCTGGAGGATGTGCGTTGTATGAGGTGCGGAAGGTAGCAACGGAGCAGCACCATGGTCACGATCGGCAGCCTTAGGTGTCTGTGGGAGCTCATGCAGGCGGTCAGGTCTCCTCCTGGCCCAACTCTTGCGCCAGCTGTATATTTAGTTCCATGACTCGGGCTCCAGTACATCAGCCACATGACTGAAGTTGATTTCTTAGAGGAGCGAGAAAGAAATGTGGGTTCATTTGTCCTCACTCTGTCACACTCCACATCCGTCACTCCTTCCTAACTGCTTGCTCTACTGGGTTCAAACTCCAACACCAGAGATAGAAGCAATGGCTACATACAAACCCCTAACTCAGCTCTCACAACATGGTAAAGGCAAACCCCGCAATGAACCTCTTCTACGCCCTGCCTGGTATTTCTGCTTCTCTGACAGAAGCCTGGGCAATGCCCTTCATCTGAGTTGCTTCAGGAGCAGCTGGTAACCTGTTTGTGTTAAGTTGAATTTGAAATCACAGTGAGTATTCCAGGTGGAAATGTCCATTTGGACGAAAAGGCTGAGACTCTAGCAATCCTGGTTCAGGCATTTTTAGCATCAAGGAATAGAGATGAGGACAGAAGCTATGAATTTCCTGAAAGAAAAAGGCAGAGTAATAAGCAGGGCGCTGAGAACAATATTCTACTACCTTCCATTGTTGGAAGCAGGGAGAGGAAGAAATCAGTATATGAGACACAGTTAAGTCAAAGAAGCTGGTACAAGTCTGGAAGAGGGTAGTATCATGAAAGCCATGGCGACGAGTTTAAGACGGAAAGACTTGGTAGTTCCAAGACCTGAAGAGATGTCAAGGAATATAATCTACAGCGCAGGGGAGACAAAGGCCTTTCGACTTTGCAAGAACAGCCACTGTGCAAGTGGGGGACACCGGCATGCAGGAACCGGCAGCTGTCAGGTCTAACTGACCCTGTGCCCTGCGGGGCCTGGGGCTGGGGGCCACTCCTCTCCTGCAGTGGGGAGGCAGCTTTTCTCGCCTTGATTGCGAACACTTGTCCTCGTCATGTAGCTTAGCAGTTCTTCAAGGCAATCTCACTTTCTTCCCTGAGAATAGGAGACACGCAAGAAAATTTACCAAGTGGTAGCAGGAGGGGGGAAAAAGTATGCCGTGTTTCAGGAAATGATAACCTCCTCCTGTCACACTTTGTGGGTTATTTATGATAGGTTATTTCATTCATTTATTCCATCAACAAATATTTGAATCCGAATTGTGCAAAGCCCTTTCTTATTGGCTCTACGGTTCTGACTAGAAAAGAGATTTACTTGGCAATAGATTAAACTCAGTGAAAATATGATGAGTGATTTTGTGTTAGAGCCATACCCAAGCCCCACAGTAAAATAAATAAACATCTGAAAGGATAGTGGATACATTACTATTAAGCAGAGAAGGCAAAGAATATAATTTTTAGGCATAGAAATCTTAACCCAAGCAAAGGAACAGCTTGTGGTGGGAAGAAGGTGATCATTCAGGTAATTTTCACTGAAGTCTTCTTGAATGTAGCTGCCTATTCCCTCATGTATTATCCCAACAGTTCTCACCCTTTCTCCCCCGCACACATGACGTATGGCATGTGTGACCCATTACCACGGGCACACTCCGCGTTATGCGGGATCCCGTGTACTTGCTCTAACTCCATGCCTTTCTGTCAGGCTCAAGGAAGCATATTGAAATCGAGGGAAGGGACACATATTTTTTTTAACATAGGAATAACTGTGAACCTCCTCGAATATATTTTAATAAGTAAATAATTCACACATATCAACATTAAAGTATTATTATTAATGACACATCGAACAGTTAATTATCACAAGGCAGCAGTATTTTACAACTCCAGAGCTGAGCACTTGTGGTTTATAAAACAGAACATTACCATTTCCTTCTAAGATTTTAGAAGACCACCTATATTGCCAACTTAGAAGGCACAAGGTGTCCCGTTGACTGGGGGAATCCTGCGTCCTGGATAGCTCCTAGCTGCTTTCGCAATTTCCCTTCCAAGAACACAACTGCAAGTACTCGCTGGCATTTAGGAGACCTCCGAGGCAACCGAGGCTGAAGGTATTGTTTGTTCTGGAAAAGCTAAATCTTGGGTGATGGAACAGACTTGGATAGATGAAGCTGTAGAAAAGCATACTTTCTCACTGGCATCTGTTCTTGTCCAATCCTGAATAAAAGTGTCTATTAAAATGCCAAATAACTCCAAGGCAAAGAGAACAGATGTGGAAAGCAGAGGTTAGTCAAGTTCAGATCACACCTGTGGGTCAGCCCACTCCAGGCTCTCCTCCCATATGCAGGGAAATCAGACTCTTAGGAGTTAAACATCAAAAAGACTTAACAGTTCATTTTACCCAGCCCAAGGCACCGTGGTGAGAGAGCCCTGGGTCTCACTTTGGAGGGTCTGTTTTTGTGAGTTTCGGGTGAGAACAGCCTTCTCAGAGCTCACACTGCTTGGGCAGAAGGAAACTATGATCTCCCAAGGAGAGAGAGGTGGGCACTGCAAAAACAGGAAGAGCTTTTAGATGTGCAAAGCCCTTAATTTTCAAGGAGTTCCAAGAACCTTTTTCCATGTGTACTGTTAAGAAAAAAAAAAAATGCTATTTAAACTAAAACTGACCGCAGCTGTGTCTGCTTTCTCAGCCAGTGACATAATTTGCCTTTGGGGTAAATTGTTCTTTTGTTTCAGCCTATTTTGGGCCACCCTATGGGGAAAAAAATGAAGACCCATGGGCACAGCATGGATGAGTTAGTAGGAGACCAGAAAGATGGTGTATATACATATATTCACACATACATAAAATATCTGAATTGCTTCTGATGAAATGAGAAAAATTTCTGGTTTCCTTGGGAACCCTGAGAAAGCAGACTTCAGGGCTCCGAGAAAAGAAAAGACAGAAATATAACAAATATATAGAACATTGACTGTACCTTAATGATACCAAAATAAAAATAAATAAATAAAATAATAAAAAAATAAAGAAATATATAGAACAGTGGTTCTCAAACTTCGCTGAATACTACAATCAACTGGGTAGTCTTACCCTATGATGACCTCACCCCAAGGGACTCTTATTTACTTTGATCTGAGGTAAGGCCTGGGCATTGCATTTTTAAAAGATCTTTAGGGGATTCTAAATATATAGCCAAGACTGAGAACCCCTGGCACAGAGAGACCAGAGTGGAAAGCTCCAAAGAGGGACATGGCTAATAAGAGTGTTCTTGTTTCTGGAAGTAACCAATACATTCATAGAACTATAACGTCTGGCATTCAACTGGAAATTGTTTTCCTTTGTATAATGTATCAGTCTTCACTGCCCACCCTCTCAGGGTCATTAACCCTCCCACATTCATTCACACAGTAGCCCATACGAGTGGAGCTCTGTGGGGCCAAACAGTGCAGAAGTGGCATGTAGCTGCAGGTGCTATGAAAACCCTAACATACACCAAACCATTTATATTCAAATGCTTTGACTTTTAAAGGATGACAAGAGAAAGCCAAAGCCTGAGGATAGCCAGGCAACAAATACTTGGGTTTCAGGTGGAGGCTACAAGGAAGGGGAGGCCCGGGGGAGGGTGCACTTGGTGACCATGATGGGGAGAAAGAAATCAAGCAGAAGGACTCACACCGCAGGGGGTCCTGGCCAAGGCAAGACAGAGACTGGGCATCCTCGGCCTCACGTCTGGGTTCTTCTCATTAGATTCCGGAACCCCATCTCCTGATGATTCTGTTCTAGCATCGCTGGGGATGTTAAAACCAGAGCTCTGGGTAAACCAAGCTACTTGGCAGTGTTAGAGCCGGACTTGGCCTTTTGAAGGCTCAGTACCGGGGATGAACAAGGATGTTCACGTTCTGAAGTAGATCATGTGTTAACGACCCCACGTGAATTCAAACAGTATGATAATTACCGATGAGCCGTTTCCGGTTGTTTTTTTAAGGGAAAGAACTTTGCTTCGAGTGAACATGTGTACTTTTATACTTTTCACAGTTATCTCAGAGGAGTTTTAATTCATCCCTGGTCTCACCTCTCAGCCTCCCCACAAAGGTTTCCTGCCCTGATTCCTTCCCACCTTGCATGCGTGATCGCGGCCACGCTTTGCCATCACCCTTGGCCCCTAGGAGAGGGTCAGGGCCACGCCCGTGCCCTGCTGTTCCTGGGAGAGGGGCGTGGCGACCCCCGTCGCCAAGATTCAGGAAACCCACAGATCGCTTTGAGGTGAGCACACAGGGGTAAGGAGAAGAAAAGGAGGGAAGGAACGTAGAGCATCAAGTGAAATAACGATCAGCAGCGTGTCACAAACAGCCCTGTTCAGAGATTTTTATTAAAACTATGCTAAAAACATTTTTTTAATGCGTCTTTAGGCAGAACTGACCCTGGTTTCTCAGCTCACAATTTTCTTTGATTTATTTTTTCCTCTTTCCTGTCCATGCTTTTTTGAGCTCTGTTCCGTGAAATTCACAGAAAACCAATTTTAAAATTTCAGGATCGCGTGTGTTCCAAATTCTCTTTGCCATCACTGAGAACTCTGTCTGCAAAGAAACCGGGAAATCGAGTGACGCATCTCAGACCACACCAGATGCACTTGAGATGAATGTGGAGGCATCCGCCGCAGACGCAGCACGGAGCTGCTGCTCCGGGAGCATCTACTCAGTCCATTTACAATTAAACTCCCCAAATTAATGCAGCAATATTTTGTGCCTCTTTCTAGTTCTCATTTTGATATTTTTATTGATGTTCTCTGTATTTTTATTTAAGTTAGTGTATCTTTGGCCAAAATTGTATTCCAGATTTTAGTAAAAACTTAACCAATGCACTGCAACCACTGAAATGATAAAAATTTATAAAGAAAAAAAATACATTTTTTCCTATCCTCTCTCTTCTCTCCTGATGTTGTTTTTCCTCCCTGACACCACCTGTCAGGGAATCCAATGTTAATAACCAAATGATACATAGAGAAAACTAGTTTTGTTTACTAAGTCGGGTTATACTACACATTTAGTTGTAACCTTTTCCTCCCTTAATAATGTTCCTTCAGGATAAATGAAACGGTTTAACCTTTTTAAAAGGTACATAAAACTTTGCGGTAGATTTTGGGTCAAAGGATGTGTTTTTGTTGTTGATATTACCAGATTACTTTCCTAGAATGCCAATAAAATGCCAAACCAATTCATCGTACCCAAGACAATGTTTGAGAATACCATTCCCTTGTGTCCTGACCTTTAGTAGATGTTTTTAATTTTCACTTTTAAATTTAAACCAGATATTTTGATAATGTGTAAAACATTAAAAAATATATTACACTAAAAAAAATCATGTTTTCACCTTTGAACCTTTTACAGGACTGAAAAAAAGTTGAAGACAGTGAATACATGGACATGAGTCATTGAACAAACATTTAGTAAGATCTACATGTCTTGATTTATACAGTGAAGAAACTAAACAGCATGACTTTCATTATCAGCTCTTGAAGATTCTAATGATAATCATGACTTTTCTCTTGCAACTGGGGACCGCTTAGCCAAAACCGGGCTCCTTGAGAGTGAGCAAATAAACACGTTTATAAGAAACAGATGGTTATAGGAAGAATTTTCATCGTAACAAATAGTGTGTCAAGCTGATGACGTTCTTCTCAATGTAGAGCAAAGCACTGGGATTTCCCTTGGTGTGGATGGTAGGCACTGCATGCATCACGCAGACCTTCAAACTGAGGGGGTAGATGAGGAAGATAAGGATGGGGAATTGCCCAAATATTTCTAAATACCAACTTTAAGATTGTCTCCAGATCTGACTGCCTCAGAAATGAGACCCACTCATGTTTGATTTCGTCTCACCTTTGGTTGATTCTCCTTTAATAGATGATTGGCTTTCTCCTCTAGGATGCTGTTTTGCAAGGTATGTCACTTTGGAGAAGTTCCGGGTTAGACGAAAGAACTTAAAGTTACTCTAGGGAGTAATGTCAATACCAATAGGTTATTACTAGGGAACAGTATCAATAAGTTTATGACATTGGTAGGAGTGAGGGAATTTTTTAAGGCATTTCTGTCTAAGGGGAAGCAATTAATGGAGGTCAGAATTATGTATGTGTCATTGTAGATGATTAAAATGCTGCCACTCACATAACTTGTCATCTCTCATTCTGATGTTAACTCCAGGGACACAGCCTGACCCCTTTATTTTTGTCCAAATACTGTGACCCGGATCTTAAGAGAAAACACTTTTTTAGTTAAGCTGGCAAATTGCCTTCATATAATTAGGAATTCGGAATTTCATAAGTATGGAGTACTGCTGGGGGAAACTTAACCTACGTACCTAGATTTTAAGTTCCAACTTGTCCCATGTACAAACTAAAGGGATTACTTTTCCCATTCTTAAGCTAAAAAGGACTTTCCACTGAGTTCTATGATGGTTTTAATCCTTGCATTTGGTCTCATTGCTGCTTGCATAGGATTCTGCCATCTGATCGGATTATTCTCATTCCTTGATCTCATAGGCATATTTTATCTTATTCATATACATATACTTTCCTTTAAAACAAACCAAGAAAATATCACAACACTGGAAACTGTATCTGACAAGCATTTCTAGAGAAGTTTCTCTAAGTTTAAGATCAATGGCGCTCAACTGAGCAACAAATACTAAGATTCATTTCCGGGGACACCAGCAAAGTGTCTTTTTAATAAATCAGAGGTGACATGAAAGAACGGCTCAGAAGTGTATCTTCCCACCATTTGTCTAGCACCTACTGCAGTCAGGAATCAGTGTAACTGTTCTTCTACCACAAGCATCAGAGCTATTTTTTGATGTGGCCTTACAAGGTAGAAAATGTTTATAATAACTGAAAGAGACTGATTTGGCAAAATCAGTACAAACATAACCTGCAAAGAAGATATGAGTTACTAAGTATTTAGATGCCAAATTACAATTACTACAAATATAAAGCAAACACTGAGAAATTAATAAGAATAATTCTAATGGGACTTTTTATATTTCTTAAACTTGACAGATGGATCAGAAAAAAAATAGATAGGTGTAGGATGTTAATAATTTAAGGATTATCATTTTTAATATATTGGATTTTTCATACTCAGCCAAGACTACACCATCGCTAGAACATTTTTAAACATTGATCATATGTAAGGACATTAACAAAAACTTAATGAATTTCAAAATGTGAAACATAGCTTAACAAAAACACAATAGAAATATAAATTAGTAACAAAGCAGGGTTTAATTCTATATGCTTTCACCCATGAAAAATTAATATCCTAAATGATTACTGAATAAGAAAGAAAATTAAAAGAAATACAACCTCAATATATATATATAGAACAGAAATAGTATTTATCAAAATTTGCAGTGTGTGGTTAAAATAGTATTCAAGGGTGAAAAAAAAATTAGGTGTCACAAAGTTAAGCAAGAAAATTTAAAATGGACAGTTTAGGTGCTCCACAACAGAAAAAAATGTTAAACTTAACAGAGAAGAAATAATAAAGACAAAAGTTTAATTTTGTAAATTAGAAGATAAAAAGCACAGTAGGTTGATTAACCTAAGGTCCTCCAGAAAATCTGAGAAAATGATAAAAGACTTCTTGCTTTCTTTTAAGTAAACAAGCATCTTATTCGGTCACATATTGATAAGCAATATGATTAAGAGTCTGAAATCATATTTGTATACCCTGTCCTAATTCTGGGAGTTACCAGTAATTCATTTATGTACCCATCCATTCCTTTAACAATTACTGACTGAGGGTATGCTGTATGCTTAGTGTTGAGGTTGGAAGAGCAGAACCACACCAGGCCCTCCCTTCACAGAGCTTACATTAGAGTATGAGGATATAACACCAGAGAAACTGACAAATCAATATGTAACACAATATCAGGAAGTGACCCAAAATCTGTGAGCATTTGTTTGGGATGCCAGAATGTGGGGATAATTCATTCCCTATATTATATTTGCCTGTAACATTTACATTGCATAGTAAGCATACATTTGCTTGGAGCAAGATAAATGTAGGATTACTCAAAAGACCTATTTATGTGATATAATTTCATTGTTATAAAAATACTGTAAAGGAATAAAGATTGATTTTTATTTTTCCTTTATATTCTTTTCTGAATTATTTTGATAGGAGTAAAACTTCTACCATCAGAAAAATACTTTGGAGCACGAATTTTATGTTTAGAAGACATCCACAATATCTCCCCTCCATCTTCCCAGCTTTGGCCCAGTGTCTCCTAACTCCTCTTGAGAAGAGACTGTTTACAGGCCCTGTACTTCAACTCACTGTACAGATTCTGAACCATTCTGGTTCTCCTTCTCTGGGCGCACTTCTTTTCTTTTCCCAATGATTATCTTAAAATAAGATTCCCCAAATGAGAAGAATGCCCGCACAGGAGCTCTGATGTGCACATAGCACCATGAGGACATTACCTCTGAAGATTCACTCAAACAGGTGTCATTTGCCTCACGAGGAGCCCTCGGTCAGTGAGGAGGTGAGCAGTTTTTGCTGAGTTACATTGTGTCTGCTATCATACCAAGTAAGAGAAGGATCCCAAGTTCTCAACTATCTGGATTTCCATCACGTCAAATTGCCTTTTTTCCTGATTAAATCAAATAAAGGTGGTGATAGTGACAATGAGTTTAGAAAAAAAAGCCCTTTTGTGTAGCTACTTCAAGAGGATACTCTTTGCTGACATTGAAAATTTGTTTCGTTCCACACCCAGACAGTGTGATACAAAACTCTCCCGTGGGCAGAAGTGGTCCATTGAGAAAGCCTGGGACAGCAATGTTTAGCAACCCGTGGACCAACCACAGAAGCTGCCCCGATTCTAAACAGAATCAAGCTGATAGTCTCCTATACATCACCCGCTTTCAGATTTATCTTTGAGAGCAGTTTGTCTAATTATCAGGCGGATTATTCATGTTTTAGCCTCCAACTTTCGTAAACTCTGGTCCTAGTTGGGGTCCCTGGAAAAACTGGACTATGAGCATTTGAAAGCAGTGGGGGGCTTTTAGTATCTCTCTAGGCTCCACATACAGCTTGAAAGGAAAAGAAGAAATAAAGAAACGTGTACTCTGATGAACTTAGCAGAATGCCAGGGTAAGAGAAATGAAATGAGGGAAAAGAAAAATGGGAATGTGTGCAGCATGGTAAATGGACTCTCCCTCAAATGAAATAGATTTTGAAATAACTGTGAAAAGTATAAAATGTCTAAGCAGAAAGAGCCTGCCACTGACAAAAGATGAATAGATGGGGCACTTCAAAGAAGGAATTTCCCAGCTGTGGCTCACAGGAATCTTCAAAAGCTGTTCCATATGAGATAGCAGGAAAATAGTTCTGTAATAAATACAAACAAATAGCTGTGTCTAAGGGTATCAGAGCAGAAGTTGGTAGAAACTTCTTTATATTATAATGACCAAACAGGGGTGATTCCGGCCGCTTTTAAGACAGTTGTATTTCCAATTATTGTAACTTAAATAAGTTCAGCCAACAGAACCTCAAGTGTGATTTTTTTTTTTCGGTTCCCATGAGAACGAACATAATTCTTCAACAATCGCAGGCCAAATACTTGAGAGAGCGCAGGGAAGTTGGAGGAAAAGATACAGCAGCAGCATAAAGACTTGATTTGGGCACGAAGAAAAATGTTCTGGGTGCTTATGCTCTATTAGGGACGAAACCGATCTCAATGTGAGCAGGGGTCCATGGCCCTGAAAGCGGAGATGACACCGGGCTCTGGGATCAGGTGACGCCTCATGTGCTTGCCCTCAGCCCAGTGGAGGACTGGTCCCTTCTTCAAGCCCCCCCACCCCAACCCCGGGTGTCTCTGCAGGGCGTGTCTCATCATTCACTCAGCAGGGCCTCCCCCTTCCCTGCCCGGCTGGCTGCTCGGCTTTCCTGGAGTATCTCATCACCTGCTGGAACAGGAAATCTTTCTGCTGCAGCTGACATTGTCGTCTCGTTGTCATCTTTATCCCCTTCACGCCGGTCAGTTCCCAACCAGACTGGCCAATGGCCAAAGGACAAGCCACCCCGCTTTTGTTTTCCCGAAAGGACTTCATGCCAAAACCCCTTGGGCTCATTAGACGGTGGTCCAGTGTCCCATTCTCAGAGGGGTCCCCTGGTTTAATGCTCTGCAGTGCCTGTGTTGACGTTTTTAATTTTTAATTGGCATTTTGTTAAGTGAAGTCTGATGTGACCATCGAACGTGTTCCAGGGACCTGGAGCTCCGATCCGTGCCTGGTCTCACCTCCCAGCCTCCCGGCAACGGGTTCTTCCTCTGCCTCCTTCCCGCCCCGCTACCCACGGGTCACGGCCGCCCACGTGTCCGCAGAGGGAGGTCTGCCGTGGGCCCTCCTCTCTGCCCTCAGGGGAGGGTCAGGGCCACACCCACGCCCTGCTGTTCCTGGGGAGGAGGCACGGGGGTGGCAGTCCCCTACCCAGGTGGCGCCAGGAGCCTCTCATTCACCCAGCCCAGGTGTGGGGTGCGCCCTGGCCCTGAGGCTGCAGCCCCTTGGGGGCCACCCAGACACAGGACTTTGGGGCTTCCCTGCCCCTGGCAGGGGCCTCATATCCTCACTTTGTTCTCGGCCCCACGGAACGATTTAGCCAAACCTGAGGAAACCCTTCTAGGGTACCTTCTCCAAATTGATCACCTGGTCTCTGTTTGATTCCCTTGAATAACAAGGAACTGATTACTTTGGGAGGTGGCGTGTTGAACCCCTGGGGAATACTCATTAAAAATGAGGCTACTTTAAGCTGAGAACTGGTACCCCGTGACTGGGGCTCCCAGCCCCTGGGGCCACCATCTGAAACAGTACAAACAAGTCAGCATACTTCTTCAACAAAACAGCTTCCAAGATCTGAAAAACTCCTATCATCTTCTCCCTATTCTTCCTGTAACATCTTTATTTCCTTCAGCTTTGCTAAATACATCTTGGTTTCAAGGCCCCTCTCCACATTGGCTCAATACCTCTGGACTCACTGCTGTGAAGATCATCTAGAGGGATACACAGCACACGAGGCACCATCTGGCAAAGTTATTGCTGAGTAGGAAGATTCCCATCTCTATCTGAACAGTAAATTTGTATTGTCACACGTCACAGTAATGCCTCACATTATGGCTAACACTGAGCTTATAGTTCATTACTAGTCCAGGACCCACATAAACTCAAATGTCCCCCCATCCTTAACCAATACAATTGATTTTTGAGAATCTGTGTGCTGGACTAGGCTTGATTCCTGTAAGTTTTACTTTTCATGATATCACCACCATCTCTAGCCAAATGAGAACTTTTAAACCCCGATATTGTTTCCTTATCAGACTTCGTGCCTAACTCTGTGTCAACAGCCAGTTAATAGTGTCTTTACGTATAACAGCCACTCGTTTATTTATTCAGCTACACACTGAACTGTGTGCTAATACGTACTGTGAGCTGAGTAATATGTCCTCATATAAACAAGTGCTGCATTACATGTGGACAGTCAAAGATGAGCAGGGAGAGCCCTCAGGGAGCCCACAGTCCCGAGGGTGCAGACGTGAGGCCGCGTCACACAGCTGGGTGTGACACCTGAGTGGTGAGCAGAGGGCGCCAGAACATGGAACTGGAGGAATTCATATAGCTGGGGGCTCAGGAAGTCTTCCTGGAGAAGTGAGACTGGAAAAGAGCTAGAGCAGAGCCGCCCTAGTGTGAGTTATGTGTGTAATTTTAGATTTCCCACTAGCCACATGAAAAAAAAATGTTTTAAGTGAAATGAATTTTAACGGTAATATGTTGTATTTAATTCAGTAATCCAAAACATTATCATTTCAACAAATAATCCATATAAAATATTTTGAGATATTTCCCATCCCCTCTCCTTTTTTTTAACACTAAATCTTTGAAATCTAAAGTACAGAGTTCTCATGATCACATTCCAAGTGTTCAATAGCCACAGGTGACTGGCGGCTGCAGTACCAGGCAGTGCGGTGGGAGTTGACTACATAGTCTGGCTACCACAGATGGATTACGTAGTTGTATTGTCTTACGTTCATCTGTATGAAAGTGAGGGGGAAAAAGAAAAGAAATGGACCGTCTGCACGAGAATGATGCCTTCAGGCTCACATTTATAGCGTCGTGCTCTACAAACATAGACATATTTGCTAAAGCCGACTCCTCCGGCAACGGGAACAGCGTGACCCGGTGAGAGGCAAGGGAATCCGGTTTGGAGCAAGAGGAGGAAGAGAAAGCCAGCGGGGGCCTGAGAAAGCAGGGCTTCAAGGACACAGTGGTTAATTTTGTCTTTATCTGGAAGTAATGTTGAAACAGGGAAGAGTTTTGAGCAAGCACAAAATTGGTTAAAATATTTAAAAATCTCACTCTGCCTTCTATGCTTCTGTATAAATTATTGGTAGAAGCACCAAGTACTATAACCAGCTAGAAGCCTGACGCTTGTTTAGGTTGCTTACAATTCACCAAATTATAAGCTCGGAAAGCCAATATGTAGGCGCTCACCAGAGTGCTGGCGGAGTAGGTTCTCAATATGCATTTGTTGTATAAATAATGAATAATAATTGGGGTCCTCCCCAGGGGACTGCTTTGCAAGCACATGTGGTCACTTGAAGTCAGGTAGCTAGGCTGTTTCCCTGCTGCGGCAGCGAGTCCTTCCCAGGGGCTCTCAGAGACACAGCCCTCCATGTCCTGTCTCAGCCAGCATCCCTGGCTCACCTGATAAACGCTCCTTTTTCCTTCTCAGGGGTAGGGGTTTCTGCCAAGTGCAAAAGAAAACAAGGAAGCTTAAAGCCTTTAACTCCTGCAGTGCTGTCAGAGCAAACCCCAGCCCACCCGAATACCTGCCCTCTCTGGATGTAGGACATTTGTCCCATTACATCCAACCATTAGCGATCCACTGAGACCAGGAACGCAAGACAAAGAACACAAGGCTTGATTCCCTCCAGCCTCCCACAGAGCCCAGATGAAAACACAACTGAACATGTCACCTGTGAGTAGCTCTTGGCATCACATGTGGAGTCTTCACACATGTCCCGGGGAATCTGGGCTGTCAGGAGGTTCTGGGGGCCTTGGGTGTATTTTCATGTTGGGTGTCTGGAAGAGTGTTCATACTTTTGTGTATGAAACACTGGGGGAAGAACAAAGATAGAAGGATGACCATTTTATCTCAGCCTGAAGGATGGGTGTTAAGCCCTAAAGACAGGGGCTGGGGACGGAAGCCAGGGCGACTATGCTTCTGGACAGAGTTTGAGTCTTGGTCGCTGACTGTTCTCATCTTTAGGTTCACCAAAGAATGAGGCATCAGCATGGAGGTAGAGGCCGCAGACCTCACAGCATCCGGGCCCTGAGAGCCAGGCTCGCAGGCTTGCACGTGCGGAGAGTGGCGGTTAGTGGTGGGAGAGGCAGGGCCAGAGCGGATCCTTGTGGATGGCACTAGGGCCAGAGCCTTGCAAGTGGCCAACGGTCCCTGAGGAGACGGAGGCTGATGGACCGTCATGTTAAGCAACCCCCGGGCATAAGCTTGCCAAATAGAGAACACCCACTTCAATTCCAACTCCAGATAAAGAATGATTTATGGTATAAGGACTCAATATTCTGTGCTGTTTTGACATTTAAAACTGGAGGGTCTCAAACGGTCTCACTGCAAAGTTCCCCCCACCCCCCAATACGCTCTTACAAATGGCACGCCCTAGCCAAACAACTCTCCTTATCGTGGGGACCAGCAACAGGCTTCGGTTCCCTGCCAACCCATGGAACTACCCAAACCAGCCGATGGCATCTTCGCCCAGGAACCGGGGTCACCACACCCTCTTAATACTACAGGGTCTTTCAGTTCTGTCCACTCCCTTCCTCAGTGCAACCCCATGTGGCCCTGCATGGTGTGCTCCTCCTCTGGACTGTGAATATATGTGACAAATACACTGCTGCCAGTCTCAAATGTCCAGTGTCAGGTGTCATGTGCCTGGCCATCCTCACAACTCCAAGGGGGTTTATCCCTCCCTCACTGACAAGGTGGAGAGCAGGTGATCAAAACAGGCACCCCATCAGGAATATACTTATACCTAAACAAATTGTGCATTGATCATCTGATATTCAGATTCACCTGGGCATCTTACAGTATTTATTTCTTTGCCAAATCTGGCAACTCTACCTGGAAAGTGCCAGAAATAATTAGGATAGACTTGAGAAGGGCTGAGGCGCTAACTTTGCAGATAGGGACTCCCCTTTGAGGCCTTGAAGGTACTTTTGGTGTTAATACTACTCACGTTTCATTTGCACCCAGTCTTGTGACCTTGGAGAGTGAGGTGATACCCATGTTAGTATCTCGATTCTTCCCAAGCATCTCGAGGGACAGACACTGTCTCACCTCTTAGTAAGAGGGATCTCTTGTAATATTCATATTCAGTCGAGTAAGTAAAACTAGAACTAAGTTAGAAATTACAAATAAGTTGAAAATAGAACTCCAAAATTCTGACCCATATTGTCCTTTCCCTTTATGACAATTTATGCTTTATCACTAGAGGTTGATGGACCTTTTTATGTGGCAGCCCACTGACTCACAGTCCTGTTATATTGACTGAGCTGTTCATGGAACCCAGTGGTGACTGACCACACGTGCACCTCTTCTTTCTGGTCCTGTCACTATTTAATCTTCTGAAGTCTGTCCCTACCATTAGCCATTCTGAAAACATCTACCAGACTGTTTCCTCATGCTCATCTCCAATTTTTGTCACTCCTCCTCTCAAAACAATGATTCACCCATAGAATAAAAGTCAGATTATTTCAATAGACACTAAAAATGAGGTATTATCAACCCCCCTTTCTCATTTTCCAAGAATTTTTGCATATCAGGTACGTTCTAGCTGCTTACTATAAGCCCATACACACTTTGAGTTTTTATTTATTGATTCTTCTGCTAGACCCTCCTCCACCTGTTTTCATTCTCTTCTACACCCCAAATGACATGTGATATCAGACCTTGTTTAAGAAGCACCTTGAGTACCTTCATGGTCGAATGAAACCTCCCTCTAGGTTAAGCTCCCAGAACGTTTCATCTACTTCCCTTGTTGCTGACATCACTGCAAAACTGCACCGATTCCAGGCACATCTTCCCCCTCTGATAGATGAAAAGCTCCCTGAGACCAGGTGCCATGTATGATGGCTCTTCAAACAAATCCCAACACATTACCTTAGTTTTGATTTTGTTTTCTGCTTTATTTTTATTTCATAATTCACGACCTTTTATGAATAAGGTCTTTGAGGCCCACTTTTCACTTGTTAACATCTGCTCAAATTGTGCTCTTCAAAAGCTCTGGACTTACGGAATTCTATTTCTTTTATTTGCTTTTTGCTCTTTATCGTTTTTCTGCTTCAAGATCTGCAACATACAAAAAAACATCAGGAGCAGACCAGGTGCTACTGATGGAAGGCTTAAGGCTTTGCGTTTGCAGAGAGTTGACCTAATGCCATGCTGCAGATCTCTTCTCAGCAATGAGGGATTCGCTCTCTGTCGACCTGAGTGACCTTTGCCAGCACTTCCTTTCTGGAATGGTGGATGAATCATTCATAGCCAAGATCTCATTTCTTCTCTTCCTTCTCATATTAGATTTCAGTTGAGATCTCCAAAATGGTGTCTGGCTCATTATAGAAAAGCCAGTTGGCCAAGCCTCGTCAATCTACGGCGAGTGGCAATTATGGGGGTAGTACCCCTAATTCTGGGCATATTCAGTATCATAAACAGACTGGGGACTCCACTCCTTTTTTCCAGTGGATGGCTGGGAGAGTCTCTATCTTTGTATTAAGCAAATTTCCAACCCTTCTGCCCAGGCTCAGTTTATAGTATGTTTACATTTTAGTATATTGCTCCATTCCCAGAGAAACTAGCCAGCTTTGTTTACTACTAACTTCCATTTTTAGCTGAAATGTGATTCTTCTGAGCTTTATAGCCTCATTACAGGATATCCTACCACATGCGATGTTGAGAGGTAGTGTGCGATCATGTAGGTTAAAGAGTCATTCTAAAGAAAGACATTACTTGTATTAATACCAAGGTCACATCGGACTCATTTTATTTTTTTTAACATTTCGGCAAACACTCCATCTCGAACGACTGTCAGGAATGGATACAGGAGCATTGTGTTTCTTTTTCTGAAGGACAAAAATGAAAATGAAGTCTAAGATAGTCTCATGACATAGCTTTTGTGAAGAAAAAGTGGAACCAATGCCATAAAATGTTCACTTTTATTTCATAGATGCCAAATATTGTCTTGCCAATGGGTTTCAGCCCCAGGCAAGTTTGCTATGGATTCAATGTGACCAAGGAAATTGACAGCAAAACGTTCTTTGCAGTGAAAGGGTTTATTACCCGGCTTGTTCTCCCAGCGGTAGGTCGAGCACTAGTGTCTCTGCCTCCGCCCAGAGCACTGGGCCGAGCTCTCTATATAGCGCAATAATAGCTTATTCCTAAAGGTGTGGAAGCGGTAGCCTAGCAACAGGCCAGTTACCTCATCAGGTGGTTTAAGTTCAGTGAGGATCCTCGCCATAGGAACCCCAACTTCCCCACATATATATAATTCATTTTTATCCCTCTCTTACTGAGATTTAAACTTAGGGCCTAGTCTTTCAGCAGATTATTGTCATGTCCTTTAAAAGTGCAACTTCATCTTCATATCAATGGCACCTGTGTCGTTTTCTTTTAAATATATGTTTTAAAAGTTCTTTTGTTTCCAGAGTTTGTGAGATCACACTGTACACATTGCTGGAAAACCAAATGGGAAATTTCTGAAGTAAACGGGCCTTTTGTTTATAAGAGGAGAGGAACAGAGTCAGTAAACAAATCTCCAGCTCTTGAATGAATCATACTAAGGGTTGCAATGGAAACCGAGGTGGAGACTGAATTAAGGAGCTCAGTCATATGATATAATTATGCGGCAGGGCAGTATGAGCCAGGGGCGGAGGGCTCACTAAGGAATGACCTGAATTATTCATCATGAAAGATGTTAACTGGTCCACATTTTACCTCCCTAAGTTTTTGTCATCAAGCTGTTCCATTGGTGTTTATAGCTTGTTTTTGGAGATGTAAGTCTCTGATTTACAAATGCCAGCTGTGGTGATGGATTTTTGGAGAATTTCCAAGGTGGTTTGGCCCATTTTTATGTTACAAAATTACCCCATTGTTACAGCTACAAAACTGAAATGCACTCTTCCCCACTCTTACAGCATTGTTGACCATTTATTCATTGATTCAACAAATATTTATTGATATTCCAGTGAACCAGGTACCAGCAGTCTCAAAGGTAGTATTGATAAAATCCCTGCCATCTCCTATAGTCTGTCATGTAAAAATATACCAAAAATATTTGGATTCAGCTTAGAGTAAATACACTCACCCATCATTTTACCATCACACTTCAGGGAGCCAAACCCAGTAACACTGTAAGAACAAGTTGCCCTTCTCACTTTCTGTTCTAAGATTCTAATGACTCAAGTTTTAGATTTTTAAGCCATAGCCATTTACCAGGCAGAATACTTAGGACCTCAAGTAATAGAAAATGTTGTTCAAAATGGGAGAAGAGGAAAAATTAAGTTGGGGGGGGAGGTAGAAAACCACTTTCTACAGATGGTATTGTTAAATTAAATAAAACTTTTAAAAAAGTATTATAATATCATTGTGGGAAGTTCAGATGTAATTTAGCTCAAAACTTTCATCTTCTTAGTGAAGGAACTGAGACTCTGAGAGGTCACCTCAGTCACACAAGGTTCCCCAGACAGTAAGTGGTAGAACCACAACTCGAATGCTGGCTTCTTAATTCCTATTCCATGGCCCACTAAGCAAGTGGGGTCCTGGCTCAATCTGGCCCTGCTGCCCCTGTCTCTCCCACTCAGAGAGCTGTGAAATGGGGCATCCTACCTGGGCAACTGGCTGCCCCCCACCCCACTGAGGTTCTGTTGAGAAGGACCAAGACTAATTAATATTGTGAGGCAAACAGCAGCCTCTGCCCCAATTCAGTATGTTTTATTGGCATAAAATAGACATTATTTATCATGTTATACATCATTTTCCATATCCCTACTTTGCTAAGAATTCTTTTTTAAATCAGGAATGGATGTTAAAAGTTATCAAACACCTTGTCCCGCATTCTGCATGAATCCTCACACTAACTCCTGTCTTTTTTTTCTGGTCCCACTCTCATCCTAGTATCATTCAGCTAGAGCTGAGAGGTGGGGTGAGGCAGATCTGCAATAGAGACTATGGGATGGAGACTGAATTGCAGTATAACACGCATGAGTATAACACAGTAGGTGGGGAGAGAAGCTAAAAACACCTTGAGAAAGTAGACTTCTGATTGATTTCAAAGTGTTCTGTGGTACCACCAGATCTTAAGGAGTGGACACTGGAAAACTGAAGTTCTGCTGGCTTTAATGTTCTGCTAAATTAAACATTCATTTGAAAAGTGGTTCCGGATTGGATTAAAGATGGCAGCATTACAGGTGAGGCAGATATCTCCTTCTAAAACCACATATAGTACAAAAATAAAATTAATACAACGAATCCTGAAAGAGCAACAGGAAAGAAGGCTGCATCAGACTGCATACACCTGGAGGAAAGAACAGACCTCATGGAACAAGGTAATGTACCAAAGCCGTGACCCGGTGGGACACAAGCCCTTCCCCGACCCCAGCTCACTGATGGGAGGAAGAGAAATGGAGCGGGGAGCAGGTAGAAGCCTAGGACTGCTGAAAACCAGGCCCTTTAGATCTGCTCTGGGAGCACAAACCTACATTACATGGTGCTCTGGTGATTAGTGGGGCTGGAAAGCTAAGACAGGTGGAGAGACTGAGATTCCAGATGCTTGTGGAAAACAGGGATACATATATGGCTGATGTGGGTGGGAAGTCTCAGTGACTTCCTAAAAGTGAGAGGGCTGCTGAAGGGGCAAGGATTGCACAGAGTTTACTACTCAGGAGAAAGGACAGGTAAACAAAATTGTCCAGGTGCACTCTGCCCAGCAGATTGGGAACTTTCACGATCTTCAGGCATTCCAACCCCTGGCTGGCTACGCAGCTCCAAGACCCCCAACATGAAATGCAGCCTGCTGCGCCTTCCTCCTGGCCAGCCTACACCTGGCTCCAAAACCAGCAAACTCTGCCTTGGTGTCAGGCCAGAGAGAAGGAAGCCCTGCCTACAGCAGCTACAAATGCAAAGCATAGAGGCTTACATCTGTGTGTTCAGCCCACTGGTTCTGGCACTGGAGACAGGCATAGCAACCGGGAAGCAGCAAACAGCTCTTTCCTTCCCCCAGGCACCAGCACCACTCCCCTGCCACCCAGGACATCATCTCAGGGGCTGAGCATCTCCAGAGAGTAGAGCTTCTGGGCACTAGAGAGTGCCACATACAAATATGGAAGGTCAAAGGAACCTGGTTAGAAGCAAAATCTCAACAACACCAGAAAAAGGGCTGAGTGACACTGAACTAATAAATCTTCCTGAAAGAGATTTCAAAACAGAAATCATAAACATGCTCCTGGAGGTACAGAAAAATATTCAAGAACTCAAGGATGAATTTAGGATGGAGATCCAATCTTTGAGGAATACAATGGAGGGTATTAAAAGCCGATTAGATATGGTGGAGGAGACAGTAAATGAAACATAAATTAAAGAACAGGAATCCAAAGAAGCTGAGGCACAGACAGAAAAGGGATCTCTAGGAATAAAAGAATACTGATAGAACTGTGTGACCAATCCAAAAGGAACAATATTCATATTATAGGTGTACCAGAAGAAGAAGAGAGAGAAAAAGGGACAGAAAGTGTCTCTGAGGAAGTAATTGCTGAAAATTCCCCAATATGGGGAAGGAAATAGTCTCTCAGACCATGGAAGTCCAGAGATCTCCCAACACAAGGGACCCAAGGAGGACAACACCAAGACATATAATAATTAAAATGGCAATGATCAAAGGCAAGGACAGGATATTAAAGGCAGCCAGAGAGAGAAAAACGATCCCCTACAAAGGAAAACCCATCAGGCTATCATCAGACTTCTCAAAAGAAACCTTACAGGCCAGAAGAGAATGGCATGATATATTTAATGCAATGAAACCGAAGGGCCTTGAACCAAGAATACTGTATCCAGCAAGATTATCATTTAAATTTGAAGGAGGAATTAAACAATTTCCAGATAAGTAAAAGTTGAGGGAATTTCCCTCCTACAAACAACAACTGTAGGGTATTTTAAAGGGACTGCTCTAGATGTAAGTACTCCTAAGGCTAAATAGATGTTACCAGAGAAAATAAAATCACAGCAAAGAAAACAAACCAAGCAAACACTAACTAAAGGCAAAAAAATAAAATCAGCTATCCACAAAAGCGGTCAAGGGAAACACAAAAGAGTACAGAATAAAACACCTAACATATAATGAGTGGAGGAGAAAGAATAAGAAGGGAGAGAAATAAAAAATCATCAATCAGACTGTGTTTATAATAGCATAATATGTAAGTTAAAGTTAGATGGAAAGATAGTAAAGAAGCAACCCTTGAACCTTTGGTAACCACGAATCCAAAGCCTGCAATGGCAATAAGTACATATCTATCAATAATCACCTTAAATGTAAATGAACTGAATGCACCAATCAAAAGACACAGAGTAACAGAGTGGATAAAAAAGCAAGACCCATCTATATGCTGCTTACAAGAGACTCACCTCAAACCCAAAGATATACACAGACTAAAAGTGAAGGGATGGAAAAAGATATTTCATGCAAACAACAAGGAGAAAAAAGCAGGTGTTGCAGTACTTGTATCAGACAAAATAGACTTCAAAACAAAGAAAGTAACAAGAGATAAAGAAAGACATTACATAGTGATTAAGGGGTCAGTCCAACAAGAGAATATAGCCATAATAAATATCTATGCACCCAACACAGAAGCACCGACATATGTGAAACAAATACTAACAGAATTAGAGGAAATAGAATGCAATGCATTTATTTTAGGAGACTTCAACACACCACTCACTCCAAAGGACAGATCAACCAGACAGAAAATAAGTAAGGACACAGAGGCACTGAACAACACACAAGAACAGATGGACCTAACAGACAACTGCAGAACTCTACACCCAAAAGCAGCAGGATACATATTCTTCTCAAGTGCACATGGAACACTTTCCAGAATAGACCACATACTAGGCCACAAAAAGAACCTCAGTAAATTCAAAAATATTGAAATTCTACCAACCAACTTCTCATATCACAAAGGTATAAAACTAGAAATAAATTGTACAAAGAAAACAAAAAGGCTCACAAACACATGGAGGCTTCACAACATGCTCCTAAATAATCAATGGATCAATGACCAAATAAAAACAGTGATCAAGCAATATATGGAGACAAATGAAAACAACAGCATAAAGAACCAACTTCTGTGGGACGCAGTGAAGGCAGTTCTAAGAGGAAAGTATATAGCAATCCAGTCCTATTTAAAGAAGGAAGAACAATCCCAAATGAGTAGTCTAAAGTCACAGTTATTGAAATTGGAAAAATAAGAACAAATGAGGCCCAAAGTTAGCAGAAGGAGGGACATGATAAAGATCAGAGAAAAAATAAATAAAATTAAGAAGAATAAAACAATACAAAAAAACGATTAAACCAAGAGATGGTTTTTGAGAAAATAAACAAAACAGATAAACTCCTAGTCAGACTTATTAAGAGAAAAAGAGAATCTACAAACATAGAATCAGAAATGAGAAAGGAAAAAATCACAATGGACACTAGAGAAATACAAAGAATTATTAGAGAATACTATGAAAATCTATATATAAGTAAGCTGGTTAACCCAGAAGAAATGGACAACTTTCTAGAGATATACAAACTTCCAAGACTGACCAAGGAAAAAACAGAAAATCTAAACAGAGCAATCACCAGCAATGAAATTGAATCAGTAATCAAAAAACTACCCAAGAACAAAACCCCTGGACCAGATGGATTCACTGTTGAATTTTATCAGACACTTGGAGAAGACATAATACCCATCTCCTTAAAGTTTTCTAAAAAACAGAAGAAGAGGGAATACTTCCAAACTCATTCTATGAAGCTAGCATCATTCTAATACCAAAACCAGGCAAAGACCCCACAAAAAAAGAAAATTACAGACCAATATCTCTGATGAACATAGATGCAAAAATACTAAATAAAATATTAGCAAACCGAATTCAAAAAGTCATCAAGAAGATCATACACCATGATCAAGTGGGATTCATCTCAGGGATGCAAGGATGATACAACATTCAAAAATCCATTAACATCATCCACCACATTAACCAAAAGAAGGACAAAAACCACATGAACATCTCCATAGATGCTGAAAAAGCATTTGACAAAATTCAACATCCATTCATGATAAAAATTCTCAACAAAATGGGTATAGAGGACAAGTACCTCAACATAATAAAGGCCATATATGATAAACCCACAGTCAACATCATACTTAACAGCAATAAACTGAAAGCTTTTCACCTAATATTTGGAACCAGACAAGGATGCCTACTCTCCACACTTTTATTCAACATGGTACCAGAGGTCCTAGCCACAGCAATCACACAACACAAAGAAATAAAAGGCATCTGGAATGGTAAAGAAGAAGTCAAACTGTAACTATTTGCAGATGACATGACACTGTACACAAAAAACCCTAAAGACTCCACTCCAAAACTATTAGAACTAATATCTGAATTCAGCAAAGTTGCAGGATACAAAATTAATAAACAGAAATCTGTTGTTTTTCTATACACTAATGATGAACTAGCAGAAGGAGAAATCAGGAAAACAATTCCATTCACAATTGCATCAAAAAGAATAGAATGCCAAGGAATAAACCTAACCAAGGAAGTGAAAGACCTATACCCTGAAAACTACAAGACACTCTTAAGAGAAAATAAAGAGGTGACTAACAAATGGAAATTCATCCCATGCTCTTGGGTAGAAAGAATTAATATTGTCAAAATTGCCATCCTGCTTAAAGCAATATACAGATTCAATGCAATTCCTATCAAAATACCAACAGCAGTCTTCATAAACTGGAACAAATAATTCTAAAATTCTTAAGGAACCACAAAAGACCCTGAATAGCCAAAGCCATCCTGAGAAGGAAGAATAAAGCAGGGGGGATCTCTCTTCCCAACTTCAAGGCCCACTACAAAGCCATAATAATCAAGACAATTTGGTACTGGCAAAAGAACAGACTCACAGACCAGTGGAACAGAATAGAGAGTCTAGATATTAACCCAAACATATATGGTCAATTAATATATGATAAAGGAGCCATGGATATACAATGGGGGAAATGACAGCCCCTTCAACAGCTGGTGCTGGCAAAACTGGACAGCTACATGTAAGAGAACAAAACTGGATCATTGTCTAATCCTATACACAAAAGTAAATTTGAAGTGGATCAAAGACCTGAATGTAAGTCATGAAACCATAAAACTCTTAGAAAAAAACATAGGCAAAAATCTCTTGGACATAAACATGAGCAACTTCTTCATGAACATATCTCCCTAGGCAAGGGAAACAAAAATAAAAATGAGCAAGTGGGACTATATCAAGCTGAAAAGCTTCTGTACAGCAAAGGACACCATCAATAGAACAAAAAGACATCCTACAGAATGGGAGAATATATTCATAAATGACATATCCAATAAAAGGTTGACATCCAAAACATGTAAAGAGCTCAAGCACCTCAACAAACAGGAATCAAATACTCCAATTTAAAAATGGGCAGAGGATCTGAACAGACACTTCTCCAAAGAATGAGTTTAGATGGCCAATGGGCACATGAAAAGATGCTCCACACCGCTAATCATCATAGAAATGCAAATTAAAACCACAATGAAATATCACCTCACACCTGTTAGGATGGACACCATCCAAAACACAAACAACAACAAATGCTGGTGAGGATGTGGAGAAAGGGGAACCCTCCTACGCTGCTGGTGGGAATGTAAGCTAGTTCAACCATTGTGGAAAGCAGTATGGAGTTTCCTCAGAAAACTCAAAATAGAAATACCATTTGACCCAGGAATTCCACTCCTAGGAATTTACCCTAAGAATGCAGCAGCCCAGTTTGAAAAAGACATATGCACCCCTATGTTTATCGCAGCACTATTTACAATAGCCAAGAAATGTAAGCAACCTAAGTGTCCATCAGTAGATGAATGGATAAAGAACATGTGGTACATATACACAATGGAATATTATTCAGCCATAAGAAGAAAACAAATCCCACCATTGGTAACAACATGGATGGAGCTGGAGGATATTATATTCAGTGAAATAAGGCAGAGAAAGACAAGTGCCAAATGATTTCCCTCATTTGTGGAGTATAACAATGAATCAAAACTGAGGGAACAAAACAGCATCAAACTCACAGACTCCAAGAGGGGACTAGGGGTGACCAAAGGGGAGGGCGGGTGGGGAGGGAGTGAGAAGGAGATTGATGGGTATTATGATTGGCACACATGGTGTGTGTGTGGGGGATCATGGGGAAGACAGTGTAGCACAGAGAAGGCAAATAGTGACTCTGTGGCATCTTACTACACTGATGGACAGTGACTGCAGTGAGGTATGGTAGGGGACAAGATAACATGGGTGAATGTAGTAACCACATTTTTTTTTCATGTGAAACCTTCATAAGAGTGTATATCAATAATACCTTAATTTAAGAATTGGAAAAAATAGTACAGGTCTTTCACTTCCTTCGTTAGGTTTATTCCAAGGTTTTTTATTCTTTTAGGTGCAATTGTGAATGGAATTGTTTTTCTGATTTCTCTTTCTGTTAGCTCATCATTAGTGTACAGGAAAGCAACAGATTTCTGTGTGTTAATTTTATATCCTGCAACTTTGCTGAATTCAGATATTAGTTCTAGTAGTTTTGGAGTAGAGTCTTTAGGGTTTTTATATACAGTAGCATGTCATCTGCAAATAGTGACAATTTGACTTCTTCTTTAACAATCTGGATGCCTTGTATGTCTTTGTTTTGTCTGATTGCCGTGGCTAGGACCTCCAGTACTATGTTGAATAACAGTGGAGAGAGTGGGCACCGCTGTCTTGTTCCCGATCTTAGATGAAAAGCTTTCAGCTTCTCGCTATTAAGTACCAAATGATCTCACTCATATCTGGAGTATAAGAACAAAGAAAAAAAAAACTGAAGGAACAAAACAGCAGCAGACTCACAGAACCCAAGAACGGACTAATAGTTACCAAAGGGAAAGGGACTGGGGAAGAAGGGCGGGAAGGGAGGGATAAGAGGGTAAAAGGGGCATTACGATTGGCAGACATAGGGTGAGGGGGCATGGGGGGGACTGTACAGCTCAGAGAAGACAAGTAGTGATTCTCATCTCACTACGCTGATGGACAGTGACTGTATTGGGGTTGGTGGGGGGGACCTGATGAAGGGGGTAGTTTAATCATCACAATATTGCTCATGTAATTGTAGGTTAATGATACTAAAATAAAATAAACTGTAAAAAATTAAAAAAAAAAGAATTGGAAAAAATAAAATAAAATAAAATAAAAAGTGGTTCCATCAGAGCCAACCAAAGTCCTGGGCCAAATCCCTAAGCGTGCTGAGTCAGAATCTCAAAGAGTAGAACTTGAAAATGTACATTTTTACAGAGTTTCCCAATTGTGAATAACATATAGGATGTCTAAACCACCATCTACTTTTCTTTACTCTTTTTTATATTGGACATCTTTAAAACCGGTTCAAAAATTTTGTTATGTGTAGGAAAAGGAAGAGTTTTTAACCCATTTTCACAAGCAGGTGCTGGATTCATAAATGAATTCCTGCCTGTTATGAGGTGTGGGAAGTAAAGCCTTGAAGAAAAAAAAAAAAACACTGACAAAGGTGTCACATATAACGGTCTGTAATATGTCAGTGTTAATGTACATGGTATGTTGTTTCACTGCCAAAAATAAGAAGCACTGGGCTGAGGTTGAGATTTGGTAAGAGAGGGTTTGGGCTGAGATAAAATATTCTGGAATCAATAAACATTTTAGGTGTGTTTGGTTAATGGCTGATTTTCATCTCCTCTCTAGGGGACTCTTTATCCATCTCTGAGATCTTGTTTTGGTTCATAAATCTCACAAACTTTCCCTGTCCTGGAAATATTGGAGAATATGCTACACTGTTTTTCTCATTCTTCATTAGTCCTTTCTATGGAAGAGAAGTTATTTATCTGATTAGTGAAAGAGAACACAACTGAATCGGTCTAGATATTTATCTAATGAATCACATAGATGAATATGGTTCCCACTCCAAAAGTACCTCTGTGTTAAAGCTCAGGAATGCTAGCCTGGGGCTCTCTCTTTCTCTCTTCACCTTTCCCTCTCTCCCTCCTGTCTGCTTTGTTTCTTTCTTGTTTGCAACAAGGCACAAGGCTCGCTTTAAACATTGACATATCTGGCTGGGAAGTGTCTTCTCTATAGAACTAAGTTTTCTTATGGACTTATCTCAATATCTAGATTGGGGGTAGATTGATGGAAAGTATTAGGAATTCCAATTACAGCCCCATATCCAAGACACATTATGCAAACCAGCTTTACCAGTGTGGGGGAAGGGGAACATAATTTAATCATCAATGTGGGATTACTTCATTTTTATTTATTTCTTACCTTTTATCTTGAAATTTTCAAATATATGCAATAGTAGAAGGGATAGTACAATGAAGTCCTATTAACCATCACCAAGTTTCAACAAACATCAACATATTGCCAAATTTGTTTCATCTATACTGCCCCAAACCCTATCTATTGCTGGTTATTATATTTTGTAGCTTTGTAAGTGTGATAAACACACTCACTGGTCCAAACTCAGTAAGTGGAAACGGAGACAAGAGAACTGTGGAGCGAGGCATTATGACAGTCTTGCAAGATCGGGTGTGTGGTGAGCAGGCACACCTGAGGCCATTGGCGCCAAGTAATTTATTCCCTAGTACACGAGTCCCTCCACTGGTTCCTCATTGGCTGAGTACTACAGGGTTCACATTCTTTCCCGGATGTCGCCTAAGCCAATTATATCCACATTGGGCCTTCTCTTACATTTGTCTTAATCTCATCGGTAGGTTTTAAAAACTCAAACAGGTATAGCCAGGCGCTTACCAAATCCCCCCTCCCCCCACTCTCAGCCTGAGCAGCTTCCTGGCATATTTTCCACTACATGGCCCTTTTTTAATACCTTACTGTTAAAATGTTTAAATCTCCTGGTAGGAATAAATCACATTTAGGTTTTATACTTTTTCTAACAGTAAGGCATAATTTACATATTACATTGTTCACCCAGTATAAGAGCAAAATCCAACAACTTTAAATAAAACTTATAGAACTGTGTAGCTATTGCCACAAACCAGTTTTCAATATTTCCATTACTCTAAAAAGTTCACTCATGGCCATTTGCAGGAAGTCTCCACCTATGGGCACAGGAAATCACTGATCTTCATTCTGTGTCTATAGCTTTTGTCTTTTCTGGACATTTCATATAAATGAAACCATATACTTCTTTCATTTAGTATGCTCTTTTAAATCCTCATTCATGTTGTAGCATGTATCAGGTTTTTTTTATTTTTATTACCAAAAGTATTCTATTGAATAAATATGCCACATTTTATTTATCCATTCACCAACTGACAGACATACAGAATTTCCCAGTTTGGGATTATTATTTATTTATTAATTTATCGATATTTTTTCATCAAGGTATTATTGATATACACTCTTATGAAGGTTTCACATGAAAAAACAATGTGGTTACTACATTTACCCATATTATCAAGTCCACACCCGTACCCCAATGCAGTCACTGTGCTTCAGTGTAGTAAGATGCCACAGATTCAGTTTGCCTTCTCTGTGCTACACTGTTTTCCCCATGATCCCCCACACCATGTGTACTAAACATAATACCCCTCAATCCCCTTCTCCCTCCCTCCCCACCCACCCTCCCATACCCCTCCCCTTTGGGAACCACTAGTTCCTTCTTGGAGTCTCTGAGTCTGCTGCTATTTTGTTTTTTCAGTTTTGCTTCATTGTTATACTCCACAAATGAGGGAAATCATTTGGCACTTGTTTTTCTCCACCTGGCTTATTTCACTGAGCATAATATCCTCCAGCTCCATCCATGTTGTTGCAAATGGCAGGAGTTGTTTCCTCCTTATGGCTGAATAGTATTCCATTGTGTATATGTACCACATCTTCTTCATCCATTCATCTACTGATGGATGCTTAGGTTGCTTCCATATCTTGGCTATTGTAAAAAGTACTGCGATAAATATAGGGGTGCATATGTCTTTTTGAATCTGAGAAGTTGTATTCTTTGGGTAGATTCCAAAGAGTGGTATTCCTGGATCAAATGGTATTTGTATTTTTAGTTTTTTGAGGAACCTCCATATTGCTTTCCACAATGGTTGAACTAGCTTACATTCCCACCAGCAGTGTAGGAGGGTTCCCTTTTCTCCACATCCTCACCAGCATTTGTTGTTCTTAGTCTTTTGGATGCTGGCCATCCTTACTGGTGTGAGGTGATATCTCATTGTGGTTTCAATTTGCATTTCCCTGATGATTAGTGATGTGGAACATCTTTTCATGTGCCTGTTGGCCATCTGAATTTCTTCTTTGGAGAAGTGTCTATTCATGTCCTGTGCCCATTTTTTAATTGGGTTATTTGATTTTGGGGGGTTGAAGCGTGTTAAGTTCTTTATATATTTTGAACTCCGCCTGTCTTAGCTTTCCAAGCTTCTAATTACAAGAGTATCAGGCAAGCACCATGAAGTGTAGGTTTGTGCTCCCAGAGCAGATCTCCAGAGTTAGGTATTCAGCAGTCCCAGATCTCCACTCTCTCCCTGCTCCATTCCTCTTCCTCCCACCAATGAGCTGGGGTGGGGGAAGGACTTGGATCTTGCTGGGCCACAGCTTTAGTATGTTACCCTGTTCAGTGACGTCTGCTCTTGTCTCCAGGTGTATGCACTTTGGTGCAGTCCTCTTTCCTGTTGCTCTTTCAAGAGTAGTTGTATTAGTTATATTTTCGTATTATATGCGGTTTTACGAGGGAGTCTCTGTCTCTCTTCTCATTCCTCCATCTTTAGTCTTGACTCCGGTATTATTATTTATAACAATGTTATGAATATTCACACACAAGTTGTTCTTGTGGGTAAAATTTTCCATTTCTCTTGGATAGACACATAGCAATGGGATTGCTGGATTGAATGGTAAGTTTATGTTTAACTGTTCTGGAACATAGTCGAACTAGGTTGGATAACCTAGAAGAAATCAATAAATTCCTAGAAACATACAACCTACCAAGACTGAATCAAAAAGAAATAGAAAATCTGAACAGACCAATTACAAGTAAGGAGATTGAATTAATAATTGAAAATCTCCTAACGAACCAAAACACAGGACCGGAAGGCTTCACTGGTGAATTCTACCAAATATCCAAGAAGAATCAATAGCAATTCTTCTCAAACTCTTCCAAAAATTAGAAGAGGATTGAACTCTCCCAAATTCATTTTCAAAGGCCAGTATTACTTGCATACCACAGCCAGACAAGGACACCAAAAGAAAAGAAAATTACAAGCCAGTATCCCTGATGACATAGATTTAAAAATCTTCAGCAAAATATTATCAAGCCAAATTCAACAATACATTAAAAGTATCACACAGCAGAATCAAGTATGATTTGTTTTGGGAAGTAAACGTGGTTCAACATCCACAAATCAATGTGATACATCATATTAACAAAAAGGATAAAAGTCATGTAATCATCCCAATAGATGCAGAAAAGGCATTTGACAAAATTAAACATCCATTTATGATAAAAAACAAAAACTAACAAAGCAGATGTATCAGGAACATACCTCAACATAATAAAGGTCATACGTGACAAGTCCACAGCTAACATCATACTCAACAGTGAAAAATGGAAAACTTTTCCTCTAAGACCAGGAACAAGACAAAGATACCCATTGTCACCCCAAGGAGACTACCCCACTCAACACTTATTCAACGTAGTGCTGACGTCCTAGCCACAGCAATTAGGCAAGGAAAAGAAATAAAAGGTCTCCAAATTGGAAAAGTGGTAGAACTGTCACTATTTTCAGGTGACATATTATACATAGAAAACTACATACTCCATCAAAAAAAACTCTTAGAACAAGTATATGTATTCAGTAATGCTACAGGAAACAAAACAATACAAAAATTGTTGCATTTTATAAACTAATAATGAACTATCAAAAAAGAAATTAACAATTGCATCAAAAAATATAATACTTAGGAATAAATTTACCAAGGATGTGAAAGAACTGTATACTGAAAACAAGACATCAAGTAAAGCAATTGAAGATAACACAAATAAATGGATCAGAAGAATTAATATTGTTAAAATGTCCATACTACCAAAAGCAATTTACAGATTCAATGCAATCCCCATCAAAATTCCAATAGAATTTTTCACAGAAATACAACAATATTAAAATTTGTATGAAACCACACACACACACACACAAAATTTGTGAAGCAATCTTGAGAAAGAAGAACAAAGCTTGAGACATCATGCTCCCTGATTTCAAGC
>JAQQAC010004778.1:14603672-14632979 GCA_029783875.1 Phataginus tricuspis | reverse complement strand
ATTAATGACTTGGTTGTAAGACCTGAAATCGTAAAACTCCTAGAAGAAAACGTAGGTAGTAAATTCCTTGATATAGTTCTTGGCAATGAATTTTTTAATCTGACACCAGAAGAAAACCAACAGAAACAAAAATAAACAAGTGGAACTACATCAAACTAAAAAGCTTCTGCATAACATAGCAAAATAAACCATTAAGAAAATTAAAAGGCAGCCTACAGAATGGCATAAAATATTTGCAAATCATATATCTGATAAGAGGTTAATATTCAATATAAAAAATTCATACAACTCAAGAGAAGAAAAAAACAATCCAGTTAAAAAATGATGGGCAGAGGATCTGAATAGACATTATTCCAAAAAAGACATACAGATGTCCAACAGACACATGAAAAGATGTTAAACATCACTAATCATCAGGGAAATGTAAATCAAAACCACAATGAGATATCATCTCATACCTGTTAGAATGTCTATTATCAAAAAGACAAGAAATAACAAATGTTTGAGAGGATGTGAAGGCAAAGGAATATTTGTGCATTGTTGGTGGGAATGTAAATTGATGCAGCCACTATGGAAAACAATATGGAGGTTCCTCAAAAGTTGAAAATAAAACTACTATATACTCCAGCAATTTCACTACTAGGTATTTATCTAAAGAAAATCAAACACTAACTTCAAAAGATATATACACCCCTATGTTCATTGCAGCACTTTTTACAATAACTAATATATGGAAACAACCTAAATGTCCATAGATGAATGAATAACTTAAAACATTGTGATATAAATATATACAATGAAATATTATTCAGCCATAAAACAGATGAAATCTTGTCATTTACAACAACATGGATGTACATCAAGGGCATTACTAAATAACAAGTTAGAGAAAAATAAATACCATATTCTCTCTCTTATATGTGGAATATTAAAAAGACAAACAAATAAAAATACAAGCTTATAGGTTGTGGTCTCTAAATACCAAAACACAAAAACAAAAATAAGACAAAAAAGACCGTTTTTCAAAGTGGCTGTGCCATCTTACATTCCAACAGCAATGTTTTAGTTTTCTCTGCATCTTCTCCAACACTTGTTATTTCTTTTTTTAAAAAAAAATTATGGCCATTCTAGTGTGTGTGAAGTGGTATCTTCATGATTTCAATTTATATTTCCCTAATGAATAATTTTATTGCACATCTTTTCAGTTGCTTATTAGCTACTCATATATCTTCTTGGTGAAATATCAACTCAAAAAATTTTCCCAGTCTTTTAATTGGGTTATTTGTCTTCTTTTCAAGTTGTAAGAGTTACTTATATATTCTGGATATGAATCTCTTATTAGATATATGATTGTAACTATACTTTCCAGTCTATTGGCTTGTATTTCTACTTTCTTAATGATGTCTTTTGAAGCATAAGTATTTTTCATTGTAATGAATCCCCATTAATTATTTTTTTCTTCATATGTATGCTTTTGTTGTTATGGGTAAGAACTAGTTGTCTAGGCCAAAGTTGCAAAGATTTTCTTCTGGAAGTTTTAAAGTGTTCTTACAGTTTCAGTTCTGAGTAATTTTTGTTTATGCTGTGAGGAAAGTGTCTAAATTCTTAGTTTTCCCTATAGGTATCCAATTTCCCAGCAGTATTCATTAAAAAAGACTATCTTGTTCATTAAATTGCTTTGGTATCTTGTCAAAAATACATTGAAATAAATGTAAAGGTTTATTTCTAGACTCTCCATTGTTTTCCACTGAGGTGTGGTGCCTCTTCTATATAGTAATACACTATCTCAGTTACTGTAGGTTTATATTAAGTTTAAACTTTGATAGTCTAAGTCCTCCATTTTTGGTTTGTTTGTTTCAAAATCATTTTGACTATTTTTGGCCCTTTGCATTTCAATATATATTTTAAAATCAAGTTCTACCCAAAGTCTGTTGGGATTTTGATAACGGATCGTACTGATAGAGGTTTACGTCTCATAGGATATTTTTGCAGGGATTGTGTTGAATATTAGATCAATTTTATGGTATCACTGTCTTCACAGTATTGAGTCTTCTAATCCATGAACACTGTATGTTATGGCTTATTTAGATGTTTACTTTTTCTCAGCAATGATTTGTAGTTTTCAGTGTGTACATCTTATATTTCATTTGTCAGATTTCTTCTCAGCTTTTTATGCTATTATGAATTGAATTGTCTTAATTCATTTTTACATTGTTCATTACTATCATATAGAAATACAATTGACATTTGTGTTTTGATCTTGTATTCTATGACTTTTCTGAACTCATATTTTCTAGTACTGTTTTTTGGTGGGTTTCTTGACTTTTCAAAGTGGCTGTGCCATCTTACATTCCCACCAGCAATGTTTCAGTTTCAAACTGAAACACTCAGGTCAAACAATCTATGAATAAAGATGGATTCCTTTTTTTCCAAATGTCTTCAACTTTTTTCCTGCTTTATTGCAATGGATAGAACAAGTACAATGTTTGAGAGAAATAGTGAAAGAACCATCCTTATTTTGTAGAGAGAAAGCATTCAGTCTTTTGCCCTTAAATTGGATGTTATCTATAGGTTTTCCATATATTTTTTTCCTTCTAGTCCTAATTTGTTGAGAGTTTTTCTCATGAATAGGTATTGGAATTTGTCAAATACTTTTTCTGATTCTATTTAGGTAATTATGTGCTTTTGTTATTTATTCTACTAATAATTGATGTATTACATTAATTGATTTTCAAATGTTAAAATAATTTTGCATTCCTGGGACAAGCCCCATTTGGCCATGGTGTATAATCCTTTTTATATATTTCTGGATTTAATTTGTGAATGTTTCCTTAAGGATTTTTGTGCCTATATTCATGATGGGTATTACTCTGTAGTTTTCTTTTGATTTTGTTTTGACTTTCAAATCAGGTTAATACTGATCTCAGGATGAAAGAGAAGTGTTCCTTCCTCTTCTAACTCCCAAAAGAGTTTGAAAATTTGGCATTATCTCTTATTTAAATATCTACTAGACTTTATCAGCAAAGCCAGCTGGGCTCAACTTTTCCTTTTTGGTATTTCATTTACTAACTCAGTTTCTTTATTTCTTATAGATTCATTCAGATTTCTACTTCTTGAGTCCATTTTGGTAATATGAGTCTTTCTAAGAATTTTTTCATTTCATCTAAGTTCTCTCGTTTGTTGGCATACGCATGGTTATAGTATTCTTTTGTAATCCTTTCAATTTCTGTTAGGACATTAGTGATTTCATTGATATCTGCTCTAATCTTTAGTATTTCCTCCCTTCTGCTTGTTTTTTGTTTCCTTCCTCTTTCTAGTATCTTTATACAATTTTTTATTAACGTATTATTGATATACACTCTTATGAAGGTTTCACATGAAAAACAATGTGGTGACTATATTCACCCATATTATTGAGTCCCCCATATACCCCATTGCAGTCACTGTCCATCAATTTAGTAAGATGCCACAGAGTCACTTCTTGTCTTCTCTATGCTACACTGTCTTCCCCATGATTCCCCCTACACCATGTGTACTAATCATAATACCCCTCGGTCCTCTTCTCCCTCCCTCCCAACCTCCCCCCACCCCATCCCTTTGGTAACCGCTAGTCCCTTCTTGGAGTTTGTGAGTCTGCTCTGTTTTGTTCCTTCAGTTATGCTTCATTGTTATATTACACAGACGAGGAAAATCATTTGGCACTTGTCTTTCTCTGCCTGGCTTATTTCACTGAGCATAATACCCTCTAGCTCCATCCATGCTGTTGCAAATGGTAGGATTTGTTTCTTTCTTATGGCTGAATAGTATTCCATTGTATATATGTACCACCTCTTCTTTATCCATTCACATAATGATGGACACTTAGGTTGCTTCCATATCTTGGCTACTGCAAATAGTGCTGTGATAAACATAGGGGTGCATAAGTCTTTTTGCATCTCAGAACTGGTATTCTTTGGATAAATTCCTAGGAGTGGAATTCCCGGGTCAGATGGTATTTCTATTTTTAGTTTTTTGAGAAACATCCATATCACTTTCCACGATGGTTGAACTAGTTTACATTCCCACCAGCAGTGTAGGAGGGTTCCCCTTCTTCCGCATCTTCACAAGCATTTGTTGTTCTTAACTCTTTTCAATGCTTGCCATCCTAACTGGTGAGAGGTGATATCTCACTGTAGTTTTAATTTGAATTTCCCTGACAATTAGCTATGTGGAGTATCTTTTCATGTTCCTTTTCACCATCTGAATTTCTTCTTTGGAGAATTGTCTGTTCATATCCTATGTACATATTTTAATCAGGTTATGTGCTTTTTGGTTGTTGAGGCATGTGAGTTCTTTATATATTTTGGATGTTAACCCCTTGTCAGATGTATCATTTACAAATATATTCTCCCATACTGTAGGGTGCCTTTTTGTTCTGCTGATAGTATCCTTTGCTGTACAGAAGCTTTTTAGTTTGATGTAGTCCCATTTGTTCATTTTTGCTTTCGTTTCCCTTGCCCGAGGAGATATGTTCAGGAAAAAGTTGCTCATGTTTATATTCAGGAGATTTTTGCCTGTTTTCTTCTAAGACTTTTATGGTTTCATGACTTACATTCAGGTCTTTGGTCCATTTCGAATATACTTTTGTGTATGGGGTTAGATTATAATGCGGTTTCATTCTCTTGCATAAAGCTGTCCATTTTTGTCAACACCAGTTGTTGAAGAGGTTGTCATTTCCCCATTGTATGTCCATGGCTCCTTTACCGTATAAAAAGTGACCATATATGCTTGGGTTTTTATCTGGGCTTCCTAGTCTGTTCCATTGGTCTATGGGTCTGTTCTTGTGCCAGTATCAAATTGTCTTGATTATTGTGGCTTTGTAGTAGAGCTTGAAGTCAGGGAGTGTAATCCCCCCAGCTTTATTCTTCCTTCTCAGGATTGCTTTGGCTATCCGGAGTCTTTTGCGGTTCCATATAAATTTTAGAACTATTTGCTCTAGTCCGTTGAAGAATGCTGTTGGTATTTTGATTGGGATTGCATTGAATCTGTATATTGCTTTAAGCAGGATGGCCATTTTGACAGTATTAATCCTTCCTATCCATGAACATGGGATGTATTTCCATTTATTGTATGGTCTTTAATTTCTTTCATGAGTGTCTTGTAGTTTTCAGAGTACAGATCTTTCACTTCCTTGGTTAGGTTTATTCCTAGGTGTTTTATTCTTTTTGATGCAATTGTTAATGGAATTGTTTTCCTGATTTCTCTTTCTGCGAGTTCATCATTAGTGTATAGGAATACAACAGATTTCTGTGTATTAATTTTGTATCCTGAAACTTTGCTGAATTCAAATACTGGATCTAGTAGTTTGGGAGTGGATTATTTAGGGTTTTTTATGTACAATATCATGCCATAGGAAAACAGTGACAGTTTTAACTTCTTCTTTACCAATCTGGATGCCTTTTATTTCTTTGTGTTGTCTGATTGCTGTGGCTAGGACCTCCAGTACTCTGTTGAATAACAGTGAGAGTGTGGGCATCCTTGTCTTGTTCCCAATCTTAGGTGAAAAGCTTTCAACTTCTTGCTGTTATGTATAATGTTGGCTGTGGGTTTGTCATATATGGCCTTTATTATGTTGAGGTACTTGCCCTCTATACCCATTTTGTTGAGAGTTTTTATCATGAATGGATGTTGAATTTTGTCGAATGCTTTTTTGGCATCTATGGAGATGATCATGTGGTTTTTGTCCTTCTTTTTGTTGATGTAGTGGATGATGTTGATGGATTTTTGAATGTTGTACCATCCTTGCATCCCTGGAATAAATCCTACTTGATCATGATGGATGATCTTCTTGATGTGTTTTTGAATTCAGTTTGCTAATATTTTATTGGGTATTTTTGCATCTGTGTTCATCAGGGATATTGGTCTGTAATTTTCTTTTTTTGGTGGTGTCTTTGCCTGATTTTGGTATTAGGGTGATGCTGGTCTCATAGAATGAGTTTTGAAGTATTCTCTCCTCTTCTACTTTTTGGAAAACTTTAAGGAGAATGGATATTAGGAGTTTGATAAAATTCAGCGGTGAAGCCATCTGGTCCTGGTGTTTTGCTCTTAAGTAGTTTTTTGATTACCAATTCAATACTGTTGCTAGTAATTGGCCTGTTCATATTTTCTGTTTCTTTATGGGTCAGCCTTGGAAGGTTGTATTTTTCTAGAAAGTTGTCCACTTCTAGGTTATCCAATTTGTTAGCATATAATTTTTCATAGTATTCTCTAATAATTCTTTGTATTTCTGTGGTGTCCATAGTGATTTTTCCTTTCTCATTTCTGATTCTGTTTATGTGTGTAGACTCTCCTTTTTTCTTGATAAGTCTGGCTATGGGTTTATCTATTTTGTTTATTTTCTTGAAGAACCAGTTCCTGCTTTCATTGATTCTTTCTGTTGTTTTATTCTTCTCAGTTTTATTTATTTCTGCTCTAGTCTTTATTATGTACCTCCTTCTACTGACTTTGGGCCTCCTTTGTTTTTCCTTTTCTAGTTTCATTAATTGTGAGTTTAAACTGTTCATATGGGACTGTTCTTTCCTGAGGTAGGCCTGTATTTCAATATACTTCCCTCTTATCATGGCCTTTGCTGATTTTGTGGTGTTGAGTTACTGTTGTCATTTGTCTCCATATATTGCTTGATTTCTCTTTTTATTTGGTCATTGATCCATTGATTATTTAGGAGCATGTTGTTAAGCCTCCATGTGTTTGTGGGATTTTTCATTTTCTTTCAGTAATTTATTTCTAGTTTCATACCTTTGTCATCTGAGAGGCTGGTTGGTACAATTTCAATCTTTTCTAATTTACTGAGGCTCTTTTTGTGGCCTATTATATGATCTATTCTTGAAAATGTTCCATGTGCACTTGAGAAGAATGTGTAACCTGCTGCTTTTGGGTGGAGTGTTCTGTAGATGTCTGTTAGGTCCGTCTGTTCTAATGTGTTGTTCAGTGCCTCTGTCTAGTTACTATTTTCTGTCTGGTTGATCTGTCCTTTGAAGTGAGTGGTGTATTTAAGTCTCCTTGAATTAATGCATTGCATTCTATTTCCCCTTTTAGTTCTGTTAGTATTTGTTTCACATATGTAGGTGTTCATGTGTTGGATGCATAGATATTTATAATGGTTATATCCTGTTGTTGGAATGACTCCTTTATCATTATGTAATGTCCTTCTTTGTCTCTTGTGACTTTATATTTTGTGTGATACAAGTACTGCAACTCCTGCTTTTTTCTCCCTATTAGTTGCATGAAATATCTTTTTCCATCCCTTCACTTTTAGTCTGTGTATCTTTGGGTTTGAAGTGAGTCTCTTGTAGTCAGCATACAGATGGGTCTACATTTTTTTTATCCATTCTGTGACTCTGTGTCTTTTGATTGGTGCATTCTGACCACTTACATTTAGGGTGATTATTGATAGGTATGTTCTTATTGCCATTGTAGGCTTTAGATTCGTGGTTACCAAAGGTTCACCTCTTTCTAGTTTTTTATGGTAGAAATTCATAATTAATTTGAGGCCATTCTTCTTTCCAACTATAGATTTATAAAGCTCCAAGCTTTCCTCTAAGTTTAGCTTCATCCATAAATTTTCATATATTTTTCTATCATTTTCATTCACTTCAAGATATTTTCTAATTTCAATCATAATTTCTTCTTTACCCATGAGCTATTTAAAACTGTTTGCAGGTTTCCCAGTTTTCTTTCCACTGTTGTTTTCCATTGTTATTTAATACATTGGGATCAGAGACCACACTTTTTATTATTTTAATCCTTTTAAATATGTTAATAATTTTATGACCTAGTATATATGATCCATCCTAGAAAATGTGTCATTTGCACATGAGAAGAATGCGTATTTTGCTGTCATTGGATGAAATTTTCTATAGGCATCTGTTAGGTCAAGGTAAGTGATAGTGCTGTTCAAATCTATACCCTTGCTGATTTTCTGTTTAGCTCTTTTATTAGCTATTGATACTGACATATTAAAATCTATTATTCTTGAATTGTTTATTTCATCTTTCAGCTCTGTCAATTTTTGCTTAATGCATTTTGGGGCTCTGTTTTAGGTGTGCATGCACTTAAAATTATTAAATCTTTCTGATCAATTAATCCTTGAATCCCTATGACATGTTCCTGGTTCTCTCTAGTCATATTTCTAATCTTTAATTATTTCAATCTGTTACTGTTAGTGGTTGCATGTATATCTTTTCCCATCATTTTACTTTCACTTTACTTGAATTTAAAGTCTGTCTCTAGTTATAGCAAGCATATGTTTGAATCTTAGTTTTTTTTCTGATCAGGTATGATTATTTCTGCCTTTTGATTGGATTGTTTAGTTAATTTACATGTTAATAGAACTGTTGAGATTAGTAGATTTACATCAGCCATTTTGCTATTTTGTTTTTTTCTTTCTTCTTTTCAATTGCCTTTTTTGTTAAATAGATACATTTCATTCTTTTATCTTATTAAACTATATATCATTTTAGTTTTCAGCAGTTTCTTTAGGAATTACATATGCATCTTAATTTATTACATTCTGCTTCAGATTAATACAACTTAATTCAGGCAAAATATAGTAATTTGCCCCATTATTGCTCCATTCCCTCCTCCCTCTTTTATGCTATTGTTACCATATATATAGTACCTATATATGTTATAAACTCAAAGATACAATGTCACAATTATTCCTTTTTTTAAAGAAGTTAAGAGAAGAAAAGAGAAAGAGGTACATTTACACAGTCTTTTATGTTAGCTTACTGCTTTATTTCTCTTCCTTTCTTCATATGGATTTGAATTACCATCTGTTACTGTTCCCTTTCATCTGGGAGGCCATCCTTCAGTATTGCTTCTAAGGCAGTTCTGCTAGCAACAAATTCTTTCAGTCATTGTTTCTCAAGAAACAGTGTTCTTTTCTTAAAATTACATAGGAATAAAGAAAGCTAGTCTCCATAATGTTTAGCTGGATGGAAATTAACTTTATCTATATATTAGTTTAATTCACAACTATATCTATACAAAACACTTTCAGTATGTAACGGGTGGTAAAAAACAAAGACACAAGATTAGTTGTTTAAGTAAATATTTTGAAGTGGATATTTTGATTAAAATTACAGAGCTTATTTAGTTATTTGACCAAAACATGTGATTCTCAGAACCTCAATAAGTGCACCAATCTCATCTGGTGGCAATTTAATCAAATTTCAACTAAGTTCCCCAGAGACATTCTATATAGAGGGACCTACTGATGATATGACAATGTCATTTCACAATATCTTTAAGAGGACCAACTTTTAGCTTTGTTTGCTTCTCAGATCCTAAATGAGAGAAAACAAAAACTAACAATAATAAAAATAAGTGTAACTCAGAAATTCAACTGGAAAAATTAGAAAAGGTAAGAAAAATAAAATTAAAATAATTAATAAAAATTAGAATATTAAACTGGTGATCTTGTTTATTTTAAAAGGTGTGTGTGTGTGTGTGTGTGTGTGTGTGTGTATGTGTGTTTTGTAAATTCAGGAATAATCCACATGAACCATGTAGTCCACTTTATGGGAATTACCCATATTACACATGCTGGATGGATTCATTGTTTATTAAAAAAATCTGTTAGTTTTACTTCCTAAAGTTCATTTTTCCTTGTGCTGTCATATAATAGTTCATCTTCAATAAGTATCTGTAACGTGGGACAAGGGCCTCCAGGGACTTGGCTCGTAATTTATAACAATAATGGAAATGGCATGCTTAGTAGTGATAGCCATGGGACCCCTGCATATTTGGAGGGAAGGAGAAGTTATATCATCCATGAAAAGGCTAATGAGATAGGCAGATCTCAGGACAAAATGATCTTTTTGTCCTGGCCTTAGACCTTGTTCCACCAGTAAGATTCGTGTCTGAAGCATAATGATTCCAGCATGCTCTTTGTGAGTATGAGATTATATGACATACGGGGAGAAGTCAGAAGTCAGAACTTCCACCAGTAAACACCAACTTAATTGGATGCTTTAATTATGTCACCGTCACTCCCAGGACATATCCCTTTGGATAGTTCAAAGACTGGTTTTCAGTTACAATCTGTCTCTGGTCCCCAACTTTCAATACAGTCTTTCAGACAGATAACCATTGTCTTCTGCTATTTAGGAAATAGTTGCATATTTGGCAATTGGGCATATAGTTCTGAGGCTCAACAGATTGCAGGGAAAGAGACAGAGATTGTCTCAACCAGGCTGGCCTGTTTTACAGGCAGTTCTGACCCCCTTCCTCCTCTTTGCTCAGCAGCTGGGAATCAGCCATCATGAAGCAGGTGGGACAGAAAGATGCTATTGGTGCTCTACTAGCCAGCAATTATTCCCCTTCACATCCAGATGTTGCAGCAGTACAGGAATGTTTTAAGTGACCAGAGAATCTGTTACTGTTTCAAGTTTTTCTGAAACCTTAGGATCTTAAATTTAGAGCCCTTCTCCAAGCTAGCAGGATGCTAGCTGGCAGGACACAGGAACTAATCAGAGAGAAGGGGCATTTGGAATACATTAGAAATTCAATATCAGCTTTGTAAAGTTGTTAATAATCAGCCACAGCTTTTTTCTCTGTCCCTGCAGCTAGTGACATGAAAGTGATTAGGTTTCTAAAAAACAGATTAAGCTTACTAAATGTATTAAGTAACAAAGTTTTTAATCAACAGTTTATTGATTCCAGCAGGACAGTTGTGAAAGCAAAGAGCTCTGGATGCTGGTAGAATGGATTTGGAGGCCAGTTCACTGCTACTTTTAAAAAATCAAAGTAATAGATATTTTAGAGCATATTATCTTTTTTCCTTTGATAGTAACTCCAAGACAAAGAAGAAAGTGATCATGTTACTCAAAATAATATTCTAATATAAAACCAGTTTTGTGCCTCTCTTTCTTCCCTCTTTTCAGATTTACATTTTAGATAGACGAGGTTAATAATGTGTCACTTTTAAAATCAGTACCCAATAAGCCAATTTCTTGAGATTTCCAGTTTAAAGTAATATCCCTGAGGCCACCTATCAAAATAACTGAAAATTCAGAAATACAAAAATTTGCAACCATATTAAAAATGGTAATGTCCGAAAGAGAAATCCTGGCTTTTCCACATGAAACATAAGCCTCCTGCGCACAGACAGGATATATAGGGCTGTACCAATCAGAAGACAGGGCACCCATTCCTCAATTGGGAGGTTGTTACCTTTTGAGTCATTCCTAATGCTGGTGGCCGTGTGTAATCCTGTCCCCGTGTCTGCATCCATTCTGGGATGGCAATTGACAACGAGGTGGGAACAAGAGGAAACTGGTGCTTCACTGCACTACCTGACGTAAGGTAAGGACAGAAGCTATTTACCCACCAGCCAGAGGGGCTCCGGAGAGAAAGGGCAGAGAAGAGGCAGGAGAAGAAATATAATCAAAGTAGAACTTTCCAAGGCTGAAAAGTTACAAATTTACAGAGACATGAATTTTCAGATTAAAAGGACTATAGATAGTGAGGAAGGCTGAAATATAGGCATCCTCATCTGTTTTTGAAACAAAGAAACTAAGAAGTGTTGTTTTCAATCGCAGTTCCTTCCTGAGGGTGGAATTATGGGGATCTATCATTGTCTATATTTCTATGTTATTCAGTTTTTATTTTGGCAGTGATAGTATTACCTAAAGATTTGAAATATTTCTATTTAAATATAACTAACCATTTGCTCTAACCAAGAAAGGAAGGAGATGTGGAGGTCAAAAGCGAAGGAGATTATAGCCTAAAAGCTTACTAAGGGACACAGAAGTAAAACAGTAAATGTACACAGAGAGGGGTTCTTTTTTGCAAAAGTGCAAAAGAAAATGTAAATGTAAAAATTGATTTTCAAAGAGAAAGTGTGTGAAGTAGTAAAACATCCCAGATGATATAAACTTTCTGAAAATGCATTAAAAAAGGAAAGCAGGAAGAAAACCTATTAAAATGCTTAATTTCTCATCTTTTATAAGAAAGCAAAAATCCCCATCATCACACTGTGACAATTAGAGAAGTATAGAATAGATACTGATAATTTTAAAAGGTTATAGTGCAATATACAATATATATCCTTTCTAAACGCTGAGTAAGATTAAAACGACAAAAGTCCATGTAGATAAAGACATAAATGAAAGGAAATAACAAGAAAAGAATATCATACAAGAAGGTTACAAGGTAAGACAATACTGTTTTAATCATCAGTGAAACATTTTAAACTTAATACTGTTTTTTAGCCTTGTAGTTCATGACCTCCCAGGAAACTTGACTTATTTAATTATTCTCTTTTTAAGACACCTTTTCCCCTTGACTTTAATGGTACCACATTTTCCTGAGAATTCTCCTTCTTTTCATGATATATTTTCTCCCTACAAGCTTAAACTTTAATATCCAGACTTTAAATATTGGGATTCCCCAGGGTTTAGACCTAAGCCTAGTTTCAACTCTATAAATGCTGTGAAGTCCAAGGCCTAAACACCTAACCTCTTCAGCTGCCATCTCCATGACAGGGACCCCTACTTTTCATGCTAGAACTAATCTTTCTTTTGAGCTGCAGATCCACATATCCCTCCGCCCAGTTATCTTCTTTGAGAAGGTCCTGAAGCCACTTCATACTTCATGTTTCTGACACTGAAAACTGCTCTTCTTCCAAGTCTTCCCTATCTCTGTGAATGCCATCACCAGCCACACGTCTGCTTAAGCCAGAAACCCAAGCCGTCTTGATGATCCCTACCGTACCTAGACTCTCCCCCATATGGCCGCTGCCACCAGCACCGTCATCGCTTCTCACAGGGGCTTTGGCCACAACCTAGTTTTCAGGTTTTTTTACTTCCAATCAGATCCTACTCCAAACAGATCTCCACGCTGCAGCTGGAGCAATCTTTTGAAACACAAGTCTCATAAATTAGTGACACTTAAAACCCTTCAGTGACTTTCCTAATCCTTTTAGGACAAAGCCACATCTTAAAACAGCCTCCAAAGCCTCATTATTCTGTTGCTTCCTATTCTTGCTACCATCTTCTTTTTTCCTACCTCCCCCATCTATGCTAGCCTCTCATAGACAATAAGGGTCTTGTACCCCCCTGACACTGGGCCTTTGTATATGCTGTTTCCTCTGTCTAGAATATACTTCTTTCTTTTTTTCTTCATTAGTTATCATTCATGTTGCAAATGAAAAGTCATTTCTCAGAGAAAACCTCTCTAACCCATAGGCTAGTGCAAGTCACAGATACACATCCACATACAGCACCTCTATTTTCCCATCAAAACATTCATTTCCATCTTAATTATATACATGTTTATATGCTTTTGAATAGTGTCTCTCTTCCCCCTCTGGACTGCAAGACCCATGTGGGCAAGGATTGTATTTAGTGTATCTCAAACATCTAGGAAAGTGCCTGACATACATTATGAATAAATTCTTGCTAAATAAATTTATCTATGTATTTTATATATTCCTTGAACCATTCATTCATTTAGGAAACGCTTTTGTGTTCCTTTGAAAAATAGTGTAGGAACTTGGAATCCGCGTATTTCTAAAAATGTCGTCAGCAGATTATGCTTCTGAAATAAAGTGTCTTTTTCACCCAAAACTGTGTTTTCACAAAGGCAAATGAATTTTATTTTAAGTGGCTCTCTTCTCTCTGGAATTAGAGCAAACAACAGCTGGAATATGCATGAAGTCCTCTGGTCCATTTGTTTAGGGAGGGTAAACATCTGCCTTGAACAGCTTATTTCCATTTTACATTTGGGCCACTGCCTAAATGCTTTGTTTTCTAAACAGATGCCACAAATCAAAAGCTCTCATTATTTGGAGAGCTCCGTTTTTACATTTACATTGGAGACCAATATGAAGTTCCCTATAGCTATCTCTGAAAAGAAGTTTGCAAATTCACTTTTGCAAAAATGGAGGCTACATCAAGAATTTGCTGCTGTTACCAAATGCATTAAACTCTGTCTTTAGATATTGCTTATTATCCAAATATAAATAATGAAATCCAGATTTGGATTTGAAAAGTGGAGTTTGTATAACTCTCTGTGAGAGCCATTTTGGCAGTTACAGAATCTGTCCCTGACCAAACCTTTGGGAGGCATTTAAAAACTTAGAATATTTGAGAGAATACTGTGCTGTAATAGTACATTAGCTTGCTTCCCAGTTTGAAAGAAATTCATGATTGCTTTCAGGAACCATGAAGATAAAGGTAATAATTCCTATTACAGAAGAAGAAAGCACAGTTTTGTGGCATCCCTAAAAAAACTGAGGAATTTTTTTATTGGATGGGTGTGAGGTATTTCTACCAGGTGCCATCCTAGAAAACCTGATAAAATATTTAGCTTCACAACTGAGGGTAGAAGAATCAAACAGGAGCTACGAAAATAACTTTCACAACACAATTAGAAATGGTAAGGTATATTTTGTAATGAAAAGTTGTTTAAATATATAGATACATATATAATATATGCACTTACATTAAAATGTGTCATAACTATAATCAAGAATTGCCTCCAGGTTTATCATAGAGCTAAAATTACAAACTTTCAGAGCAAAATAATTTGAGGCTTTGCATTAAGCAAAGATTTCTCAGACAAGACGTCACAAGCACTTTGGCAATGTTCAAAATTCTGTTCTTTGAAAGATACTGTGAAAACAATGGAAAGACAAGCCACAGGCTGGGAAAACTTATTTACAAATCACATATCTGATCAAAGATTTACATCTAGATAATATATAGAGCTCTCAAAACTCATAATAAGAAGTAAACAACCCAATAAAGATGGGAAAAAAATATTTAAAGACATTACACTCAAGAAAAACTACAGATAGAAAACACACCTGAACAGATGATCAACATCCTTAGTTAAGGAGATGCAAAGTGAAAACAATGAAAAACCACTATAAACATGTTATAATGACTGAAATAAAGTGGACTGGTCACACCAAGCATTGGTCAGGATGGGCAGCCACTGGAATGCTCATGCACTGTGGGGAATGTGAAATGCTCCAGCCACTTTGGAAGAGCAGCTTGACAGTTTCTTAAAACTTAAATATATACTAACCATTCTACCCTAGTTATTTATCTGAGAGAAGTATAAAGTACTTGACCATACAAAGACTTGCCAATGAAGAGTCATGGAAGCTTTATTCTTGCTGGTCAAAAACAAGAAACCACCCAGGAAAGAAAGGAACAGAGAAGAACCACAAAAATAACTGGAAGACAATGAACCAAGTGGCAATAAATACATATCTCTTAACAATTATCTTAAATGTAAATACAACAGATGCTCCAGTCAAAAGACTTGGGAGGCTGAATGGATCAAAAATTTTAAAAAGACCCATCTATATACCATCTATTTACTGCCTTCAAGAGACTAACTTCAGATTTAAAGATACACATGGACTGAAAATGAAGGGATGGAAAAAGATATTAAAACAGAATATGAATGCAAATTGAAATGTAAAGAAAGCTGGAGTAGCAATCAGACAAAATAGGCTTTTAAACACAGAGTGTAACAAAAGACCGAGATGAGCATCACATAATGATGAAGGGGTCAATCCAAGAAGAGGATGTAACATCCGTAAATATTTACACACCCAACATAGGAGCACCTAAATATATAAAGCAAATATTAACAGACATCAAGGGAGAAATTGGTAGTAATGTAATAATAGTAGGGAACTTTAACACCCTCCCTAAATAAGTGGATAGATCATTCAGACAGAAAATCATTAAGGAAACATAGGCCTTACACAACACATGAGGCCACGTGGACTTAATAGATAGATACAGAACATTCCATCCCAAAATTGCAGAATACACATTCTTTTCAAATGCACATGGATCATTCTCCAGGACAGATCACCTGTTTCGCCACAAAATAAGTCTCAATAAATTCAAGAAGGTTGAAATCATATCAAGCATCTTTTCCAAGGACAACAACATGAAACTAGAAACTAATTACAGGAAGGGAACTGGAAAAAAAACACAAATATGTGGAGACTAAACAACACGCTACCACACAGCCAAACAGTCAACAAAGAAATCAAAGAGGAAATTAGAAACTACCTGGAGACAATTGAAAATGAAAACCCAACTTTCCAAATGTATCTTGATGGTGTTGCTTCCATGGGTGTATTCATATGCTAAATTTTATCAAATTTTACACTTTATAACATGTGGTTTATTGTATGTCAGATATACCTCAATAAACCTGCTTTTAAAATGTATGAACACCTAAAAAAGATAAAAAGAGATACATTCTCATGAGAAAGGATGTCTTAAAATATATATGTAATATGTTCAAATCTTTTTCAATGATCAAAAAAGCAAACTGAAACGATATACATGTAATATATATAAATATAAATACATATTTATATGAATTAAAATTTTTAAAATATATATGTGTGTGTGTAATGTTCTCAGAGTAATACAACTGTAATGATGGGGAACAGATCGGAGGCTGCCATTAGTTTCAGTTGGAGGGGGAATGAGACATTCAAGAGGTAACATGAGGGAGTTTCTTTGCGTTGATGGGCGGTTCTGCATCCTGGTTGTGCTGGTAGTTATACAAATCTACACATATGGTAAAATTTCAGAGATATACCAAAAAAAACATATAAAAAGGGGTGAAATCCAAATGAAGTGTATAGTTTAGTTTAAATAGTATTGTACCCATGGCAATACTCCGGTTAGGACTATGTGCTATGGTCATACATGCCATCCCTGAGCGGAGCTCAGCAAACTGTTCATGAGAACTCTCTGTACTATTTTTGCAACTTCTGTGAGTTTTAAACCGCTTTGATATAAAACGATTATTAAAAAAGACATGACATAGTAGCTATCTCAGAGTAATCAAATTATTGGTAATTTCTATTTTCTACTTTATATTTCCTAATTTTCCAAATGTTTCCATGTACAGGTGTTACCCTTACAGGTCATTAAAATCGAATCCGCACGCACACCTCATTTTATTGAGTTTCACTTTGGGTGCTTCACAGATATTGCATTTTTTAGAAATGGAAGATTTCTGGCAACCTGGAGTCGAACAAGTCCATTGGCCCCATTTTTCCCACAGCATCTGCTCATTTCATGCCTGTGTGTCACATTGTGATAATCCTCATGATATTTCAAATTCTTTCATTGTCATATTTGTTACAATGATCTGTGGTCGGTGATGACGACTCGCTGAAAGATCAGATGATGGTTAGCATTTTTTAGCAATGAAGTCTTTTCTCATTAAAGCAGGCGCATTCTTTAGACCTATGCTAATGTACACTTACTAGACTACAGTTCAGCATAAACATAACTTTTACATGTAAAAATTTGGTTTTACAGAAACCCAAAATTTCACTTGACTCACTTTACTGCAGGATCTGCTTTACTCTGGAGCCAAACCTGCACTATCTCTGAGCTCTGTGTTTACTTTCCATATTTTCTGCTGGTTTCTATGGCATGTACTTATGGTGATGAGTTTCACAATTTTGTACATTCATTGCAAATGGTTATGAATGAAAAATAGTGATTGAGCAAGAGCAGGAAGGACCGTCACCCAGAAAGCCTATGACTGTGAATATTGCACCCCTTAGGGGAAGACAGATGATTCTACTTTTGTTGATATGAAGGATGGTTGGATTATTTTAGGAAAGATACTGTTCTTATTTGGAAATGTAAGCCAAGGGGTGGACTGTAGTGGGCATGTGTAATTTATGTCTACCCAACATCTCTGAACATGTGTCCTAGGTTTTGCTCAGTTTCCACATTCATTGATACACCTTCCTAAGATAGAATCCAGAAAACTCACATCTTCACATTTCCTTGTAGCAAGGACACAGACATGGGGTCTAGGTTTTACCAGTTAGAATCATCCATAAGATATCTGGATTTAGGAGTATCAGGAATCAAAAGGCATGCGTGCATGCATCCATCTACCAGCAGGCATGATAGCAGGGATGTCCATTCAGGGTGACAATGTCAGAGCTTTTGCATTCACTGGAGTTATACATTCTAAATAGAGAAGGGCTTTGGTGTCCTGGAGATTCTCTAAACTACTTAGCCTTTAATAGATACTTCTGCTTAAACAAATTTAGAGGATTATTTTGTGTACACATAATTAACCTGAATTATGTATTTGGTTGAAGAATATACTCTTAAGAGCAGAATGTGCGATAGTTGCAATATAATGCATCTCTCGTGTTTTAAAAAATATGTGAGCAACAAAATATGCAAAAAAATGACACTTTTAAAACACTCATGGAATTTGGAGTGATATTATTTTACTGATTTTGTTGTGGTCTTCGTTAAAATTTCATTAGATAATTATAGATTCACATGGAGCTGTGTAAGCTGTGTATCATCTGATGCAGAGAGATCTCTTTACTCCTTACCCAGTTTCCCCTCATGATAACATTTTATAAAACTAAAGTACAATATCACAACCAGGGTACTGAAATCATATGTCAGGTAACCTTTGGTATTGGGTTTTCTTCCACTAAACATAACTTCCTGGATACCCAGGTTTTGTGCAAACCAATAGTCTTCTCTTTTAAATTGTTGAATAATATTTTATGGTAAAGATATACCAAATGTGTTTAATTATTCATCTGTTGAAGGACACCTGGTTTGTGCCCAGTAAAAGAATACTGCAAATAAAGCCGCTATGAACATCCACGTACATGGTTTTGTATTAAAAAAAATCAATTTTAATTTATCTGGGATAAATGCCCACTGATGTAATTGCTGGGTTGGATGATAATTCTGTTCAGTTTCTTGAGAAACAGTCAAATCATTTTGCAGAGTGACTATACCATTTTACATTTTTACCGGCAATATGTGAGTGACAGCATTTTCCCTCATACTTACCAGCATGTGATATTGTCACTATTTTTTATTTTAGGCATTTTGGTGTATCTCATTATGGTTTTAATGTTCATTTCCCTGATGGCTAATTATGCTGAACATCTTTTATATATTTGTTTGCCATCAGTGTATCCTACTCATGACTAGAGTCTGGTTCAAGTCACCATTATCTGTCACTGGATACGATTTCTCTTGAACTCGTCTCATATATCTGTGTCTTGTTACCTAAAATCCGTAACTCTACTTCCAGTAATGGCAGAGTAGCTAGTTGTAAATCAATCCCCCTTTCAATAATAACGAAAAAAGCCTGCCCCCCACCCACACACAAAATATGAAGAGATCTCTTGGAAGTCATGACAGAGTTACTGAGACAAGAGGTCTTGTGAAGGACTGTGATCTTAGAGGGAAGGGAAATGCAAAGATATGGGCCTAATATTAGTAATCAACTTCCCCTTCAAAATATTTGCTGATTCAAAGGTGGCAACTGTGAAGTGGAGAGCTAAGCAGAAAGCAATGATTCAAAAACCAAAACGAGACTCAATCTACTGTGGATGGGGAATGCCAGATGGAGTTCAGAGCCCACCAAGAAAGAGGAAGTCTGGTGAACAATGACTCATTTCACGGTGATTCTCACCAGAGCTTTTCCCAAAAAGTATGGGTGAACAAGAAATACACCACCCTTCACAAAGACTGAAGAACAGCCTCCTAGCAGTTGGACTTCTGGTTGGAGTAAGCTGGTCTGCCCCTGAACCTGTGGCCTGCTTTAAACAATACTTAAACCTATCTGAAATAAAGAACCCCCATCCAGACAAAAGCTTTAAAATATCTCTATAATTTGCTACTGCTCATTTTCTACCTTTAGAACCCCTTCTCAGCCTCACGTCTCAGCTCAAAAGTCACTTTCTCTTGACTCTTCTCTTAACTCGGCCTTATCCCAGATAGAATTGACTTTCAACTTCTCTGTGAGCTCACGGCAACTCAAGCAACTGTCATAGGCCCTGTGGTGATACCTGGCTCCCCTGCTGCTCTGTGAGTCCCTTGGAGGCTGGGAACCTGTGTGTATCTTTTACATAACCCGTAGCACCTAAAACAATATCTATGTCACTGTCTAAAAGACCCTTAGTGAATACTTTTTCAATGTGTAAATGGAGGGCAGGTAGAGAGAGAATATAGATGTCCAGACATACCAACAAGGAGACCAGCTATTGTCCCAGTGTCAAACATTATGATTGTGGACTGTGCAGAATACAGTATGACCCACACTCCGGGGTCAGGGGACAAAAATCCGACAACACTTTATGATATTCTCAAAATGATCTTCAAAATGAGGCCAAGTAAGAAAACCAACACCCCCCACAAACTCACTCTGACAGTCATTCCCCATATTTCCTTAAATTTGTTCCTATAAAATTTCTACAAGAAGGGTGTGGGTTTATCATTGCTTTACCAGTTAGGAAACTGAGGCCCAGACACTAACTAAGAGCACACAGTAAGAGACAGAACTCTCTGACCCATGTCGCCCTGACTCCAAAGCCCGTGTTTTTTTCTTTGCCACATTGTTTTCTGCCCTGGAACTGACTCTCCTTGAAAACTGACACCTCGCCCAGGCCACTGAAACTTCTTGAGTATCGGAAGCATATAAAACAATTCTTCATGGTTGCCTGTCTTGAATTGTGATACCATGATCCTCTTACAGACCGGTCGGTGTGAAATCAGATCCTGCCTGGGAGCGGGAAAAAGAACAGAAAGAGAAGACCGTCTCCAAGCTCAGCAAGACGCGAAAACTTACTGGAGTTCTGCACAGATCTGTTCAAAGTCTGGGTATATTCTGTCATTTGGCAAGAATTAAATGGAGCCTTGTGTCCTCGAAGATTATTCTGTTACCTTCAGGCTTAGGTTACCCATCATTATATTTAAGCTATGGGAAAAGGCAACACAGAGCTATGTTAAAGATGTAATAGGAAGCATATAATAAAGAACCCTCGTGTCAGAGAGATACACGTTTCCCACAGAGAACCGGTGCTGAATGAATGCTTTCTGCTTCTGTCTGCCATCCCCGAGGGGGACTCAGCCTCAGAAGCCTGAAGGGATGTGAAAAAGCAACCTTACCCCCATCTGGACAGATACAGGTGCTCCAGTCTTATTCATCCATGAGGCGATATGCAGAGGGGTGCAGGAAAAAGACAGTGGGGCTCAGAGCTGACCTTATCTTCTTAATCTTTACAAATTCCAGCAGACCCTGGGGAACCTGGGATTCCTAGACATTTTCCCTTCTCAAATTTCCTACTGGAAATCCCTCCAGCTGGCGGGATGCTAAAATAGGTACCATTTAGCTAGCTAATGAAGTCCAGATGCAATTGTTAGAAATATAATTGACACTTCAGACTTGGGATTTGCATTTCACTTTGTGCAGTTTTCGGCTGCCCTATGTGGCTGCCTGCTGGGAATGCTTCTGTTTTCCAGGTTCCTTTGCCCCAGCTGGAATTAAAAGGAGATGCTTGGTGTGCTAATGTCAGGTTATAATAATACTTATCTGTTATGCTGATTAAATAAAATAACATTTGTAAAGCAAAGTGCCAGACACACGGTGGGCACTGCCTAAATCATGCCATTATTTACAACCTGCCCGATAACTAACTTTTCCAGTCTGGTTTCTCAAGACCCTGTTCCTCCCCTAAGGCCCAGCCTTGCACACCTTACCGTCAATCTTTACTGAAATGGTCATTGTTCCCGGCAGACACTGGGTCCCTTCATACCTCCGTGACTTCCTCCATGCCTGCTGCAGAGAAGGCCACAGTGGTCCCAGGATTTACTTATTCTCTTGAGCAATAAGCTAGAGGGGCATGAAAGTCAGAGAATAGTCTACATGAACTTGGAACCTCTCTGAAATATTTAACCTTTTTGCTTTTGGACAGAGTTGACATTCAATCAATAGTTTTCAAGTGAATGAATATGTAAAGGAAGAGGGCTCAGAGTAATTCTGAAACATCGTATAGAAAAAAAAATCACCAAAGAGCCTTACTAAAATTACAGTCTCTGCAGTGTTTCCCCTTACATTAAGAGACAAGCCCCTTACCTTTATATGTAATATGTAGTGCGTGCGCACACACACACACATACACATATACAATAATTGATTAAATACTTAAATAATATAAGAACATAACTTTTTTTAAAGAATAGGGTACTAATGTATGATACTGCAGAGAAAGATACTGTCAATCTTGGCTAACGGCTTCCAATCCCATGGAGCTCAAAATAAGATCATAGGGGCTCTACCTTCCTTCTTTCCCCTATGTGTATGACAGAGGTTATACTAGGTACACAGTCTGAAAACAGCCATTCGTAAACAGCAATTATTTTTATTCAGAAACAATACAAGGACTCTTCTTGAACGGCAATGCACTGTGTATTGTTCACAACAACTCTATGGAGTCATATATATATATATATATATATATATATATGCCAATATATTGCAGGCACACACACTCACCAAATCCCCCAAGCAGGGAAACCCCCGAGAAGTTCAATAATTTGATGACGATCACAAAGCATGAGGTCAAGACCCCAACTGGCACTCCCTGATCCCGAGCCTGTGCTCTCAACCACAACACTCTACACTCCTTTCCAATGATGTTAAAAAGTGAGGCCAAGTGTGAAGAAGCCCCTGCTCCCCCTGTGAGATCTTCCATAGGTTTTAAAGTCAGAGACTCAACTACACAGGCCACCTTGAATTGGAAGCATAATTCAATGGTGGATTCTATTTTTGCATAGTCACATTCCCAGATTCATCTTGTTCTTGAAGTAAGTGCAGACGGCCCTTTTGTCTGTGTGCTCACTGGATTCTTAAGAAATGGGAAGGGGATTCCTCTGTACTAAGCTTACCATGTGCGAGGAACAGGGCTAGATGCCTAACATGCTGCATCTCATTCAATGTACTAAGAATGAGGGAAATTTTTGGTCTAGTAGGAACTACAAGAAAAAGCTTTCTCACTGTGCTATTCCCATGATTTGCCTGATTGTCCTTAATAACAGGAAAGGCATATTTTATTTATAAGGCCATCTATAAAGTATAACCATAACATCGCAAAGGAGGGCTCTGAGTTAAGGGCACACCCCCTTGCCCACCTGCATGCTATGCCAGAAGGTCCATAACTGAAGAATAAAGTCTTCGCTTTAGGGTTCTTATCCTCTGATAAAGTGCCAGCTCGCAGGTGCACAGCAGAGTGACCGTAGAAATGTGGTTCTTAGATTAGGATGTATGAGATTAGAAGGCCCCAACATGAAGTTTGGGTGGTACAGACCAGAGACTAAGAGAAGCTGTCACTGAGCATAGGGAAAGGTCCCGGGAGGTTTGGAAAGATCCTGCCTCACTTTGTAACATTTCTGAGGTTTGTTTCTGGTCAGTTGGAGGTAGTTACTCCATCTGTCCATCCTTGTTCTCTCCAGTTATCCCTGCTTACTGCCATGCTCTCTGCCCCGTAAGTAAGTTTGTGGATTGGATATGTAAGACCCCTTGGAGAGGTGTTTTGAAAACATGCATCTGTGGTCCTGCCCCCAGAATTTTGCATCCAGGCGTTCTGGAATGGGGCCTGGGAAGCAGGGTTCTCAAAGATTCTCCTCCGTGAGTCTGGGGCAGAGCCAGGTTCTCAGCCTCCGGTGATCTCACAAGGATTGGTCTAGAGAAACCTTGCCATCTTCCTCGAATCAGTCCTCAGAGTCAGTAAGCCATAAAATCTGCTTCTCTGGAAAGTGTATGTTGGCTTAGCGCACAGCGTAATCCTCAGATTCCCTTCAGCCTGTGGTTTTGCTGCATTTCTCCTGCCTTCCACCTGCGTGTCGCCCAGAGGCAGACATTGTGTGATCATTCAAGTGAGAAGCCTCTGGCTTGCTGGCCTTCGTCTCATCACGCCCCCTAGTAACTCAGCCACCCTGTACTCTTTACTCATTCAACCTCACCTTCTACACTTTATCCTAAGATGTCTCACATTTTCAACACAGGGTCAGGGTGAGAGACACTTGTGTCATTCTTTCAGTAAAAAATTTGGCATCTTCTCAAAGGGGAAAAGAAGCAGGTGTGAGAGTCTGCTAGGTCTTTGGGCTAGGTTCTCACAAAGACCATCTATTTTATTTTAAGTCTCCATCAAAAGAAAGCAATGCTTCTGTTCACCAAACTCCACGGGTCAGTGTATCCTGGAGCAAGAGTGGAAGATGATGGATTGTATCTCGGTGCTCAGGCACCCAGCAGAGTCTTAGCACTGGCTCTCACGGCAGACACAGTCCAGCTGCATACACCTTCCGTTTCCACACTCAGGGACATTCCCCTGGAGTTCAAAAAGGCCATGGTGCAATATTTAATCATGAAAATGAGCAAAATGCTGCGAATCAGGGCTTCTTTATTCGGAAACCTGGCTTACCACCGTACCCCTGCAGGAATCTCCCCATATCATCTGCTTGGCCTCCTAAGTAACTACTAGCTTCCTGATACCCTTAAGCATTAGAAAGCTGGCCACTTGGCAGGCTCAGAAGACCTATCCCTCCACAAATACTCCAAACTCACCAGCCTTCCCCCATTTTATTTTAATTAAACCCATTTGTTATCAAGTGAAGCACAAATATAGAAAACCATACAACGATCAATAAAAAGAAGCAAACCTCTGTAACCACCATTTGGGTGAAGAACTACTTTGCCAGGAGCTCCAGAAGTCCTTGCACATGTCCCATCCCACCTTTACGCCTCTCCCTACCTCAAAAACTAGCCACCATACTGACTTTCATAGTAATTCCTCTTTGTATTTCTTTATCCTTTTATCACCCAAGTGTATATTAACCCATTATACCAGACTTGCCAGATTTTAAAGAGTTGATGTGCCTGATGTTTCTTATAAACTGCAAATCCTCCCTTTCCTTCCTGTATTTTCCTTATAATTTATCCACTGAGGAACCTAAACCCTTGACAGGTAGATTTTCCCACAGCCCCATTTTTACAGATGGAAGACTCATGGTAGAGTGTTAACACATCCCCGTGTCTTCTGTATTTCCTGCACATGAGCAGTGGGTGGAGAAGCCTGATCAGACTTAGGTTTGATGCCTTTGGCAAGATCGAGGTGGCATTGTGTCTTTTTTTTTAATTTACTTTGGTATCATTAATCTACAATTATATGTGCAATATTATGGTTATTAAACTACCCCCTTCATCAGGTCCCCCCCACCAACCCCATTACAGTCACTGTCCTTCAGCGTAGTGAGATGCTATAGAATCACTACTTGTCTTCTCTGAGTTGTACAGCCCTCCCCGTGCCTCCCCAACATTACATCTGCTAATCGTAATACCCCTTTTACCCTCTTATTTACCTTCCCACCCATCTTCCCCAGTCCCTTTCCCTTTGGTAACTATTAGTCCATTCTTGGGTTCTGTGAGTCTGCTGCTGGTTTTTTTTTTTTCTTTCAGTTTTTTTTTGTTTGCTCTTATGCTCCTCATATGAGTGAAATCATTTGATACTTGTCTTTTTCCGCTTGGCTTATTTAACTGAGCATAATACCCTCTAGCTCCATCCATGTTGTTGCAAATGGTAGGATTTGTTTTCTTCTTATGGCTGAATAATATTCCATTGTGTATATGTACCACATCTTCTTTATCCACTCATCTACTGATGGACATTTAGGTTGCTTCCATATCTTGGCTATTGTAAATAGTGCTGCAATAAACATAGGGATGCATATGTCTTTTTGAAACTGGGCTGCTGCATTCTTAGGGTAAATTCCTAGGAGTGGGATTACTGGGTCAAATGGTATTTCTATTTTGAGTTTTTTGAGGAACCTCCATACTGCTTTCCACAATGGTTGAACTAATTTGCATTCCCACCAGCAGTGTAGGAGGGTTCCCTTTTCTCCACATCCTTGTCAACATTTGTTATTGTTTGTCTTTTGAATGTTGGCCACCGTTACTGGTGTGAGGTGATATCTCATTGTGGTTTTAATGTGCATTTCTCTGATGATTAGCGATGTGGAGCATCTTTTCATGTGCCTGTTGGCCATCTGAATTTCTTCATTGGAGAAGTGTCTATTCATGTCCTCTGCCCATTTCTTGATTGGATTATTTGCTTTTTGTTTGTTGAGGTGCATGAGTTCTTTATATATTTTGGATGTCAACCCCTGATCGGATATGTCATTTATGAATGTATTCTCCCATACTGTAGGATGTCTTTTTGTTCTACTGATGGTGTCCTTTGCTGTACAGAAGCTTTTCAGCTTCATATAGTCCCACTTGTTCATTTTTGCTTTTGTTTCCCTTGCCCAGGGGGATATGGGCATGAAGAAGTTGCTCATGTTTATGTCCAAGAGATTTTTGCCTATGTTTCTCTCTAAGAGTTTTATGGTTTCATGACTTACATTCAGGTATTTGATCCATTTTGAGTTTACCTTTGTGTATGTAGTCCAGTTTCATTCTCTTACATGTAGCTGTCCAGTTTTTCCAACACCAGCTGCTGAAGAGGCTGTCATCTCCCCATTGTATATCCAAGGCTCTTTTATCATATATTAATTGACTGTACATTTTGGGGTTAATGTTTGGATTTTCTATTCTGTTCCACTGGTCTGTGGGTCTGTTTTTGTGCCAATACCAAATTGTCTTGATTATTGTGGCTTTGTAGTAGAGCTTGAAGTCAGGGAGTGTAATTCCCCTCTTTTATTCCTCCTTCTCAGGATTGCTTTGGCTATTCGGGGTCTTTTGTGGTTCCATATGAATTTTAGAATTATTTGTTCTAGTTCATTGAAGAAAGCTGTTGGTATTTTGATAGGGATTGCATTGAATCTGTAGATTGCTTTAGGTAGTATAGCCATTTTGACAATATTTATTCTTCCTAGCCTAGAACAGGGAATGAATTCCCATTTGTTAGTGTTCTCTTTAATTTCTCTTAGGAGTGTCTTGTAGTTTTCAGAGTATAGGTCTTTCACTTCCTTCGTTAGGTTTATTCCTAGGTATTTTATTCTTTTTGTTGCAATTGTGAATGGAATTGTTTTCCTGATTTCTCTTTGTGTTAGCTCATCGTTAGTGTATAGGAAAGCAACAGATTTCTGTGTGTTAATTTAGTATTCTGCAATTTTGTTGAATTCAGGTATTAGTTCTAGTAGTTTTGGAGTGGAGTCTTTAGAGTTTTTTATGTACAATATCATGTCATCTGCAAATAGTGACAATTTGACTTCTTCTTTACCAATCTGGTTGCCTTGTATTTCTTTATTTTGTCTGATTGCCGTGGCTAGGACCTCCAGTACTCTGTTGAATAACAGTGGAGAGAGTGGGCATCCCTGTCTTGTTCCCGATCTTAGATGAAAAGCTTTCAGCTTCTCGCTGTTAAGTATGATGTTAGCTGTGGGTTTGTCATATATGGCCTTTATGATGTTGAGGTACTTGCCCTCTATACCCATTTTGTTGAGAGTTTTTATCATGAATGGATGTTGAATTTTGTCAAATGCTTTTTCGGCATCTACGGAGATGATCATGTGGTTCTCGTTCTTCTTTTTGTTGATGTGGTGGATGATGTTGATGGATTTTCGAATGTTGTACCATCCTTGCATCCCTGGGATGAATCCCACTTGATCATGGTGTATGATCCTCTTGATGTATTTTTGAATTCTGTTTGCTAATATTTTGTTGAGTATCTTTGCACCTACGTTCATCAGGGATATTGGTCTGTAATTTTCTTTTTTGGTGAGGTCTTTGCCCGGTTTTGGTATTAGAGTGATGCTGGCTTCATAGAATGAAGTTGGAAGTATTTCCTCCTCTTCTATTTTTTGAAAAACTTTAAGGAGAATGAGTATTATTTCTTCTCTGGTAAAAGTATTATTTCTTCTCTGGTAGAAGTATTATTATGTCTGGTAGAATTCAGAGGTGAATCCATCTGGCCCAGGGGTTTTGTTCTTGGGTAGTTTTTTGATAACCGATTCAATTTCGTTGCTGGTAATTGGTCTGTTTAGTTTTTCTGTTTCTTGCTTGGTCAGTCTTGGAAAGATGTATTTTTCTAAGAAGTTGTCCATTTCTTCTAGGTTTTCCAGCTTGTTAGCATATAGATTCTCATAGTATTCTCTTATAATTCTTTGTATTTCTGAGGGGGTCTGTCGTGATTTTTCCTTTCTCATTTCTGATTCTGTTTATGTGTGTAGATTCTCTTTTTCTCTTAATAAGTCTGGATAGGGGTTTATCTACTTTGTTTATTTTTTCAAAGAACCAGCTCTTGGTTTCATTGATTTTTTTCTATTGTTTTATTCTTCTCAATTTTATTTATTTCTTCTCTGATCATTATTATGTCCCTCCTTCTGATAACTTTGGGTCTCATTTGTTCTTCTTTTTCCAATTTCAGTAATTATGTCTTTAGACTATTCATTTGGGATTGTTCTTCCTTCTTTCAATAGGCCTGGATTGCAATATACTTTCCTCTTATAACTGCCTTTGCTGCGTCCCACAGAAGTTGTGGCTTTGTGTTGATGTTGTCATTAGTCTCCATATATTCTTTGATTTCTGTTTTCATTTGGTCGTTGACCCATTGATTAATTAGGAGAATGTTATTAAGTCTCCATGTATTTTTGAGCCTTTTTGATTTCTTTCTCAAATTTATTTCTAGTTTTATACCTTTGTGATCTGAGAAGTTGGTTGGTAGAATTTCAATATTTTTGACTTTACTGAGGTTCTTTTTGTGGCCTAGTATGTGGTCTATTCTGGAAAATGTTCCATGTGCACTTGAGAAGAATGTGTATCCTGTTGCTTTTGGGTGTAGAGTTCTGTAGATGTCTGTTAGGTCCATCTGTTCTAGTGTGTTGTTCAGTGCTTCTGTGTCTTTACTTATTTTCTGCCTGGTTGATCTGTCCTTTGGAGTGAGTGGTATGTTGAAGTCTCCTAAAATGAATGCATTGCTTTCTATTTCCTTCTTTAATTCTGTTAGTATTTGTTTCACATATGTCGGCGCTCCTGTATTGGGGGCATATATATTTAAAATGGTTATATCCTCTTGTTGGACTGACCCCTTTATCATTATGTAATGTCCTTATTTATTTCTTGCTACTTTCTTCGTTTTGAAGTCTATTTTGTCTGATACAAGTACTGCAACACCTGCTTTTTTCTCCTTGTTGTTTGCATGAAATATCTTTTTCCATCCCTTCACTTTTAGTCTGTGTATATCTTTGGGTTTGAGGTGAGTCTCTTGTAAGCAGCATACAGATGGGTCTTGCTTTTTTATCCATTCTATTACTCTGTGTCTTTTGATTGGTGCATTCGGTCCATTTATATTTAAGGTGATTGTTGAGAGATATTTACTTATTACCATTGCTGGCTTTAGATTGGTGGTTACCAAAGGTTCAAGGGTTGCTTCTTTACTATCTGACAATCTAACTCAACTTTCTTGTTAAGCTATTGTAAACACAGTCTGATGTTTCT
>JAQQAC010004778.1:14583109-14603172 GCA_029783875.1 Phataginus tricuspis | reverse complement strand
TGTGGAGTATAAGAACAAAGAAAAAACTGAAGGAACAAAACAGCAGCAGACTCACAGAACCCAAGAACGGACTAATAGTTACCAAAGGGAAAGGGAGTGGGGAAGATGGGTGGGAAGGGAGGGACAAGGGGGAAAAAGGGGGCATAATGATTAGCAGATATAGTGTTGGGGATGCACGGGGAGGGCTTTACAACTCAGAGAAGACAAGTAGTGAGTCTATAGCATCTCACTATGCTGATGGACAGTGACTGTAATGGGGTTGGTGGGGGGGACCTGATGAAGGGGGTAGTTTAATCACCATAATATTGCACATGTAATTGTAGATTAATGATACCAAAATAAACTATAAAAAAAAAAGAAAAATTATGTAACTTCAGCCTAAATTTTCTTTTCTGGAAAATGTATATAAATTTTTTTAAGCCCACCTTATAGCATAACTGTGAGGATTAAAAGAGACTGTCCTCAGTATGAATAGCATAGCGCCTGGGTGGGCATGTGGAATAAGTCCCGCAAGCTTTCGCTACTTTTCTTTCACTGCTTCAATTAAGTTTGAACTTCTTACAAAATAGGTAACTACATGAACAAAGTCCATGCCTAACTTAATATTGCTCTGGCCCTAGCACTTGTGTTTTTCACTCCAAAATGTCTTAACTTCCTGCCTCACCATCCTTGCACCTGTGAACCCAGAAACATATTATCTACCCTAACCCTAAAACATTTAATTCATATAAAATAAATTAATCCTACTTATTCAGCTTAAAAAAAAACCATCACTCCCTAACATTTCTTATGGCATGGGCATTATTTTAAAGAGAATTTGGAGTCACTAAAATCATTCTTCTTATAAAGTGTTGAAAATGTGTTAATAAAATTATATAAGAATAATCATTTCCTCCTGAATACAAAAACATTCTGTATACATTGTAAACACTTTAGAAAATACAGATTAGCAAAATTAAGAAAGTGAAATAATCTAAATCTCATCATCTATTATAAGCCCTCGATATTATTACTTACACATATCTTTCTGGACTTAAGTTGCATAAATATTTATCACTAGAATATTTTAATACAAATATGTATTTATAGGGTTTATGATGTAGAAAACACATAAGTTAGAAAAACTCTTTTACCGTTTCAGAGGGTATCAAGTCTTTCTAGATCATCGAAAGTTTTGAACTCATTTAAAGGCCGAGAATATTAAAATATTAGAGGCAGATACGAATACAAGTATAGTTAGAGATGTGCATGTGAAGAAACTTACTTATAAATAAATGGTAAAATGTATACAAAATACGATCTAGCATACTTACAGCGGGAAATCTATATAATTGTATAAAAAATAAGCTTTATTTTAAAATCATCAAATCCATTAATCTCTTCTAACTTCTGTTTGCCATTTTGATCACAGCTCTATGCATATTTTAAAATACAGAATGATTATAGTTTTTTTAAATATACTTTAAATCCATTTAACAACTGCTTTCAGCACCTGCTGGGTGAAAGGCATTATCATTGTTAGCAAGATGGATAAGAAACAGATGCTGCCAGATTCTCCCAGTCAACTCTGAGCAAGAGGTGTGGGCACAAATAATTATACTAAGAGATAAAATGTTATAATTATTATACCAAGTGCCAGAACACAAGAAGAAACGGATCATAACTTCTGGAGGTGAAAGAGAAGGGTAAGAACGCTATCACACAGGAAATGGCTTCATACTAGCATTTGATGGATAGAGAATATGGGGGGAAAGTATTTTGGCTGAGAGAAAACGAGCAAAGACACAATGAAGTCAGGGTCCCACTGGACAATGCAGATGAAATCTCCAATCACTTCATTTCCAAACACTATGACAGAGCAAAGAGTTTTCTGAACTGGGTCCAATAAAGAGACACCAGATGGGCAAAAACCTTTTGCAATATGTTTACGACTCCTTACTGGGACAATCCCCTGTTGAAGCCAGTTAACTCCTCTGACTACATCTTGTCCTTAGAAATAAAAATGTATGGTGTCAAGTCACCTCGTGGTTGATCCCTAAGTAACTGAGGAAAATGACTGAGGTATGGGTGTGATTTCTCCACCCACTATGAGAATAAGTGGACAGAATTGTGTTTGCTGGAATTCTCAAGCCATCCCTGAGTTCAGAGTATAGCTAAATCCCCTATTAGCCAATTTGTTGTGAGGGAAATTAAGTTATTATTGCCTCTTGAATGTCAGCTGGCAGGCTTCATCTCTGGCTAATGCCTGTAATTACACAAACAGCCTTCTGAGCACAACCCGTATGGCAGCTGCATATGGCATTTACAGTTGTTGTAATAACACAACAGCCAGCCAAGAAGCACAACCTAAGCACACCTCTAACCCGCAAGTGACCCGCTAATTAGCAGCTGTGTGGGGTTAACAGAAAGAGCACCTCATATAGGGCGCTGTGTTATTAATGTAAACACTGACCCCAGTAAATGGGAAAATGTATGCCAGGAGGAGCTTACTCATCCCATCTGTGTTGGCCAAACAAATGAGGAAAGCACACACTCAACAGAAACCACCCATAAAATTAATATGACATTGAGAACGAGGAATCTGGTGTCTCTTTCCCACATGACTCCCACAACCCTGAATTATAACTACAGAATTAGTCTTCGGTTTTGGATATTGAACTAAATGTGTGCTGTCTCAAGAGCCCCCTCCCCGTCCCGGCTCGGATGGTTTCTTCTCCCGTTCCACTGCATTATTTCGTTTATGCTTTCCCTGAAGCTCCTCCTTTTTGTTTCCCCTGCAGAAGTTTTGTTTGTTTTGTTTGCTGTGCTCAGAAGGCTGTTTGTATAGTTACACTATTGCCAAGACCCATGATGGAAAGTAAAGTGCCTCTAATATGTTTCTTCCTCCTGTCCAAGTGCTCCGAGACTCCACCTGTCTGATTCAGCCTAGACCCTCGTAAGTCTGCATTCAGATTCTACCGCACTCCAATATTTGAGTGTTGTTCTGAATGATTGTTGTCTATGAAGGTTATTTATAAAAAAAACTTCTTAGGCAAAACAAAACACATATGGATCATGAGGGCTACTCATATGGCCTCTATTTCTCATATTTTCTTTTTCATATTTGTCTCACTCCACCCGTAATTTTGCTTCTTGATCTACCTAGCAAAGTTCAAGTCTTCTCCCTCGCCTTTACAACTGGTACTTCATATACTGTCACAAAGTGAAAGGGTATTAAATTAGGTGATCATTATTAACCATAAAAACAACTGTTTATTGGTGTGCAAGTAATTTAAACCAACATGATCATAATAATTAATGATAATAGCAGTATTTACTGGGCCAAGACCCTTTATAGCACCCTGCCAAACACTTTACATACACAATCTCATTCTGTTCCCATAATTCCACTAAGCATGTCCCGTTATTCTCATTTTATAGTTGAGGGAACCGGGGCTTAGAGAACTTCACCACTTGCTCAGCATCTCACAGCCAGTGGAAAAGCTGGAATCCAAACTAGACCCATCTTACTCCAAAACCCCAAATGCTTCCCAAGCCAGTTAAGCTCTCTGCTCAGAGCCTCGCCCCCCACCCCCATGTGTAAAGTAAAGGAATTAGACAAAATGATCTCTATAAAACGTGGAGACTAAGAAACATAAAATGCAGTCTTCAGAGGTTTCCATCTATTTTTGAATAAGAAAATAAAGACAATTTAAATTAACATGTGCTCTATTTTGTAATGTGTCCGTTTATTTGTAAAATCTTTTTATTTGAAAAGTAATTTGAGGCTTTTAGTTCAAGGTTACAGATCCATTGCATGCTTTTTCCTCCCAAAGCTTGGGAAAATGTCAGTATAATTATGCAAGGAAATAAACCCATAACCACATAGGAAAGGGGGAATGGAAGTTATCAGGGGACAAGGAACTCTAGGATGTTTTGGGACATTAGAAACAGATGGGGGTCTGCTAAGGGGAAAGCTCAGAACAAGGAGGAGTCCCTCTTCCAGATGGATCCATGAATGGCTCCAGTTTGGAGATGGCAGAAGGCTGGTGTGAAATACAGGGGAAAAGAGAGAGACCATCAGAAGGTTTAAGCATGAACGGCAGTGTCATCTGCTCCACCCTCACCCTGAGCCTAGGAAGCCTCGTTTCCTTCCACAGTAAGACATGCAAAAGTCTCCCCTCCAAATAAATTAAGCAAATTGCTCAGGAAGAATTGGCATTACTGGGTCCTCATAGTACAGAGTAAAGTCCTTCTTATTCTGCATTTGAATAACCTTAATTTCACAGGCAATCAATTCCCTTCCAGGCCACCTTGAAGGGAAGCCAGCTTTCTCATTTCCAGAGTCTATAAAAGGGCCCAGGAACCTCACGTCAACTCCATACAATCATCAACATGACTCTTCACTCTTACGTTTAAATAGGCCACCAAGAACTAGAAGAGATGTGATAAAAACCAGTAGCATGGAGGGCAGAAAGAACACACAAATGTACAAAACTAACAACCAACATTCAGGTGAGTATAATAATAACAAATGAGGTAATCAAATCTTAACCTCAGTTAAATCTGAGAGGACATTTATTAAAAAATAGAATGCTCAGAAGTGAAAAAAATCAGAAAATATAAGAGGTTTTAGAAATTAAAAATAAGACTGCCAAAATAAAATGTCAATGGACATTCTGGGATATAGAGTAGGACACTTCTCCTAAGATGAAGATCAGAATGATAGAGATAGACAAGAAAACAGATGAAGTCAGTTCTACAGAGTTCAACATGTTACAAATGACAGTTAAGAGAAAAGAGATCAGAGAATGGAAAGACAATTGTGAAATAAGGAATGAAAGAACCCCAAAGATGAAAAAATACAAAATTCTTCAGAGTGTAAAGGCTATAGTGTGATGATCAAGATAAATAACAGAAGACCACATCTAAAAGGCTGTCAGGAAACTTCAGAACAGCATGAATTCAACAAAATAAATAAAGTCTGAAAGCTTCCAGAAGAGGGGAAAAAAATCCTATCTCCCACAAAGGAATAACGATGTGATTTCACATGAAGACCGTTAGCTATTAGAAGACACTGCTTTCAAAGTTCTGAGGGTATTGTTTTTAATAAATTTTACTTAGAATGCTTATAGATTTATAGAATAATTGAGAAAATAATATAAAGAGTCCCCATAAACTGAGGATCCAGTCGGCTCTATTATTAACATCCTACGATCTCACATGAACATGGGATAATTGTTACAATTAATGACCCAGTATTGATGCATACTTAGTCAGATGTCCTTTTTCTGTTCCAGGATCCCTCCCAGGATATACAACACTGCATGTGTTGTCATTTCTCTTAAGGTCCTTTTCACTGTGACACTTTCTCAGACTTCCCTTTTTTCTTTTTTTGATGATTTTGACAGTTTTGAGGAGTCCTGGTCAGGTATTTTATAGACTGTCTCTCTAGTGGCACTTGTCTGCTGTTTCTCTGATGGTTTGACTGGAGTCAGGGGTCTTGGGGAAAACACTTCAGAAGTAAAGCATCCAAGCATGATTAAATACATGAACATGACTCACCACTTGATCATCTAGCTAAGGTAATATTTGATGTATTTTTTTCACTGTAAAGTTACCTTTTTTTATTCCCCTTTCCATGTTGTACTGTGTACAGCTCACACTTGAGGAGTGAGAACTTGTGACCCAACTCTATGAAAACAGAGTATCTATACAAGCTATTTGGAATATTTTAGCATAGAGGCTTTGTCTCTTCCTCCCCATTAATTAATCACAGACACATATTGCTATGGTCTTGTGGAGATTTAGTTTATATTTGGGACTTTAATCCAACACTACTCCATTTAGTTTGTTGCTCAAATTGTACCTTTTCTGTGCTGCAGAATCAGCCACTTGTCCAAAAAGTCCTGCCTCTTTAATCGAAATGATATTAGAAACCAATATGTAACCACTGAGTGTGTTCATAGCTCCTGAGGTGTCCATTGCTTCAAGGCTTCCTGCTGAGCAGGCAAGGAAATATATGTGTGTATATTAACACATACATGCACATATCTATAGGTAAACATCTGGGTCTATATTAAACTAAACATGAGTTCATGGTGATGCCTTCCACCATACTCCACTACCACATGGATTATTCTAGCTCCTTTCCTTTGCCTGTCTTTTAACTACCATTCCCACAGTGAGAAATCTGGCTCCCACCATTTTCCATCCATTTACTTAGGTGTTCAGTTTTGGCATATATGCATACAGTATCAGAATTGTTCACTCATTCACCCATGGGAAACTACTCCATCGAATAGACTATAGTACTTATGTGCTGTTCTTCAGAATCATAGATTCCACTCATTTCAGAGTTGGCTTGTTTTTTTAATTTGCATACTTAAAATTCACTCTGTATTACTACAATCTATGGTTTTGATAAATGCATATTGTATACAAAGCAGTTCCACCACTCTAAAATATCCCCTATTCAATCCTTTCTACCTCCCACTAAACATCTGGCAACAAGTGACTTTGCTCTATCTCTGTAGTTTTTCATTTTCCAGTATATTACATAACTGGATTGATACAGTATATAGCCTTTCAGACTGCCTTTGTTCCACTGAGCAATATGCGTCTAAGATTCCTTGGTCTGCTTGAATAGCTGAATAGATGATTTCTTTTTAATGCTGAATACACTGAGTAATATGCTGTTGTATGGATATACCACAATTTGTGTATCCATTCACTTAAGGAAGGACATCTTGGTTGCTTCCAGTTTTTGGTGATTATGAATAAAACTGCTATAAGCATTCAAGTGTATTGTTGGATTGTACGGTAAAGCTATGTAACTTTGCAAGAAACTGCCATACTTTCTTCCAAAGTGGATATATCATTTGCACTTCCACCAGCAATTTTTCTCTGCATCATTGTCAGTGTTTTGGATTCTAGTCATTCCAGTAAGCATGTAATGGTATCTCACTATTGTTTTAATTTGAAATCCCGTAATGACAAATGATGTCAAGCATCTTTTCTTTCACCAATGTAATGTCATCTTAATTAGTATCATTTTATAGTAAAACTTGAAATTGGATAGTCTGAGTCCTAACTGTCTTTTTTCAGTATTGTTCTGAGTATTCTAAGTTTTTTGCTTTTCTATATAAGCTTCAGGATCAGTTTGTCAGTGTCCAGAGAATAGTTTGCTGAGATTTTGGTTGGGATTGCATAAAATCTATAGGACAAACTGGAAAAAAATAATGATTATCTGAACAGTATTGATCCTATAAACCATGAACACAGAATGTCTTTCCATTTATTTAAATCTTTTTGATTTTTTTATCAGTTTATAGTTTTCTTCATTTAGATCCTATAAATATTTTGTTCAATTTTTACCAAGGTCTTTCGATTTTTGATGCTATTGTAAACGGTGTTCCTTCGCTAATTTCAAATTCCAATAATAATGGACTTTTGGACATTAACTTTGAATCCTCTGATTTTGCTATACTTGCTTATTAGTTCCAGGAGTTCTTGTTGTTGATGTTGTTTCTGTGTTTCTCTTTTCTTATTCTTTATTTATTTTTGTCAGTTTGGGGGATTTTATACATAGAAAATCATGTTGTCTGTGGACAATAGCAGTTCTATTTCTTCCTTCCTAATTTGTTTTTATCTCCTTTTCTTATTGCTCTAGGTAAGACTACCAGCAAGACGCTGAATGGGAGTGTTGTGGGGGGGCATCCTTATCATGTTCCTGGCTCACAGGATAAGCATATGTTTCTCATCATTAGGTATAAGGTTACCTTTACGTTTCAGTTTTCTGAGACATTCTTTATGAAGTTGAAGAAGCTTTTCTCTATTCCTTATTTGCTGAGACTTTTTATCAGCATATAAGTGTTGGATTTTTGTTCAATGTTTTTCTGCTGTTATATGGTCACATTATTTTTCTTCAGCCTGTTGATGTGGTGGGTTATAGTAATTGATTTTTAAGTGTTGAACTAATCCCACATACCTGGAATAAAGTCCACCTGGTCGTAACGTAGTTTTTTTTATGTATTGTTGGATTTGGTTTGCTAACATTTTGTTGAGGATTTTTTCATCTATGTTTTATTAGTTGACTTTTTTACTATAAACAAAATTACCAGAAAAAATATTGGCACTAAAACAATACAGATTTATTTTCTTAGAGTCCTGGAAGTCAGAAGTCTGAAAGCCTTAGAGGCTAACAAGATGTCAGCAGAGGTCCTTCTAGAAATTTTAGGGGGTAATCTAATTCCTTGGCATTTCCAGCTTCTAGAGGCTCACTTCATCCCCCCTTCCATCGTCAAAAAATATCATTCCAACCTCATGTCATCACATCTCCTCTCTCACTCTGATACCCTGTCTCCCTCTTATAAAGAGCCTTGTACTTATATTGGGGCCATCCAATAAATCCAGGATAATCTCCCATCTCAAGGTCCTTAACTTAATTATACCTACAAAGTGGCTTTTTCTATGTAAGACAACATATTTATAGGTTCCAGGGATTAGAATGTGGACCTCATTGGGGAAAGGGGCATAATTCTGTCTACCACATGTTCATGAGATGTATTGTTCTGTAGTTTTTCTCTCTTCTATTGTCTTTATGTGGTCTCAGTATTGGGTAACACAGTCTTTGTAAAGTAAGTTAGGAAGTGTTACATCTCCTTCTATTACCTGGAAGAGATTGCAGAGAACTGGTATTATTTCTTTCCTAATGTTTGGTAGAATTCACCAGTGAAACCATCTGGGTATGGTACTTTCTTTCTCTCTTTTTTTTTGGAAGTAAAACCCATGATTTTGGGGTAGGGAGGGGCTCTAAAACTTCCTCTAGGATATTTCCACTTCCATGCTCTTCCACATTCAAGTCTCCAGCAATTCATCAAAATTACCATTTAAGTGTTCCTGCCAATTTAAGGGTCTAGCAGTGTCTGCTCCACGTAAATGTATCTTAGCTCTCTGGGTTTGCCATTCTCTCGAGATTTGCAAACAGTAGTTTGCCCTCAGACCTCAGTTCTCCAATGGGCCCAAGAAACGTAATTATTTTCAGCATGCTCAGTTCTTTTCTTGTAAAGGCCAGAGTGATGACTTCCAAGCTCTTTAAATTTTGGAGTTGAAATCAGAAGTCTAGGCCATTTATTTCAAACCTATATTTAATATCCAAGCAAACCATCAGTCAAATATTAGAGCAAGAGACATTTTTAGATGTGAAATGGACTCAGAAGCATCCAATAACTGAAAGGTTCTTTAATGAAAAGATACAGAAAATGTGCAAACAAATAACATATTGAGAGCCGTGGGATCTAGGAAATAGTAGGTTCACCCTAGGAAGCAGAGATGGGAGACCTCAGGATGACAGCTGGAGAATCACTGGTCCATGGTGGAGCAAAAGGCTCAAGGGGTCTCCAAGGAATGATGATGAAGGAAGCAGAGTCTATACAGATATGCTGGTAGGCTAGATGATTGGATCATACGGTAGGACACACCATTTTCTCATCAACAAGAGAAAATAAAGGTGAAGAAAATATGGTGCAGGGCTGGGAACTATATAAGAAAGTCATGGTTGACTTCTGCTTCCAGCAATAAACTGAATAACCATCCTGCGACAAAATACCTAAGAATGATCGTTTTACATGTGTCGCTGAACTGGCAAGAAAATAAGGAAACTCCTTAGAGGCCAATTACAGAGCTAATGCATGAATCCAGCAAAGTGAAGTCTGAAGCTGCTGATTACAAAGGGCATGCACATTACTGTTACCCAAATATTCACTTTTCATGATTGTCCAGAGGAAGGAGACAAAGTCTAAGAATATGCTTCCTTCCCACAAAATGTCCCTTACAGTTGGAAAAATTCCTGTAGGTCTGGAACATCTTCAGTGAAACAGATTCAGGAAAAAAATGACTGAAACCTTTCCACAACAGGAGACACCAAAGAAAATCGCATCTCATCACCTTGTCTCTGGGTGAAGAGAAAAAAAAGATCTCTCCTCAAAAATGTGCAGCTCTAGGCTGGCTTTTACATGAACTTAAGGTCTGAGCTCATGCTCTGAGAATATTTGAAAAACAAGCAAAATAAATAATAAATATACTGAAAGGTTAGTTTTAAATGATTCCAGGGATTTACAGTACCTCCAAGCAGGATCAAACACAATATTTTTCAGAGAACCTGCCCTTAATGTAGACCTGAAAGAATTCTTACTGTCCTACTGAAAAATTTCCAACGAATACAAGTTCACGAAAAAAACAAAACAAATCCAAACAAAGCAAACTGAAGCATAATGACAAAACGTACAAAGAGAAGCCATCATGTGTGAGAATAAACCAATATAACAAAGAGCAGAATTAGACTTGAAAAGACTTCAGAGATTGTTATTATTAGATACAAGATATAAGAAAGAATGTTTAAAATGTTTATAGAAATAAGATAGAATTTTTTTTAATTATGAGTAAGGGAAAAAGCACTAATAACAACAATCAGAAAAAAGAATAAAAAGAATCAGCTAGAACATATAGGTAGGGGGAAAGAGCCCTACTTTGTTACTTGATTGTTAACTGAGAGAGCTATTTTACTAAAGGTCTATAAACTTTGGGCCCAGGAATTTTTTGCTATGAGAAATGCCAAATTAAGTTTCATGGGAGGCTTGGTGGTAACACTAGAAACAGCAGAAATACCTGGTCAGCTCATGCAAAGAGTAGGGATTGGTTTGAGCCAAGTCTTAAGGATGCACCAGGACCGTCAGCCTGGTTTACTAGTCTTTTCTAGGGCTCCTCTGGAAAAGGTGCTGGCAATTCCCTGGCTCCGGCTCCAACCACCCACTGGCTGATGGCACCGACCGCTTTCCAATCCTATCGCTTCCACCGTCACCTCCCAGGCTGCTCTTCAGAACCATGCTACCAGCCCGGTTCTCTCTCAGGCCCGTCAAGTCCAGTAATGTTCCCAAGTCTCGTCTCCTAATCATGTTTCCTGTCACAACGACATAACCTCCTCCAGTTACTCAAGTCAGGAAGTTGAATCATCCTTGTTTCCTCCCTTTCCCCCTTCCTGAGCTCCTCAAATCTTATCAGCTATAACCCTCCTTAAAGAAAAGACATAAAAATCAAATACACCTTTCTTTTCCATTCTTACTGATTCACCTTGGGTCATAGCCCTACTGAGGTCTCTGTGCCGCCAGGAAGGATCCCTTCAATCTGCTGTCACCTCAGCTGCCTTGCAGCAAATGCTCTCTGGGGCTAGTAACATTTTGTTTCATGGTCCCTTGTTTGTACCAGTTCCTTCTAGGGCTTGGAAAGGGCCCTGGTAGTATGTCCACAGGGCCATGTGTCTTGTAAATTTTGCAAAGGTAAGATACTTTAACCACAATTAGCTAAGAATATTGTGGCATCAATCCAACTTGCCTTTTGTCACACTTCCTCTTATGTCAGGTGGTATTGGACATTAAGCTAAGAAATTGGGCTGGGATTACACTTGTCTATAATTTAGTAGGATTTAAGTATATAGTTTTCAGTCTCTCCATATAGAGGTAAATTATTGTTTATCGTTTTCATATAAGAACGACTTCCAAAAGGACTATCTCTCTGCCTACTCTCCTGGCATCATGACATAAAGCCATCAAAGACAAACTGGATAATTAGAATAATTGATGCAGAAGTGTTTATCTTAGTAGCTACACAAGAAAATCTGAAATGCCATGTCAAAACTTTATGGTTTATAATATGTGAAATAAACCTTTAGAGGTTTTCTGAATTTTGACAAGTGTAAAAATTTATGTAAGACAACCTATAAATTATAAAGATGAAAGAAACTTCTAAACTTAATAATAAATAAAATTTCCATTAACCATAGTGGAGGACAAACTAAGTTATCTTTCTATTTTGTCAATAGATATAACAAAATCACTGTCATATAAAGAGGTGAGCAAAGAGTTGATGTCTACAAACAGGAGAAAATCCTTTACAGAAGTGTGTTAGCAATATATTAAAAAATGTTATTTTACTGGATTTTGTGATTTTCTCAGCTTTTTACAATTTATAATTCAGTGAGTTTTCTTTTCTCATTCTAAAAAATATTGACTTTTGTATCTAATTTTGTACTTTTACGTTCAAACTACTGTTTTCTTACAAAAAGGCCCCCTAACTGGATGTGCATCAAACCGCACAAAACCTGGACACCACTGCTGTTACCAGAGTGATTGTTTCCAAGCATAAATTTGGTTAAGCCACCCCTCTTATCTCCAGGATAAAAACCCAAATTCTTTAGCATAAATCTCATGACATCATGAGCATATTCTGTCATCCATTCTGGTTTTAACTCTGACCACTCCACAGTTCACCCCTATAATCCAGGCTCTATTCTGCTTAGTTAGTGAAATGCACCCCACCTTCTGATCCCTGTATCCATTTGTGCACCAGACACGGTCAGCTCGCTGTCTCTTTGCCTCACCCTTTTCTTCTTGTTCAATGTTTCCAGACTCACTGACCTGTACGCTGCAAATTCATCATTGTACTTCCCACATTTATGTGTCAAAACATTTACCCCATTTGTCAATGTTATATTTTGTTTTTACTTTTATTTTCATGTTCATTAAATATGGATTGCATGGCTAAAGAGTGAAATTCTGACTGTGAGACAGATAGTGTACAAGGAACTAGAACTAAGTGAGCTTTATTTCAGGAGGAAATAAACAGTCATTGAAGAAGAATGACCTAAATAACTAGTGGGCCAACAAGTCATGATTTCACTCCATCCCCTAACGGCATTCTGTCCTTAAAAAAAAATACCTGGTGAAATAGTATTTACACCACTGGATAGAAATGCCGATGTTCCAAGGTAAATACTAAAGGAGAGAGGAGATTAGTCATAGATAAAAGAAAGAAAGCAGAAGAGAGAGAGAAATGAGAGGAAGGAAGTTATTTAGATACTAAGAAAACCTAGGTAGTTTCTCAAGCAAAATTACTTATTTCTTAACTATAAATCAAGTGGATTTCTAGCCATGAGGGCCAACCACCACCACACATGCAGATACATATATAGAAAATGGGTGTGATTAATGTAAAACAGCAAAGAGAAAATATGGGGCAAAGGGAACAATATAAGATACATACTATTGCCTATTGAGTACGTAAAAACTGCACTCTAGAGCCTTAGGAAAATCCACCGGTCATGCCACTCTGTGGTCTAAATCTCTGACATGGACAGCATTTTAAATAGTTGTGGCCTGCATTAATCATTGCCCATAGTCAAAGTTTTCTCAGGAAAAAAAAAAAAAGCCAAATCTTCAAACCTTAAAAATAAACATCCAGCTGCTATTCGAATCCGTGAATCTTTGTGTAGAAAGGACCGTAAGAAACTCCCGGTTCATTTCCCTTCCTTCAAATAGTATAACATTGCCATAGACTTGGGAATTTTGCCTCAGCCCTTCTTGACTTCCAGAAAAGTTCACGCAGTCTTGCTTGGCACTTTTATCAAGGGCCACCACCAATATTTCCTCTTAGTTCCATTCCGCCTTCAGTGTTTTAGCTTATTCTACCATTAAAAATTAAATAAATATAAAAAATAAAATGAGTGGCTTTGGAACGAGGAAATGGGCTTTGTGAAGAGGGTTAGTAAAATCTTCGAGTGTTTGGGAGAAACTGTTCATCTTTGAAGAGACCGCAGTTGAAGGCTTGGACAGTGAAGAAAAGCCCACAGGAAGCTGGAGGAAGGGAAATCTTTGCTATGAAGTGGCAGTCTGAGCAACACTGCTGCCTGAAGTTATGTAGAAATCCCCAAGAACTGGTAATGTAGCTGAAGAGATGCCCAAGCAAATCGTTGAATGTGCCCTTTGTTTCTTTTCTGCTGTGAGAGAGAGAAATTGAGGAAAAGACCATTAAACACAAAGGAGCCGGGGCTAGATGTTTTTGAAAATTCTCAGTTCCTCCCAGTGGCAAATGATGGCTTTAAAATTAAGGAATAGCTTTTGAGCAGAGACCAAATCCAGAACACTGTCAGGCAACGCCGTACAAAGATGAAGCAGATATTTTGTCAGGATGTCAGAAGAATTAAAAATGATGTCTCAGTGCCATTTAGTCAGGAAAAAAAGAAGCCCTCTAAAGAGATTGAGGGCATGCCTCAGACTCTCAATCAAACCATAGAGCTTAGCTTATCTGAAAGAGATTTGTGGGTATGACTTTATATCTAATGGATGTATCTCAAGAAGATTCATTGAAGATGCACGTACTTCTAAAAAGAGTTATATATGCGGAAACATCACCAGTTTGGACTGGAGGAGACAAAGGCAGTAATACATGAAAAGAGGGCTTTGGGCCCACAGAATTCTCATGGCAGGAAGAAGACTACGTGGCTCAGCCGCAAACACATACTACCTTTCATAAAAAGGAGTAGTGACTCAGAATGAAGGGCATTGAAGGTATTGCTCACGGCCAAGAAGAGTTCCCTGGCCCAATCAAAGGGCTTCAGCATTTCCCTGATGGAGCTTCAGGATTGCTATGGGCTGGTCATTGCTTCACACCTCCCACTTCCCCCCTTCTCAAATGGGAACCCCATAGCAATGATCCTATGCCCGTCCCGCCTTTGTTTGCTGGGCATGTGGGAGATAGATAATGTCTCTCTCTTTAGTTTCATGGGTCTACAGATTAAGAGTATCTATAATCAAGGAGCTGCACTTGCAGAATTATACTCCAGGATCCTCAAGTTACAGCTGGACCTTGTTTAGATGATATTTTAGACTCTGAGCTGATGCTGTAATGGGAAAGCGTGAGTGTACATTTCATGTGGGAGGAATGAAAGCCATTGAGGACCAGAGGCCTGGGGTAGGAAGCCCCTAAGACAGATCCCAATAACTCTTGCCTGTTGGAATTCCCACACCTGTGTAACCCCCTTCCCTTGAGTAGGAGCTGAACTTCTAGATTTGCCTCTAACAAATAGAATATGGCAGAAGTGATGGGTACTCTGTCTTTCTCACTGTCAAATCTATCTACCTGGGGGAAGTCAGCTGTCATGTCATGAGACAGTCCTATGAAAAGACCCATCTTTTGAGGGACAGAGGCCTGGCAATATTGAGTGAGTGAGTTCAGCATGGGGTCCCACACCCCAGCAAGCCATCCGATGAGACCACAACCCCAGCTGGGAGGTTGATGGTGACCTCACGGGAGACCCTGAATCAGAGGCCCCCAGCTAAGCCGTGTTCAGATTGTTGACCTATAAAAACCATAAGATGAAATTATTTGTTGTTTTAAGCCTTTAAATTTGAGAGTAATCTGTTACATGGAGATCAATAACTAATGTAGAAATCTAGAGAAATGGTAAGACTCTCTCTTCTGGCACATCCAACATTGAGCTGTATGGCAAAAAATGGGGATGAAGTGTAGGAGGAAACATATGCCTTACCATGCACACATGCATAAACACACACACACATACGCGTCCTCACTCACCATGCCCATATACCCATAGAGGTAGCAATAATTCTCCTGTCCATAATCCAGATGGTATGTAGGTTAGTTAGAAAATATGGCTGGGCATAGTAGCATGGTCGGGGGACAGTGACTCAGGGAACACCTTGCTATGGGACAAATGAAGAGGGAGTATAGCTTGTCCTCTCACTAGCGGAAGGGAGGAAGAAAAGTGGAAAGAAGGGAAGGAAGGAAGAAAATAGCACCGTTTGAATATGAAGTCCACAATGCTCAAGAGCTGAGTCAAAATGCATAGGCGGAATTTTAAGAAACATGTTCTAAAATGTTCCATACATCATATGCATTACATTGGCACACCAGACTTCTAGGGCGCCATCCACAAAAAGGTGGAATGTGAAGGATCAAAACTAGATGCTTTGTTCCTTGGCACATTTCTGCATCAAAAATTCCAGTGGATAAAGCTGCCTTTGGGGACAGCAAATTAAACAATTGGAAAGTACCTTTGGGGAATATTTGGTCTTATTCACTGGATGAATAAAGAATTTGAGGTCTGGAGAGGTGAACTGCTATGCCCAAGTCCTCATGGCTAGTGAGAAACAAAGACAAGAAGCTCCCTGGCTCCCAGGCTGACTTATTTTTCACAGGATCACTAGCTCAGAATGGCTGATTTGTGAAAAAATAAATTCTTAGCAGCAAAGGGAACATCAGGAGACCAGTGGCTAAATATGGAACAGGCAGAGGGATTACCTAGATTAGGAAGAGAAAAAAACATAATTGCCAGAATCATGGGTGTAGAAATCGAAGATATTAAAACTCAATTTTACTGTCCTTTTGGTTTCATGCAGCAGGATGGGGTTCCCCAGAGACGCTGGAGTCCAGGCTTTGTGATTACTAGTATAAAGGAGCCCATAACGTAAATACTCGTTTTGCACAAATTAGAAAAGAACTGATTTCCACTGCCACCCGTTAAAGAAATGGAAGAAAACCCAGCATCTCAGTTTTCATTAGCTATAAATATTGGCATTCTGGAGACTGCGCAAATGACTGACAGAGCAAAGCTCCAGATTGGAATGTACCCAGGGTTCTTAATGCATTCTGTGGCTTTGCTCATTACTTCAAGGAAACAGTCACCACATTGGAAGGAAATGGCTCCCAGAGCAGCACATTCAGAATCAGTTTGGGTTTGGGTGCTGTTTGTAAATTTTATAAATTGCCTAGATGTTTGCCAAGGCTTGGAGATGCAAGCGTGTGTTCACTGGGAACAAGATGGAGATTTAAAAGAATAGGGAAACCCTTGCTGATACTCAGATATGAGCAGATCTTGAACTTGAGATCAATATGATAGCTTTCCATTTTACCTCCCAAACAGCGAGATTTGGTTGAAGTTTACCAGCAGCATTACAACTGCCAGATTTCGGAGCCATGGATAAAAATACACGTTTTTTGTTTTATTTTCATTTTTTGTTTGTTTGTGTTCATTTTTGAGTCAAGAAATAGGTCTTATTGACATAGTTACAAAATAAGAAAAAAGTAAGCAATTCAGAAAAACTTTCTGAGGAGCATTTCATATCAAAAGCCTGCAGGTTATTTAAATAAGCGAATAGGTTTTAGCTGGTCCTAATGTCTTTGTTATTAGCTTCACACCACCAGGAAAGACGCTCAGGTTATGCTTCTCCATGCCCTTGGCAGAAGCCCATGTACTCTGGTTGCTGACAGTGAGTTTCTGCAAAGACTGAGCAAGTAACTAGAGCCAGACATTCTGGAATATTCTGGAAGCACATGTTTCCCACAAAGGGTCAAAAGACACACAAAAATTCTAGCAAAATCTATCAACCAGGTTACCACTCTGAGCTCAAAATGTTCACTTACTGTTTGGCATCTCATTGTTTTCATAATCAAAGCTCTAATACCATATTGAAGAGAAAGAATTTTCTGGGTAGAATTATAACAATAAGAAAAATTTTAATAGAAACATAAACCTTAAAACTCCTTAAATATGCTGGACTGCGAGGTCAGGGCAAGAGTGAGAGGAATGAGTCATATTTGCCTGGTACTCGATGCAGAGAAAAATCTCATCTGGGAAAAGCTTAGGGCATATTTCATTCTTTTGTGAAAATACTGAGTAAGGACTCAAATAAGATTCTAAACAGAATTCATTTGACAGCTTTTGCAGTAGGCAAAATACCTTCAGTGAATTAGAAAGGCAAAACCGTGTGTGTACATATACAAAATGCAGCTGTGCAGAAATAAATACCATCCTGGGCTGGCCCAGAGCCAGGTAAACATGTGACCTAAAAACCTCCCTAATTTTAGTGAGCTGAAGTCTGGAAAAGTGATTAACTATCTAAATGCAAGTGTTACTGCTCTTGTTCCCCAGGGAATGTTGGGAGAGAAAGGAAGGCTCTTATATCCTAATTAAAAGTCCAAGCTTTTGCCCCATGGAATGCAAAATGCCTTTGGATAGAGGAAACTGTTCTTTATCCAGCTACACTCATAAAACTGTCAATAAGCTGAGAAAGTAGCCTTGATGGTGTGGAAAAAACCACCTCTTTTAAAGCACTGGCTGCTAATAAAAATCTTTTCTGTTCAATGAAATCCAACAAATCATCTAGGATCATATAAATAGCAAATTTAACAGCAAATTAGCAAGGCTTATAAAATATATGACCACTTAGGCAGCAAGGAAAGCCAAAATCAAGATTTGAGAATGACTAAATTATGGTTAAAATATATTTTTTCTTTTTATGCTTTTCATTGGAAGCCTTTTAAAATGCATTTTGAATGACTAAACTGCCTTTAAAAGGGGATATAATTAAACTAGCTGCATTTGTGAGGGTCAGGGCCTCCCACACTTGATAACCACCAGAAAATGAGTAATGATTTGCTCGCCATGAGGGATTTCTGCCCAGCATTGGAGCCTATAGCCATGTCTAGCATATCATCTTCTGGTTATCTGGTGATGGATAATGAATGACTTGTGCAAAGAAGCCACTGCAGTTATGAAAAAGAATTTCACACCATCTCTAAGACTCTAATGATTCCAGGAAAATAAAACAGCCACTTCCCTTTATAAAATTGACAACCATTTAAAGAGTTTCTGATACAGCTAGGAGGCACACTCTACTTTGAAGTCGTTACTACTATTACCAAGAGATTTAGCCTGTAAATTCTCAACTGTTTTTAGTTTCCCCTGTTATAGAGATTCTCATTAGTTGTGACCTAGAACACAGGTTGAGTCATTACTGAACTAGCACATTCCCGATGTTCCATGGGAGGTTATATGGATTCTTTATTAAAACCAAATTCTCAGAGCTGGTAACTGCCATAAAAGTCCCTTTCATGAACTTTTGGCTCACACCATCTCTGCTTGGCTCTGAAACATTTTTAGGAACATTTAAAAGGGGAAAAAAAAATCAACACTTCTGAAGTCTCCCTCTTTAATAAGTATTAGAAGAGTTGATGTGTGATGATGTTTTGACCAGTTATTTTAAGCTATTCCTGTGCTTCCCCAACTCCTGTTTCAAGAATATCTGGCAGGATGGCAGCTGAAAATAGATATCTCATTCTTTTTCTTCATCTTCCCGACCTCTTAAAAATGAAAGACAATGTCAGAAACAAAAAAAGGAGAGGGAACTATGTGCTCTTCTCCAGCACTGAAGCAGGGAAGAGGACCTTCCTCATCCTGCAGACTTTAGATCCTGGTCCCAGGATGATTGCGCCAATGATCAACATGGATGGGGTGGTTGTTCCAAGCTTTAGAGCAGGGCTGTCCCGAAGAAACATGATGAATACACAAATGTGAGACCCATATGCAATTTTAAAGTTTCAAGCAGCACATGGTTTTTAAAAAGTAAGAAGCTGGTGATGTTAATTTTAATAGTATATTTTATTTAACCCAATATATCCAAAGTATCATCGATAGCAAGACATTATCAGTTTACAAAAATCATTAGTGAGATCATTTACACTCTTTCTTTTATACTAAGGCTTTGAAATCCAGTGTATATTTTATACTTACAGCACATCTCAAGTTGGACTCCTCAGATTTCTCATGTTCAGATGTGGGTAGTGGCTACCATACTGAGGACCATAGGTTTGTAGGGTAAGTTCAAGTGCACCAGATGGAGAAGCAGGGATATGAGTCTTCTCCTTGAAATACCTTTTCCATGAATTCAGTAATATCTGCTTCTGAAAGGCTGAAGCTCTTCCCAAAGTGGCAGGAGCCTCCCATCCCCAACTCGGTGCCCCGTGCGCTAGGAAGATGCAGCTGCTCCATTTACTGACAGGATGTCCAACAGAACAGAAAATCACGTTCAGAAAAATTGCTTCCTCTTACATCTTCCCTCTGGCCGCCCCCACAAACACATATACACTGTACCCTTCTTTTAATAAATTAAAAATAAGACATTACATGAAGACTGAATTTCTCCACAAGTATTTGAGTAATACAGTAATTATTTTAAAAAAAAGAAAGAGGAAGATGATACGACATGACACATTCACACATATACGGAGAACCTATTATTTAGAAGCCCCCAAATTGTGTTAAGTGTTAAAGGGGATACAAAAGAAAGAAATGCTCTCTAGAAGATCCATCCTTGGTTACAAAAAAAAAAAAAAAAAACACAAAAAATATTTATATTATAATGCAAATAAGAATGTAATTAACCACCCAA
>JAQQAC010004778.1:14503461-14583009 GCA_029783875.1 Phataginus tricuspis | reverse complement strand
AGAGTTAAGGCCAACATCTGCATTAAAGGGAATAGTCCAGGCAAGGACTGCCCTCACTTCTGACAGCAATTGCTGATTCAGGGGGTGTCTCAGTTGGGTCAGGCTGCTGAAACAAAAATACCATAGACCGGATAATTTAAATGATACATATTTCTTTCTCAGATCTGGAGGCTGGAAAGGCCAAAATCAAGGTGCTGGTGGATTCAGTGTCTGTTGTGGAGGCCTCCCGTTCTGGGTTGCAGAAAGCTGTCTTCTCTCTCTGTCCCCACATGGCAGGCAGAAGGGGCAAGGGAGATTCCTGAAATCTCTTTATAAGGGCACGAATCCCATTCAGAGAGCTCCATGCTCATGGCCTAATAACCTCCCAAATATCCCACCTTCTAATATCAACACATTAGGGGTGAGGATTTCACCAGGCGGATTTTGGGTTGTTACAAATATTTGGTTCATAACGGAGGGTTCCCAAAATCACTATCCGTTTTGATCATTCACCAAAAGGATTTTGAACTCACTGAAAGCTGTTACTTTTACAGTCATGGTTAATTACAGGTAAAGGATACAGGTTAAAATTAGTCATAGGAAGGGACACATAGGGCAGAGTTCAGGAAATTTCCAAATGTGAAGCTTCCAGCCATCCTTTCCTCATGGAGTCACAGACAGCATTATTCTTCCCAGTCACTGTGTGACAGTATTCAGGGAGTATCGCCAACCAGGGAAGCTCACCCCCGACCTTTGGTGTCCACAGTTTTTATTGGGATTCAATCCCATGCTGCCTGCATGGCTGACCTTTAGTGTCCAGCCCCTTCCAGAGGTTGGGTTAACGCTTTTAGTCTCCAGCCCCTCCAGAGGCAAGAACTCATGCCCCGGTCGCCCTAGCACGAATCACCTTGCTAGACTGTCTAGTGGCCAAAGTCCTCATGCAAACAAAGACACTCCTATGAGGCAGGACATTCCAAGTGTCTAGAGATCACCTCCCAGGAGCTAAGGACGAAGGCCAGACATCTCTTTGGACAAAGTTAATTCTTCACCAGACAGAATAGTACAGATACTGTCAGAATATGGAAGAGTCAGTGTGGACTGGAGGACTTGGAAAGGCATGGGATTTTAATCAGCACCTTAAACATTAAAGTGAATTGAATTTTAATGAAAATGGAGAATCTTTAGAGATCCTTGAACAAGGGAGTGGGAAAATGCCCAAATAAAAGAGTGTTTTTGGAAGATTGGGGTGACCATGAACTCTGCTCCTTTCTCTCCTACTCTCTTCTTAGGGAATCACACCCAGTCTTACGTTTCTAACTAACTTAGTAGTGCTCTAAGCTACATCTCTAGACTCGGTGTCTGTTCGCAGTGCCACACTCATATGACTTACCGTCTATCTGACATTTCCACTGGGATGTCAAATGGGCATCTCAGCAAAACCAAAGAGAACTTCTGATTTCTGTGCCCTTATCTACCTCTCCCATCTCAGTATGGCACCATGAGTGACCCAGTTGCTCAAGCAAAAACTTGTGATTTATAGAGATATATATATATCTTCGAAAAAAATACTTAATTTACAGTGCTCAGGGTTTATGTTCAAATTTTTAAAAATATACAGCAAATATAATTCTTGTAAGACTTTGTTTTTAATATATATTATTTAAAATAGCCACAATTGGCTCAAATATTATTTAAAAAGTTACTATACTATCTTTTTCTGATTAAAAAAGCAACACATGTGTTGGGAACCACAGACAAGCTCCAGAAAGAAAATGGATAGTATAGATGATTTCTTTGCCATGAAATAATCATAGTTAATTAATTTTTAAAAATATTTTCTTCTGGTCTTTGCTCTGTGCATATATAAATATTTTTATTGCAAAGTGGAGATTGTGTGATAGAAGCTCTTTAATAATATTTTAGTTTGGGCTTAATAATGTTTTGTTTTTATGATTATTTTCCCTTGTCATTAAATAGTGCTCTTCAACATGCCTTTCCACTTGGAGTTTATCATTTTTGGATCTTACAATGAAGATTTTAATTTTGATTTAATCCACCTATCAGCCCATTTACATATCTGTTTGCCTTTGAAGGTATTCTTAGAAGCTCATTATTTTTCTTTTAGTATTTTATGGTGTCTCTTAAAGTGTTAATCCACCTGGAATTGACTTTAGTATACAACTTCACAGTATGATCTAATCATGTTGATTTTGTTCAAATGGCTTGCTGGTTGTAAGTCAAGTTATGAGATGATTTTAATGAATAATGTTTTCACCACCGATTTAACACATACTAACTCCTTATTTATTATTTTAGTTACTCCTAGGTATAGAATTCTGTTCCACTGTCCAATTCATTCTTCATTTTTAAAAGTCATTGAGGATAGAGGAATTCTCTCAAGACTGCTTTTCAAAACTATCCTATTCTCAAGTATTTAATTTTATCAAATTAAATACTAAAATTTAAGACTCTAACTGAAAACTACTTTTTAATTGCAGAAGTTCATTTGGAGGTATATTTATTTATCTTCTTATCTAAAAATAATTTTTCTAACCATGTATAAAGGGTCCCTTCCCTTTTCTTTCCCATCCTCAAATATTTTCTTCCAGCAATGATCTCCTTTCTCCACCATAATTAACTGACTCCCTCCTGGATTATTTTCATCATCAAATAAGCATGATCTAGTTTCCATCTTCCTTGAGAAAAAAAATTACCCCAAATCCATGTCCTCAAATCTCTCTTTCCTTCCACATTAAAACCTTTGGGAAGAGCCGTCTGCTCACTCACCTCCCTATTCAACCTACTTAAATGTGATTCTTCTCATGATGGTCCGTGAGAGCTACCCTTGTAAGGACATCAAATACCTTCCTGCTGTAAAATCCAGAACCTCCACTGGCCTCCTCCTTTCTGACACTCAGAAGTAGATGCCTCCCTCCATGAAAACATTCGTCTCTCGGCTCCTCTGGCCCCTCACCACTGCTCTTCCCCCATGCTCTCTGGATGCTGTATTGGAGAACTCTAGCTCATCCCTGATGGTTGGGGCTCCCCTGCTGAAGCCAGAAGCTTCTAGGTCTTCCTCTCTTCCTTCTCATTCTCTTTACTTCTGACATTTTCCCGTCAAACCTCCCTGTTCTTATTTCTCTAACTTTTCACCCTCTACAGAACCCCATTAACATACAAACATGCTGTCTGTCTCTTATCTTGCTTGACCTCACACCTATTACCAGCAAAGCCACATTTTTCTTCCCTTTCAATCACCGATTTTCTTTTTTTTTAGTCTTAATTTGCAACCAAGCTGTCTTCTGAACTTGCGTACAAGCTCCAGGTGAGTTTAGTTTTATTTTGGATTTTTCATATACTATTGTTATTAACTGACAACCTCTTTTCTTTTTATTTCCAATAAGTATTCCTTCCTTATTACTGTGTTCTTAATTAATTGAATTTATTAAAACTTCCAGAAAAATTTTAAGGAAAATTGGTCATATCAGGTATCTTTATCTGGCTTCTGACTTTGAAGAATACCTCTATCACTTTGTTATTAGGTATGATAGAGTTTAGGACAGATGCTCTTTATGATGTTATGAAAGTTTCCTTAGTTTACAAAGAGTTTTTATTAGTAATGGATGTTCAATTTTATCTACTATACTTTGATAGTCATATAAGGATCATGAAAACTATTGAATTTGCTTTATCATCAATTATTTAATAGTTTCTCTACTTTTTATCTATCTTTTCAGTTTCTTGATAAATATTATTTGGTCATGCATAATTCTGTTCCAAATACACTGGTGTATTTAATTTGTTGGCATTTTATTCAGAATATTTGCTTTTTCATGAAAATCAATCCCTATGTTCTACTTTTATTCTATATTTGTTAGGCTGTATATCAGAGGTATAAAGTTTCATTTTTTCTAAAGATACAGCATATTTTTTTAACATAAATAACTGCTTTGCAAAAATCAAGAAGTGTCCTGTAAAACTGTCACGGTTAGCCCATTTTGAAGGGATAGAAGGGTTTTCTTCCCCCATAAATATCTTTTTCTCTTTTTTCTATGGATACCCAGATTTTATTATTAATAATTTAATTATTTTAAATTTGTCAAATTATGCTTTCCTAGAATTTGAACATTTCTTCACTATTGAAATTTTTGTCGATAAGGAAAAATTCTGAAATGTCGTACGTTAAGTGAAATAAGAGCCAGAGAACGAGGGAGACAAGGGAAAGTAATCCGTCAATAGCCACCACTTGTCCTGGCTAACCAGAAACTCCCCTTTCCTGGATGAAGTCATGTCATCATCTAGAAGGTCCCCAGGACCACCCCATCCCCTTTGTATGTGACCAATAACTGACCAAAATCAACAATCTATGAGTCCTTTCTATGGACTAACCTCCTATCCCCAGACTTGCCCTCTTCACTTTAGCCCGGTTCGCAGTAGCCCTTCCTTATCTGCGGCCTATGTGAATTTAAAGATTTTTCTTTCCTTGAGACCCCTCACAAACGTGCCCTGTTTCTTGACTCTGGTGCACAAGTTGTTCCTGTTAACTACCCTTGGTGCTGGGAAGCAGAAACTTCCTGTCCCAGGACTTATTCTGTCCTTATTTGGTCGGGCATCTGCAAAGTCTCAATAAACCCTTTTAATTCAGAGATCTCTTGGTATCTAGAGTTTTTGATTTGTCACTGTCATAAAATGTTACATTGCATTATTTGCATATACTTACTAATTCTTAATATCTCTGCTTTCATATCCCTCTTCCTCCTATTGCATACATTTTCTAATTGTTTTATTACTGTCACCTTAACATTATCTGTTTTATCACCTCTTTCTATGAACTTTCTGTTTGACAGTTTAGCAATTATTGTTTTGCCTTTCCAAAGTATAACATTCACCCAGGCCTCACTGAGGCATCCCACTTGCCTGGGATGTAATTAGGAATGGTTGCAAAAGAAATTCCAGTGAAAAGACTGAATTAATGTCTGTTCGGCTCCTGTCACTGAAGAGTAGGAGTTTTGCAACAAGACATATGTTCATCTTGAGAAAAGACTGTCTAAATCCCTTCTTCTCCTCTATAATCACATCAAACGGCCGCAGCGGTAAACATCGGGTATTTAGTGAAGACGGCCCAGCTTGCCAAAGAAAATGGAATAGATTACACCTTCCTCTTCTGTCACTGGGAGAGCTATGGAGAAAAGAGGAAGACAGCCAGACATGTCATCCGCTTTCTCCTCCCTAAGCTGTCATCCAGAGAAAGGGAGAAAGTTAGATAAACCATTATTTTATAAAACTTTGTAATTGCAGTTTTTATTTTTCACATTCTACAAGTTACTTAAGGAAATATTATAAGATTTCTATGTATTTTGATATGGGGTTTCTTTTTTGTCTTACCCTTTAGTGGTTAATTTATAACTGAATTGCAAGATGGTAAGTAATTATGCCCTGTAATATTTCTCTGTGGATTTTTTTAAGAGTATCTTTGAAGTCTAGAATACGACAAAATATTTTAAAGTTCTCTTTGTTGTTTCTGACCCTCCCCTAGTGGATATGAATTATTGCATTTTTAAATTCAGCAATCGTGTTTTTTCTTAAAAGAAAATTTCTGGCCTCACATTAGCTCCAATTCCCTAATTTTTGTTCTGTTTAATTGTATGATTATTATTAAAGTTACAAAGATGAACTAACTTCTTTGATGTTTTTCTTTTCCAACAAAAGTCTAACACTCAGATTGCACTTTAAAGTGTATTAAAAATGAAAACCATTTCCATCTGCTTTTATCAGGATTACTTCATTGGCTTTTTATCATAATCTAATAAGCTGAATAGGGTGATTTCTATGAGCAATAACTTAGAAATGCATGGAATATCACAGCTTTGACATGAATTAGCATGCAAAGAATTTAGCAACATGGAAAAGAAAGTGAATTTATAAAGTTTAAAAAACACATGATAAACAAATACCTAGAATATTATGCAGTTCAATAAAAGTTTATTGAATGAATGAATGAATTCAATAATGAATTTATTGAATGAAAATTCCTTTAGCTGGAAGTAAGTCGGAGTTAGTAGTGGGGGGGTAACTAAGCAATCAAAGCTAGCAGCCTCACTCTGACCTGTTATTTCGGATTAACAGTCATATCATAATCTTCTTGTGAAAAGCAGAAATTTGAAAAGCCAAATGAATGGATCCTATAGAAAAAGAATTAATATTTCTTTAAGACTTATACAATTTTCTATTATTGGTTTTATTATATATCTTACTTTTCCGTTTGTCTTCTGTTTCATTTCTATAATAAATCAGCCTGCCTTTCAGGACAAGTTGAACTTCACTGTTGTCAATATCATTTTATCTTCTTTTCATTAATAAGCTTAGAGGCAATAACAATAGCTAAGTAACCTTTTCCTCTAGACTGAGAAAGCTGGGTTGCAATAACCATTCAATTTCAGGTTCATCTTCTGCTATTCTGCAGCCAACCTGAGAGGTGAACACGGGTCTGCACTGGGGGCAGCCTGGGGGGTGGTCCACATGAGCAAGGTTGAGGTCATTGCAGGGGCAGGGTGAGGGGTCAAGCTTTCCCTGCTGCACCTGGACGATTTATAAATGGGGATATTTTAGTCTCTAGCACAGGCCACTCCTTAGCCTGAGAGAGCACAAATATTTACAGAAGGAAAATCAAATAGGGGCACTGCCGCATTGCCGGGCTGTGCTGCCGAACTTAATGAAGGGTTTCTTTCCCCCATGGATTTCAAAGCAGCCTGAACTAAGGATACTAAAGCAAACAGCAAATCTGATATTTAATGGCAAGGAAAACATGCATGTGGCATAAAAGCCCCATTATTATTCCTTACCACTTAATTTTAGGCGAACTGCAATGCAGTGACTTTTTGATGCACCCCTGTATGCCCCTGCCTTTGGATCGGGTCAGCTCTTAAGGCAGTAACATGGTTGGATGGCATCCATCACGAGCCTCAGCCTCTTGAGGACCAGGTAGCAGTGACGTGCGGCTAAACTGGATGGATTTATAGTGATACAACACCTACCAACAGTGCCAGGTGACAAGCCCCGGGGTCTACGGTGACCGCTGGGAAGCTGTGGGCTGTAATGAGAAGGGGAAGGGCTGGAGCCAAATAGACCTGATGCAAGGCCTACCAGTTGCTCTGTAAGCTTGGGATACACACTTGACACTTTCATCTCTTTTCTCCTTTGTTTTTGTTTTTTTCTTTTTCAATTGAAATGATTTCCAAACAGTGTAACGCACATGTTACCACCATACAGAATAAGAAAGAAAATATTTCTATCTCACCAGAAAATTCCTTAAGTTTTTTATGATCAGTCCTCCCCAAGAACTAACCACCATTCTGACATTGATCACCATGGATTAGTTATGCCTCTTCTGGCATCACAACATACACGTTTTTGTATTTGGCTTTCGGTCACTCAGTGTATGACTGAGATTCATCTACGTAGTTGCATGTATCAGCAGTACATTCATTTTTATGAGTGAGTGGTATTCTTTGTACAAATGATTGCAGTTGATTATTATTTACTCATTCTCCTTTTAATGGAAGTTTGGATTGTTGACAATTTGAGTTACCCTAATAAGCTGCTTTGGACGTTTTTGTATGTAAACATCTTTGGGAATATATGTACTGGTTTCTTTGGGGGTGTATCTCTAGAGGAGGAATTGCTGGATCAGGAGAGTAGGAAAATGCTTAACTCTAAAGTGGTTGAACCACTTTACACTCCCAATAGCAATGTATGAAAGTTTCAGTTGATCAACATCCTTGACAATATTTGGTATTGTTAGATTTTTAAATTTCAGTCATCGGGGTGGGGAGGTATAGGAACATCTCATTTAGGCCTTGATTTGCGTTTCCTTGGTGAATAACAATGCTGAGTATCAACATTTCATATGCTTTTTGGCATTTTGGATACCACCTTTGTATAGCATTAAATTGAGAGTTTTGCCCATTTTTAATTGGTAGTTTGCTTTTGTTTATAATTTGTAGGATTTATTCATTATTCTGACAATGAATTATTTGCTTAATTTACATAGCACTCTAATATTTCTTAGCTCTGTATCTCATCTATAAAATGGGGAAAACACTGTTAATGAAGATTAAATGAATCTACATATTGTGCCTGATGCCCCTTCCAATTCTTCTGTGTTTCCTGAATACAGAGAGCTTCTGGGACAAACACTACTAATTATAATTAAGTGGTATAAGCATGAGGAGAAAGTTCCTCATTCCCTATAGTATGAAATTTAGAGAAATTGTCTTTAAAGATAAAGGTATAAGGGGATTACAAAATGTATCCTTTTAAGAAGAGACCACTAGAACACATACTCAAATATTTCTAATGCCTGATAAAATAATCCACAAAACAAAAGAAAAAGACCACATAATGGTAGATTCTTAAAGCTACAAAACCAGAAAATATAGTATAAAGTAGATAACATAATTAAGACCAGTCCTGTATCATGTCATTAAATAAAAATGGACTACACTAATTCATCAGTAGAAAAAAGACATTTGGATTGGATCACAAAACAAACGTGCCACAAACGAGACACAACTGAAATCTGATGCAGAAAGACTGACTACAATGGATTCACAATGAAAGGATAGGGAGGGTTATGAGTAACTGTTACCAACAGAGCATTTATATTTATAAGGCAAAAACTATGGGAGATATTATGAGAAATAGGGTAGAAATGCATTAGGAGAAGGAAGTTTTAATTCACAGATTTCAGTCCATGAGAGAGAAAGTAGATAAACAGTAAATAACAAGATAGAAGGAGAATAAAACAGATCTCTTTTTCATGTGAAAGTAACAGTTTCCAAAATTTGGCCATTTATTAAGACAGAAGAAAATATCAATACATTTCAGAAAGAAGAAAAGTATATATATTAGTATCAAACCAGAAAACAAAAGGCCCTACCACTCAGAAATTTTAAAACTCTTCCTAATCAATTCCTACATCAAAGATGAATTCAGCTTAATCTGTAGAACTTCTAAAAACCAACAACAATAAAAATACTGCATAATAGAGTCTATGAAGGATAGTTAAAGCAGTGTTCAGAGGAAAAGTTATAGTCTTTAATGTATTTTTCAATTAGAGAATGATAATGAATGAAGTAGGGATTCAGCTCAAGAAATTAGAAAAATAATCACCAAGAAAGTAAATAAAATAAAAAGGAATAAATTAAGATAAAAAAGAAAATAATGAAGTAGAAAACAGAAAATGGAAGAATTAATAAATAATTCCAAGATCTGGTTCTTTGAAACAGAAAACAGAAAATAAAGTAACTTTCATCTAACTTAAACTAAAAAGTAAGCTCAAGTAATGAAACAAGAAATAAGAGGAAATAATTGCAAATACAAAGAAATGGAACAACTAACAAGCAACTACTTCCCTTTGCGAAAATAAACTCAAAAACATGAATAAAATAAACACTTTTCTAGGAAAATATGATTTATTAAAATGGTCACCAGTCATGAAAAATCTAAACATCAATTATCATAGAAGAAACAGAAACTGTTGTCCTGAGCTATGCTACACAAAACACCCAAACACAGTTTCATGGTGGAAAACCTCCTAATGCTTAAAGTACAGAAATTTGCAATTTTATTTAAATTGTTCCAGGAAAAAAAAATTTAACTCAGGAAAAAAAAAATGATGAATCAAACTGCATACAATCATGAATTCATGCATGAAAAAAATCTACTAAAAGCAAGGTCAAAAGATAAACAATAGATGGTAAAACACATTTGCAACTTCCAGCACTAATGTTTAAAATTTCCTACAAATCAAAATAATAGAAAAATGGTGAAGTACACGCACACAGTTCACAGAATATACTCACGACCCTGAAATATAGTCACATATCCTTAACCTTCCTATAATAGAAATACAAATTAAAACTAGAATTAAAGAACATTATTCATATCTTAGTCTGGGTGATGGTTACATGAGTGTTTACACATTAAAAAAAATAATAACATTATTCGTAATTGGATTAGCAACACAAAAAATTTCATAGACCAGTTAGGCTGGCTGCTTGAGTAATGCTGATTGCCAATTAAAAGAATACTTTTAAAGTTTTGGATTAATTTATATATATATATATATTTTGACAGGTAAAATATTCAAATTTTGTAATATATTACCAAAGAACTACCATGAGAAGTCACTCACCTAACCTTGGCCACCCACTTCCCTTCCCCAAAGCCAAATATACGATTAGTTTCTGAAATAGTCTTCCAAAAATATTCTAATTATATTTATTCATTCATTCACAAAACATTTGCTGAGGGGTTAGTAGTAGACAAAATGTTTCCTCAAAATGATTTGGCCCTTAAAAAGTTTTCATTCTGGTTGGGGAGCCAGGAGAAGAGAGACTTAAAAATGTAAAAATCATAAACAATGACCTGAGTTACAAAGAAAAACAGTAAAACAGGAGAGATGGATATGAAATATTGATGTGGGAATGGTTTGAAATATTAGGAAAGGGGGTCAAGGTTGACCTCACTGAGAAAATGGGTGTTGAGTCAAGACTTGAAGGGCCTCTGGGAGCCAGCTGTGTGGGTGTCCTGGGAGGGTCCATCCAGGAAGGAGACAGCAGGAGAAAGGCCAGGAAGGGAGAAGGATTCCGTGCGGGCTAGTGTGTCTAGATAAGACTGAATGGGAGCCAGAGGGGGGGAGTGGAGGCTCTCTCCTTGGGGACTCTGGCTTTTAGATGGGAAGCCTTCAAAGAGCAGAAGGGGCACGTGGCTGACTCACCTCTTAAGAACCCCCTTGACTGTGTTGACAACAAACAGCCAAGGAGCAGGGACAGAAGCACTTATATCTGGATCCTACCTCAGCCACTCCTGTGATGGGTGAGGGCAGTGTGGACCTGGGTGGTGGCAGTGACAGTGGTAAGAGTAAGTTGAATTCCAGATACATTTTGAAGGTATATTTTGAATTCACAGATGCTAGCACAATAGCACTATTATGCTACTAGAATAGTAAATCCTGCTTAGAATTTACTGCTCTAAAACAGCCTCGTGGCTTTCACACTATAACTTGGCGATTTTTCTACTTGAATAAATGAAGAGTTTTCTCATTCTTCTTATGATTGTACTTTATTGCAGTCTATGAAGGATACCATAATTTATTTAAGCAGTCTCATACTAATGGATATCTCATTTACTTTCTGACCTTTTGCTATTACTAATTATGCTGAAATGCATAATCTTGTATATGCATCACATTAGGCCCATGAGAATATGTCTACAGGATAAATTTGTAGAACAGAATTTGCTTAGTCAATGGGTAATTGTATTCATAATTTTGACAGATATTTCCTGATTGCTATCCATCAAATTTGTCCAAAACAGTGCTCCCACCAGAGGCATGAGAGTTTCTGTCCTCACAACCCTGAGAATGGATCAGAGATCATAGGTGTCCCTTCAGCTCCCAACTCAGCAACAATTACCAAAGATTATCTAGATTTTTGCTCCATATTTATTGAAAACTGAGCGTAGGGGGAAAAAGAACAGCTATTCACTACAATATGAATGAACCTTAAAAATGTTATGCTAAATGAAAGGGGCGGCCAGTCACAAAAGACTACATATCTTATTCCGTTCATATGCAAGTCCAGAATAGCAAAATAGAGAAAAAACTAGACTAGTGGTTGCTTTGGGCTAAGGAAAGGGCAGGTTAGAAGGGCAACAGCTAAATGTTACAGGGTTTCTTCTTGAGGCAACGAAAATATTCGAAAATTGATTAAGTGATGGTTGCACAACTCTGGTCGCATAATAATAAAATTCATCTGGACGAACTATAGGGGATATAAATTATATCTCTGTAAAGCTGTTAAAAAAATCATAGACCAGAAACAATGACACCCCAGTAGTTATGAACATGCCTAGTGACTAAACTTTCCTTTTAAACACCATTTTCCATCAAAAGGAAACAAGATTCCTTGCAGAAAATGTTGGTAGAACTGGGTCAGAAAAAATACAACATGAGCCTGCAGCAAGCATCTTGTACTACCAGACAGTAAAGAATTTCTCAAAAAAATAAAGTATGGGAGCGTGTCCATGAGACTCAGAAACCAACTTGAAAATACTCCCAATCACCTAAACTGGAATAATCTGAGAAACAAAATAAATAATGCAGTATTGGATTATAACCCAAAGTGTAAAATAAATATGCAGGAGTCCCTATCAATATGAATAAATAATTTATGTATTGAATCAATCAACAAATAAACACATGGGAGAAGAGACAAACTTCCTTTCAGAAGAATTTGTAATAATATACATGGACATTGCCTCCAGGAGGTGGAGTATCGCCCTCTTCCGACCAAGCGTGGGCTGTTCTTAGTGACTGGCTTCCAAAACGTAGGGTATGAAAAGGGAAAGTCAGTGGCTTGAGAGGGGAGGCACTTTAACTGAGCAGTGCAGTGATATTGGTTGGAAAACCAATAACCCGTGATATGGCATGTAACCCCCGAGATGGGCATTTCATCTCTGTGGTATTCTCTTTTAAAAACTTAGACCCCCAGTTAATCTTGAGAAAAACATCAGCCCACCTCAACTCAGAGGACGTTCTAAAAAATATCTCACCAGGATTCCTCAAAAGGAGGAGCCCTGCTAAAGTCATAAAACACAAAGAAAGACTGAGAAGCTGTCACAGACCAGAGGAGACTTAAGGAGACGTGATTAGGTGCAAGGTGGTATCTTGAATGGGATCCTGGATGCAAAGGAAAAGACACAAATTAAAAACTGAGGAATTGCAAATACAATATGAAATTAAGAGTAATGTGCCAGTGCTGGCTTCTTATTTTTGGTAAATGTACTATCATTACATAAAATATTAACAATGGAGAAACTGAGCGAGAGATACAGTGAAACTCTCCGTATTATCTTAAACTTTTCTTCAAGTCTAAAGTAAGTACAAAATAAAGAGTTTATTAACAAAAAGATGATAGGCCCAGAGGGCAAAACATAGAATTTTTTCTAAACCTAAAGAACATATATTCCTTATTTTAAAGGAAATGAAGAAAGGGGGGAACCAATCAATTTTATGAGGCCATTATTACCTTGATACCAAAACCTGATTTAGACAGAAAAAGAAAAGACCAACCATACTTATAACCATAGGTTTAAAGATTATTAATAAATCCAATTTTAAGGCAGACCATATTTATAAATGTACAAAAATATCACAGTCACACTGTATATATCCCAGAAACACAAGTATCTTTAACCTCAGAAAATCTATTAAAGTATAACACCAATTAAGAGGTTAAAGAAGAAAAAAAAACTTGATTATTTCAATAAAGAAAAAGCAGTTGAAAAGTTTAACATTAATTTATTATTTTGAAGAAGTCCTAACAAATTGAAATTATGAAGGGAATTTTCTTACCCCAGTAAAAAGTATGTAACAAAACCAGCAACAGTCACCATACCCAAAAATGTGATGGTAGAAATATTTCTATGCCATTCAGAAATATGAAAAGGATGGCAGCTATCATCCACATAGTACAATAATATGAATGTTTATCAATAAAGAAAGGGTTCAATAAAGTAAGCTAAAACCAAGCTTGATGTATCAGTTATCAATTGCTGTGTAACAAATTACCCAAAGTTCAATGACCTAAAACAATGAACATCTATCATGTTATAGTCTTATAGGTCAGGGATTAGAATGGTTGCTGAGCTGGGCGGCTCTGGTTCAGCACCTCAAGAGGTTATAGCCAAGTTGTTGGCCAGGGCTGCAGTCATCTGAAGGCTTGAAGAGGGATGTCTTCCTCATTCACGTGGCTGTTGGAAGGGTGGCCTCGGTTCCTCTCCGTGTCGGCATCTCCATAGGACTGCTCAGTGTCCTTCCAACAGCGGGCTTCCCCCAGAGAAGGGGATCCAGGAGAGAAGAGCAAAGGGGAAGTCCCAGGGCCTTTTCTCACCTGGTCTTAGACGCTCCATGCCATTACCCTACTTTATTCTATTTATTACAGAAGAGTCACTAAGTCAACCCACACTAAACAGGAGCTCATCTTTCAAAGAGATAAGCATAAAAGAGTTTGTGACAAATTTTAAAAACATATTAGGCAATACTATGTGGCCATTAAAAAAAAGAATGGTAAGAATTCATATGCATGGCTATGGGAAGATATACAAGACATGCTAAATCTTTTAAAAAGCAAAATTGCACATACTTACTGCATGATCTCATTTATGCTGAGTGCATATATGCAAACACCCAAACAACGGAAGTATATTTTTCTTTATGCATGTATTTTATAAATACATAAATACAAATCTAGAAGTATCCAAAATGTCATGAGTTGTTATCTCTGTTTGCTAAGAAACTGGTAGGATAGTCAATGATATTCTTAAGTTTATCTGTACTATTGATTATCTTTTTACAGTGAGAAATGTATGTTTTATATAATTAAAAACATATATATATATATAAACTCTTATGTGTACACAAAATAAATGGAAGGCGGAAGACTTAGAGGAAAAGACTAATAGATATAATCATATAAAAACTGGGTAAATGCGACTGTGCCCTGAAAGATGGGTTAAATCTCCAAACTTGAGGCTCACTCCCAAGACCAAGGAGCTATTCTTCCCTTCCCAGGTGCATCCTTCTGCTTGGTCACCTCCCCTGAACGGCTGGTTACCTAACATGCTAGTTGATTAACGAGAGCAGCTCCCATAAGCTGAGCTGGCAACGCGTTCTCTGCCAACTTCAGTATGGTCAGTCTACCCTTAATTGTGAGTAGGTTACCGAAGGCCACCTTTAGTGAGAAACTGACCAGCACCTTGGAGATGGGACGGGCTACCAGAGGTCAGAAAATCCAGGGGTCAAACCCCACAGAGTCAGAGCAAAATGCTTCCAACTTTTGGTTTCTCATCTCCTAAGCCTGGAGACTGTGAAGTAATTAGGATTTTTCCTGTTTAGAAAACAAAGGACTGCTTTATTCGAACAAAGCAACTCCATTGATAGAGACTGTTTTCAACTACAAGTTCCAGAACACTGAAGAACACCGGCTTAAATAAGTGAGAATTTCTTTTTCTCACATATGAAGTTGTCAGTTCAGAGCTATGTGTCATTGACCAGAACTGAGTCACCTGTCAACCCTTGTGTCACAAATAACTGGGAAAGCAAGCCCTGTCTTTTCCAGAGGCCCAGTGGAATCAGGCAGAGGAAGAGAGTGCTTTCAGTTCATAGCCAACAGTGTCTACCAGAGTAAGCATTTCATCAGCTTGTTCTTTCTCTAGAAGTCAAGTGCTTCGAGCACTTCCAGAGGAGGTCCTCCAGAGAATGCTCATCTCACTGCTGGTGGAACTCTAATTCCAGAAGCACACAGCCACCTGATTTATCTTGATGCCGCCATGGCACGTATTCTCTGCCTCTGTACCTCAGCATCACAAAGGGTCAATGCTTCCTGTACGATTCTGTCTTGTAAATCCTTTCCCGCTTCCACTTGCACTCTAATGTCCCTCATATGGTAAAACAAGACCGCAGTGAGTTGAATGGTGGCCCCCACAAAACATATGCCCACCTCCTAAGCCCCGGCATCTGTGAATGTGACCGTATTGGAAAAAGTGTCTTGGCAGAAGTAATTAAGCCAAGTGTCTTGAGATGGGAATCACCCTAAATCACCCAAATTAACCCTAAATCCAATGACAGGTGTTCTTACAAGTGACAGACAGAAAGTGAGAAGATACAAACACAGAGGTGAATGCCATGCGAAGATGTAGGCAAAGGTGGGGGTCAGGCAGCCACGAGCCAAGGAAGGTCTGAAGCCGCCAGAATCTAGAAGATGCAAGGAAGGGTGCTCCCTGAGAGCACGGCCCTGCTGACAGCTTGATTTTTGACTGCTGGCCTCCAAAACTAGGAGAGAATGAATTTCTGTTATTTGATGTCACCGAGTTTGTGAGAGTTCGTCATGGCAGTCCTGGGAAGCTAATTAAATGACCATCACATTTTTGGTTTTGCTATCTACAAAATCAATAAATCTCTAGAATTTTGCAGAAAGAGCTCAGAGTTTAATCCATGTAAGCCAGAGTTGTTCCAATTTAGATTTAGATAGTCAATGAGTCTGTTTTTACATTTTTACATCAAAACTAATCTTGTCTTTTGTTCTAAGTCCATGATGATTCCAATTTATCAAAAAGGAGCTTTCCCTCACTAATCTTCCAAATCATGGATTCAGTCCAGCTAATTCCCTACTTATTGGTCCAGGGCAACAGCTTTATCAGGCCAAGTTTCAAGTTCACATGTATTTTCCTTTTCACTGAGCTTTTTAAAATAGGCTTTAGTGATAGCAAAGTGTATGCCCTGAGCTCCTTCTGAAAACTTACCTTCATAGCAACCACGTGGGGTGACCCGAGAAGATCTGAATAAATCAAACATATCATTTCCAGCCTTGGTCCATGCCCACCTTGGTGTTCCACAACCAGTGTTTATTGCAGGTTAGAAATCTAATAACTATTTGCTTTCTAACCCAAACTTCAGGTTATCCCCATGAGAGCACCACATTCACAAATGACATGCCTGTCCGAGAGGGGGAAGGAGAGAGGGTTACAGATGACACCTCAAACCGGTTGCTATTCATATAGAAGCGTGTCACTGTGTGGTTATCGGTCATGCATATCACAGAAGAGAAAGGGTAGGAACACTGCTTTATAGAAATCTGCCATGGCAGAGTAGGGAAAGGCATGGATTAGGGCATCCTCGCAACCTGCGGGCAAAGCCTGGCTTCTCCATTACTTGCGCAACCCCTGAAGGTTCCTTACCTTCGCTGAGACCTAGTTTCTTCATCAATAAAATGAACTCGATAGTATAGGGTTGGATTGGATGAAACAAGATGGCTCAAAACAGAGAACAGAGGAAGATGGGCAGTGAGTGAAATAGGTAAAGGGGATAAAGAGGTAAAAACTGCCAATTATAAAATAAATAAGTCATGGGGATAAAAGTACAGCAAAGGGAATATTGTCAACAGCATTGTAATGCCTCTGTATGGTACCAGCACTTACCGTGCTGAGAGTTCAGTGATGCGTGTGGTTGTCAAATCACTATGTTGTGCACCTGAAACCAACATAATATCGGGTGTCAATTATATTTCAATAAGTAAATAAGTAGGATGGCTTGTGTAAGCCACCAGAGCACATAATAAGCCTTCAGAAATGATGAGTTTCCTCTCCTGAACTTCATCTCGTCTCTATTTCTCTCTGTCCTAAGCTTTCCCCAGGTCCTTGAGCTTGGATGCACATGGCTCCCCTTGTGAACTTAGGCCTCCCCCAACTCCCAATTTAAGGCCCACAACATCAGGACATGTGTGTTAGTATATATGATAGATCTGTAAATAGATACAGATATACATAAATCCATAGATATAGATGTAGAACATATAGATATAAAATTGCCTCCCCCACTTTCAAGTCCCCTCATCAGTCTCATGGCATTGGAACATGGTCACCTTTCCAGAGCCAGGACTCATCGCTGGAACTCTTCCAGAACTCCAACTTGACCCAGATCTAGTACCTCAGAGCTTCCTTAGTCCCACATAGTTGCTCACCCACCAGGGTTCTTACTGGAGTTCCAAACCTCAGCATTCTCCAAACTCTGCAGATGAGACGCGGTGGCCGTAATTCCTGCCAACCCTCTTCCCCAAGGCTAGGGTCAAGTGTACACTAATTCCCCTTACCTATCATTCTCTTACTACCCACCACAAGTTTTCAGTCACCTCCCAAATCAGCCCCTTTGCCCCCCTCGCTCATCAGCATGGATACAAGTATGGAAAATCTATGGGTTTAATTATTGAACAAATTGAACAGTCCCCGACACTGTTTTAGGAGCTGAGGATACCAGAATAAACAAAGCAAAATATCTATGTTCTCACACAACTTACGTACTGGTAGGAAATGTGGAAAATACATCGATAGTCAAAAATATAAGATAAGTGAGAAGTTCCCTGAGGAAAATAAATAGGGTGATGTAATGGGGGTAGGAAGGTGACATCTGAGTGGAGACCTGGATGAAGGGAAGAAGCCGGCCTTGCAAAGGTCTGGAGGCTAAGCCTTCCTTCCTTGGGCTTCCAGGCCGGGGTCCACCTCACACAGCCAGGCGATCTTCCCAGGACTTCAGTTCACTATTGGTGAGGGGGTCTCTGGGCGGCCACAGTTCCCAATATCCCCTTCCACTCCCAAGTCTCTGAGGTTCTAGAATACTTTCAGCACTTATAATCAGAACCGGTCCACAGAAATCCATACCTTCAAGTCTACTTATTCACTCACAAATCCATTCATTCATACAAATGCTGATTTAATATCAACAGTATCATAAGCCACATAACAGGTGATGTGGTACGCACAGAAGAAAAAGATGTGGCCCTGGCCTCAAGGAGCTTACGGTTAACATTGACCTAATTATAGGTTGCATTTGAAGGTGCAGCAGAGATCATGTTAGAAGAGTCAGCATTGGCTAAAGCATGGATGCATGGTCTTCTAAGCCAAGCTAAAGAAATTGAAATGCAAGCCACTGGAGGGTTTAATACACAGTAAAATGATGATCAGAGAGGAGGATAGTGAAATAGGCCAAGCGAGAACTGGTGAGGGTCTGCAGTAAGGCCGAGGCAGTGAGGATGCTGGGGTGACTGATGGATACAAAAGTTGATAAGAGGTGGAAGAGATAGATACTCCGAAATACCTGACAATCTGTGAGGAAGGCATAGCTGTGCTTTTTTGCCCTCTGTTGATGGAAAATGAGATAATCTGGAGTTTCTGGAGCAAAGGATTGGGACGGTGCAATGACAGATGAGACAGGATCATGTCTGTCAGGGGTAAAAAATAGGTAGCCTTGGGCTTTCACTCCCAGATACCACAGTGATGGCAGGCTTCCTGTCAATCACAGAGCGCCTTCTCATTGAATTCATATGTAGCTTCAGATGCCTTTCAACACAAGGCTCCAGGCAGAGAAGACAAAAATCCACCAGGGTTGGTGCACTAATTGAAACCTACCTGCCCATTTTTGTGCTGAGCTTAGAATATAAGATGAAGTTTGGTCATTATTCAACAGGCAGCAGGAAGCTGCTGATGGCTTTTGATGGGGAAGACGGATGTAGAGAGGACATTACTTTTGGTAGAAATGTGAAGAAATAAAACTGGAGGAATAAGTTACTGGAGGCAGGCAGATGGTTATTTCATGACTTTGATGGTTAGTAACCAGGAAAGGATGAAATGAATAAAAACTAAGCCACTGTATATTCTCATATTTGCCAAAATATCTCTATTTCATGATGCCAAGTTATACCAATTTCTTTTTGTGTATCTCATCTCTGAGTATGTTCATGCACTAAAGACATGATATGTTTTACATCTGTCTGTGTGAATATACACTTAGCACCTGTCATATTTTAATTCCAAATAGCTTCAATTGTCCTATATAAAAGTGTTCAAGAAACCCTTATTCAGTGCCTTTTATTTGCTATCTTTAGTCTCTTTTTAATTTTGTTCTGACTTTTCTCCTGTGAAAAACCAACAGTGAAATTTGATGAGAACGGTGTTTATAGAAAAATAGAAAAGCAGACAAGATTTTGGCCACAGGTGTCTCTGGGGTTTCCTCCCAATGCTCATGTCTAACTAAACTTGCCTGCAGTTTATGGTGTGAGCATTTCAATTCAGGGCACCTCCTTTCAGCTTTCAAGCCAAGGTGTCCTTGTTTAAGACAATACCCATGACAGAGAGGCCATCCACGGGAGCAGAAAGGGTGCAGAACCAGATGCATAGACTCTAAATTATGAATCAGGAATGAATTACTTACCCACTCTGTGCCTATTTTCTTATCGAGGAAACAGAGTTGAAACAGACGTTCTCTAAACACCTTCTTCTGATTCTAATTCTCTGAGTTCCTAGCACCCCTGGATGGCTGTAGCAGGTGTGACCACCGGCTATACCAAAAGGAGTAAGCATTTTCAGTAATGAAACAAAGCCCATCAGGCTGCGTGCACTCAGAAGGTTCTGTTCACTACTCTTCATTTAACAACTCCAGTCTACCCCAAACTTACAGCCACGGACTGGCCATTTTGATAAGATATCGAACCATCTAGGGTCAGTCCAGAGCACTGAAATCATAATTTATATTCCTCATACACAGTCTGTCCTTACAGTGTGCTACACATCTCCTTGTCCCATGGAAATCAGGAAGTGATTGCCGTAGGACCTCCGACCTGGTGAATGATGAGGCCTTAAACAATTTCCCACCTTTTCTGGAGCTTGCAGAGCGACCTGTGCTTCGTCCCACAGTGCTCTATCACAACAACCAAATAAGCACCATATGGTGGACGAGACCCAGATGACAGAACAGAGGGCCCGCCTTTGAGGACATCTGGAAGTCCTTTAACACGTGCACTCAGGGTGACTTGAATGCATCATTTACAGTCAGTCCTGGGTCTGCATGCTGGACATGCCATCACTGTTCTTCATCTGGCGGGCGGTGGCCCCTTTAGCTAAGAAGAGGTTTATTCTGCTCAAATAATGTTCCATTTTGGTTTATCATTTTGTCTTAGAGTTTGGTTTTCTCTGGGATGTGTGATCTTTAGGTGACGAATGACTCTGAACCCCCAAAAATAGTGCCGAGTGTTGCAAGAACCCGAAGAAAAACTAGGCATTAGTCCCAAGGTATCTGGGGCCATTGACTGGGCATTGGTCATTGATTGGGGTTTACTAGATTGGACAGGGAGTGAATCGGGAAGTATGTAAAAAGGAACCTGGGTGCTGGGAGATATAATTTAGAGTGAAGTGTTTTAGGAATTGGAAACAGATCTATTCAATTATGAGCATTGTCTCTCTTATTGGGGTGGCCTACTTGACTTTGCCCTCCAAGATTTTAAACAGCACCTGATATTTTCCTGTTGCACCGGCCAATAATCCATAGGCTGTTTTGGGCAGGTGTACGCTAAAATTCATAACTACTGTAAACATGAAGACCAGGAAGAAACATTTTTCCAAAACCCAAGAGAATTCACCAGTGTTGGAATTTAAGAAGCTAATATGGTCATTACCTATCCTCTTTCAGCATACATCATTTCTGTGCTAAAAGGGCAGCAGAAAATTCCTTAAAGCAGATGAAAAATACTTACCAAGTACAGCAATAGGCTGAATAATGCCCCTCAAAGATATTAGTTCCTAATTCCAAAACCTGCAAATGTTTGCCTCATATGGAAATAGAATTTTTGCATGTGTAATTAAGTTAAGGATGCTGAGCTGGAGAAGTTATCCCAGATCATCTGGATGGGCCCTACATGCAGTCCTAGGGGTCCTCATAAGACAGAGGCGGAGAGAGATTTGATACGAAGAACTGGAAGTCCTGTGGGCCATAGAAGCTGAGATTCACATGAAGCTGCCAGACACGAAGGACTGCCGGAGCCCCCAGAAGCTGGAGAAGATGAGAAATGATTCTCTCCTACAGTCTCTGGAGGGAACAGAGTCCTGTTGACACCTTGGTTTGGGCCTGGTAAAACCGATTTCAGAGTCCTGGCCTCCGCAACTGTGACAGACTATATTTTTCTTGTCTTAAGCCACTTTTGTAGAACTCTGTTACAGCAGCCACTGGAAGCTAATACAGGCATACTAAAGTCGTTGCATTAAACTGACACTCTTTCCTGATGTTGACTTACCTAAAAATGTGTTGTGTAGAGATGCCAAGTGCTTGTCTTCTATCCCTTTCCCTCTCAGTGTCACCTTCTCCCACTTTATAAAAGAAAGCTGTACCTCTCACCCACCCTGAATCTTACTGCCCTGCAGGGCCCTAGGGGTGTCCTGTGAAAAGGTGAAAATGTCCAAGGAGTTTCAAAATGTTAGTGCCTGAGAAACTTCTTTTAATCAAGCCTCCATAAACTTACTCAGAATTTTGAGCCATCCCCTATATATATACTATTTCTATTAAAGTCAAAGCATGGTGCTCTGGCCTATGTCATAATATTGTAAATTCAGACGGATGGTGGATTGGGGCAGTAGGAGGGACGGCAATTGTGTTTTAATGGCTTTACCTCTTCATCCTCTGACTATAGTCAATGCCTACGTCACTCCTTAGGGGGAGTCTGGTGAGAGCAAAGCAAAGGAACTGTCAGTATGAAATACTGAAAGCAGTGGAGTCTGACTTTAACAAGGCCACAGACTGAGGTATCACTTTACCTCTCCATCACACTATTAGAACAGCCAAGACTTAGACACATGTGCGTGTACACACACCCACACGTCAGGGGCATGCCAGCCTGCTGCAGGCACATCCTTTCTGTATCTTCACCAGTCTCAGGAAAAATAAAAGGTGCAGTGAGTGACAGGTACCTATTTCATATCATCTCAAGGAGGAGGAAGTGAAACTCAGCTTCCTTCAAAAGATGATCCTTACAGTTTTGAGTAGAAGGAGAGTAGGTCAGAAATAAAATAGAAATTTATATTTTCTTGATTATTTACTCAGGCTCATGGGAGAAATAATCCCATTAAATTTTGCCAATAGGTCATCGGATATTATAAGTCTGCATTTATTTTTTATTTAGTGGTGTCTTCTGATAACTGTGGTTCAAACACCTGCTTATTTCTTAACTTTGACAACATACTTCTCAGGTTTGTATTAACATAATTGGACCATAGCTTAGCACTTCACAACAACCATAAATAGGACTGTTATGAGCTCCCCACTTGCTAGCTTACTACTAACCTCAAATCTTCTCTTTATTTGCATTTTATTTCCACAAGTTCATTAACACCGCCTTCAAAAAGAGAACATCTACTGGGAGATGCATATATGGACAAAATGTTCCAATATGCAATTTAAATTATGCATCTCGTGATGCCCTAAAGTTTAGAAACAACTTCATTTAATTTGAATGACTTCCTTCTCAAAGTTTATATTTTCTTCTAATTCTGTCCAATTGTTTTCAACCATGAAATGAACCTGATAATGGGTGTGTGTGTGTGTGTGTGTGTGTGTGTGTGTACACACATTCTCAAGTGTCTGGCTGTCATTTATAGAGGTATTTTGAGATAGCAGGAAAAATTAAACTTTGAGATAAATATTTCATTGTTCAGTCTATTATGAGGAAATATGAAAATGTGAGATATAAAAATTCATAGAGATGTCTAAGCTCAGCTTTGTCCAATTTTAGCTTTAATAAAAGGTGCCTGTAAGTATAAGAGTAATAAGTAAAATTATTATCATTTGGTAAGTCTCAGTAAAGACTTTTTGTTATACCTTCTGGAAATTAAGAAGGCAAATGACCAATGATTGGATTAACAGATTTTGAGTTAGAAAATTTTACTTTTTATGGTTAAGAATTATTTATCAAAATGCAATATATTTTATCTGATCAATTACTTTCTAATAAGGATGATGATAACTCAATCCAGAATCAACATTTAACAATTAACGCCTTATAGTCAGAAAAAGGAAAAAAAGTAATTCAAACTTATATACATATGTGTGTGTATATATATATGTATATAAAATCTATATGTATATATATGTGTATAGATGGATATACATACATATGTATATATGCATGTATATAATCACATCCATCTACATACATATATTTTGCAAAGAGATGTGATAAGGTGACTGATAAATCTTTCATGCATAAAAATATATTATACTGGCCTAAATATAGTCAATACTATTGGAACAACTTTGTGTGGTGACAGATGTTAAATTGCCCTTATAATGGTAAGCATTTCAAAATGTATACTGTGCACTTGAAACCAATATAATATTATTTATAATATTACATGCCAACTATCCTTCAATTAAAATTTTTTTTAATGTAAAAGAAAAAATAATATATTTGTATAATCTAGCACCCTAGACTTCCCATTTCAGGTCCGGCATGTAAGGTGCTTAGAAATCATCACTCTGTCCTAACAAGTAAACAGCCAAACTGAAAAAAATCATGAACTCTTCTTAGATTTGTCAGAGAAGTGAGGCCACGGGGCAGACCCCTGGCCCGCAAATTGGAAAGACAGACAGACAGTTAAAGAGAATCACAACTCAGCCGAGCAGAACCTGCAGGAACAGGGCTGCGGGAGAAAAACCGGGCTGGCGAGTGACCAATGACGGGAGGCTCGTTGTAGGCAAGGGTGAGAGTTAAAACTCCAGGCGTTCTAGTCACAGGGGAGACTCCCGCTCTTTGGTATCACCTCCAGGAACCCTACCAGGTTCCTCTTACATGAAGATCAGAGGAAACAGGAAAAGTAACCATTCTGAAATAGTTCCAGCCAACTTTCTCGTGTTGTTTTTCTGTTACATCAGCGCAGCAAAATTCACAGCACAAATCCACTCAACTTCTCGCTTGGGTGACTGCTTCTTGACAGACAACCTCATGAAATGATACGACCTCAAATCCACAGGAAACTTCTCCTGAGTCATCAGCCCTCTATGAACATGCGCCTGTGTTTCCCTCATCAAATTTGTGACCCGTCTTTCATGATGGCTGTCTCAAACGAGCACCATAGAAAATCTTTCACTACTACCCTCCTTCTCCTTTTTCAATAGACAACTGGCCTTCTACTTCACAGAGAAACAGACATAGTAAGGTGGAGGCTACTATATTCCTGCCAGCCCATTGGCAAACTTACCAGTATTCTTAAAATTCGTATTTACCTTCCTAATAGGAAGACGGAGGTGTCTTTCCTCCTGTATAAAGCTAATCCTTTCATTTATCATCCGGATCTCATCTTCAACAACTTCTTCAGAGATTTAATTCTATCAATTATCTCCTTTCTCACTGAAGTCTCAACACTGCATTCTATACTGGATTTTTCCCATTAGCATTTAAATGTACTTATCTCCCATATAAAAATTATTTAAAAACTGTCCTGAACACCCATCCCTCATGCCATATTCTCACATCAAATCCTTTTCACAGACAAACCTGTGGAAAGCGCCACCTGATAATAGTTATCTGCACAGGCCCTGATTCTCAGTACTCTGCAGGCTGGCACGCACAAGATTCTGCACTGAAACTCCTACTCATGATCAGCAATGGGCGACTCTTGTGGCTAATTCTAGTGCACATATTTGTATCATTCTTGACAAAAGTCCTCAGAAAATTTAAAATTGACAGAAAAGTTACCAGTGATTTGAATCCTTATGATGGAATGCAATGGGAAGTACTGGAATATATATAGGAAAGATTGCTTGTCTAACAAAAAAGCAGAAATGGAAAACTGTGATTCAACTCACTAAGTCTTTGTAAGGTTAAGTATTTCCCCCCCAGAAGTATACAGAACATATGAATAATATATTTGGTAAGTCTAAGAGATAGGTAAATGTATATAAATTCCCCGCAAAAGAACCGGTCTGTGCCATATTCAATGGCCTTTAATAAAATAAAACTAGATATTAGAAACAAAAATTTAAGTAAAAAACTCAACCACATTGAAGTTTTAAACTACTGTGATATATAATTCACGGTTTAAAGAGGAAATTGAAACTGAAGTCACAGTTAGAAAATAACAATGTAAATATTAAGCATCAACACTTATTGAATGTAAACAAAGCTGAATTCTAAGAAAATGAAAAACTTTAAATGATTTTATTATAAACTAGATATATTGAAATAATGATCTAAGCATACAACAGAGGAAATTAATAAAAGGAAAACAAAAGAGAGATAAATATTACAGAAGAACTAAGAATGAATGAATTAGAAATAAAAGCTGGTACAGTTAATAAATCCAAGACCCGACAACATAACATTATAATGAGAAAGCGTGCAATCACAGATACAGAAGAAATTTGTAAATAAAAATAGCTAGGTACAGATTCACTAACAAATGCGATAATTTCAAGAAAATGAATATCTTCCAGAAAAAAACTTAAAAATTCCAAAATTGAAGTGAACAATTTTGAAAACAGATATAGCTACCGAAAGAAAATGCTTACTAATGTCAAAGAAGTCTGAATGATGTGGGCTCAGGAAGTTTAGCTAACCAATGAGCTCTAGCTAACAAGAGATAACTCATTCACGTGGCATTTTAATTGTCCCAGCGCAAGTAAACTGACAGAAAGCTAACATTATCCTAGTACTAAAGCCTGAAAAGCATTGCCTTAAAAAAATTACACAAGTTTTTTTTTTTACCAATACAGAGGGAACTGGTAAGGGAAACAACAAAGCAAATCTAGCCACAAAGTAAATAAATCACATGCAGTGAAAAAGCACAATAGGCTTTCTCTACAATTGCAAGAATGAAGCAGTTCTTAGAAAAAAATATGTGAACATAATTAATTACATTAAGGGAGCAAACGAGGTTTTCTAAAACATGTAATCACCCTTTTAGTTGCTAAAAAGATATTTTAAGTGGAAATTTTGTTCCTAGCTTCTCTAAAAGCATGGCTTTTTGTAAAATAAAAAGAAGTTTTCAACTAATGTGATACATTATATCCATCTGAAACCAACAGCTAATATCATTCTTAACCCTGGGAGTCCAGAGGCCTTCTTATTAAAATCAGGAGTTGTAGAGATGCCAGCACTCCTGCTAGTCAAAGTAAATTTGGAAGTCATTGCAAATACAATCAGAAAGGAATGCATGTGTGTATTTTTGTGTACATACATATATTTATATGTATATATGTGTGTGTGTATATATGTATGTTGGAATTATGGAACATTATCATTCAAAAATTAAATACATTAATTTTGGGAAATCTGAAAAGCCCAATGAAAAATTATTGAAAATAATAAATGATTTTGGTTTGGTCACTTGTAACAGAACATATGAAAATCAGTAGTCATTTTACATTCCAGTAATGACCACTATATATAATTCAGGATTGCTTTGGTTGCAAATACCTGAAATCATTCAACACTAAATTAAGCAAAATAGAATTTACCAGAAGGATATTTAGCAGCCCGTGTGACCTTTGGTCTTTTGGTCTCCTGACCTGTCAGAGTAAGTCAAGGACACCTAGGAGCTCTCAGGCCTCAAATGTCCTAAAGGCATGAGCACTGGATGGTCTCTCTCCACTTATTTGCTTAGCTCTGTGCAATAATTTCAGTGTCCTTTGTCGTAACTTGGGTTCCTCCAGCTGGCTTGAAATGTGACAATTCCCAGCTCCCATGTCTCCCTCCCATGAGAGGGGAGGTGGGACTTATTACCAGATGTGACTTACTAAGTCCCAAGTTTAAAAATACTGGGAAAAAACACTATCCTTGCTTGGTGGAGATGCCCGCCTTTTGACCACTCAGCTGGATGGTGGGGTGCATTAAGACATGACGACTCCTGGTGAATCACATGGATGGAATGGAGGGGAACCACTAAGAAAATATAATGGAAAAGAAAAGATCAATTTCAGCATAATGGTGAACATATTTAAGGATGTGAAAATAAATATAAGGAACATTAAGAAACTTCTGAATATGCAGGCAAATCTTTGCTGATGAAAATAAAAGACTAGCCAAGAAGTTTTCTTGGAATGATTCCTTTATCATATGTCAAATGTATTTTAAACTACAAAAAAAGAAAAGTGGTACCAGTGAACAAATAGATCAACAGAACAGTATAGAAAATCCAGATAAAAGTATATGTGATATTTATTTATGAAAGATGGCATTGCAGATTGTAGGCTATAGTGGATTGGGAACAACTGTCTATTAGGGAAAAAAAAAGCAGAAAACATCAAGAAAAACACTAGTAGATTTGGTTACATTAATATAAGAATATTATACAGGACAATCCAAAGAACCAAACATCACTAATAATACACTCAAATGATTAATGTCTTTAATATTAATTCTCTCTTAAGGCTGGATAGTAAGGAAGTTAAGAACCAAATTGCTTTGGTAACATCTTAGCTCCAAAATTTACAAACTATGTATCTTTGGACAAACTTCTTAAGCTACCTCAGTTTCTCCATCAAAAAATAAAGGAGATTATAATTGTACCTACCTTTTTGAGGGATTGCAAGGCTTAACAAAGATAATGTGGGTAGAAGCTAGAATAGTATCTAGTAAGTGACAATTATAGTCTATGTTTAAATGTTAGCTATTAATATATAATGGGTCCTTAAAACTTAGTAACAAAAGGTTAAATACCTCAATAGAAAAAGACAGGAACTAGAAGCTCACATGAACTAGTAACTAGTAACGAAATGACATTTTTCATTTTCATATGCACCAAAAGTTAATAAAAACAGAAAGAAGCATCAGAGTAATTGGTATCTTTGGGAGATTAATTTGTCAGAATATATGTTTTAAAACTTAAAATTGTGACTACCCCTTAACCTAGAAAGCCCACTTCACACACTTGATCTAAAGAAAGTAAGATTGCACACAAAATTTTATCTTTAAGAATTCATAACAGCCCTGTTTATGACAGATACTGTTCACCTAACTGTTCAAAAGACAGTGGAGAAGACCTAGAAATGGAATACTATGCTACTCTCAAAAATAAGGTCGTGGAAGGATATTTATTCTGTAAAAAGATTTTCAAAATATAGATTTAAAAATTCCATATTCTACAGGAAACTATAACAAAATGATCTTTTTAAAGAAATAACATACACATATATTTACACAATAAATATATATATATTCACACACTAAATATATATATATTCACACACACCAAGAAAAAAAATGAGAGGCAGGATAGACGCCAAGATGCTAGGCTGCATGGAGTCATGGGTATCGCTTATTTTCTATTTGTATTTTTCTTTGATGAGCATATGCTGCGTTTATAATAAGGCAAAAAAAAAAAAAATCGGGGAGCCAAGAAATGGAATTCAAAGAAACCATTCCGGTGACCAGTGTAACTACTGCAGTGAAGATATATTTTAAAGAGCGAGGTGGAGGGAATGCCAGGACAGCCCTCCCCGTTCACAACGCCACAAAGATAGTTCAAATGTTATGAATCTCAATTACAAGCATTGTTGCCACAATAAATATACAGTCACAGATTCTAGGACTCCTTGCAGTGGCAAAACATTTCACGTGCAGGCCTCAGACTCACCAACTGGACACAGTCCTGTCTCCATGTGTTCCTGAAACTGTTCAGCATCTATGCCTCACCAGCCTTCCACCTCCCTCCAGTTTGGAAAGGACGTTTCTCGCTCTTTGACTCTCTTGTCCATTGCTTTCATTTGTTTACATCGGCTCCATCGTGGGGGGCGGAGGAGAATCCCAGCGCAGTTCTCTAAGAAATACCATTCCAATTAGACTTACGTTTTATGACACCAACCATTTGTTCTAAGCCATTTAAACCCACAGATTGAATTCTTCACATTTGTATAAAGATTCTGATCATCCTTTTGATGTTAAATGTTTCTCTATAGAAGCAAATCAGTAATCATTTTTCCAGAAGGGGAAAAAACACATTTAAATAGGACTTCAAGATTTCAAGAGAATGGCTGTGTCATTAACACATAAAGAAAACTGAATTGCAGAAGAAGATGGAATCATCTCAGTTGAGGTGGGTGAGGGTGATGTAGCAGTGGACTCCCAAATGGATTTATAAGAGACATGTGGGAATAAAAATGGGAACAGAGGAGAAAAAACAAGACCTTCTATAGAGTTGAGTTTACTTTCTATATAAATCCATAAAAGCAGATGAAAGCCTCAGACTAAGGCACAGGAAAAAAGACCCAGAAGCAAAGGTTCACCACTGAGGAATTTCTGATTAGGTGGCAAAAGGACAAAGAAGATTCAGAGACACCAAAGGGACCTCATCAGAGGAAAGAAGCACAGTAGACTAGCCGTGTGCTGGATCCATAATCATTAATAAATGAAAAGCAAAATAATGTTTCTTGGTCAAATATGTGAAGGAAACACTCGAGCATTTATTGACTCCAGGACCTTAGGGAGCCTTTGATGCATAGGTTTCCCTGCGGCTCTGGAGTAGGTTGCAATGATTCCCAAACTCGGAGGACCAGGGCACTCTTCCTGAGAGTGAAACCTGTTGACTCTCTTGAGATGCTTGTTTCTAGACAGAGTTTGGGAAACACAGGTATAAAGGTATGGCAAAGGAGGAAAGAATTTAAGAGGGTGTGAATGTCCATCATATAGTCCTGCCCAGAAATGCATGGCTTAATTACTCAGTGACCTAGAAGTCTCTTTCCTGTCCAAACACAGTGAGAGTGCTCTGAAAGGAGAGGATCTTCTCTTACTCTAGTGTCTTAATGTTGTCTACAGTGAGAATTTGAGCCTTTAAAATATTATTTGAGGGTGTGTTTGAGTAGCTCTGATTATAAGGTAATGACTGAGGTTCTCCATTTTGCTTCCTGACTAAAGCCCTTTGTGATAGGACATCTAACAGCTACTGGAATGTCCTGGTAACACCTGTATTAAGTTATGTTGTTCCCAAGCCCTTTTCTCATGCAGAAAAGAAGAAAAGGAAAATGAAAGAAAAGAAAAATCAAAAGGGAAAGAGGGATGAATGAAGAAACGGAGAAAGGGAGGAAGGGAGGGAGGGAGGAAGGAAGGAAGGAAGGGAGGGAGGAAGGAAAGCCAGATTTTTTTCTGACTATGACCTATATCCAGAGAATAATTTATCCCCATTCAAGCCTTTGCCAGTTTCATAAAATGGAGAACTGGAAACAATGGTTAAAGTTGAAAATATCTTCATATCTTGTTTCAGAGTTTTTCAGTCTAGACCCCTCTTAATTCTGATGCCAAGAAAAACCATAGAGGGAGGTGAGCTGGGCTGATAATAGAGGCTCAACTCACCTCCAGAGCCAAAGGCTGTGGTTATTTTACCCCTGAGATTTCCCTTGCCAATAATTCGAAAGGAAAAATTTCTCAGAGCAGATAAGTTAGGTGGCTGTCAAACTGCCACCAAGGCAGGCAGAGAACCCTAGTCTGTCTTTGATATGGAAATCCAAAGGGTGAGATTCCTCTTGAATGGGCTTATGCAGCCTGTGCTGCAGACAAAGAATAGAAGCAGAATCAATCAGGTCCTATTCTTGTTCCTGGAAGCAGCTTGGAATTCAGCTTCCTGTTTGATCACTTTGAATCTACTGACATCTATGGGCTGTGACTTAGCTGTGCTCTTTCCTTTTCTTTACATACCTATTGTCCAAATTCTCCTATTTTTAAGATTTTTTAAATGTAGTGGGGTTTTTTTTTTTTGAGACAATGGAGTAAACCCACTATCTGTTCAGCCGTGACGCTCCAAGGGCAGCTTGCCATTCTGTCCCCCAGAGACATTTTCTTCCCCCACAAGAAAGAATTCTCATATCTAAAGCTTTACCCTGGGTTTAGGCTCTTCTAACATTGGCTTTTCCAGGAGTGTCTCACTCTCCACCCTGCTTTGCTTCAGCCACTTAGGGAGACAGTTTCTTTGGGCAAAGTATTCTTGGCATATAAGACAGTACGTAGTTTGGAATATACTGTCATCAGTCTGCAATATTTCATTCTCTTAGAATAATACTGTATCAACATAATCGCAAGGGCTGACAAGTGCTTTCCTGGTACCTGGCACAGCCCTTACAGTACACCTGAAGGGCCTTTCCAAACTTCAGTGAAGGTCAGTCTCCTCTGGTTTTTCCATTTCGATACACATGGTCATTCAATTCTCTCCTCTCCACCCTATTTCTACCGTCTTTGTCCCCTTCTCCTGTAACCCCTGCTCCGTTTGTAACGAGGTCCCCAAACACTTCCACCAACACTGGTCATCAACTCTGACCCTACAGTCTTTCTTTATCCCCAAAGCCATTTACAGCCACACCTGTCTCCACATCTGCACTGTCCAGGAACTCCTTGCTTTGACTGGAGACCCCACACTTACTTTTGATTGCAAAATGCCCCACCCTTTGGTACAGTGTTTTGCCACACGTTAACTTTTAACTCCACCAGGAGAAAAGAGGAATTTCATCCTGAATCAGACAGTTCAGCTTCTTTAAACGGCACTGAGCATAAGCATGAACCTTACATTCAAGTTGATGAGAAGATCAGCAAATCACATATATAAATATGAACAGTACCAGGTTCTGGTGGGCCAGGCTTCAGCCAAGAACTCCAGTGACCCACGGACTCTGAATCAGCCAAGAATGTGCACACCGAATGGGAAGACACCGGCCCCTTTCCCTTGTGGAATGATCTATAATCACAAACAACTACAACAAAAACTGGAAACGTTACAAGAAGACACACTCTTTTTTTTAAATCCACCTAAATGAGAGGTCCCACGGGACACGGGACCCAAGCATTCCCTCTTTACTTGTAGGCGTGAGGTAGCAGAAAGCTCCTAGACTTTGTGGTCCGATAAAGCTGAGTTTGAAACCTGGCTCTGCTACTTCCACTATGGATGGGCCTAAGCAAGTCATTTACTTACATTCATCAGTTGTAAAATATAAAAGACAAGGATTTGAACCGCCCAAATATTTACGTTTCTGACATAAGTTACACCCTTCATATGTCTACTCTCAAACTAGCCATCATAGACCTTAAAAGGAGATTTTAGAAAAGAAATCCAAGATTTATTTGATAGTAAGAAAGGGCCAAACCATCATGAGGTCCTCTGCTACATTCCCTGAGGAGTCCTCCCCTGCCCCAAGACACCCTACATCAGTGGTCCCCAAACTTGGCTTATGACCAGGGTCAAATGGAGAATGGTTATAATTACATGTGGCTGAGCCCTACTGTCTTTGATTTTTTTTTCTGGTTAGATGTACACATTTGGGCCAGACATTTAAATTTTCAATAAGTATATTAAGGTGATATTGGTGGTCCATGGGGTTTGGGAATGATTGACCTCCCGGTAGAATAACTCGGATCCCGTTGAGATCAGATAGCGATTAATGCGTTGATTCAAGACCTTGTCCTCGCTCCCAAGTTGCTAAAACAAGAAAACCCTCCACGTGAGACTGCCTCACACTTGTGTGTGTGTTAGGAAAAACAGACTCCGTTTACGGGTTCTCTGAGATCAAGGAGGGTCCTGGTGCTGTGTGGGGCTCTCTCCTTGTCCTCTTAAATTTGATTTCTAACCAGAGCTAAAAGCAAATCCCTGTCACTCAGGTAGGCTAACTGAGTTCTCTGTCCAGACCTGATGTTATTCTGAATTCTTAGAAGAGCATTGGGTGTCCATTAACTTAAAGAACACATTCATGCTTGCTGCCCAAGGAATCACGAGGCACTCTCTCCCCACCCAGGTGAAGCATAGACACCATTAAATTATTTGCTAGTCACTTCCTAGGTGAAATTAGATTCAGAATGTAATCCAGTCCATATGAATTCTGGGTATCTGCCCTAAAAATAAGCCCTTCATTGAGGAAACACACAAAACCCCAGTGTTCTGGCTAAGTAATGAGTCTTAGTCTTAAAGGGACTTGGTGTGGATCTGAAACACAGGATCCAGAAGGTGGAAATCAGGACTCGAGAGTGTATCTGTTACTTGTAAATCATATTCTTATGCCTAGTCTCACACCGGGACTTCCGCCAAAGTCCCTAGAGGTCAACTAATCTGTAACAGAAACACACCTTTTTCTATTCTTTCACACCACATCGCCTTCCTTCTCTTCCAAATAAATAAAGGATTAAAAGATACTAAATCCCTTAGGACAATTTTACAATGTGGGACTGTTTCAGCATGGAGGTTAAAGGAGGTGACAAATGTGAAAATCCTCCACCTAGAAAACTCAAAGCAGAATGGACTTCACGGGACCAAGCCCCCCACTTTTGCCACAGTCCCCTCAGCTCCGTCCCCCTTCTCTCCTCTGGGCAAAGGAGAGGCTGACAGCCTAAACAAAGCCCTGGGTGAACAAAGGACCTTCAGAGGAGATGGGGCTCCGCTGCCCCTCACCCCAGTCTCCTGCCCTTTGCCCTGAATTTCAGGCCAGGGTTATTTCATCCAAAGGAATAACTGAAGTCCTTGGATGATAAACACTAACTCTTTAGCAGCCATTTTTAAAAATCCACCATTAATATAGAGTGACACTGAATTCCCTGGTAATCGGATTAGGGTGTATTGCTCAAACTGTCACTCAGAGCTGAAGCCCCTTTATCTCTTCGCTGATATGAAGCTAAGCTTCTTGACTCACTCTGCTGCTGTCTCTTTGGAGTCATCAAGAATCTGACTTCTTCAAGACAACAATTTTATTTGCTTAATCTTGGGTGAAGAGATTAGGGATTTAGAGAAGATTTTTCAACATCCCCACCATTCCCGGTGGGAAGACAGATTCCTTCCTCCTGCACCCTTTTGACCCTTTCCCCCAACACACATACGCAAACCAAAGCAACACAGACACCTGACACTCACACCCAACGCCAACACGCACAACTAAACTCACAGCACTACACCCAGCGATACAACACACACACACCTGGCACATATAATACAATCCACGCAAAAGCACGCACGCAACTTAAGAGAAGAAAGAACATAAGCCTGCCAATTGTTTCATCGAAGAGTGGCATTTCCACCGATCCAGTAGTGCAATTCTCCGAGTTTAGGAGGCCCTTGAAATCAGCTGGCCAAAATTACACACTTTCGTTGTAGGCCCTTTGGACAATTACGGTGCTTAAACGATCCGCTCTGTCAGAGGTCAGCTTTAGCCGCAGCCTGCAGCTTTTAGATGGAGAACCCAGGTGATTAGTGTGGGGGAAAAAAATGCAAAACTTCACATTATTAGGGCCTGATCAGTAACACGCAGCAAATTCCCTGATATTCACAGGTCACTATTTTGCAGCAGAGTATATATACAGCAGTCAACTGAAACCAAGCTCCGTGGCTCCACTCAAGTTCCATCCCGTGACAAAATAAGAGCCATAGCATGAAAAAGAAAGCTCTCTCCTAACTTGAGGACCAAAAGCGAAACTTTTTATTTGAACTAGAGATGATTCCCATGTCTTGCCTGAGGGTTTCAGCCCCGGGCAAGTTCACTGTAGATTCAGTGGGACTGAGAAAGGACAATGGAATGTTCTTGGGGTGAAAGGGTTTATACCCGGCTTTATTCTCACAGTGGTAGGCGGAGCACTAGAATCATTTCTACATCCAGCAGTCTGCAGGTTTGCAATCCAGCTCCGCCTCTGCCTCTGGGTCTCTCTGCCCCCACAGCCATTTCAGTCTCTGCCCTTGGCAATGCCCCCGCTCCAGTCTCTGCTTTCCTGCAGCCGTGCAGCCCTGCAGCGACGCAGCAGCCCAGAGCGCTGGGCGGAGCTCTTTATATAGAGTTGATAATAGTGTATTGCCTACACGTGTGCAGTGGGCAAGCCGACCAGGGTCAGGTGAGCATCCCGGCTATAGGGACTTTCATTTCCTCTACACAGAGCAGGGGGACCAAGATGGTCAAGATTCAAAAAACCCAGAAAATAACATGGGAATGTGAGTCAGATGAATTAAAATACCCCTATGTAGCCTGGCACAGTCACTTGTTCTCTCCAGAACTGAGTTTTTCCATCTTTAAAATGGAAATGATGACAAATTTGTATCCGCTTACTGTCCTAATGGAGTTGTCTGTGGGTCAAATGAGATAATGCATGAAGAGCTCTGCCCATTAATAGAGATGGGCACCAGTAATCACATAATCATCGTAATCATGGTAAGTGCCTGAGAGAACAAAGATTAAACAGATGTTTATGGCTACCTGCAAAATGTAATCAGCTATGTGGAGGAGACAGTAGATTTGTCTTATGTAAGTACAGGGAAGAACTAGTGCCAATATCCGTATTACAAAGGTGGAGTTGAACTCAGTTCATCTCAACTCATTTCCATAGGTACTTATTTCCACAGAGTGCGTGCCAGGCATTCTGCCAGGTGACCGCCTATCTCATAGGAACATGTATAAAAGGAAATCATGGAGAGGAGCTAATGATTGATTCAATATCACCATGTGTAGTACTTCCCCAGGGACACTCAGGGTAAAGAGTATGCATAGAGGGAGACAGTATCTCTAAAGTCACATTGCTGAGAAAATAGGAGCTGTTTGGAGAACAGTGGCTACTCTCGGTGCAATATCGGGGAGTGCTTGAAACAGCAGAAGGATCTGGGCGTAAGACTTGGCAGATAAGCTGAGATCAGTCTGAGAAAGGCCTTAAACATCACACTCAAGGTCAGTTCTGTAACAGTAGAAGCTACTGGACATTTCTAGGCAATGAGCAACAAAAATAGATTTGTATTTTAGAAAATATCTATTATCTTTCACTTGCCCCTGATAAGCACTGAGAATGCAAACATCAAGAAGATACTGTGCCTTCAGAATGAGTGACAGACACGTTTTCTGCTCTGCAACCTCACCCCAAGTGTGAGGGTAATCTCCCTGAAAACCTACAGCTGCAAACCTCAGGTTAGGAAAATTTGAAGTATCTGAACTTAAGACCTGCAAATAAGGATAGGGGGTGTCATACACACAGATGAGCTCAGGATAGCCCTTATAAACACGTTCGTGTGTACCCTCACAAGTGCAAAGGCTTGCCACTAGATCTGAAGAGTGCTGAGGACATTTCTCTAAAATTGGTGGCAACCAGTTTTCACTCATATTTTGTGCTTACTTACATGTCTGTTGAGATGTATGTAAATCCATTTTGCTGTATTGTGGCATATTTCCCCCAGCACCAGTTCAGCATCAAATGTGCAGGACCTTCAGTGACAGCTCAGAGTTGTAGCCTATCTGTCTCTAAGACTCAGAGTAGGGATATTAGACATGCTGATTATAAAAACATACATTATCCATTGCCAAGTGGCATTTTCCACCCGTCTTCCCCCAAGTTGCGCAGGGTTGGCTCACCCAAGTACTGCCCAGATACCATCACACCATAACACATGCTGTCAACTCATCATACATCTCCCAGTGCCTTCATGCCTCAAAGAAGTGAGAAAATCATTCTCAGTTCCTGGCTTGGTTTTCCTTGACTCTCTCTATTTATCTCTCTTAAGCTTCTTTGCCAAAGTGCCTATGTCACTCTACTAGCGACTTTACCTTTGTGTTGGAGGGAAAACTAGTCTTTATATGCTAGAATTTCAAATTAGCAGAAATTGGGACTCATAATGGAAATGCCTCGCATAACAGTACCACCAGAAACTACTCAACAGTGCTTGAAGATCTATGACTAGTTTCCAGGAAGCAGAGAAAGCAATATTCATGGTATCTTATCCATGGGGGTGTTTTCAACTGCCAAAATAAGAATACATGACTAAAAGTGACTCCGATAATGTTATCTCCCATAACAAAATGTCCAGAACAAGGCAGCTGTGGAGTTAGTGAAGGGGGCCAGCCATGTCTTCAAGGACCCAGGCCCCTTCCATTTTTCTTCTCTATCAGCATATTGACTTGGTCCTGAGACTTACCTGTTCATGATCACAAGATGGCTGCTACAGCTCCAGGCATCATATCTTCACATAAAGAAATTCAAAAGCAGTAATGAGGGTCATTTCTCTTTATGCCTCTCTGTTCATTGGCTTCTGCAAAATGATGTCATAAGAAATACATATTTGGTCAATTATATGACCAAATATGTATTTCCCAGGTATATTTGGTCTTCATCCACAGTTCCTGAAAAAACTTCAGAGTCTTAAAGGTGAAATGGGTGTCTTGTCATGTTAATGAGAGACTTTTGGACCCCACCCAAGGGCAGGGGATGGAGGCTGAATCAGTCAGTGGCCAATAATTTAGTCAATCAGGACTATGCACTGAAGCTCTCACAAAATCCTGAGAAGAGCTATGGCTCTCTGTTATGCTCTGCTCAGTTGGACCCTGCTTCTCGGTCATAGCTTCTATGCTTGAGGAACCAGAACGCCTCCATATGCCACTGAGTCAGGCCCCAAGCTTCATGAGGATACAAGCTCCTTTATTTGGGACCTTGCCCTATGTATCTCGTCATCTGGCTGTTAACTTGTGTCCTTTACAGTATCCTTTATTAAACTGGTAAATGTGTTTTCCTGAGTTCTGTGAGTCGCTCTAGCAAATTAATTGAACTCAAGGAGGGGGTCATTGGAACCTCCAATCTGTAGCCGGTAGGTCAGAAGCACAGGGAACTGCCGGGGGCTTGTGACTGGCACCTGGAGTGGGGGATGGAGGGTGGTCTTATAGGATAGAGCCCATAACCTGGGAAATCTGGTGCTGTCTCTGAGAAGACAGCATCAGAATTGAGCTGAGTCTACCTGGGAAATCTGGTGCTGTCTCTAAGACAGCATCAGAATTGAGTTGAGTCTCCAATGCTGGTGTTCGAGACTTGCTTGGTATTAATGTGTGCGGGAAGACCCCCTCCTACATACTTACACACACTGGAATTGGGTCTGGGAACCTGAACAGAGTTATACTCCTATTACTGCTGGGTATAATATTGTTATATATATATATATACACCCTCATAGCTTCCCAGAATCTTCCCAAAAGATTTTCCTTTGATCCCACTACCTATGTTAAATCATACGCTCAAGCCCAAGCTACAAAGAGGGCTGCAGAAATAAATATCTGGTATACCAGACTTTATGTTAAGGGGCACATCAGTCATGAGTAGGTAACCACAGTAGGTGACTAACTGGTCCCAGTTTGCCAGGACTTTCCCAGCTTCAAAACTGGAAGTTCCACATCCTGGAAAACTCCTCAGTCCTAGCAAAACTGGATTGTGTCACCCATCTGTCATAGTGGACACATGCAGGGAGATGGGTGAGTGGGACAGGTAGTAGAGATATGCCTATAGCCTCAAGAAGGGGCTCAAGTACTGCAAGTGGCACTTGGGTTGGGGGAAGGGACTGTTACATAAGCTACCCTGACTAGAAGGACAGGTCAGCTTAACATTGATGTGGAGCATGAAGGAAAGCCGAGAGTCATTGATGAGTCTGAGGGTCCTGTCATAGCTAACAAGAATCCCCACTTACTGTCTCACAGTTTTGTGGGTCAGAAGTCTGGCCACAACATGATTCATCTGGCTATTCTGATCAGGTCTCAAGAGGCTTAAATCAAACAGTGCAAGCTCTTTACATTGTTAGCAGAAATCAGTTCCTTTTGGTTATTGGACCAAGGTCCCAGCTTCCCTGGGACGTGGCTTCCTTCATCTTCAAGACAACAATAGTATATCTCAACATTTTCCTGCCTCAAATCCCTGATTTTCCTTTATGCTACCAGCTGGAGTAGTATTTCTGCTTTTAAGGGCTTTGTGCTAAGATTAGGCCCACCAGCGATCCAGGATAATCTCCCACTTCTAAAGTCAACTGCTTAGTAACCTTAATTACATCTGAAAATTATATCACCTTTGCCATATAATGTAACCATAGTCACAGGAATAACACCATGGAGTGAAGGCCCTGGGAGCCATACAGGTGGTTAGGTGAAACATCTTGGAAGTCATTGGTGACATTTTACCACAGCAAAGAAGAAAGAGGTTTCCAGTGTTAGAAATGAGCTTTCCGTTAGATGGTCTGTCTTACATTAGCAGAAGTGAGCCCTCCACCGAAGAATTTAGAGCCTGTTGGAATTTCCTTAAAGAAATCCCTCCACTGAGGAAGGATGGGACCTGATGATTCTGAAGATTTCATCTAACTCTAAGATCCTACAATTCAATTTTTCCAAATTGCTGTAGTCCTTCAAGGGGAGGAAAGCATAGTATGTTTGATTCATGAAACGACAGAATTTTTCAGAAGATGATCAAATCATTTAACAGATGTTTTGACTTTCTCTGCAAATGACTTGCAGTAAAATTTGAAAGAAAGGACTTACAGAAGTTGACCTTTCCTTTCCCATTTCATGAGTTATTGGTTCTGAGAAAAGGCACAGAGACATTAGGAGATTCCCAATATTGCCCCTCTTAGACAAGACTCTGGGCGATGAGGCACTCTTATGAAACACTCCCTTGTAAGAGGCTGTTAGGATAGCCCACCGATTTGTAGTTTTAAGAACCTTTCCCCTTTAGGTGACAGCCAGAAAACTGAAAGTGGAAACAGACTCTGTGGCCTATATGGGACTCAGCTCTTACTGACGGTAAATGCAAGGAAGTGGCTGCAGGATGAACAGGGCTATGAGGAGCAGGGAATGAGGGATCATGAAACTTTGCTTTGGAAAAGGAAAATCCCCATGGCTCTAAAACCCTGTAAGAGTAATAATTTAAATAGAATATCTTCTTTACCTATTAAGCAAACACCAATACCAAAGCTAGGTCCAGTACAGGATGAGGGACAGCATGACTTATAATGTAACAATTTAGGCTGACTGTGGGGATCGTAATTATCTGGTACACAGGTCAGACAGCAACATGAAGTAAACCTGAGTAGGAAAATTTTGGGTGGATATTCATAAGGGTGGGTAAGTTTTGGTTCAATGTTTACCAGAAAGGTGAAGGGAAGGCTCTTGTCCCTGTGCAGTTTTGGAGAGTATAATATTTCATCTGACAGAGCTGAAAACAAGACCAGAGGAAGTCAGAATGTGCCCAAGCAATGAGACTCAAAAAAAGGGGGCTCAAAGTATACAGTCAGTCTCTGACCAAAAGAACCCCAAGACATCACATCTTCCTGAATGAAACAGTGAGTGCGAGATAATGAGAAATAAACAAGAGAAAATGCTAAAGTGAAGACGGAGAAACTGAGCCAATTGGGAGAGTCAAGGGTGTGTAATACTAGCTACAGTGTGTGTATAGTATACTCCCTATGCACCAGGCAAAACTTCGCTCCATGAGCATAATCTCATTTCATTAGTTCAAAAGAGTCTACGAGTAAGTAAACTGTCCATGCTCAACAGAGCCATCGGAAGGCAGAACCAGGACATGACCCACACAGCTGAGTGTAGAACACACCCTCTTAAGCATGATGTCCCTCTAACACAGCTTAGAGACAGCACATGATTCAGAAGGTTGAACTCCCAGAAATGTTTTCAGCTTAGTTACAGCTATCTATATGAGACCATGAGAATCAACAGGACCACAGTGACCATCCTTGCTCCCAATCCCCTAACCCATATAAGTCACCTTCTATGGCACCATCACTTTTCACCTGCCTACATCTGAAGCTGGCCCATCTACTGATGGCTCATTTCACTGCTGACCATTTATAGTTGTTAGAAAATTCTTCCACATATAAAGCTGCCTTTTAGGCCCAATGGTGCACATTATTCAAAAGTCTAGAGCTATACAGGAAAAGCCTAGCATTTCTCTACCTATAAAATGCTTGACATTGTTGGAGACACCTATTACCTCCAAGTCCTCACTTCTCTGGGAAAGATATTGTCACTTCTTTCAACCACTTTGAAAGAAACCAGGACTATCAGTGTCAACGTTGCTGGTCATCAACGCTACAGCTGCTGCTATGAATATTAAAGAAAAATACCCAGATATAGGAACATTTTAATAGGTCAAAGAAAATCACCCAGCCAAAAGAGGCAGGATTAATTGTCCCTCTACAAAAGATGGATATAAGAAGAAATGGAGGCTCAGATGGCAGACATTCATGAAAGAAGATATATAAGATATATAGATAGCAAATATGCACTAACTCATTAATCACTTGGGAAATGCAAACTAAAATCAAAATGAGATACCACATGTCTACCGGATTGGCTAAAAAACTGACAATATCAGGTGCTGTCAAGGACGCAGAACAACCAGAGCTCTCATGCATTACTGGTGGAAATGGAAAATTGTAGAGTCAATGTAGAAAACATGTCGGGAATATCTTATAAAATAATGACACACCTGTCGTATAACCCGGCAATCTCACATATAGGAATTTAGACCAGGAAAATGAAAACTATGTCCTCACAAAGACCTATATTCAATGAAAACAGCTGAAATATCCTTCAGTTGGTGAGAGAGTAAGAAATTGTGGTACGTCCGTGTAATGAAACTCCACACCACAATAAAAAGGACAAACAGCTGATTCACACAACAAATGGATGAATCTTAAATGCATTTTTCCAAGAGAAAGAAGCCAGAACCAAAAGGTTAGTTTGGTATGGTTATATTATAAGTTATTCTGGAAGAGCAATAATACAAACAAACAAAAATACAGATCCATGGTTTCCAAGGGTTGGGGACAGGAGAGGGGTTAATTACAAAAGGCCAGCATAAGGCTATTGGAGCATGATTAGAACCATCCATATCACAATTGTGCTGGTGGATACATGCCTCTATATCTTTGTTACCATACAGCAGAAAAAGGTTTAACTATATGTGAGGGTCTTTTTTTTAATCTGTCAAGACATGGGGTAACACAAAAATAGGATACAAACTTAGAAAATGAACCTGACTAGATAACACATTAATAAGGTAACCACCAGGAAGGAAACAAGGAAAAAAACTAACCTAAGTAACTTTGGAAAATGTGTTTTGACTGGATATTGTAACGCTAAGGTAAAAAGAACTCAACAGTGATATCATCACAGTTGGTAATTCCCTTTTTTTCCACTAATGTGTGGGTTAGCAATTCTAAAATCCTTTTTGTAATATTCTAGGGTTGAACAAATAAATTAACAAAGTGTATGTAATGAAAACCATACTTCTTTGGTGAATTTTGGTAAATGTTCAGTGAACAAACATTCTTGGGTGAATGTTTCTTCTACTGGAGAAAGAAGTTACAAATAAGGAAAGGGGAAGGGTTTGCATTGGACTGAAAGGTATCAATATAAATGCATGGGGTTTTTAAAATAGATAATGTGAGAGACAGACAGACACACACACACAGAGATTTCTGTGTATACAGAGGTTAATATATATTCATGTATTTCCACTCTCTTTCCACTGAAGGAGCCTCAAAGCAATGAGATCTCAGTAGCAACAAGCATATTCAGTGACTAGATCTTGGTTTCTTAATACCATTCTTTAATAAATGGACCCAGGACTTCTGGGAACATGGCTACTTACAGGGCTGGAGCAGGAAAAACACAAGATGAACCTCTAGCATCTGGTAGTGACAGAAAGCAAGAAAGTGCTGAAGAACAGAGGCATGTCGAAAGGACACAGGAGCCAGTCTGAAAAAGTTCCCAATGGCCCAAAAGGGAAGAATTTGAACAACAAATAGCCAGCATATTGGATTATAATCAATAGGATAAAATAAGTGTCCATGAGCCCATACAGATATAAATAAATAAGAAATGGTGGAGAAGGGATAGCTGTTCCCTTCGGGAGAATTCCAGCTCATAAATGCAAAAGAAATGAAGAAAATGTCAAATAACCGACAGTAATAATTATGGAAAAAATTCAATGAATGTTCAAATTCAATAGCAAAAGTTGGAGGAGAAACATGGTATTTGAGTAGTCTAAGACGTTATCTTCCTCAAGATATATGACAATACAAATATAATAGAAAATCTAATATAAAAAAAAAGTCATTCAGGAAGTTTAAAAATAGGTACAGATGGATGTACGTCCATAAAAGGATAAAGAAATAAGAATAAAACCAATACCAATGCATTGAAAAAAGGAAAAGCAGAGTAATACTAAGTGAATCAAAAGGAGGAACATAAGTACACAGTTTAAAGTCTAAGAAAGGGATATTATGACTAATAAGCATTTGTAGCCATAGAAAGAGACATTAACCCTGTGCATTAACACTTTATTTTAATAAATGGAAAAAATTCTAGGAAAATATAAAATATGTAAATTGACACAAAATACATAGGGATGTTATAAGGCCTAATCACAATGAAAGAATTTTAAAAAATGTCAAAAGGGGTTGTAGTCTTACTCATTTATAAACGAGTTCTTTCAAATATTCAAGAAAATAGTTAACTGATGTCAATTAAACTTTTTAAAAGCATAGAAAAAGAAAACATATCCACCCATTTTCTAAACTGAGAATGATTCTGGTGGCAAAAACCTGGTAAAGTATAAAATTAAAATGTTCATACTGCATATATAATTACTATCACAGAGAGTTTCAATTCTCACTTTTAGAAATTTATTCTATTCCTTTAAAACTTAGAGATTGAGAAATACAGAAGATAGAATAAAAATATATTTTAAAAATACTTGAGCTATTCTGCCTTTCCTGTGTCCCTGGAGAGACCTTATGTATTTCTTATAATTCTGGATGCATCTCTGGCAGCTCTGTCTCCTTGGTGTTTTTTCCCAGCCTCAGCACTTTCCTACTTTTACACATTCATAGAAGCCTCTTTTCCATCTGTCCTTTGCATTATGTCTCCCTGTACATCTCTTGACTAAGTTCTTTAAAAATGTGAATTAATCAGAGAGTCTAGCCACATAAATTTTTGTAGGTGTCTCCCCATTTTCTTCTTCATCAAAAAAATCAGTTGTAATTATATTGTCAGAATTTGATTTTTGAGAGTATGTCATCTTTTGTGGGCTTATAATGATTTCAGGTTTGGAATGGTGGCCCTTTTCTCTGGAAAGCTTTTGAAATTCGAAGACCATGGGCCTCGGATGCATGTCTAACTGACCTTATTCTTCCCTTTGATGTTTGTGAGATGGCATTCTTTCTCCCAAAGCTTCTTTCGATTCTATTTAAGCAACAATTCTGTCCAATGTGATAAAAAAAATAACAGTTTCATTACACTTATTTATTTATTTTTGGTGTATTTCCTTACCGCTTGTCTTATTTATTTTTTATTTACGTATAGTTGATATAAAATATTATATTGGTTTCAGTGTACAACATAGTGATTCAACAATTATATTACTTTCTTAAATTTTCAGGAGGGAATATTTCCCAAATCTTGATTTTTTTTGTTAAGTCTTCATGCTTCATATTCTACATGTATAAAGCCTAAGCTGGCATCCATTTCTCTTCCACCATACTATGCTAACAGCATTAAACACCTCTAGAAACTTAGAGAGTCTAACTAACCCCCTTCATAAGATCTCTTACAGAACGAATTCAGCTCCAATGATGCTCTGCCCTCCCGTTTTAGAGGGCCCCAGGGCTGCGGCAGCTGATGAGGAGAGAGGGGGCACACTGTTTCCCTCACTTGGTCCAGGGCGCAGAGCGGTTACCATGAAGGATGGGGGGGCTTCCAGGCATGATTCTTAAACATGGAGGCAATTGATCACGTGCAAGTCACCGCCTCTGAGATCACAGCAAGCCCAGGGGGTCAAAGGCCCTCCTCGTGAAACTGCATCCCATCCTTGCTGGAGAGAAGCTGCAGTAAAACAGCAGGAGGGCTGCCAAAGAAATGTGAGCGGGACGTCAAAACCCCTGAGCGTTTAGAGGGAAGAACCTGAGGGGTGACCTCTCCCACTGCGTTCAGCCACTGAGCTGAACTGAACCCGGGAAGAAAATGACAAGTATGTGCCAGGATCATTAATTTGTATTTCTTTTTTCCCCTTGCCCCCTTCCTTCTCACTGCCTGCATTCCAAACAGGCTGCTAAGCCTGCAGTGTTGTTGGTTTTTTTTTACTTTTTTTAAAGTGCAAGAAAAAAAAAGAAAGAAAGAAAGTGAGGGTATATCTGTATACCCACAATCCAGAATTAATAAATGTTAACTTTTTGCAACTTTTGCTTTAGAATTTTTTTAAACAATAGAACAGAGAGAAGACGCTATTTTTCCCTCTGCAATGCCATTCTTTACCACTTCCAGAGGGAGTTACAGGCTATGTTTCTTCCTTGCTTTCTCCAGAAAGCCCTCTCCAACATTAGTCAACTTTTTCATAAAGTCACTTATTCAACAAGCTTTGAATAAGTCTTTACTATGTACCATGTGCTAGAAATAAAAAGATGAATAAACAAAATTTTGCCCTAGACTTATTTGTGTAGTGGGAAAGAATACATACACATATGCAATTATAATATGATGAGGTAAGTGCTCTTATAGCAACATGCAATGAAATATTAAAATATGGGTTACAGATAATAAGTGCTAGAATGACCAATAAGTCATAACATTATTTTGGGGAAATGGCTATGCTCTAAATGTTTGACATCTAATTCCCACAGTAACTTGTATGAGGCAGGCTCTGCTGTTCTCTCCATTTGTAAAGATGAGGAAACTGAGGCTCAGAGAGGTTGAGTGAATTACCCACGTTCCAGAAGGTGCTGTTAAAAACATTGGCTCTAGCTTCTCTTCCCGAACATCTGTTGGAATGTAGAACAATGGGGTCATTAAGACAGCGCATTCCGGAGTTACTTAGCTGTGCGCTGTAATCCTTCTTCTACGCGCTGTTAAAGAACAAAATTCAACTGAGTGAATTTTAAAGATCTTACTGGTTTCATTTAATGATTCATGAATCAGGCAGCATCTCATCCAGCAGATAGAGAGAAGCTCTAAGGAGCTGCACAAAATGAACGACTTCTACAATCAGAAGGGAGCAGGGACAAGGACCTCATACCTGCAGATCAGGTTGGTTATTACAAGATGCCTTTCCTTTATGGGGGGCGGCAGGGCTCTCAGGCAGATGACCTGCCCGAGCTGATCAGGCGATTCCCGGCTGACTGGTTTAAGGTTCCATTTCTGGGAGAGCCGAGACTGTAAGTTAAGTCTTGGTTTGGTGATGTGGGGCTTAGCATAAGTGACTCCATTTGGGGACAACTGTCCTGTTTTTAACAGCACCCTCTGGAATGTGGGTAATTCACTCAACCTCTCTGAGCCTCGGTTTCCTCATCTTTACAAATGGAGAGAATAGCAGAGCCTGCCTCATACAGTAACTGTGGGAATTAAATGAGATGTCAAACATTTAGAGCATAGCTATTTCCCAAAAATAATGTTATGGTTTATTGGTCATTCTAGCACTTATTATCTGTAGCCCATATTTTAATATTTCATTGCATGTTGCTATAAGAGCACTTACCTCATCATATTATAATTGCATATGTGTATGTATTCTTTCCCACTACACAAATAAGTCCAGGGCAAAATTTTGTATATTCATCTTTTTATTTCTAGCACATGGTACATAGTAAAGACTTATTCAAAGCTTGTTGAATAAGTGACTTTATGAAAAAGTTGACTAATGTTGGCTTGTGTTATTGGTTCATGCATCAATAAGACGTAAGGGTAAAATAAAGATTTTTCAGAATCCTAATGTTCTCAGAAATTTCACTTCCAATGAACCTATTCTTAGGTTCAAAACAAGAGAGTAAACCAAGATAGAGGAAGATGTGAAACTTACAATGAATCTAATCCAGAAGAGTAAAGAGAAATCCTTGGATGACAGCATCAAGCTCAAATCACAACCAATTCAAAAGGGTGGTGAGTTCAAGTAGGGGGTAGAGCGGAAGAAACTGATAGAATAATTATGATTGAGAACTGGGGAATCTTTGAGACTACAATAAGGGCAATTCATGGAATAGAAAAAAAGGAGACCTCATTTGAATTTAAACCTAGAAAAAGATTCTCCCTTGACAGCACAGAGTTTATCATATTCTGCATTAATGGAAATGTAATTGTAGCACATTGCTTGGTTCTGAGAACAATAATTACAAAATCTTTAAGAGGATAAATGCTGTGGGTTAGTTATCAATTTTTAGAATCAACTCTAGCCAAAGTATAGAGGCCACCCTGTTTACAGGACAAAATGTAAATATCATAAACCTTGATGATAGAAACATAAAGCTTTTGTGAATAAAGTTTAGGAGGTAGATAGGGAGGAGCAGTAGTACAGTATGGGGGAGGCAGATCACTGATACAGAATGAAGATGTTTTATGGTTGCTAGAAAAAGAAATGGGAACTAAAGGAGAATGTCTGAACATGCAGGTGTGACTGAAGGAGGAGCTGGGTAATGATATAAATATACCACAGTTAGGGGATAGGATCGGTGGTGATAAAAAGGACAATTCTTATCTGTCAGGCAGAGAGATAACCGTCAGCAATGAGAGTGGATTCATCCAGAATTGGTAGCATACATGTACTCTTTATTTGTATAAAGATAATACCCAGAAAAATAAATACACACACACACCCATACATACATATCTATATACACACGTACACACACACACACACATCAGTTAATAAAGAAGTAAATTACAGTTAATCATACAATGCAACCATTAAAAAAATACAATAGGAGACATATATGTTTCTGGCATTGTCTGCCATACCAGAAAACTGAAACAATACCAAACTGATACATACTTAGTTGTGTGGTGACACAATGGAGTACTATTCAATAGTGGAAATGAAATTGGACTAAATACAGTGACACTAAGAGCAGCAACATGACATTGAATAAAAAAATGCAAATCACAGAACACATGGACCTGATACTATTTTTAAATTAATAAAAACAGGCAAAACAAAACCATGTATTACTTGGAGACAAATAAATACATACATGCTAAAACTATTAAAAGCAAAGGGAATGAGAAAAAGTGGAGAAATGGAGAGATCGTGGAAGGAATGCGTAGAGCTGCAGCATCGTTACCCATGTTCTGCTTCTTCAGTGGAAGAGTCACAAGTATTCATTTTATTATTATATATATTATTATATATATAAATTGCATACACATTCCAGTTGCCCTTTTGGTTTTATCAACTATTTATACTAACAACAATAGTATATGTGTTGTACCCATGCATTTACGAAAGATTTAATAAAGGCGCGGATAATTAAAATGTAGCAAACTTCTACTTTCTAAGATGGGAAGGTTGGAATACAACCCAGTTTCATTAGTATGTGGAAAACCCCTTAAAGCATAGCTTCACCCATTCATGTAATCTCTTTTGTGGGGGGACAACTCGTGTTCATACATAGGCATGCGTGTATGTGCATAGAAAATATCTGAAAAAACACACAAAATTGGTGCCTTTGCGCCCTCGGGAATGGGATCGGAGGACTGGGAAAAGAATATTTTATTTTTCTTTCCATTTTGCTTATGTTTGAAACTTTTCCAGAATAAGCTTTTATCATAGGATAATATTAAGATGTGTAATGCTATGAATATAATAGCTTTATAAACATGATTCGTATTTACCTAGTACATAGCATTGGCAAATAGAGAGCTCTCACTGTTCTACTACTCAGCGTTCTTCTACTCAGAGGTGAACAGCCGGGCATTGAGACCATGCCACTGGAGAAAGAGTTGAGGGAAGCAGGGTTTTCAACCTGGAAAGGGGATCATTCCAAGACATGATCATTGTCTTCAAATGATTTAAGGAGTATCGTTCAGAAAATGGTGAAGTTCACTTGGTATGTTTCCAAAGGGAAGGACTGGACTGCTGGACCGAAGCTGTAGGAGAGACGAACAGTCCCAAATGAATGGGCTGCCCCAGGCTGTGGCAAGCTCACTGTTACACTGTCCCTGTCGCTACTGTGCATTTCCAGCTCACCCTGGAGGCCTGTTAATCAAGGACAACCTTTAAGACCTCCTAAACCTGAGATCTGTTCTTCAAAGTCAAAGGCAGCAGAACTGACACGAAGAGGGTAGTTTCTTCTCAGGCTGGAAGGCACAAAGGGAAACCCTGCCCTTTCTGAGTGGAAAGCGCATGATGAGTCGGCATTTACATCCCAAAGTAAAGGCTGGAATCATGAGTTTTACTGGGATCCTTCATTGTCTGGGAGAAAGCTACTCTTTTTCACCAAAATTTCTGAAGGAAATCATACCAGCACATGCTCTCCCCTGAGGTCGGGAGAATGCGGGATATCTGCGTGTGACTCAAAAAGAGAATTCTGAGTTGGGTGGTGGGGGGATACAGAGCCTGGATTGAACATGAGAACCAGGGAGGCAGGCTGGGCAGAGGCTGGCAAGAGTGGCCACCCACAGGTGGTGAGACTCTGGGCCAGATGAGCCAGAGGTGGAATCAGGGATAAACTTTGGAATGGACCGTAAGCAGGAATGAGAAGTCTGGCATTTTGTCATTTCTGAAGAATTCCTCTTAAATTCCCTTTCCCTTCAGTAAACACGAGGGAAAACCACTGCCTGCTGTGTGTGTGGTCTCCATGGCACTGGAGAGTGAAGGTCACAGGCAGGACAGGGAGAGGGAAACCCAGAGGCCACCGGTGCCCTGGGTTCTGAGAGGAGATGGGCAGCCTGCCCTCTAACGGCTTCCTGGGGTGACTGCAACCCGGAGGCTCGGAGGCTGAGCCCCAGTCCCAGCTTGGAGAAGGGCCCTGGACAGCCAGTTTCTTGGCTAGCAGCAGAGAATGCTTTTCTCTACTTGGATATCCCATTAAGGAAGGGCACACAAGGAACTTCTTCACAGCCGACTAGGAATTCTGCAGAGAAATGATTGGTAAGATGGGCTTCAAATCATCTTCATAACAATGACCCTCTTTTATTTGCTTGGTGACCATCAGTTTGCAAAACATTGACCTTAGTCATCTCATCACACCCCTATGAAGAACTGTTTCCTCCTTTGTAGGAAAATGCAGTCCACAGGCAATCTAAAGGAGCACATTGTACAACTGAGGTCCCATGTCGCCTCCTGGCTTGTCCTCCAGTCTGGTCTCCAGGGCACCATCCAGCCCACGGGCTCCCAAAACAGCCCAGCATGCCAGGACATGTTTGTGAGCGTCACCCAGACTCATGGTTCCTGCCTCTGAATGCACAGAACCCATACGTGGACTGGAAGCCAAGGTCCTAAGCCACTAACTCCACTCTCAAAGAACCTCTACTAGGATGAAGAAATGAAGCCAAGGCTTTTACTATTTGTAGGTTTTTCACATGTGCCTGCACGCGACCCACGCCATCCCTTGCTTTATGGCATTACTGGAGAGTTCATAAAAGAAGCAGGCTTTTCTTCTCAGCAGAGCTGCCCGCTTTGTGATTACAAGATAATAAAGGGAAGTTTGGGTAGAGTGGGCTGTCTGCAGTTTTTCCTTGTACCCGCAAGTTAAACTTTTTTTGACACCAAATTACCCTGCCATTTGAACCAGTGAAGCCAGGTTGGAATTGGTGAGATTTGAGAGTCAGATGTGGATCAAGTAAAGCCTTCTTGTCCTAGGCTGGCTGAGGCAGTGAGCCCCTTAGCACCTTGTCAAACACTAAATTTAATCCCAGTTTTATTTCTGCATCGCTTTTTAAAAATACACTAACCATTAAGCAATAGGGGGAAAGGTCCTTTTAAAATGATTTATTATGTGTTAACAGCTAAAGAAAACCTAAACAATGTCTCCATAAAGACCCACAATCACGTTTTTAATTAAGAGCCACAGCTTTTAATGGAAGGCATAATATGCCCATTCATTTCTGGGTACCAGCCCCGGCTGGGTAATCCAGCAGTCAAACTCAGGGGAGAGTAAGAGCTTTCAGTTCACACCTCAAAGTCTTCTGTTAAAGAAAATAACAAAAAAAAGTAAGATCCCTTTAAAACTAGGGTTTGGGAATTTCAGCCCAGAGAAAGGATACATTTTGTTCCATTGCAGAGATGCTTAGTCTGTTTCTATGCCCACAATAGCTCACTCAGTGCTCTGAGCAACTCAGACACCCGCGAAGTTTTAATATGCAACTAGGTCATTCTAAATGTGCCGTGTGTGTGTGTGTGTGTGTGTGTGTGTGTGTGTGTGTGTGACCTGGTAAATTCCTGCCCCTACTCCGGGGAGGCTGTGCCCTCTGAGAAACAGACTGTTACTGTCTCTCAAACTGGTCGCTTAAATGTTTTTCCTTCTCTAGCTCTTTTAAGACTAAAAGTTCATGATCTAAGAGAACAGAGCTGTGTGCATTTACACGGCCCTGCCAGGAAGTACTAACAGGATCTTCCAGCATTCACTGGCTACTGCCCATGTGCCCTCAGGCTCTGTGATAAGGGCTGGACAGTATTATCTCATTGGGCCCTGGAGACGGTGAAATGAAAGTCCTATTATCCCCATTTGCAGATAGGAAAGGTGAGGTTTAGACAGGGTGAGGACTGATGCCATCAGCAGGTGTGCCCACACACCATGGGCTGCACAGGAGTGGGATGGGGTGGACCAGTGTATCGGACCCAGTAGTGCCCCTCAAAGAGGTTGAGGTCTTGTTGGGCAGGCAGCACTTGAGCCCAGAAAAGACAACCAAGCATACAGGGCTGCCGGTGCAAGAACCCAATTAGAGCCGAGGGGACAGGCAATGCTGGTGAAAACGTTCAGAGATGGAACACCTCCTCTGAGGTTCGAGGTAGAAGGGGCTTCGATCTTGACTTTTAAGGACACTCAGGGTTTCCAAAAACACAGGGGAATGAGAGGGAGAAGCGATTTCTACAAGCCAGGGGGCCTGATTGGGTTCTTCGTGCCCCCTTCAGGATTTGGGCTGCATTCGCATGCCCCTGGACACCCCAGGTACCGCATTCCTGCCTGGACATTCTACTATCATTTCTCAGTATTATTCTTAAAAAAAGATTACCTTTAAAAAAGAAAAACCTTCAAGTGTATTTTTTAAAGGAAACTTTATATATGAAAAATCTATATAAATGAAAAGTAGAACCATTTAGTCAAAAGTAAAGAGGTAGTCCAAAACAGCACATGGGATAAAAATGTAAGGCTCTCAAGTTTAAAACTAATACCAGGAATGAGAAACCACAATAATTTTTTTTAAATGCCTGGAGAGACACTGTCCCTAACTTAGTCTTGGTCAGGTTATGTTAAGACAGGCCCAGGCTTTCCTCAATTCATGACAGCACTGTTCCAGAGGCCAGGGCACACAGAGAACGCATCCCCGCTCCCTCCTTCACCTGCCTACTCACTCTGGGGGGAGTGGGAACCAAGGTCTTCCTGGAGTCGTTCTCCCTAGCAGAGCCCCCCACTCCTGAGAAGGAGGCTAAGGGAAGCTCACGGATGTGGAGGCAGTACGGCAATAGTGATTCATCCCAGCAATACTTTCCAAAAATGTTGTAACATAAAGGTTAGTTACAGAAGGCTTAAAATATTGAGGGGCATGCTCTTATGCCACAGGTTCTGCAGATAGCCAGGATTCGTCTGCTTTAAGCTGATCTTACCAACGCCAGTGGAATCAGGTACTCAAAGTGCAAATTAACTTGGTTTTTCAAAAACACATTAAAATTCATTCATAGCCATTCACACTAAAATATTCTCTTAGCTCGACCTGGCGTTGTGTGCCACAAGTTGGGGGAATCCTGGAAACAAAGACCAAGAGGAGACTTCCCAGCTCTCCTCATCCCAAAGGTCCCATCTGCCCTCCCCACTGTCTGGTCCAATTGCTCCTTCTTGGAAAGCCCAAGACTTTCCTTACATAGTCACAGAGCAGCACAGCCACCCGGTTAGTCCCAGGGAAACCGCAGCCAACATTGCACCTGTCTCTGAAAACAACATTCCTTACAGAGCATCTCTGCCAGGTCATCGCTGCCCTAATCTTTGGGCCTGAAATATCCTCACTGTTCCTTCCTGCGGGCAGCCGGGGCTCCTGGAGGCCAGACAAAAACTGATTTGAAAGCAGAAGGAGTGGGACAAGGGGTATTGATCATCATAAGGATAAAATGCCTATTTGACTAGTTTCATCCCTGACCAAATCGACAGCCAGTGGTATTCTTCCCCATTCTGCCACATGAGACAAATGAAATCTCCACCACATTCCACAACGTTTGGACCCTCTCCTAAGGCCCATGTTTCAGTCTTCTTTGTCTGCTTCATCCAAGACAGGGACCTCATGAAGGCTCTAGTGGCAGCTGTGGTATAAGGACTCCAGCGAGACGTGGAATGGTGCCCAGCACGCACCTGTCTGGATACTATTCTGTCCACTGCTATCTTTGAACTTGGTGCATTAACTACTTTCAGGGCTCTGCATCAGCTAGGGCCGCCTTTCCTCCAGCTCTCTATATCCAAGTGGCTCTCACGCTCTGGGCTGGAGAAGAGACACCCTCACCTCCCTGCTTCAGAGCAACCTCTTCAGAGTAGGGAAGGCAGTTCTAGAAGCCCACTGCACCCTCAAAGCATTCATATAAATCCACTAATTCAGAATTCTCTGACATTGCCTTCAACCTTCTCTCATACATTTGGAAGATGTTTAGGTAGTTTAATCTCATGCAATGCTGAGATTAAGTATGAAAAGCCAAATTAAGTACGAAACAGCTATATGTCAGTTACTGTGCTGGAAATAGCAACCATAGCAGAAACAGCCCCACCTTGCAGCAGCTCCTTGTCCCAGAGGAAATGTGGCGTTTTGATGTTATTTACTCATTCATGTGCCTAAATTACAAAGCGCTATGAGAACACAGAAAGCAAGAGAAATGACCTAGGCTCAGAGGATTCATGTAGAAACATCTGGAAGGTTCTTTCAAGCTCTTATCTGTCCTTCCCCACGGTGAGCAGGGTGTCACATGACCTTGGCTTAAAGAGTTACTGACCGAGAAGGGGGACACCTCACAGGAGAGAACACACCCATGTCCAGGGTCCCTGAACCAAGGAGCAGAGAGCAGCACGCCTGAGGCTCAAGGGCGGGGGTGGAGAGCAGGGTGAGGGTGGAGGAAGGCGCAAGCCTCAGACCAACCAGACAGAGGTTCAGATCTCTGCTCTGCCAGTCTGTGGTATTGGATGTTTGGCAAGATACACGCTCTCTTCACCTTGATTTCCTCATTTATAAAAGGAGACAAATACTACCCACAGAGGGCTGCGGTGGTGATTAGACGAAATGATGTGCATAAAATGCCTGGCATCATTAAAACACTTTTTTAAAGTTATCTATCACTCTTAAGGACACAAGATGCATAATATTTCCAAATCATCTGTGGTCTTGGGAGACTGAATATACAGATGGACAGTCGGGCTGTATATAAAAACAGAACTCTGACCCACAGGCTATAGCAAGCAGCCCAGGAAACCATCCCTGTAGCTACAGTCCCAGCCCAGGGAGGTGGCCTGTCATCAGTCCATCTCATAAGACGGCACTGCTGTCTCCAGCACCCTTCCAGGAGGCCCACCAGTGACCCAGTAACAACTGACCTCGGTAGCCAGGACTTAATGACTGACAGCTTCTCTAAGGTTTGTCCCCTCTTCCAATCTAGGGCCAACCAGAGAGAGCCAAATGTGCCCCCCAACTAATCACACAGGATGCCCTGCTTCTAGGAAGCCGCCTCCCGCTTCTCCAGACCAACAGCCTCCATGAGGACGTGAGCAAACCTGCCCTTTCCAGGTCCCACTGATACAGCCCTCCCACCCCACTGCCTGCCTTCCGGGTCTCTGCCATAACTCACGTGCTGGTAGCTGACTCCCTCACTCGACCGAGTGCTAAATAAAAAGCCTTTGCTTTTCTCCTCTGGTCAGTTTTCAGGGCCGTTGTTAGTGTCCCATCGACATGATATGGGCCTGAGATACCGAAGGCCTCCTGGTCAGAGACCACTCACAGCACTACTTCAGGTGAGATCCTGGGAGTCCGACTTTATTTGGGACACATTCTCCCTGGGCCTCTCCTCTCTTCAAAATGTACAAGGCAGACTTCTAGCTTAAGACCTACAGGGCCTTGATGGGATTCCCCTGAAGCAAAAGTAGAGACGCTCAAGAAGCATTAAGACTGGAGCAATTCAAAGAAGAGGAAGGGAAACGCACCCATTTCAATGAATTTGCAGAAGATCTAGATGCATGGTGTCGATGGGTGAAGCAGGAGGAGCCAGAGGAGCTGAGAGGACCAGCGTGGAGTTGCAGGGAGGGTGCCTCCGGGAGGCGAGACCCCCAGGCGGGGCAGGCGGGGATCAGCCATGCCCAAAACACAGGCACCCCCGGAGTCTGTGCTCGGCGGGTCTGTTGGCACAGCGCCCCCTGCCCCAGGTACGAGCTCAGGAGCCTCATATTTACCTCGGGGCAAAAAATCCCCGACATGTCTTTTTCTAAAGAAACCAAAACTACATGTCAAAAATTTTAAACACAGTCAAAAGTGTCTTGAGAAAATTTGTTTTTTAAAATTTCTTTAAGCACCCAAAAGTTATCTCATTCCCCTGGCTGGGGATGCTAGACCTGCAAAATCTCTAAGAGGGGGAATTTCCTCCCTCCCTCCCTCCCTCCTTCCTTCCTCCCTCCCTCCCTCCCTTCTTCCTTCCTTCTTTCCTGCCTGCCTTCCTTCCTTCTTCTCTCTCTTTTCCAGCTTTATTGCAGTAATAATTGACAATTAAATGGCAGAACAAGTTCTGAACATGGGACATGTCACACACTTGACAACCGTCTGTTACACATGTTACAGCAGAAAAGAAGCCCCAACAGGGTTATAATCAATAACCTACGATTTTAGAAGTTTAGTCGGCTTCATTTCCCTGGATGGATCATCTCACTTTTGCTCTCATGAGAATCTATAAAATAGCTCAGAGGAGTCTAGATCTGAATTCTAAACTTCTTAAGGAAAGTGCTGTCTCCCCTGAGAAAATGGACCATTTTTCCTTCTTGCCCATGTTAGAGGCCTGCCTTTGGGATTGTTATGAGGATTCTAATTAGTGTCTGCAAAGTGCCAGACCATACATACATACATATATACATTTTTACACACGTATAAATATAATTTAAAACCTGTAAAATGGACAGAGCCATCACAATGTCTCCACTTTGAGGAAACTGAGGCTTAGAGGTTAAGTAGCCCCAAGTTCAAGGGGCTTGCGCTGTCATCAAAGCTACAGACTGCCCTACGGGACTCAGGGAGGCAGTGCCCGAGGGCATAGGTGATAGAGCTATGCTAACTTAGACTGCCTGAGGGTTTGCCTGCAGACATTATACAGCCTCATAGAGAAAGAAGAGGTGATGCCTTAGGTGGGAACAGGGAGGCCTGCCCTGAGAAACTGTAATAGAATTCGAAGCAGGAGACTTCTCTGCTGTATCCTGTGGGAAAAAACTAGAGCATAGAAAACCCGTTCCCAGGGGCTTCAGCAAAAATGCCCTCATTCACCCACCAGCCATCGCTGTCCTAAGAAGGTCCTGCAGAATCCTGCAGAGTTGAGGGATTCCCCCCAAATCCCCCCATTTAAATGAAACCTCTGCCACCCACAATCTCAAACCCTGCACCTTCTCAACCTGCTCTCATCTTCACAAATAAAACACCCCTGGGAGAAGGGGGCAGAACAGGTGTGAAATACAAGCAAAGCCTGAAAAAGTGCAAAACATTAGTATTTAAGAAGCCAATCGAGATTCTGTCCTAACCAACTGCCCCTTCATAAACCTGTGTTTGGACACTAGAGGGGTCGGGGTGGGGAGGGGGAGAGGAGTCACCACTTTACCTGGTGATGAGCCTCCCTGTTGGACTAGGGAATCCTTCTCCCCCTTGGCCATTTTTTTTTCCCTCAAGAGTATCTTTTTATTGAATTAAAATCATTTCTGATGACCCTCAGCTCTAATTTTGCCAAGTTCTTGGCATACAGGCACATAATAAATGCTTGTGGAGTATAATCACTATCGGGAGACTGGGCCAGGGGCAGACTAGGGTGGGGGGTCTAGCCCCCAGGGCCACATGGGCACTGCCAGGATCACTGACTGACCCACTGAGTGGCTTTGGTAATCACTGAACTTTGTTTTTATTTCATGACCTCTGAAAGCGAAACAATACCTATCATATATTGCTTTTGCAATTATATAAATAAGTTAGATGTTTTAAAAAACAAGCATACGAGAATGTCTTTTTAGGTCACTACTATCTGCATTGAATGTGGTGTAGCCATCACCACCCACATCCTGCCATATCTGTCCACTCTCCTTCCAGCTGGCCCCTGGTCGGGGTTAGCCATATTCACTCCCTCCACTGCTTCAGCTCCAATCTCACACCCTCTATGATTTGTCTTTTGCCTCTGTCTTTCCTTAACACTGCTCTCAGCACAGATGTGGACAGCCTCTATTTTGCCAAACTCAAAAGAGTTTTCTGTCCTCTTCAAACCCTCTCAGAAATATTCATGATGGTGAATCACTCTGGTCTCCTCTCAGATTCCTTAATCCCACATTCTCTTTGCCTTTCTTCCTACTCACAGCTCACCGGCTCACCCTCCTAGATGTACTCTCCAGATAGAAAGGCCTTTCTCCTTTCCTTCTCTATATTTTCTCCCTAGAAGATCGCATCAATTTTCATGGTTAAAATCATCCATGTGCTGATAATGCCAAATAGACTTTTCTGTCTCAGATCAGTCTCCTGAGATCTGGTCTTTAATATCCGACTAGCTACTCACTTTCTCCACTTTGATATATCATGAATTGTCCCCCCATCTCAAAAAAACAACATATTGTCCTGTGAACAGCAATTGTATCCATTTCTTTAAATGACATCACGTCCACCTGTACCACTCCAAAAACATACCCTTGATTCTCTCTGACTCTACCTTTCCATATCAAGTCCATTAGCAAGCCCTATAATTTCTACTTCTACCACATATCTTAAATCTACCTATTCATCTCTGCCTCCACTGTCCCCCTTGGATCAAGACTGATCTCCCCCATTCCACCCTTTGCCCTTTCCACCCTTTCCCCACATAAGACCAAGAATGATCTTAAAATGTGAACCAGATTGAAATAACCCAACTTAAAGTTCTTCAATGGTTCCTCACTCACATAGAATAAAATTTCATCCCTTTACTGTGGTTGCCTTTTCTGACTCCCATTTGGAGAAAGTGGACATTCTCTTCAGCAACATCCCACCTTCCCCCAGCCTGCCTGGCCAAACTCCTCTGCTTGTTCAATTCCTTGACTCCTCAACTTTCATCCCACCAGTGGAAATAAACAAAGACCAGTCACATGAGACCAAGCAAAGGCTATTTATTCAGACTTGCTCTTACAAAGGAGTCTACCACCATCCCTTGCATTTTGGCAGTCAGGGGAGTGGGAAGGACCTACATTTGGAACAGGGAAGGCTTCAGGCATGCTGGCATGGGGAAGTTGTAGGTGCGCTAGCTAGAAATGGGGCATCCTAAGTGATTGGTCAAGGGTTCGTGTTTGGCTTTCTCCGGTTGGTCCCAATTGGAAGTGGAGACAAAAACTAGGGAAGCGGGATTAAAGATGCTGATGTGAGAGGAGAGACAGAGGCTGACTCCTAAAACTGCATATAATACGAAAATATAACTCATACAACTACTCCTGAAAGAGCAACCGGAAACAGGACTGCAACACACTGCATACACCTGGAGACAAGAGCAGACCTCATGGAACAGGGTAACATACTAAAGCTGTGGCCCGGCGGGATCCAAGCCCTTCCCTCACCCCAGCTCACCGGCGGAAGGAAGAGGAATGAGCGGGGAGGGAGTGGAGATCTGGGACGGCTGAATACCTAACTCCGGAGATCTGCTCTGGGAGCACAAACCTACGTTTCATGGTGCTTGCATGATACTCTCGTAATTAGGGGGTTGGAAAGCTAAGACAGGCAGAATACCTGGAGAGACTGGGATTCCAGCTGCTTGTGGAAAGCAGGGATCCATATCTGGCTGCTCTGGGACAAAAGAAAGGTGGGCAGTCTGAGAGACTTCCTAATAAGGAAGCCCTTAGCAAGAGGGCTGCTAAAGGGGCAAGGATTGCACAGAGCTTACTGCTCAGGAGAAAGGGCAGGTAGACAAAATTGTCCGGGTGCACTCTGCCCAGCAGGTTGGGGGCTTTCACGATCTTCAGGTGTCCCAGCTCCCTGGCTACCAACACAGCTCCAAGAACCCTTTCCATGATAGGCAGCCTACTGCACCTTTCTCCTGGCCAGCACCACCTGGCTCACAAACGAGGAAACCCTACCCTGGTGAGAGCCCAGCCAGAGGGAGGATCTGTCTGCAGCAGCTGAAAACGCAAAGCACGGGCACTTGTACCTGTGTGCTCAGTCCCCTGGTTCAGGCAGTGGAGACAGGCATAGCAGCCGGGAAGCAGGAAACAGCTCTCTCCTACCCCCAGGCACCAATACTACTCCCCTTGGACCCCCGACATTGCTTCAGGGGCTGAGCAGCTCCAGGGAGTAGAGCTTCTGGGCACTAGAGGGCGCCATATACAAATACGAAATGCCAAAGGAATCTGGTCCAGAGTAAAATTATTAATACCACTCCTAAGAAAGATTTAAATGATATCTACCTCATGACTCTCCCTGAAAGGGAGTTCAAAATAAAAATCATTAACATGTTCATTGAGGTACAGAAAGATATTCAAGAACTCAGGAATGAATTCCGGTCAGAGATCCAATCATTGAAGAGCACAACAGATGGTATTAAAACCAGATGGGATATGGTGGAGGAGACAATAAATGAAATAGAAACTAGAGAAGAGGAATATAAAGAGTCTGAGGCACAGAGAGAAAAAAGGATCTATAAGAATGAACGAATATTGAGAGAACTGTGTGATCAATCCAAATGGAACAATATTCGCATTATAGGGGTACCAGAGGAAGAAGAGAGAGAAAAGGGATAGAAAGTGTCTTTGATGAGGTGATTGCTGAAAAGTTCCTCAATCTGGGGAAGGAGATAGTCTCTCAGACCATGGAGGTGCACAGATCTCCCAACACAAGGGACCCAAGGAAGACAACACCAAGACATACAGTAATTAAAATGGCGAAGATAAGGATAAGGACAGACTATTAAAAGAGGCAGAGAGAGAAATAAGATGACATACAAAGGAAATCCCATCAGGCTATCATCAGACTTCTCAGCAGAAACCTTACAGACCAGAAGGGAGTGGCATGATGTATTTAATGCAGTGAAGCAGAAGGGCCTTGAACCAATATAACTCTATCCAGCAAGATTATCATTTAAATTTAAAGGAGGGATTAAACAATTCCCAGATAAGCAAAAGCTGAAAGAATTTACCTCCCACACACCATCTCTACAGTGTATTTTGGAGGGACTGGTATAGATGGAAGTGTTCCAATGGTTTAATAGATGTCACCAGAGGTAATAAAACCACAGTAAAGTAAGTAGAACAGCTAATTACTAAGCAAATGCAAAATTAAATTAACTATTCCCAAAGTCATTAAGGGATAGACAACGAGTACAGAATATGATACCTAATATATAAAGAATGGAGGAGGAAGAAAGGGAGGAGGAAAAAAAAAGGAACCTTTAGATTGTCTTTGTAATAGCATGTTAAGTGAGTTAAGTTAGACTCTTAGATAGTAAGGAAGTTAACCTTGAACCTATGGTAACCATGAATCTGAAGCCTGCAAGGCCAATAAGTACATACCTATCCATAATCACCCTAAATGTAAATGGACTGAATGCACCAATCAAAAGACATAGAGTCACTGAATGGATAAAAAAACAAGACCCATCTATATGCTGCCTACAAGAGACTCACTTTAAGCCCAAAGACATACACACACTAAAAGTGAAAGGATGAAAAAAGACATTTCATGCAACTAATAGGGAGAAAAAAGCAGGAGTTGAAGTAGTTATATCAAAAAAATAGACTTCAAAACAAAGAAAGTCACAAGAGACAAAGAAGGACATTACATAATGATAAAAGGGTCAATCCAACAAGAAGATATAACCATTATAAATATCTATGCACCCAACACAGGAGCACTTACATATGTGAAACAAATACTAACAGAACTAAAGGGGGGAAAAGAATGCAATGCATTCATTCTAGGAGACTTCAACATTCCATTCTATGAAGGACAGATCAACCAGATAGAAAATAAGTAAGGAGACAGAGGCACTGAACAACACATTAGAACAGATGGACCTAACAGACATCTAAAGAACTCTACACCCAAAAGCAGTAGGATACACATTCTTCTCAAGTGCACACGGAACATTTTCAAGAATTGATCATATCCTAGGCCACAAAAAGAGCCTCAGGAAATTCAAAAAGATGGAAATTGTACCAACCAGCTTCTCAGACCACAAAGGAATGAAACTAGAAATGAATTATGCAAAGAAAATGAAAAAGCGCACAAACACATGGAGGCTTTACAACATGCTCCTAAATAATCAATGGATCAATGACCAAATAAAAACAGAGATTAAGGAATATATGGAGACAAATAACAGCAATAATTCAACACCGCAAAATCTTTGGGACGCAGCAAGGGCCGTGCTAAGAGGAAAGTATATTGCAATACAGACCTACCTCAGGAAATAAGAACAATCCCATATGAGCAGGCTAAACTCACAATTAATGAAACTAGAAAAAGAAGAACAAATGAGACCCAAACTCAGTAAAAGGAGGGACATAATAAAGATTAGAGTAGAAATAAATAAAATCGAGAAGAATAAAACAATAGAAAGGATCAATGAAAGCAAGAGCTGGTTTTTCGAGAAAATAAACAAAATACATAAACCCTTAGCAGATATATCAAGAAAAAAAGAGTACTACTCACATAAACAGAATCAGAAATGAGAAAGGAAAAATCACTATGGACACCACAGAAATACAAAGAACTATTAAAGAATACTATGAAAAATTACATGTTAACAAACTGGATAACCTAGAAGAAATAGACAACTTTCTAGAAAAATACAACCTTCCAAGGTTGACCCAGAAAAAAACAGAAAAACTGAACAGACCAATTACCAGCAACAAAATTGAACCAGTAATCAAAAACATACCTAAGAACAAAAATGCCTGGACCAGATGGCTTCACTGCTGAATTTTATCAAACATTTAGTGAAGACCTAATACCCATCCTCCTTAAAGTTTTCCAAGGAGTAGAAGAAGAGGGAATACTTCCAAACTCATTCTATGAGGCCAGCATCACTCTAATGCCAAAACAGGGTAAAGACTCCACAAAAAAAGAAAACTACAGACCAATATCCCTGATGAACATAAATGCAAAAATACTCAACAAAATATTAGGAACTCGAATTCAAAAATACATCAAAAGGATCATCCATCATGACCAAGCAGGATTTCTTACAGGGATGCAAGGATGGTACAACATTCGAAAAATCCATCAACATCATCCACCATATCAACAAAAAGAAGGACAAAAACCACAAGATCATCTCCATAGATGCTGAAAAAGCATTTGACAAAATTCAACATCCATTCATGATAAAAACTCTCAACAAAACGGGTATAGAGGACAAGAATTTCAACATAATAAAGGCCATATATGACAAAACCACAGCCAACATTATACTTAACAGCAAGAAGCTGAAAGCTTTTCCTTTACGATCGGGAACAAGACAAGGATGCCCACTCTCCCCACTTCTATTCAACATAGTACTGGACGTCCTAGCCACAGCAATCAAACAACACAAAGAAATAAAAGGCGTCCAGATTGGCAAGGAAGAAGTTAAACTGTCCCTGTTTGCAGATGACATGATATTGTACATAAAAAACCCTAAAGACTCCACTCCAAAACTACTAGATCTAATATCTGAATTCAACAAAGTTGCCGGATACAAAATTAATACACAGAAATTTGTGGCATTCCTATACACTAACAATGACCTAGCAGAGAGAGAAATCAGGAAAACAATTCCATTCATAGTTGCATCAAAAAGAATAAAATACCTAGGTATAAACCTAACCAAGGAAGTGAAAAACCTATACTTTGAAAACTACAAGACACTCATGAGAGAAATTAAAGAAGATACCAGTAAATGGAAACACATCCCGTGTTCATGGATTGGAAGAATTAATATTGTCAAAATGGCCATCCTGCCTAAAGCAATCTATAGATTCAATGCAATTCCTATCAAAATATCAACAGCATTTTTCAACAAACTAGAGAAAATCATTCTAAAATTCATATGGAACCACAAAAGACCCCGAATAGCCAAAGCAATTCTGAGAAGGAATAATAAAGTTGGGGGGATTATGCTCTCCAACTTCAAGCTTTACTACAAAGCCACAATAATCAAGACAATTTGGTACTGGCACAAGAACAGACCCATAGACCAATGGAACAGACTAGAGAGCCCTGATATAAACCCAACCTTATATGGTCAATTAATATATGATAAAGGAGCCATGGACATACAATGGGGAAATGACAGCCTCTTCAACAGCTGGTGTTGGCAAAACTGGACAGTTACATGCAAGAGAATGAAACTGGATTATTGTTTAACCCCGTACACAAAAGTAAACTCGAAATGAATTAAGGACCTGAATGTAAGCCTTGAAACCACAAAACTTTCAGAAGACAACATAGGCAAAAATCTCCTGAATTATAAGCATGACAGACTTCTTCCTGAATGCATCTCCTCAAGCAAGGGAAACAAAAGCAAAAATGAACTCATGGGACTCCATCAAACTAAAAAATTTTATGGCAAAGGTCACCATCAACAGAACAAAAAGGCATCCTACAGTATGGGAGAATATATTTGTAAATGACACATCCGACAAGGGGTTAACAATCAAAATATATAAAGAACTTACACGCCTCAACACCCAGAAAGAAAATAACCCAATCAAAAATTGGGCAGAGGATATGAAGAAACAGTTCTCCAAAGAAGAAAGTCAAATGGCCAACAGACACATGAAAAGATGCTCCACATCACTAATCATCAGGGAAATGCAAATTAAAACCACAGTGAGATATCACCTCACACCAGTAAGGATGGCCACCATCCAAAAGAGTAAGAACAACAAATTCTGGCAAAGATGTGGAGAAAGGGTAAGCCTCCTACCCTGCTGGTGGGAATGTAAGCTAGTTCAACCATTATGGAAAGCAATATGGAGGTTCCTCATAAAACTAAAAATACAAATACCATTTGACCCGGGAATCCCACTCCTTGGAATTTACCCAAAGAATACAACTTCTCAGATTCAAAAAGACCTATGCACCTCTATGTTTATTGCAGTACTTTTTACAATAGCCAAGATATGGAAGCAACCTAAGTGTCCATCAGTAGATGAATGGATAAAGAAGAGGTGGAACATATACACAATGGGGTACTATTCAGCCATAAGAAGGAAACAAACCCTGCCATTTGCAACAACATGGATGGAGCTGGAAGATATTATGCTCAGTGAAAGAAGTCAGGCGGAGAATGACAAGTGCCAAATGATTTCCCTTATTTGTGGAGTATAACAATGCAGCAAAACTGAAGGAACAAAATAGCAGCAGACTCAGAGACTCCAAGAAGGAACTAGTGGTTGCCAAAGGGGAGAGGTGTGGGAGGGTGGGTGGGGAGGGTGGGAGAAGGGGATTGAGGACTATTTTGTCTAGTATACATGGTGTTGGGGATCACGGGGAAAACAGTGTAGCACAGAGAAGGCAAACAGTGAATCTGTGGCATCTTACTACACTGATGGACAGTGACTGCATTGGGGTATAGGTGGGATTTGATAATATGGGTAAATGTAGTCAACACATTGTTTTTTCATGTGAAACCTTCATAAGAGTGTATATCAATAATACCTTAATAAAAAAAAGAAAAATAAAGAAAAACTAGGGAAGCTCAATTTGGGGCCAATCATAGGAGTTACTGCTCGGCTTTGCTAAAGATAGTAAGTAGCCTGATTTCCTACATGTCTGATGTTTGGGAGGGAAAATTTTTCTCTACTCTTCAAAGGTCTTCTAGTTGGTCTAAGAATCAAATCGACCTGAGACAGATTTAAAGGAGAAAGAAAATGAAGTTTAATTACAACCAAGTGGAGGCCCAATGAGGAAATTGAGACCCAGAGAAAAGGCAGGCAGTTTTATATATTTTAGAATATGAGACAATAAATCTGTGAGGAATCGACAGGACAAAGAAACGTATGTTTGAGAGCTTCAATTAGTAGGGAATTCTAAACAGTGTTTAGTCTGGGGTAGTAAATTAATAAAAAAAAAACACGATTTGTTTATGTAGCCTTTGTGGCTCTGAATTCCACCTCCCTGGTGATAAGGATGTCTCTCTACTCCTGGGATTGGGACAGCACCTTTCACATAGGAGATTTATTTCCTGGTTTCAGGGAGAGGGATACAGAGGAGAGTCAGAGCATTCCTCTTATGCAGATTGCTTTTACAGTCACTTTAATTCAAAGTAATGTGCCAACTTGGCACTTTTGGGGGCCGTCTGCCCTTGGCCATCTGACTTGTGTGTTGCTGGTTTCCTGGGATGGTTATTGTAGATATTGGTTTGGTTACCTGAATAAGTTGCTGTAGATTGTGGGTCAGGGTTCTATTTTTTATGTGGTCTGGCCATCGTCCATTGTATATTCAGTCTCTCACACTACAAGGCATTTGCACATATTACTTTCTTTGCATAAAGCTCTTTTTCCCCATTTCTCATAACATGCTCCTTCCCTTATCTTTCATGTGTCAGCTTAAATGCCACCTTCTCCAAGAAGCCTCCCAGACCATCTTATGCACAGTACACCCTTTGTTTTTTCTCCACCCCCTTGTTGTTATTTTCTTTATAAGAATTGCCAAATTTTATAATTATTTCATTTATTTGTTTATTTTCTTGACATTTTTATCCGGATTAGAATTGAAAGGGATGAGAAATATGCCACACTGGTATAAGGATTATTTAGGTGAAGGATTATTTGAGGTGATAGAAGAATTATTTTGATCAGATTATTCTGATCAACAGAGGGAGAAAGAGTTCTTTGCCTGCTCCTTATTTGCCTGAAAGTAAAACATAAATCTTCCTTTGAGGGAGGCTTCTCCCTCCACCTCCCTCCCAGAGAAAAAAAAGAGCAAATTTTATCATTGAAGATAGGGAGTCGATACAAAGATGAGTTTGCATAAGTAGACCTTACTAAAATAGCCCTTATCTTCCATTGGGTTCCCCATGTATTTTCTAGTCACTTCCCCATAATTTATTGTCACTTGAAACCCAAATCCTTTATCCTTTGTTAAAAGTATATTAGCCCCCAAGTCTGTTTCTTTGAAATTCGTTTATTTTCTGTGTATTTCCATGCATGTAAAAATTCCATTTTATTTCCATGTATGTAAATATTAATAAAAATTGTGCACTTTTTCTCTTGTTAATCTGTCTTTCGTTAATTTAATTCACAGGACTCCAGTCACTTAAGAGGGTAGAGAAAAGTTTTTCCTCCTCAAAAGAATGAAAAAGAGTTTCTGAAGGTTAGAGTTAGTTGAGGAGTGAGGAGAGGTGTGAGAGATAAGAAAAAAAAAGGAAGGGACAGATCAGGCAGAACCTTATTTGTCATGTTTATGAATATGAAATTTGTGGGCCATGGTTTTTTTCTCCAAGTGTGGTGCATACACCGCCTGCATCAGAATTAGCTGGAGTATATTTGTTATGCAATGTTCTGGGCTTCTTTCTATATTCATTAAATTTGAATCTTTTGACAATGGGGAGCCATCAGAGCCATTTAAGATAATATAGTCCATTTTGGGATGGAACTTCAGTTCACCTTCATCTCTAGTGAAAGAGTAATTGTAAAGGTTCTGATCAGAGGAGGCAGGATTGTAGTTTGCCCCACAGGGAGAGGAAATCTCTAAAATATGATGAACCAATGGCGAGGAAGGTTTTGGTTCCTCGTAAGGTAGGAGTGTAGTTCCTCTCTATTAGTTTATCACTAGCCTCCAGTATTAAGTTGAGGTTCTTGGAGAAATATTAACTCTAGCCTCGGTTCAAAAGGTGATGCTCTGCCCTTCAATATCAAGTCTAAGAGCAAGTCCTACAGATTCTACCTCAAGAATGTATCTTAAATCCACATATTCATTTCTACCTCCACTGCACCCTGGCCCAGGACTGATCTTCCCAGACCCACCCTTTGCTTTTTCCATCTTTTTCCACATTAAAGGAAGAGTGGCCTCTGTTGTTCCATGCCTAGAGATTCTGGGGTAGCCATCCCTTTACCTATTTTTACTTTGATTTGGGATATTTCCTGTCCCCCTAGAATAGAGAGGAAGATTTTTGCATGAGGCTAAAGGGGTTTGGTCTTCACATTCCTTCTCTCTGCTATCAACCTGCCATGCCTTTTGCCCAAGATTCAGAACTAAGAATTCTGTTTAGTCAGAAAGTTTGATCATTTTTATCCTTCACCAGCAAAGTACCCATTTGCTCATTCATTCAACAAAGATTTGCTGAACACCTACCAAACAGTAGGCTCTTTAGACACTGCAAATATAATGAGGGGCACTGGTGCTGCTGAAATTGTTAGGAATGTTAGACAGAAAGATAGACATGAGCAGCCAGAAAAGAGAAGATAAATTTCAAGAAAAAGCCTCCCAAACCCTGCCCAGGTAGGGGGTCCCATGTGAAGACAACAAAGGCTTTGCAGGGAGATAACTTCCCTCCTAACCAGATCCCAATGGGGGCACAACCAATCAACACTAAGAACTGCCCAAACCACACCTCATCATGGAAAGGACATGCTCACTGAGATGGATGGCTACATGGATGGACCTGTCAATCAAATAACCCCACCTTGTCGGTCAAAGAGGTGCCTCCCAGCTAGAGGGTAATATAAAGGCCTCTCACCTAAAAGTTTGGTACCTTTGTCTACCTTAACTCTGGCCTGCTCCTCCCTTGGAGTGTATTCAAATAAAACTTTATCTCTGCTTTACTATTGTGTCTATGTCTTTGCATTCTTTGCTGCAGAGGGGACAAGAATAGAGAACAAACTCAACCCAGAACATATTTGGTGCCATGACTCGGATCACGACCTGGCTCTCCACACTCCTGATAAGCTGCGTGCCCCTGGTCCCCTGGGTGGCAGCACTCACTACTACCTATTCTCTGGGAATCATTCCCTTCCCTCTCTGTCTCTCATGGACACAACAGCCATAACCTGCAGGCACAGGGTCAAGCACTTAAATGGCATTAAGGTTCTAGCTGCAGAGAGACTCCCTTGACAGGAAAAGTTGGTCGTGGGCCAGGAAAGATTGTATTAGGTACCCGGCCAGTTGCAAGGTAATGTCTGTGCAATGGAGGCACCCTATAAAAGCTCCCACTTCCAACCCCACAGCAAATCCCCAAGGAGTACTTAGTATGTCCATGCGAGACACTTCCTTGTCTATGTTCTCTAATTTTTCCTACTCACTGCATTTCTTTTCTTTATTCCTCCTCACTTTTTGTGTTGTCTGATATTTGGATAATCAGACCCTTACCATCACTATCAAACATTCATGCACAGGATGGCCAGTTAAAAGTCAATAGGATGGCTTCCAAAATAAGACTCTGACAGGCTTCCCTCTGACCTGTTCTAGGGAGACCCTTACCTCATGACCCCATTGGCCATTAGATGGTCACCATACCTGGGTGGTGGGAGTACCCCCTTGTGCTCACTTTGCAGGGAACCCCTCCCTAGGAGGCGGCTCATAATTGGGTGCCCAGGAATGTTTCTCAGAAAGGCCATAGATTTCTCCCTTTACTCTCTTCTTCACCAGTGTCTTCCTGCAGGAGCTAAGAGCCTCCTGCCTCACCTTGATTCTATGACCCTTTGTCCCTTTCATGCTCAAAGTTCTTTCTGTTGTTGAGTCTGCTCTATTTTCTGTTTATAGGAGAATGAAGATGTTTACTCTGATGGGATCTGCAGGTCTGACTTACCCTGACCCCCCACTGAGAGCCTGCCTCTCCTGCCTAGCAGGCATCTGCAGGAGTGACATAACCTAGGGCCAAAACTCCTCCTCCATCACAGCAGGTTTTTGTTTTTGTTTTTTCTCATGGCTGCCTTAGCTCATTAGTTGACCAGAAATTACCTTTCCTAACTAATTTGGTAATCTCTCCCAGTCCAAACCTTGACTCAGGCCTCTTCCTAACAGCCACTGACGAGGCTCCCAGATCTCCAGGAGGCTTGCCTGGCCAGAACCCTCCCCTTATGCCTTGTGCTGACTCTAGGGGTTCAGCTGAGAGCCACCTTCCTCCTTTTCTTCCTCCTTCACCCTGTCACCTGTGGCTACTTCCAAAACCTTGACCAATAGAGACCCCCAGGTATAAAGAAGAAAGTTTCCTTGAAGATTAACCCCCTGGAATCCTATTCTCCCATTTCTTTTGCATATGATTGGAGTGGCTCTGCCCCTGCCCTTTCCTATAAGCAAACAATCACAGATACCACCCACTCAGTGTAATGCTACCCCTTAACATGTGAAGTCACTAGGGAATCCTGGAACCAGGAGCATTGCCCCTTGAGGATGCTGTCCCTCTGAAAGATTGCAAAGAGTAGGGTATGTTACATTCTTTTAAGGGCTGCCTCTCCAGCGATGTCCAAGAGGTGCTACTTGGACTCTCTACCTTTGATCACCGAGCCCCCTAATCAAGTGATAGGGCTCCCCCGTCCCTTGCCAGGTTGAATCCAGATACACGGGAACTGATGGCAGTGAAAAGGCACCATTTCACTGGCTGTCGTGACCACAGTGGACGGCGACCTCATCCAGAGCACTGCTGGACGGACACTAGGCCATCAAGGACAAAACTGAGACATCGGGCTCTCATACTCACTATTCCTCCTTCCCATTCAGACGGGGAAACAACACTTGACTCTCTGCAATAGTCCTTTGGGTTGCATCCTCCGACATGGGAACACTTTTACCACCAGACCCTGAGGAGATCAGGCTCAAGTTCTTCTGCACGACAGCCTGACCCCAATACAAACTCCCCAGTGGGGAAACTTGGCCCTCAGAAGAAAGCCTAAAGTACAAAAACATCCTGCAATTAGACCTATTCTGCAAATGGCAGAGCAAATGACTGGAGGTTCTCTACCTCTAGGCCTTCCCTCTCCTCTGGGAGAGTGGAGATCTACTCTGCAAATGCAAACTAACCCCTCAGGCCTCCCCAGAGACACCCCAGAATCTAGGCCTTCTACAGAGGGTATAGGTCTAGGCAAGCCAATGCCCTCCACAGGGGACAAGACCCCAGAACCTGGGTCTTCTGTGGAGGGTATAGGTCAAAGCAAGCCAAGGCCCTCAGAAAAACCTCTCCTTTATCTTATTTTGCCCCCAGACCCTGGGCCCCCTCCACCAGACTGCAACCCCCTATAGTCTTCCGGCCCCAAACACCCATATCTTCCCAATTCTTCCCATATTTTAGGTCCCCCCTGATAAGTCCCTGATCCAGAGAGCCGCCCTGCTATGGGACAGTGGCCATTATCTCTGAAGAGCATTTGTTCCCTTGTGGAGGCAGCAGGGGAATTCTGCCCCCACCGTGTGCATAAGCCGGTCTCTCTCACTGAACTTAAACAACTTAAAATAGACCTGGGAAGCTACACTGACAATCCTGATGGTGATATGGAGAGCTTCTAGCATGTAACAGTTGTCTATGATATGACTTGGAGAGACGTCTGGATGAACCTGACTCAGACTCTTACAGACACAGAACTAGAAAGAGTTACTCCAGAAGCAAAGAAATGTGCAAACAGCCTTCACCTAACAGATCCTAATTATCCCACAGGGGACGCAGCTATCCCGTCTGTGGGTCCCAGATGGGACTATAAGTCTGACAAACACTTGTTTGGGGTCCATTATTTTATTTTTGTAAGTCTGGGCTTAAGTCTAGCAGACAGAAGGTTTTAAGCTATATGATAAGTCTCTGCCGTGACCCAAGGGCTTGCTGAGAACCCAACGTCCTTTCTAGAAAGGCTTAAAGAGGCACTCATTAAAAATGCCAATCTGGACCTGGACTCGTATGAAGGCAGGCTCATCCTGAAGGACAGATTTCTGACCCAGTCAGCACCAGACATTAGGAGGAAACTCCAAAAGGTAGCTCAGGACTCAGAGGCCATAATAGATGGCATGCTTACCGCAGCAACCTCGGTGTTTTACAACCGAGAGCAGGTTATGGAAGCCAGGGCTCAGGAGAAGGCAAGGAACGGGGAGGCTAGGCACCAGGAAGAGGAATGGAAAAAAGAGGCTAGGCATGCCCAGATGATGGTGGCCCTACAGGGCCAAGGGCAGCTCATTGGTACCCTAACCACACCCACTCAAGGATCGCTCCACAAGGTGCCATATCAGCCGCCAAGCAGGATATTGGGCCAAAGAATGTCCCCGAAGGGCCAGGCCACCTGTCACTGCTTGCCCAGGATATGGAAAGGCAGGGCCCTGGGCTGCCCTCTGCCCCTCCAACTGAAGGGATCAGGGGTCTGAGACAGCCCCAGGCCTGCAACTGCTCACCTAGGACTGATGTGGCCCCTCCAGTTGGTCCCACCGCAGGCAATCACCGTCACTGGGCTGGAGCCAAGGGCACCAGTGGGTGTAGCAGGTAGGACAGTAGCTTTCCTTTTGGATGCTGGGGCCACCTACTCTGTTCTGACTTCCTTCTCCAGACCCCTCACCTCAAGAGCCTGTACTGCTTGGGACTTACCCATAAGCCAACTTCTCTTTCTCTATTCCCCCCTTCTGCTGTCTGTGGGAAGGCCATGCCTTTTCCCAAAGCTTCCTGGTAATGCCTGAATGTCCCAGCCTGTTGTTAGGCTGGGATGTTCTACAAAAACTGGGAACTAAAGTCACTATGGGAGAATGGCCTTCCCATCATACTCCTCCACAACTGCCTGTGTTGACCAATAAGGGGAACCCAGGACAGAGCCCAGAGACTTGGGAACCAGCTATCAACTCTAACCTCTGGGACCAAGGCATGGTTCATGAGAACCATGCAGCCCTCCCTTGTGGTAGTTGTACAAAAGGAGCCCACTAAGTTCCCAAACCAAAAGCAATATTCCATCCAGCCCAAGGCCCAAAGGGGCCTTCAGCCTTTAATATCTTGGTTTATCCAACATGGACTCTTAATACCCACTAGCTTCCTCCGCAACACCCCAATTCTGCCTAAAAGAAAGAGAGACAGCTCTTACCATGTGGTATAAGACTTAAGGGTAATGAGGCAATTCCCCTTCATCTAGTGGTTCCAAACCCTGTACTTTGCTGGGAACCATCCCTCCAGAGACCTTCTGGTATAGCTCCTTAGATCTTAAGGGTGCCTTTTTCTGTATCCTACTAAGTCCCCACTCACAATACCTTTTTGCTTTTGAATGGGATGCTCCAGGTATTTCCCACCAACAATTAACCTGGACAGTGTGACCACAGGGCTTTCAAGACAGCCCCCACCTATTTGGACGGGCCTTGCCTCAGGATTTACAGCACTTACAGCTTGAGGGGAGCACCGTCCTGCAACATGTAGATGATCTCCTTATCTGCTCACCTATCCAAGCTAAGGCCCAAGAGAATGCCATCCAGACCCTAAACTTTCTGGCAGAGCATGGATGCAAAGCATCCCAATCTAAAGCTCAATTAGTACAATGAAAGGTCTCTGACTTAGGGATCTAACTGACACTTGGCAGCCAGAGTTTCTCCTCTGACTGGGTCCAGGGTATTACCCAGCTACCAAAGCCAACCACCCATAACAGCTCAGGGCTTTCCTGGGGCTCACAGGTACTGTCCAATTTGGATGCCAAAGTATGACTTACTAGACAAGCCCTTATATGACTGTTTAAAAGGAAAAGATGACTAGGAACCCCTTTCATGGGGGTCTGAACCGCAAAACTCAATGCAGCAGCTAAAAGATCTCCTGCTTCAGGCACCTGCTCTGGGACTGCCTGGTCCTTCCAAACCTTTCTGCTATATGTGCATGAAGGGGAAGGCATGGCCCTAGGAGTAATAACCCAGACACTAGGTGCAGCACAGAGGCCCCTGCGACATCTGTGCAGGAGACCTGACGCAGTACACTGAGGACGGCCAGGCTGCCTGAGGATTCTAGCTGCTCTTGCCCTGCTCATGGGGGACACTCTCAAGTTCACCTTGGGGCTCCCCTTAGGGTTCTCACCAACCCTCAGGGGACTCCCCTATTACAGAACAAAGGCCATATTTGGTTCTCTGACAGCCAATATCCAGTATCAGGCCCTCCCATTAGACAACCCAGAGATTACTGTCTCTACCGCCAAAGTTCTAAACCCTGCTACCCTGCTGCCCCCCTCCAAGGATACTCTCCCGCTCCGTTCTTGGGAAGAAATACTCTCCTTATCCACTAGTCCCCTGCCTGATCTGACTGACTAGCCCTTGAACAATCCTGATGAAATCTGGCTCACCGATGGGAGTAGTTTTATGTCAAATGGGAGACAAGTAGCTGGATCTGTCGTGGTCTCTGAGTCCAGGACAAGAGAAGCCAGGTCCTTACCCCCAGCACTTCTGCCCAGGTGGCTGAACTTGATTCCCTGACCCGAGCCCTTGAACTTGCTGAGGGAATAACGATAACCATTTACTCAGCCTCCAAGTTCGCCTTCCTTGTGCTCCATGCACACACGACCGTATGGTGGGAAAGAGAATTTCTAACTTCCAGAGACTCCAAATCAGTGGCCGTTGTACACTGGAGAGGCCAAAGGGAACCGGACGGCAGATGCGACAGCCAAGCAGGCAGCCTTACAGGAGCCTCTCCCGGCCGCTCTGGCACCAGATCTGAGACCCCTGCCTACACCCACCTGAACGCCAGAGGAAGGGACCTGGGCACAGCAGAAGAGGCTTGAGCCCCTGCCTTAGGATGGCTTCACAAAGAAAAGTTTCTTGTTCTTCCCCAAAACCTCCATCGGAAGGTCTGAAAATCCTTACACGATGCTTCCCATCTAGGCAGAAATGCCCCTGTCACTCTGACACCCCGGGTGTTGGCAGGGAGGGACTTGTCTAAGGTCGCTGAACAGATGTCCAAAGCCTGCCCCACCTGTGTGCTCAATAACCCCAAGGGGCATGAAAGCCCTCCTTTCTCCAGGCTGGAGTTCAGCAGTTTGAGGCATCCCTTCGTTTGATCACAAGTTCTCCTTCACTCGGAGGTCTTGGCTTGACATTCATGTGCAAGTTCATTAAGCCAATTCCAGCAGGCCCCAAGGGAATATGGGTTGTCATGGGCACCCCCAATAAACCCAGATGACCCCTTATATCCACCAGGAAGGAACCCAAGTCCTAATCAAAGTATGGAAGGAAGGCTCTCTGCCCTCCCAATCACAACCGACCTGGAAGGGACCTTATCCAGCGCCCTCATCTTCTCCTACTGCCGTTGAAGTGCCAGGGATCACTAGCTGGATTCATCACCCACGGCTCAAGCCTTGGATCCCGTCCAAACCCAGAGAAAAACAGCCAGTCTGTACCTGTGAACCGGTGGAAGACTTAAAGCTTCTCTTCAGAAGAAACCGACAATGAATAAGCACATGTTTGCTTTGCCCCTTCGCTCGCTATTGAATCCAGCACATCACCGGGAGCCTGCTTTTCCTCCTCCTTTGTGTAAACCTAACCAACTCTTCACCTAACACCCAAGCAAGAGCTGTGGACCCAAAATTCTCTAATCCAAATAACCTAAGCTCTGCTGGTGGGGGGATTAATCACTGTTGGGTGTACCATAGACCCCCCTCCAGAGGACAGTGCCCCACTACCCTCCACATATTTCAAGTCTTGGCTGTCAAACAATTCCTGGTACAGTAAACTAGTTTTTCCCTTTCACCCCCTACCACGGCCACCCCTCTACTCTTGTAAACCCTACCAATGACCCCACTGCCTGCTTATATACTGCTACCCCCAAACACAAACCCTTCAACAGCCAGGGTACCATAGGATTTTGAGATTGTACCCCAGAACCATCTATGCTATGCAAACTCCAGAAACTATATTTTAGTTCCTGGTGCCCTGCAAACTTCACATCTTGCACTAACCTCAAACCCTTTAGGGGGCAATAATTCTGCTACCATATGTGCCCCTGAAGGTGTGGCCTTCTTATGTGGCTTTGCAGCAACTTTCTGTGGTGGCCAGGTGGTTTGTGCTAATGCCTCACATTCTATAGTCACTCAAGTCTTAGCCCCTATCTCATATATGGAATGCACTCTCTGGGATCCATGACAGCTAATCTCCAAGTCTACAATGAAACAGCCATCCCTTCCCACAGCCACTGGGGCCTCCTGGATAATGTCTTTACTTGGGAAAGAAAACTTATTACTGTTGTCCCATGGGTGGGATATGTTGAACATGAAATTATTCTCCCCAATGTTACAACAGAAGAAGAACTGGATAATGAAACAGGAGTGGGGGCCCTTCAAGAAACCCAACAATCCCTAGATTCGTTGGTCAATGTAGTCATGGACAGCTGAATTGCTTTGGACTATATATTGGCCTCTGATGGAGGGGTGTATGCAATTCTTAATACTACCTATTGCACCTACATTAATAACTCTGCAAAAATAGAAACCAGGACCCCTGAAATTCTCAGAACTCAGAAACATCCAGCTATTACCAGGGATGGCAGGCCTATGAACCTTCTGCTCTTGGGAAGCATAGTTATACTCCTGTCCCCATTAATAATACCTCTCATTATTGACATCAGTCTGCTCCTGTTTGGCCCATGTACCCTCAACTTATTAACAAAAGTCTTATCTTACAGACTCCAATCCATCAATATCCAGATGATCCTATGGGAAGGATACCAGCCAATCCACTTGGCCAGAGTGCCATGGGACCCCTGGACTGACCAGAGTCTCCCTGCGGACAACACCTCCCAGACCCCAGACCCTGTGGGGCTTATACCAACCACAGTCCTCTGGAGAGACACCAGACACCCTGGGCCCAATGTGAAATCCTGGCGCAAGCTGACAGATAGCAAAAGTTGAAACCCTTTTCCCAAACTTTGCCCCTTACCAGCAGGAAGCAGCCAGAGCAGTCGTCAACCAATACCCCAAAGAATTGGGTCCCAACTGCTTGAGGGGGAATGTTAGGTAGAAAGACAGACATGAGCAGCCAGAAAAGAGAAGATAAGTTTCAAAGAAGAAGCCTCCCAAACTTTGTCCAGGTAGGGGTCCCATGTGAAGACAACAAAGGCTTTGCAGGGAGATAACCTCCTTCCCGACCAGATCTCAATGGGGGCACAATTGATCAGAATCAGACCTGCCCAAACCACACCTCAACATGGGAAAGGACATGCTCACTGAGAGGGGCGGCTGTACAGATGGGCCTGTCAATCAACTAACCTCACCTTGTCAGTCAAGAGGTGCCTCCTGGCTGGAATGCCATCTATAGGCCTCCTGCCTAATGGAACGAGGCCTTTGTCTCCCTTGACTCTGGCCTGCTCCTCCCTTGGAGTGTATTCAAATTAAACTTTTGCTCTGCTTTGCTCTTGTGTCTCTGCCTTTCAATTCTTTGTTGCAGTGGGGACAAGAGTGAAGAACAAACTCAACCCATAACAAAATCATTTCAGAGTTATTTACCATAATAGATTGTCCATTGTCAGCAACCTAAAAGACCACTGGGAAAATTCATTGATTAAGCAATGCTAATTTATTAGATCTGGTACAGAATCCTGGAAGTATCTCAAAATAGACAAATGAAGGGAGGAAATTTATAGGGCCTCAGGGCCTGACCAAGTGACTTTAGAGACTCTTGCAAGGTGAGGAACAGACTGGGATTGGGTGGAGCTTGGGATGGGTGTGGACACAGCAATTTGGCAGTTTAGAAGCAAGGCTTCTTGAGCAAACTGTGGCTGTGGGTAAGCACATAGGCACACTGCATTGTCAGTGTTCAGTGCTGTCTTGCAGAAGCAGATGCTCCTAGAGAAGCCATCAGGTCATTCTTGCTTGTTCTTTTTATTGTTCAACACAAGAATAAGTAATTGTGTTGGTTTTGATGCTGGGGTTCTTGTTTGTGGAGTTGAAGAATGAGCTTCGCAAACTTTCAAGGTAGGAGAGCCAGGGAGAGGACTTTATTTAGAGATAAAGTGAGAGGACAGAGCTCCTGGCTCACGCCAGGAGGGGACAAGAGAGCCCATGGCTGTGCACTGTAAAGGGGCTTTATAACGTGATAAAGGGCTAGGGGTGTGGACCTGTTAAATGGTCTTAAAATGTTCATCATTGAGGAGACATTAGGTCTTTTTTATCAGTTTTCCTGCTTGCCATTATTAATTGCCCAGATTGCAAATCACCAGATCAAGTCTAGAGGAGGAAAAACAGCACATAGGCCTGGGCCTTTTAGTATGCTAAAGTGAATCTTACACGTGATTACAAATGATTAGCATAATAGAAACATGGGCTACACTGAGATACTTTCCTTTATTTGGGGAATATTAACTGATCTCACTGAAGAATGACTCTAGAGCTTAATGCTTAACCTGGAGTTTGGTAGGGGGTTTCCTTGCATATTGTTACACTGCTCTGACTGTAACTACCTTGCCTTTCCTTTTTCCGGAGGCCCTTACCCTACTCTGACTACACCCATGGGTCTCTGTCTCAGTTTCATTTGTCAGCATAACAAAATAGATTAGGAAAGTGTCCACACAGTCCTCTGTGAACTGTGTTTGGAGACAAGCATTGCTGTGCTGATGGCCCTGTTTTCCATCCTTCCTGCATCCACAGCCTTTGCCATGTAACTTTGCAGGGCCCTTCCACTGTGTGCAGGGCACGGTTCCCACCTCCGAGCTCACTTGCGTATTTGCTTTGGCCATTGGCATGTTAAGAGATCCAAGAGCATCTTGAAAAGGCCTTACGTGGTTGCATTACTTCACGCTGCCCTTCTACCAGTGCTGTACGGAGGGCATGCCCAGGCTAGCTGAGCAGTACCTGGAGGAGAAGCACACCTGGTGGAGCTGAGGGAGCTAAGGCGCCCCGACTCAGCCAGCCCAGAACAGAGCCCCAGTTGAGCCATGAACAATTAACGAGCTCAGGTGAGTCCAGCAGAGTGGCCCAGCTATGCCTAGCCCAGAACAGCAGACACCTGTATACTCTCAAGAAACAGCCGTTTATTGTTGTATGTCACTAAGGTTATATAGGTGTTGTTACACAGAGAGATAATCCAGGAGGCCACCAGGAGGAAGGGATACAACTGAGGCGTAAGGAAAGGACCTGAGAGGAGTGCCCAGCCTGAGACAGCAGAGCACGCAAAGACGCAGACAGGATATAACACACAGAGCCGACGGGGAACCCAGAGTACCTTTGTTCTGTTGGAGAATATGATTCAAAGTGGAGAGTAGGCAGCTGAGGCTGAAGAGCTAAGCACAGGCCAGATTTGAGTTTTAAAAGCCACATAAATGAAATACCAATCGCCGCCTCTCTACCTAGACCCATAGCCACACAGCCTTTGTTGTGCTGTTCTCCTGTTCTCTCCCGACCCTGCTGAGTCAACCAGCCCATAGACTGGCCTCACTCTCAAAAGATTTTGAATAAAGAAATGAAGAGACTGGAGGAACCGTAATAGCTGCATTCCAAGGTGAAGGGACGTGAACTCCCAACACAGAGTTCCCCGAGCTATGTATGCTGAAGTGGTTGGCATTTCTGAGACCTGCTAATGAAACTCTTCTAATGAAACTCCATTGCATGTGAACTAACTTAAACAGATGTCTGTTTCTTGCAGTCGAGATGTCCTGAATAAAACAGAAATCGATAATCAGCAACTGGCTTGTGTTTAACATCCAGCTTTGGGAGAGGTGGTGGTGTGGCATACCTTGAATTGTGGCATTGGCTGATTCCAGAATGCAAATACTCTCATCTCAATTTCAAACTATCAACATGATTTCCCTGCAGGCGGAATTGGGAAGAGATATGCCCAGCCAGCTTCGGCGAGCCAGCACTAGACTTCTTCAACATATCTGGAACAAGTTACTTGGTTATTGGTTCTTAAGGTGGCAACAGGAAATGAGATACTGGACCACATCATGCTAAGATAGCAGTGTGAGCTGAAAAAGTTCATGATGACATCAGCTAGTGGGCATTCAGGAAGGGTGAGGCTCTGGGGACCATTCGCGAGGGGCTGAGATGATGCACGGAGTGTGAGCTGGGGTGATGAGTTCCTATCATATGAGCAAACTTAGAAAAGGATACCAATGGCATCAGAATGCCCATCTCAAGGTAGAAAAGGACACCTGAGGTGAAGTGTTCCCTCTGCAGAGCCAAAAGACTCAGACTGCTAAAATGCAGGTTTAAAATTCATCTTCATTGTTGTTCAAAAGCTCACTAAAATAATAACTGGGCCAGGATTCTTCCTTCATAAAATTTTAGGAAGTAGTGAATATACATAAATGAAGACAGACTATCTTCTGGGGAGTAAAGAACTGGAGAATCTGATCTTGACTCTCATCACACTGCACCGTTCCTTACCTGCTATGACCTACCTTCCCACCA
>JAQQAC010004778.1:14409816-14496958 GCA_029783875.1 Phataginus tricuspis | reverse complement strand
CCAGCTTTGGGGCACCTGCAGTGGGCCAGAGAGTCCTCATGCCCCTAGAGGCTCACCCTTACTGGCATGAACGCCAACCTGAGGTTTCTGACAGTCCCCAGAGCCACGTGATCAGGGCCACCCAACCCCAGCAGGTCCCCTTGGGGGACCTGGCCAGCCCGCGATGACGAGGATTTCTTTTCCAACCTATTTCCATTCCATTAATAATACCCCAGTCATGAGGTGGAGGATGCCGGTGGGATGGAGGAACCAGACGGGTGTGGGAGGATGTGGGAAGGTTTTCTGTGAAACGTCAAGGACTTTTCAAAGCTAGAAACAAGAACACAGCTTTGGGACAGTCACTCTGATGTGGTGAAGCTTACAACAGGGAAAATATGTCATTTTCTCCCAAAATTAAAGCGAGAGGTATCCCCTTTTTTCATTCTGAGGGAAGCTGGTTTCTGTTCAAGTCAAATAAGCGACCTAGAGGGACACCCAGGGGCGCCCCGGAAATGCACTGGGTACCTGCCCGGAGGCCTGGTGGCCGGCGCTCCGGCTCACACATCCGTTTTGGGTTTCATTGATCTCCGGCTTGCCCCCATGCCTGGGGGGCTCGGATCAGCGGCCTGCGCTGTTTGCTACCTCCTACCAAGACTCAAGCACATAAGCTCACCACGTGGCGGCCAATCCCCCTGCAAACAGTGGGTGAGTCTAGGAATGATTCACACAACTGCCAGCCAGTGTCGGCTGCAGGGTCAAGCCGCGCTGCAGGGAAATGGTTAGCACATGGCCTGGCGCGCGCCTCGCCGCAGCTCCCAGGGCGCTCGCTCAGTGAGAGTGCACCTGTGTGCATGCCCGCACAAACAGTGCCCTTTGTGCTCTTCGGGTTCTTGGCTATCCTTCCACGGGAAGAGTGGTGATCAATCAGATCTTGGTTTCCCTGACATTTTATTCTTGGTAAATACCCTGTGGCTCATAAATATGACACATTGGCTTGAAGGAGAAAGCCCAGGAGGAAAGAGAGTGAGGGAGTAGCCTGAACCAGCAGATGCAAATGCTAGCTTAGGGGGGACCTTGCTGACTACCCTCCAGCATGTCTTTCTTCTACTGGACAGTGGTCCCGAGAGGCCCCCAGAGCTGTGAGAAGCCATTAAGACTGACCTGGCTTCCAGCCCTGGTCACCCAGTGTGGCAAGCGGGCTTGAGATGATATTCTTAAAGATCCCTTCCAACTCTGATGTTTTACAAGTCTGGGATTACTAAGATTTGTAAAAGCAAGGTAGGGTCTTTTCTGCACACAAAAAGAAACCGATGCTCCACATCGCTAATCATCAGAGAAATGCAGATTAAAACCACAATGAGATATCACCTCACACCAGTGAGGATGGCCAACATCCAAAACACAAACAACAACAAATGTTGGCGAGGATGTGGAGAGAGGGGAACCCTCCTACATTGCTGGTGGGAATGCAAATTAGTTCAACCATTGTGGAAAGCAGTATGGAGGTTCCTCAAAAAACTCAAAATAGAAATACCATATGACCCAGGAATCCCACTCCTAGGAATTTACCCCAAGAATGCAGCAGCCCAGTTTCAAAAAGACAGATGCACCCCTATGTTTATTGCAGCACTATTTACAATAGCCAAGAAATGGAAGCAACCTAAGTGCCCATCAGTAGATGAATGGATTAAGAAGATGTGGTACATATACACAATGGAATATTACGCAGCCATAAGAAAAAAACAACTCCTACCATTTGCAACAACATGGATGGAGCTGGAGGGTATTATGCTCAGTGAAATAAGCCAGGCTGAAAAAGACAAGTACCAAATGATCTCACTCATATGTGGAGTATAAGAACAAAGAAAAAAAAAACTGAAGGAACAAAACAGCAGCAGACTCACAGAACCCAAGAACGGACTAATAGTTCCCAAAGGGAAAGGGACTGGGGAAGAAGGGCGGGAAGGGAGGGATAAGAGGGTAAAAGGGGCAGTACGATTGGCAGACATAGGGTGGGGGGGGCACGGGGGGGACTGTACAGCTCAGAGAAGACAAGTAGTGATTCTCATCTCACTACGCTGATGGACAGTGACTGTAATAGGGTTGGTGGGGGGGACCTGATGAAGGGGGTAGTTTAATCATCACAATATTGCTCATGTAATTGTAGGTTAATGATACTAAAATAAAATAAATTGTAAAAAAAAAAAAAAAAAAAGAAAGAAACCGAGCCTTTGGCGCAATGATTCCACTCCTAGGAATTTATCCTAAAGAGATCATCTAACGTGTGCAAAGCTGTAGGTACAAGAATGTTCACCACGGCATTATTTACGGCAGCAAAGAATTGGGGAACCTCAGCAATAATTGGGAAAATTCAGCAATAAAGGACTAGTTAATTCAGCATTTCCCAAAGTGTGTTTTGTCATATAAATGGCTCTGACTGGAAAAAAAATAATAATAAAGAAGGAGGTTGTGACAATCCATGGTCAAAATTTTTAAAGAAACATCACCTTAAATAAAGAAAAAAGTTAAAAAGAGTTCTTCAATATGGAATTTCATTAGCCTTTTATGAAGCATAGAGTAAGCTCTCAATAAAATCTGTTAATGGAGCAGAAAATATTTATAGTCAGGCAAAAAAGGTATTTGCTTCATTTTTTTTTTATGTCATGCGACATTATGCCTCCCAGTATGGTAGTCATTTACAGAACCTAAAAAATAGAGGGTATATGTTTATTTCTGTCTTTTTTCTTCAGCCTTTTTTCCAGAAAAAGATTTAATGTGGGTGAGTAGGATTACACCTATAAATTCCTGGAGGTCAAGAGATGCTGCCTTGAGCACTCTTCAGAGGCAGGACCGTCCTGGAGAACAGACAAGCAACAGGATTTATTATTCACGCACCTCTCCAACAAGCCCCTGCTGTTTTCTATAAAAATGATTCGTTCAAAATGGAAATATATATTTGTTTGGAATCCCAGATCTCATAATCTCCAGCCAGCACCGACTGACACTGCCACTTTTCACAGGTAATACATACCTTCTACATAAGATGAGGGATACTTAGGTTATTTATGACTGCAAGTCGTTACTCCAGGGCTCTTCTCCGGAATCGTATTCCTGATGGGCTGCACTGGGCCACATGTCAATTAGAAAGACTTCTTTGTGCTCCCGGTCCAAGGGTCCAAGACTTAGTCTAAAAGTAAACATAATATATGGCAGAATCACGAGTTTATAAACACCTTAACAGGCTGGAGCATAACACCTAAAGCAAAAAAGTTATTGGCCACAATAATAATACCTAACATCTACTGAGTGCCCAGGTATGTCAGAGCTCTTCTAAGTGGCTTTATATGGATTAATTCATGATTCTTACAGCAATACTGCAAGGTAAGTACCATAGTTATCCCCTATTTGACACTTGAGGGAAACTAAGGAACAGAGAGGTGAAGCAACTTACCCAAGGTCACACAGCTACAGGTAGACCTGGGTTTAGACCCAGCAGTCTGTGTACCGAAGCCATGCACTTAGCTAGCACGGGATGCTGTCTCTTAACTGACCCTAGATTAATAATTTTAAAAATTGATCTGTAGAAATATAGCAATTTGGAGTACAATTTGATGAGTCTTATGCAGTGAACACACCTGATTAGCTACCACTCAGAACTCAGATCACAGAGTCAACATTAGACACAGCCAGACACCTGCCTGATCATTACCTCTCTGATAATCACTATTTTGACCTTAATACCGTAAGTTAGTTTTGCCTGTATTTGAACTTTACAAAGTATACGCTCCTTTTGGTCTGACTTTGCTTCCGCTCACCATTACTTGGGAGGTTGGCCCACAGTATTGACTGTGTAGCTGTTGTCCATTTTCTTCATTTCTCCCCTAAAGAAAGGAAACCTTTTTGTACAGCCCACACGCTAAGAATGGTTTTTATATTTTTTCAGTGGTTGAAAAAACATTTTTAAGAATATTTTGTGATATGAAAATTATATGACATTCAAACTTCAATGCCCACAAATAAAGTCCCAACAACCCAGCCAGGCTCATTAGTTTATGGGTTGACTGTGGCTACTTCCATGCTACAACAGCAGGCGTGAGGAGCAGTGACAGAGGCAAGATGGCCAGCAAAGCCTAAAATATTTACTATCTGACCCTTCACAGAGAAAGTTTATCAGACCTTGCTGCTGTGGTGAGAACGTTTGTATCCCCCAAAATTCATAGGCTGAAATCCTAACTCCATGTGGTGGTATTTGGAGGTGATTAGGTCATGAGGGTAGAGCTCTTAGGAATGGGATAGTGCCTATACCAGAGACCCACAGAACTCCCAGGCCCCCCATCCCACCAAATGAGGACACAGGCAGAAGGTGGCTAAATAGAAGGTGAGCCCTCACTAAACACCAGATCTGCCAACGTTATGATTCTGGACATCCCAGCATCCAGAACTGTGAGAAACAAATTTCTGTTATTTATAAGCTACTTGTCTGTGGTATTTTGTTAAGGCAGCCAGAACCCACTATTTGGTGTTTCACGTTATGAGTGAACTATAATTTAGTATCTACTCAAGTATTGATAGGCATTTGGGGTGGTTCTCAACTGGGGGCTATAATAACGAAGTTATGTACTGCATTCTTGTACATGCCTTGCGGTGCACATTATGTGCACATTTCTATTTGTATACCTAAATATGGAACTGCTGGATAATTGAATGTGCATATGTTTGATTTTATTAGATACTATCAGCTTTCCAAAGTGAATGCACCAGTTTATACTGTCACCCGTAATATAAGTGGCAGCTTTATTATAAATCGGGTGACTGAATTTGTGTGAATCTGTTTCTGGACTCTCTATCCCATTTCCTTGACCAGTGTGCCCATCCTTACACTAGCAAACCACAGTCTTAATTACTATGCCTTTATAATACATCATAAAGTTCAGTCATCTTTATTCTACTTCAACCTTGGCTATTCTTAGCCCTTTCCATTTCCACATAAATTTTAGAATCAGCTTGCCAATTTCCACACCAATCAAATCCTTAGGGATTTTTATTGGGATTGCATTTAAATAGGTAGATCAATTTCAAGGAAAGAAAATATTGCAACAACATTGAATCTTCCAATCTGTGAACATGGTATTTCCTTCCATTTATGATCATTAATTGTGTGCATTGTCTTTTATGTTGAAGTCTTAAATATCTTTCTCTGGCCAATTCCCAGGTATCTGATGTTTTTGATACTCTTTTGAACCATGTCCCTTCTTTAATTCTCCAAATCCCAAGTCTGTCTGATGATCGCTATTTTGACCTTTCTCACCATAAATTAGTTTTGCCTGTCTTTGGATTTTATATAAGTAACAATATAGATGAACCTCACAGATATATTGGTGAGTGGAAGCCAGACCAAGAAGAGCATATAGTTTTACCGCTCAAAGCAGCTCTACTCACTGGCCCCCGAGCTCCTCTAGAACAGCCTTCTAAGTCTTCTCAGCTCGCCTCTTCTGAGAGGTCTCCTTGCTTTTCCCACCTACTAGGATTCTAATTATGTTTGAAATTCAGAAAAAAAAAAACGTATTTTACTTGAAACCCTCCCAGACCTCTCCAATCCTTCAGTAATGTCCTAGTGTCCTCAATTCATCGCACCTGTTTATCTGTATTTCTTATTTACTAATTAATGATCCTCTGCCACTTGACCTCTCTTGCAACTAAATCAACACAACTTTGATGTCTTGTAAATGCACATTCACTGAAAATAAAAACATTTTCTTCCACTTTTAGGATCCCTCAAATATCCTTTCATAGTAGTGTGTTCACAAGGAACTCAATACTGGCTCCTTATTTGATTGAATCCTAAATTCATTTCCTCGGACATAGTTTCGCTGGAGATTGATGTGAACCGGTTACCATTTCCTATTCTTTCTGTAATTGGCTTATACATCATACACATAGTAAATCATGGATTTAAAATCTTCTAATGCTTTGAAGCTAAACTTTTTGGTGACTTAAGAGGAACATATTTTTTGTTTTCTTTCCTTCTTTCTTCCTTTTTCATGAAAGAGATAGGCAGCTAGTTCAAAAAGAGATTTGAAAAAAACACACTTTATCATTTAGCCTTTTTTAGCATATAAAGTCCCATTGAATGAGACCATGACGTTATAGAAGATGCAAATCTGTTTTCCATAATTTGCGGTTGTTGACATGCCAGACCCCCCTGTGAGTATTAATAAATCAGTTTTCAAAATGCCATACAGCAATTTTTTTTTTTTGGCTCATAAATAGCAACGGTGGCCTGTATGACCCAAATAATTTGTTTCCTCAACTGGAAAATCCTTAGATGTAGCCAGGCACATTTAGAAAAGAGAAAAAAAAAAAAAGCAGAAATAGAGACGGAAGAGGGAAACGGCCATATTGTAACTGGAACCTATTTCCCTCTCACACTGGTTCCCGTGAATTGGGACTAAGCCAGAAGATAAGGAAATAAAAATTAGAAAGACTGAGCTTTGGACAAAGGGGATTTTGTGGAGAGTCTATCCACTGATCGTTTGGGGCTTATGTTTTGTTTTAGAAAAAACATCACACCACAACCACCAGCCGGATCCCTTAAAATGCTCCCAGCAGCTGCCTCCTGGAGATAAGGCAGGGGCATTTCACAGTCTAATACTAATCATATTTGAGCATTTCAAGTTCGATTGAGCCATACTTTTTTTCCTCTTTCATAACATTTATTTTCAAGTTCAAAGCAAGAACTTGTTATATATATGAAAGATGCCCTCAAGTCTAAAATACAAAACAGAGGGAGAGAGAAGTAAGGATGCAGCACTAGGCAGGGGGTGGCCGTCAGAGAGAAGACGGGTATCTCCCCAACAGAACCTAGTCATTAAGGTTGGAATTCTCATAAAAATCCAGGCTGCCCCAGCTGATACCCACATGAGGGCGGAGGCTGCTACCCAGGCGGCCAGTCCTCTGCGGTGAGGAGTGGAGTTCAAAGACCAGCAACCTCCTCCAAGGATGTTCTAGGATGTCTCAAAGAGGAGGCCCTGGGGGAGGGGGAAGGAGGCACATTCTGAATCATCATGTGCTTTATTCCTTTGCCAGCTCTCCAGATCCCACTCTCCTTGCAATAAGAAATCCTGTAATTCTGTACACTCTGTGCATCATTTCCTTGGACCATCAGCGGTGAAGAAACTCTGGTCTATATTGGAAAAGTTCATTCTTGATTAATTTCCTTTTCTTGAAACCATTTCTTCCCAGCCTTATTCATGTTATAGGTCTCACATGTTTTCCTTCATGTTTATTAAAACACATATAAGTCAATGGCTTCAAGCTAAAAACAAACTCCCATCCTTAAATGAGTTCAACATGCAGGTAACTAGTCATTGGTCATCTTTAACCTTGCTCTGTCCCACTATTCCAACTTTTCTTCCTAACTTTCTCACCCGACCTCATTCCCCAATCTCAAACCCACATGGTCAGGGGATGAAAATCCCCTCATCTGTTAACCCAGTTTACTGCCATGCAGATGAAATTTCATGCCTCTCTACCTTTGTCCATGATGTTCCCTTTAGGGGTCAAAGTGCTTTAACTCCTATTTCTGCTTGTTGAACTTCTTGTTGTGATAACTGTGCCAATTATTATCTTCTTTGTGAAAATTCCCCTAAAATTCCTAGGAAGAAAAATCTTTCTCCATTGTGCTGTCTTAGCCATCTCCATATACCACACTTGTGATACTTAACAAATAATCCAATAATCATGCATCAATCCAATGTCCACTCCTACCAGATGGTGAGCATAACACGGGGGACATTTACTTCAGGGACACCACTGCATCCGTAAACTCTAGCTCTGGCTAATACACAGTGAATATACAATAAAATATTGGATGAATGGATGGGGGGTGGAGGGAAGGGAGAGTTGTTGCTTAGATGGAACTAGAGCTAGACTGCTGTGTTGGGTTGTTAAGTAATAGAGTGTGTCCATTCCTTTGATGTTTAAATGCACTACCCACCCTATTACTTCTCTGTCCCACATCCCACAAGCAGCTACGAATGCCTGGGTGCTCTCTCCTCTGGTGCAGATGGGAAAATCAGACCATGCACAGGAACCTTCACCCTGTGCCTACCTTCCAACCACAATAAAATCTCCAAGCTCACCTCCTTTCTCTGCTTTCTCAAAGCCAATTTTGGACCTGCGTGGGAACCACCCTGACAGCCACATTATATGAGTTACACGCTTTCTCATCCCCTTTTGGTGTTTGGGGAGGGCAGCATGAATCGCAACATCTGAACCAAATTGCGAGTGAGGGTCTACCTTGTCTCTGAGGCGGGGGTATAACATGCAGTAACAAATTACCACCAACTTAGTGACTTAAGAGACAAATTTATTATCATAGTTCTATAGGTCAGAAGTGCAACACAGGTCTCACTGGGCTACAACCAAGGTGTCTTGATTGCATCCCCCTCTGGAAGCTCTAGGAAAGAATTTATTTCCTTGCCTTCCCTAGTTTCTAGAGGCTCCAAGTCCCTCCTCCATCTTCAAAGCCACCAGAGTAGCATTTCTCTCACCCTCTTTCCGTCATCCCATCTCTTGCCCTCTGATCAGAGTTGGGGAAGATTTTCCACTTACAAGGACTCAAGTGATGAGATTGGGCTTACCCTGATAACCCAGGGCACGCTTCCAGTCTCAAGGTCTGTACCCTTCATCAGTCGCCCCCGCAAAGTCCATTTTGCTGTGTAACATAACACATTCCACGGGTTCTGGAGGTTGAGGTAAGGACATCTTCGGGGAGGGGGGCATTATTCTGCCCACCACGGTAAGCTGAAAAATATAGATACTAATACTTGGCAGTTATTTGCTCTAGCTATGAGATTGCTCCTCCCCAAAATAAAGCAAAATTGAGATTGGGAGGATCCAGGACAACACTAACAGAAGCTCAGAGAAACAGGGTAGGAATATACACAGAAGGAGAGTCACTATGAGGAACTGGCTCGTGCGGTCATGGAGACCATGTGCGGAGCCAGTGCTCCGCCCTCTGCCCGCTGGAGACCCAGGGAAGCTGGTGGTGAAGCGCATCCAGGTCCGAAGGCCTGAGAGCCAGGGAGCCGATGGCCGACGTTCCGGCTCGGCCAGGGGAAGTGAGACACCTCACCTTCCCGCTGCCTCTGTTTTAGTCAGGCCGTCAGTGGATCTAATGTTGCCTCTTCACATTGGGAAGGGTGATCTTTACTCAGTCGACAAACTCCAATGCTTTTGTCTTCTGGAAAGTCATCACAGACACTACCAGAAATAACGTTTAGTTAAATAGCTGGGTGCTATGATTCAGTCAAGTCGACACTCACACAGGCAGCAAGATGGAGTAGGGTTTTCGTGATAGTAAGGATAATAGGTCACTCGTCTGCCTGTGCTTCCAGTGACCAGCATGTAATGTGAGAAAGACAGAGGGGTCAGGGCACAGTCTTGCTTAGAAAACCACTGAGGAGTGCATCAAACCAGCACGGCTGGCCGCAGGGGCATCGTGGTCAGCCAAGCCAAAGGACCTCTGGTCCATGGGAACACCTACCAGGTGGCAAGCACGGTGCTGGTGAAAATGCATGGCCTGCTTTCAACTCAGCAGCTCCCAGAGTTAGACATGTTGACATGCCGGTTTTATGAATGAAGGCACAGGCTGGAAAGGTGAAGCAAATTGCCTGAGGTTGCTCACCTACTAACTGACAGTTCTGGGATTCACATCAAGCCCTCTGGCTCCAAAGATGAATGCTTTTCTCCACACGACATGATGGGGAGAGACATTTCGAGCACACCGCTATGCTGCTGGGATGGGGACTTTCCCTTCTGCTTCTCGCTCTTGTTCTGCTACTCTTATTTATAAGCTCTTGGGTTGCATTTGTTTTCTGGAGATGAGGCCCGAGGACATTTACAGATCACTTATTTCAAAGCAAAAGGCCGTGTTAGGTAGAGGTTTTAGTTCCTTACAGCTCCAGGATGCACATTCCAGAATAAGATACCTGTTGTATCAAAGACCTTCCACCGTGTGCTTTTAATAGGGCAATCTCTACCTATAGAACTTATAAGAAAATAAAAAAGATTTAGAATGAATCCTCACAGGGACTCACTCTGGTTCAGTAACAGCGAGGAGGTCAAAATGCTGTACAAGATAGAGCGCTAGCCCGCCAGCCAAGAAACCTAGGTCTGAATCTCCTCTCTCTCTCTCACTAGCTGTGTGCCCTTTGGCGTATCACTGAGACTACCTGTGCCTCCAGTGGTTCACCTGTAATAAAGGGATGATAGTCAGTCATCTTACCTCTTTTTAATATAAAATATAATATCCTCCCCAGTGTTGCAAGACATCCACCCAGCCCAGAAACCTCCTGCTGAGTGTGGGGCTGTGGGAGAGAAGGAAGAGAAGAAAAATGAAGAGACTGAGCAAACCAAAGAAAGCTAATATTCCCTTTGTTTTTAGAGGCAGAGATTCTCTCAGTTCCTCATTTTGTGCCCAGTCATCTCCCAGTGAACACTATATTTACTTGCTTTATTTTTGTTTTGCTCAGTAAATATCATATCTGTGAACATAAACAAGGCACCAATGTTTCTCTTCTTTACTCTGGTGGCCTTGTTAAACCAGCCAAGATTTTTAAACTGCAAGGAACTATACAAGTGTAGGTCATTGCTATTATTATTATTATCCTTTGCATTATTAGCATGAGAACACTGTAACAGAGCAGAAGGAACGCTGAACCAGGTATCCGGAAACCAACCTGCCAATCACCAATCAAGTGATCTTGGGCATGTCAGCCGACCTCTCTCTGCTCAGTGTTCTCCAAGTCCAAGTGGGGTGTTAGACCACGTGACTTCTCATAATCCCTTTTAGCTCTAAAATTTTCGTCTTCAGCATATGTGGTAGCCCATCTAAAGTGCTGGTTCTTGATCTTGTGGCCTGAATGCATTTTACATCCTGTTTATTTTTAGCTCCAGTGGTCTTTCTGAAGTGTTCAGCAGAAGCACATGCTAGCAGCAGTTGCCTGATTAAAAGAACACAGCGAACACGTGCAGCTCTCTGTAACCACCAATTTACTGCACTGAACGCTGGTGTTCAGAAAGGCAGACACGGTCACTCCCAAAGAATAAGTCTAGGGAACATCGGCGTAACATGCAAGAGGGAGCTAGGGTTTGCGTTCTGCCTCTACCAGGGTGGCTTAGAGACTGTGATGTCGGACCTCCTTGAAACCCTGCACCTAGACTGCTTCCCTGCATCTCACTTAATCTCTCAATAGCCCTGTGTGGGGTGTAAAGCCTTTCACATGCCATCAAGATGAATGGGAGAAAGGGGGCGGGCCGGGGAGGGAGAGCTAGGAGAAAACAGACGGCCGGCTCCCGTTGTCCCCGGCCGCAGCCACCTGACCCACGGTCTGAGCCCATTCCATGGGCTCGGTGCCATTATTTATTGCTTCCACAGTGTTATCCACAAACATAATGAACCTAAAATCTTCCTTCAAACTTGGCATCAGTGGGAATGCCTACAGGGAGAGCTCCGTGGCTCGCCATGAGAGACCCTCTCCCACCTTCCTGCTCATCTTTGCTTTTCATCTTTTGGACCCGGTTGTTCACTGAGGTTCGAGTCTTCCTAACCACCTTGTCATCCGCTCTATAATTTTCCATCTACATGGAGAGTCTTTGTGTATATAGCTCAAATGCCTTACTCAAACGCAACGAATCAGTTAAGCAAGATGCCATCGAAGATACAGTGGGAAACTTATTGGGGGAGCACTGGGTGAAGGGTCCAGAGGTACAAACCTCAGTTAAAAGACAAGTAAGTTCTAGGGGCGTGATGGACCACATGATCACAGTTAACAAAACTGTGTATTTGCAAATTGCTAAGAGGGGGGGTCTTAAAAGTTCTCATGGTAAGGAAAAATATTGGTAACTATGTATGACGATGGATGTTAAGGAGACATTTGGGGAAGATCATTTCACAGTATCCACTTCTGTCAAATCATTATTTTGTACACCTTAAACTTATATGGTGTTAAATGTCAATTATATCTAAAACGGGATGGAGCGGTGGCAAGAAGATAAATAAATAAATGCAAATGTTAAACAAAAGACAAAGATACATGAGGATTGCACCACTTCCTTGATAGAGCCAGTCTAATAATCCCGTCCAAAAAGGGACTGGAGCCAATCTGGAATCACACCTAGAAGAAATACAATTTTGTCTGTATTTTATTGTATTTTACCTGCACGCAAGTCATTTCTATCTGTAAGTGCTCACAGTGTCATCGGACGCCTGCTTGGCAGGTCTGATCAAAAGCAGAAGGAGGGGCTCTCGGGATAACAGCCTGGCCCCGCGCATATTTAGGCAATGGTCACTCTCTGCTCATAGGTCTGGTTAATGTTTGAAGCAGTCCCTTTTGAAAATCTGGGCTGCTTGTCTCCCTGCCAGTTTTCTCTTTTCCACCCATCCCCACAATCCCTCAGTGTGCCCGGGTTGTAGTTCCAAACACCTCTAGGAATTTCAGGAGAACAGGCTGAAGTTTCAGAGCAGGATCAATCTTAAGCTCTTACTAGGCTCTGAATCAGGAATTTTGTGTAGAAGAACTGAGGATTAAGCTATTCAACTGGGGCAGTGGGCGGGGGGATGATGGCAATGGAATTTTTAAGAGATGTATCGGTATTTTTACATTTTACTTTACAAAATGCTTTGCACAGATGTAAACACTGATCAAAATCACATGGTAATGACCCACCTCACCCCTTCTGTTTGCTGGAATCTTCTCAAGATGCCTCCAGTTCCAGGCCAGGAGACAGAACTGCCTGCAGCTTGGCACATGAGAAGCCCCGGCTCCCAGGACAGCTCTGGGCACAGCTACCTTCATAGTGATTAACTAGTGTTGGCTGCTGGGATCTTGGAGGATCAAAAGGAATTTTTAAAAATTGTACATGAGCCCAGACGAAAGACCATAAAATCACTTCCTTGTGTCTGAGGGTTCCACCCATTAAGAGCCTGCCAAACCCAAATACCTAAGGAGGCAGGAGAAGCTGGCTCTGGAGGACAGATGAATCAGTGCCCCAATTCCGGGATCACCAGCAAGTAATAGAGGCCACAGGAGTACATCCTTCCTGTGTATACCATTCGTGCATGATCTTAGGGTGAAAGTTAAGTAAGTTTCTATACGCCTAGCTAATATTCCTCATCAGGGTTATAAGGAATCCACCCAGCCTAGAAACCTGCTGCTGGGTGAGGGTCTGGGAGGAGGGGAAGACAAGCATGGAAAGAGACAGATGGAGAGACGGAGCTTGTTCAATGGAAATTAAAATCTCCTTTGTTTCCACATGAAAGCAGTAGCTTCTCTTAGTTCCTCATTTTGTCCCCAATCTTTTCCTAGTGAAACTATATTTATTTTTGTTTTGCCCCAGTAAATATCGTGACTGTGGATATTAACAAGCCACAACTGTTTCCCTTTGCTGACCTCATTAAACCATCCAAGGTAAGCTCTAATTTGTAAGCCAGGCTACTTCCAATTGAGTTTAACCAAAAAGCCCACCCACGTGCAGTTCTACCATACTGTAGAACAAGTTGTTCACTTGGCAAGTAAAGCCCCAGCACCAGAGTGCCTCTGTGCCTTTGCATGAGCGGTTCCCACCATCTGCATGGCTTTTCTCTCTAACCCACCGAGTCTCATGCCTCACCCAGCCCTGAATCCACCCCCCACTACGGCCCCACCTCCTCCCCACCCAAGCAACAATAAGCCACAAGCCCCCCACTTCCCTGCACAATGGCTTCCCTCTCTCTGGTCTCACGTTTGCATGTTCCCCTGGTAGATGGCTCCTTAACACTGTGATTTTCTCAATTATGAATGACTTAAGGGCAAGATTCTCATCTCATTCATCTTTTTATTACTAGCAATTCATCTTTTTACTACTAGCACCAGCAAATGATGGTTGGGTGAATGACCTTTCATCAGAGGAAGGCCAGCCCCATTTCTTACTCCATTACCAACCAGGTGCTGCATTCTTTGCTTTCAGTAAGGAGAGAGCCCACACACAACAGAAGTGGGACGATCATGGTGATGGACAGCACTGAGATATATGCACGCATGTGGTTCTACAGGTGGTTTATGCACGATGCACAGATGCAACTGTGTTCCACTGTCTATTCATCGGTTTCTCCCCTCTTCATCATGGAAGTAACACAATGTCCAAAATGACTATAGTAAGAATTCAGACATATTAAGTGAGAGCTTCCATGCATGCCTAGCAAATGATTATTAACTGAATTAATCAATGTTGGAACGAATGAATAAAAGCAATATGAGTAGCAGCTCATTTGCAAGACCTTAGAGTAATTTCCTGCAACTGTCTTTACGGCATGTGTGCTGGATGGGGCACACACGCTTAGTAATGTTAGTCATCGTCATCAATACCATCTCATCGTCATCATCCCCGGTGCCTGGTATTCCTAATTAGCAATGAATTTATTACCATAAAAGCCTGATGTTCACCATTATGGTTAATATTTAAAGTTCGGGGAGTCCCAGCCAACTTCAATCAGACAAGCAATTAACAGAAGCCATGCGTACAAGGTACCGGGCTGTGAGCTCTCAAGGCAACATTTCACTTAACTCTCAGAGGATCCCTATAAAGAAGGTAGCATCATCCCTTTTTACAGCTGAGGAAACTAAGCCTCAGATATTGGGTAAATCGCTGAAGGTTTGGGTTAGCAGTTGGAACTGACCCCAGGTCTCTCTGAAACGGCTACGCCTTTTTAGCACTATACTACATTGATCTAGGAGAAGAAGAAGAAAAGTGAAAATTTTAAATATTGACAAATATGCCTTGCAAATAATATGATGATGTCTTTGCAAAGTCCAAGATATCCAACCTAAAATGATTCCAGCAAATAAAAAAATATAAAAGTAGTAAAGCTAATTAAAAAACATATTCAAATTTTATACCTGTCCATAGATCCCCAAAAAGATGTTCAAAATATGATGGTGCTTCAAGATCTCACAACAAGAAATTTAGAAATTAAAATATCACATCATGTACCCCAGTCCAAGGTATTTACCTTTGGGCGTGGCCCCCAGCCCAGTCACCCATCCCTCCCCAGAAGCCGGGACCACGTATGTCTTGATGATAAAAGCCAAGTTTTTTGGCAAAGTGGGAGTGAAATTCATAAGTAACATTCAGGGTCTATATGAAGAAACCAACTGAAGACTTTACTAAGAGCCATACCAGAATGAGAGTAAATTAAAAGTTAAACCATAGGCAGGCAAAAGAAGATTTAATATTGACAAAAATACCCATTTTTCACAAATTTAGTTTTATGTTAACAATGCCAATAAAAACTGACAGGACTATTTTCTGAAATTTCACAAAATGGTTTTCACATTCATATGGGAGGACATGCACACTAGAAAAACCAAAAATATTTTGGAAAAGAAACATTACAAGATGGACTTACCACACAAATATTAACACAGATAGTAATATACAGTATAAAGTTAAAGCATTATGTTATGTGTACCAAATTAGAAAGAAAGAGTGATAAAATAGAACACAGAGTGTAATTAATGGCAGACCTAAGAATATATATAAATGTAATACTGGATAGAGATGAAATTTAAAATCAGTTAAAAAATAAATAAATAACCCAACAAATGGTTTGAGGAAAACTGGCTAACCATTGAGAAAGTTAATGTAAATACCAAACTCACACCATACCCTAGATAAATTCCAGATGTACTAAAGTTTTAGGTATTTTTTAAAAAGTAAACTATAAAACATAGTAAGCATTTATATATAATCTTTAACAGGGTAGAACTCAAGTGTCTTATCAAAGGCAGAAATCTAAAAGGAAAAGACTGAGAAATTTGGCTAAATACAATTTTATAATGTTTTTAAGTAAAAGGAAAAAGACTGAGAAGCTAATGATGAAACAAAACAAAACAGGCCTTTGTAAGGTCTGTGGCAGTAGCACAATTCCTCCACATATAAAGATCTTATATGAGTCAATTACAAAAGGATAAACATTTCAATTAAGAGCTCAGCAAAAGCAAAACACAAAAGAAATGCAAGTGGCTATAAACCCAAATAAGCTCTGGCAGAAATCCAAGAATTACAAAGCAAAACATCTTTGAGATACTGTGGCTTCAGCTGTCAAAGGGGCAATAATATTCTAAACTGTTGATTAGATTAGAGTAAGAGGCACTCTCATTCCCTCCTTGTGAGGAATGTAAATTTATTCAATCTTTCTGGAAGTGAATTTTGTATGAAAAAGATCTAAAAACTGGGCAAGCTGCTCTAGAAGTAATAGGAAGCAACCAAACATGCAAATAGACATTCAGCTTTTAGAAAGTTTCTTGAGAGATGTATTTTTTTAGTGCTGAAAAACTAGAAATCATTTGAATTTTGACCTTTAAAAAATGTTTTTAAAAAGTCATTGTACATGTGCACGATGGAGTACTATGCAGTCATTAAAAAGGGTACTGTACAGTTGTATTTTATGACATTGCTGTTTGCCATTGGTGAGAAAACATTATAGGCCTGTTTCTATTAGCAGGCTGTCCAGTAGAGATTTCTGTGTTGATAGAAATGTCTGTATCCGCACTGCCTAATAGCCACATACAGCTTTTGTGTGCTTAAAATGTGGCTACTATAACTGAAAAAAATGAGTTTTTATTTTTATTTACTTTATTTCTAATAAAACACATGGGGCTATTAGTTGCCAAAATGGACCATGCAGACCAATAGTTTTCTCCTATTTTTATCTACATATGTGTGCAGTAATAATATTGGAAAGATGTATTAGAAAATGTAAACAATGGTTACCCCTGGGGAAGTGGGACTATGGGTGCTTTATTTGTTTTAATATGTTTAGATTTGTTTTAATATGGGGGCAGAGAGGTGCAGTTATTTTACAAATAGGAATACAAAGTGCTATGAACTTCTTTGAAAACACTTTTCTGTGTGGAGAGAGTGGTGAAAACTTAGGGCTTCTCACATAGGTCCCTGATGGGTTTGCCTGGCCACCCAGACTGAGTCATATTTAATTGAAGCCCGTTTTTTTTCCCAAGGATCATTCCAGGCGTCACTTCCCCAAATCCCAGCATGCCAAGGGGTCACTTCCCCAGAGTCACAGCCCTGGGCTTTGGTCAGTGTTACTCTCCTAACAGTTTTCTTAACTGATGGGCAGGGAGTTAGCAAAACTTATGTGAATGGTGGGGCCAGAGGCCTGGTTTTAATACAGGCCATGCTCCAAGTCATGGGATCAGCTGAGCATGCGTCCATTCAGCACTTCTTATCTCATCCACTGTCAGGGCTTTTCTTCACATCATGTGCCCCAATCCGGGCAGATTTGCTTCTCATTATGGCTCCCGGCCCAGTTCTCCATCCCAGGAGTCAGGCCCAGGCGAGCCTCGAGGATGAAAACTTATCCAAGCTGCTGGCACAGTGGGAGGGAGAATTTCCCCACCGTGGGTAGTTCAATGTACTTGAGAACTCCTCCAATACCCAGAGTAGATCTGCCCGATGCCTATACCTGGGGCACCTCCAGAACATCTGGGGGACATCACAGAATACTTCTGTCCTCTTTTCCTCCACTTCACATCAAGACTAGCAGAGAAAACTAGGCATGAATACCGCCTTGCTCCTTTCCCCGAACTATTCCATTTCTCAGTGTCACATTCTTCTCTGCTGAGCCCACTGAAACCGCAGCATCCTTCTCTGCACAGGACGGTCATCGCCCATCAATTGGAACTGACACTTCTAAAGGAATTTAGTGTGGCCTCCCAGAAAGTAAAGGGTGCTGTCAGAGGTGGCAGAGCCCCACTGAAGCCAGGGTCTGCATTTTTGGACATCTGAGAGGAAATGATGGCATTAATCCTTTATATCTGTGGACAGCTTTATAGTTCATGAAGTGCTCTCATGTACATCTGCATATCATAGTATTCCTGTGAACTAGCAAGGGCTGTTGTCAGTTTCCTGGTTCCCTAGGCAACGCAATCATGCAGGTCGGTACACTGTGCTTAGTGGCTCGATCCTAGCCCTCCTGACTCTAAACACACAGCTGCTCCACTCAGCCAGCAGCAGATACCCACCTTCACATCCAAGAACAAACCAGGGGCATGGGGAGGAGTAGGTCAGCCTTTGGCGCTGGGTTCAAAATTTTACTTCACTGCTTACTCATTGCATGACCTTGGGAAATGTCAGCCTCTGTGAGTATCAGTTCCCCTAGCTCTACAGTGTGAACAGTATAATGATCTCCCTCACAGAGTTGCTGTGCAAAGGAAATGACATTTAGTATTATATGCGGTATTCGGGATGTGCTCAGCAACGGGAGGCTCTTCTCAACAGTCCAGTTTTTACATGTGCCTGTGCAGACGCCCCTAGGAAAATGACCAGACTTCAGTATGGGGAGAGGATCTGTGTATCTTGAGTCACCACGTGGATTCCATAAAAGACTAATAAACCACCTCAATGAGAAGGACTGGGGGTTGGATCATAGATGAAGGAGGAAGTAGCTTCCTAGACAGGAGTCATTTTTCAGGTGCCTCTTGAGGGGGGGGCATTTGCCTATCACCATGGGGAAATCAAGCCTGAGACCCAGGATTAAAATGGGACCTACCTGCTCAGAGGTGTGTATGATGTATGTCTTGGATTATTGTCAGCTGTCGCTGGATTATTGCAATGAATCATTGCCCACCTCTTGACCTCTGCATGATGCCAGAAAGAATAAAGCCTTCTCCTAGGACATTCTGACTTTTGACAGTATGCCCTTACATGACCACAAGGGGTAATTGCAGTCCTATTGTTAGCCAAAACATTTTTGTTCCAGAGGGAGATGGGCAGGCTTACAAGTGAGAAGAAAGTAGGAAAGTCTTTCACTTTCTAACAATAATAATGAAGTCTCTAGGAATACTTTGTGGTAGAAGATAGAGTACTTCTATCCTACTTATTGTTTGATTACATTCTCCATTATTTCAACATTGGTTGAGAAATGCATTGCTGGAAGAACAAATTCACCACCTCCAAGGGCCCTGAGTGTCCCTACAGGGACCAGCTGGGTATTCCAGGAACGCAAGATCCTGACCACTCTGTGCCTGGTCCCCTTCTCAGGGTGATGTTTATATCAAGCAACCTTGAGGGATGAGGCACTGTGTCCTCGCTAGAGAATGGGCACGCTTACCACTAACTACAAAAATAGTGAACCCCAAAGCTCAGCGTTCCTCTTTAAAGCAACCCACTGTTTGCAAAGGCACCCATACAGGCCCGTGTGCATTGCCCCATGAGACTTGGAAGTCATGGAGAACTTTCATGAACATGAAACTCAGGCTGCCTTCTGTGCTATAACAAGGAAGGCCTTTGTCTCTGACCCAGGAGTCTCATGACTTCTGCCAACATCCGTGAATAGTAATACGCCTGCTTAATAGCTTAGAAGTATGATAAACTCCCAGTACTTTTATAGATCTTCTTCACATAAAAATATTGTCCCCTCAACAGAATTTAGCATTTCATTGTGTTCTGTCTTCCATGGTTGCTAACTGTGCAACATCATACTAGACAGAGTTACCATGGTGCTCCAAGACTACAGTCTCTCCTAAATGAGACTGTTCCATGAAGGTGAGGCATGATAAAGGCCAGGTGACATACCTCTTGACAGCTCACAGGACCTGGAGTGGGCCCTGGAACTAAGCACAGCAAATTCATGAACTGGCTAGCAATCTGTGATGTGGATTGGCACAAACCATGAGCTGAGCCAGATTCAGTGCATCAAGAAACCTGCAGCTAACTGGGATGCTGAGTGACAGCTATAAGGAAGCAGCCACTAGGTATGAACAGAAGCTATGACCTAAAAGGATATGAAGAATCAGGGGAAGAAATAAACCAGTTAGTAAGGAGACAGGAGCACCGGACTTGAGACTAACTGAATCATACAATCAGTGGTGGAACACAGAGCAAAAACTCATGAACCCCAGCCAGGGAACTCCATTGACTCAAACCAGCCACCAGTTTCCTCTCTTCCTGAAGCCTCCTCATCTGGGTTTTCCTGGAATTCTACGCTTACGTACACTTTCAACAAATCCCCATCACATTGAGGTAACTGAAATCCCCAGTAAAACAGACACATACCTCCCCCGTTCCTTTGCATGGCCTTTTTTCATAGAAAGAAGGCATGGTTTGAGAAGAGCAAGGCTGAATTAGCAAACCAGCTTCACTGCTGAAGAGTGATCTCCTAGGAGTCATCCCACCTCCCCGTGGACAGCTGCCTATATTCCTATACTGGGGCTCCACCTACAGGGGTCCCCCAGGGAACCAAGAAACCTTGTAAGCTTCCTTTATTATTTATTGTGTAAACGTCTTTATTATTTCATGGTGGACCCCGGGCAACTCCCAGACACAAAATAATATGGAACTAATTTAACACAAAAGAAACTGTATATCTTGGTGAAAGCTGTTTAAATCCAGGGTGAGAATAGAAATACGGAAATTATTTCATTCAAATTACAGTGATGCCTCTCAATACTTGTTTCTCAAATTAATAGATAGTGAGGTCTTGTGTATGTGTGTGTGTGCATACAATTCTATGAGTTTATGTAATGATTGGTGTAAACTACGCTACAGTGGTGGTATGAAATAATTACATCACCTCCAAAACCTCCTTTGTTGCTGCTTTTTAGTCAAATCCTCACCCCAACCCTCACCATTGGCAACCACTGATCCGTTACCCTGTAGTTTTCTTCTTTAGAATGTCATGTACATGGAATTATATAGCATGTTGTTTTGTGAGATTGGCTTCTTTCACTCAGCCTAAGGCCTTTTAAACCCACCCATGTTGTGCGTATTGACAGCGTGCTCCTTTTGGGTGGTGAGTAGTACTCCATCGTATGGATATACCACTGTGTTAATCCAATCGCCTTACAAAGGCATCCCTCCAGGCACAGCTGCTGCACAGTGAGGGTACTTTCAGCCATCTGCCTTTTCCCATCAGCTCAAAGAAAGGGAAAACTAAGACAGGAAACCTCAGGGTGTCTGATTCTCAGGGCTCTGCTGACCCTGCCCTAACAGTTGGCTTCTGTGGTTTTCCTCTTCCCAGCCATTGCTATTTCCACAGTGAGGGATGATATCCTGCATATACTATTGCATTCTACCCCCTTTTTCTTCTGGATTCTATGTTTATCCCTGGAAATACAAATCCTATAGTGTCTTCTCCTATTTCTATCCACTTACCCCTTTTAGTTCTAAAACAGGACAACAGTTTTCCAAATAGTAGCAGCATGTGACCCATTCTCCACAGACACCGTAATATTAGCAGACATTTTTTTTCACATTCTTATTTCCCTCCTTTCCACACTTCTTTCCTACATTAAGCATCCTAGATGACAAACCACATCAGCACGATCCAGTCCAAACCACACATCACTCTAGGGAAAATTAATAGCAGCCTAAAGCCAAGTAATAGCAGTTCTGAGCAAATAGTTTGGTTTAAAATAAGTTTAAGTCATTCCAATTGAGCAAATCAGTAAACCATCATGTGAAATCAAATGAAGGAGTCTGCGAAGACTCAGAGCAAATGATTTTGATCATTCCCTAAGAAATGTGGACCAATCTTCCAGGTCAATCATAGTCCACCCTGGGCTGCATTGAATATGAAATTCCCTTCCAAACACCCAAGAGAACAGTTAACATTTCAGGGCTTATGACAACAGTGCCTTACACTATTTTTAGCTGCCTCAGTTTGAGATATCCATTATTTTCCAAACAACCCAACCCTTATTCGCTGAGCCATTTTCAAAGGATGCAATGTGCTCTTATCTCAATGTCTCCAAGGCTGTACATTTCTCTGTGGAGCACATTTACCCCCCCAAATGAATTGTTAGAAGGCTTGACTGATTGTGAAACTGAATCAACCTTTCAAGGACTGCTGCATAATTATAAAACAAAACAAAAACAGTAATGCACATTAAACACACCCACATATTGACAAGGAATGAGCAACATTATTCTTCTAATCCCATACCAGTTCCCCAGCATTTTAATTAGGATTTAACAGTCTGCTTTAGTGTCAGTCTTCTCATTTCAGGACCTCTTATTTCTGGAGACATGAGTCTGTGTTTCATAAAGTCTCTTTTTCCCAAGAAACACTACTTATTTTCTTGACCATTATGACTGGACAGCAGAGTAGAGTAATATTTCATTCAATAGCAATTGTGGATAATTAGCCTGTGGAGACAAACTACCTGGGTTCAAACCTGGGGTCCACCACTAATTAACTACGTGACCTTGAACAGGGCATTTAACCTCTCTGAGCCTCAGTTTCCTTAACTCTAAAATAGGGATAATACTGTTTGCTTCATAGGGTTGTAGTGAGTATCCAGTGAGTCATTAATGTAAATCCCTTAGCTCAGTACCTGGCATATAGGTAACGATCAGTAAATGTGAGCTACATACCACCCAGAACATTCTTTGCTGGTTTCACCTTGGACTCGGGTAAATCCAGATCTCAAGAGATGACAAAGAACCATCTTCCCCTTAAAGAAAGTGTCCCCTGTCCTGTGGAGGTTCGGAGGCCCCCCAGTAAGACCCTGCCGCAGAGCAAGAGCCCCACAGCTGGGCGGCAGCCTGCTGGCTGTGGTGGCGTTGCCCCTCCCCAAGGATGGCTTCAGAACCCTGCCGTGGCTGGTGCCCTGGCCTGGCCCACTGTGGAAACATTGTTCATCATGCTGGCCAGATATCAGGGTGCCTCCAACTCCATTTAACCCGACCTTTTGCACACTCTATATTTTAATTAACCTTGGATCAGCAAAGCAATATCTGTTCTCCAAATACAGTCATATTTTATGCAAGCAGTGACAAGCTAATTAAGTTAATTATTATAACACCTATCTGTATAATGAAACCAAGGTTGGATGATTCCAGCTGCTTCTCCTTAAAGTGCATCCCAGTGATGATTAAAAAATAATTAATATTTCACCAAAGACAGGAACAAGAAGATAATTAAAAGACGGAGGTGAAGTCTTAATGAAACATACCCAATTGTGTTCAGCACAACCACCAGAGCCCTCCTCAGAATACAGATGAACCCGGCCTTTCTGAGAGCATTTAGAAAACATTAACACCTCCCATTTGCTCCATGCAGCAAACATTCTAGAAATCTTTTTGCCTTTCAATGAGATAAAGGAAATTTATTTATTTGGACAAAGTTGGTTGCCTGAAGTGAATTCCCAATTTTAACTAGCAATGATATTTTGGGGGAGTTACTGCACCAAAACTTCCACACCCCAATGGGTCTCAAGTCCCCAGGAGAGCTCTCACTATGCCCATTTTCATCTAGTCAATTGTCCTATCTTCACAAGGAAAGCATAAATTACATGTCATGGTTAGAAAATTTAGAATTTACTTTGATTTGGCTGATTCAACTTAACATCTATTGCACTATGGGCCTGGTTTCCTTTCAGAGGAGACCAGGATGCTTCCTCAGGCTGGCTCAGATCCCAATGGCCATGTCTGTGTCAACAGGATGGATTGTTTTCTGGGCACAGGGGACAGCTGGAACAGGCAACCATTTAAGTCGGTGGAGAATCCAGGGCCTCAGCCACGCTCTGCACCAGCCAAATTACTTGGCTGCTTAGGGAGCTGAGACTGGAGTCATTTGCAAAAGAAGGAATGGGCATTAGCAAAGTTCTAGTTCAGCCAAAATTGGAACCAAGGAGCAATCTCCCTCAAACTTGGAATACCAGGGTTTCAGTCCTCATTCAACACTGAGCAATTTTGTGTCCTTGCACAAGACACCTTTGATCTCTGGTCTCCTGGTAAATAAAATCAGGTGGTTGGACCTCAACTCTTAATACAGCTATTTTTAAAGCTGTCATTCATGGATAATGGTATCATCTGAGAGAGCTTTCGTACAGTTAAAATGATCAGTATTATTAAACCTATTTTACGGATGAAAAGGCTATACTACTTCTGAATCTACCAACACTTCGTTAAAGTGACTTGGCTTCCTCTGAGCCTCAGATTTCGGACAACACCAGATATCTGATCGCTCCTCAAGCGCCCATCTGTTGATTCTCAAAGAAGTGTATCCACTAAGTCTCCAAGTTCTTTTCCTATAAGGTAACCCCTCCCTAGATCTGGTCCCACAATTTGCAAAACACCACCGTGGGTCAACCAGCATGATCACGGTGTGGCAGCAGGGAAGAAGGGGTGGGATTTGATTTATTCATTTTGCTGTGTTTTGTTTTCCTACTGGGGGATGCTCCCTAACAGAGGGGAGTGGGATCCTGTGAAGGGCCACATGCACATAACAAGCAACTTAGTGCAGCCCGTCCAGATGGGACTTCGCTACAGTAACGAACCCCGCGATGCTCATCTTTAACACTTCATTTGCAGCAGGCTCTCACGCTCTTTCTCTCAGGAAGCAATTACACACACGTGCACCCCGCCTCGAAATTTTATCCTGGCTTCGGGTGGCCGGGGCACAAACAAAACCTGGTGGAAAGGGTTTTCTTTCTCATTTATTTAGAATGAGGGATTTGAGTGCTGGTGTCCCATGAAAGGTGAAGACATTTTAGAAAGGGCTTCGGTGCCTGAGGAGGAATGGGTGAGAAGGGGTGGGGGGTGTCAAGGGATGCTGTTTGGTTGGGGGAAACCCAGATATCTAAATGAGAAAATGGGATTCTATAAATCCAGGCTGAGAATGCCATTGTTTTGAGGGTTGAGATGCCAAATAGCATGGCATCCTTAAAGGAATCTCGGCTGCTGGTCTCCCAGTCTCGGAGAAAGAACTCTTCCTCTCCAGAGAGCTCCTGTTACAAAAGGACCATGAACTCATTCCCAGCCTCAGAGGAACAGGCCTGCATGCTGCAGTAGGTGCTGAGGAATCACCCATATATGTTCTAGGGAAGGCAGGGCACGTAGAGAAGAATCTCACGTTAGAAGTCCAGACTGGGTGGGCATCTCCTCAATGCCCTCCCTACATTAGGACTCCCCAGTGGTCACTGCAAAGAACCTTGGACTTTTCAGGCATCACCTCTTGTTTACAAAGTGCTCTCTCGGCCACCAGCCCATCTGAGCTGCACACACATAAAATAGCTATTATCATCATTGCCGTATTACAGATGAAGGCACCAAGGCTCAGAGAGATAAGTGGCTTGCGGCTAATGTTGCATGGATTCTAAGCGGCACAGTTGTGATCTGGACCACGTGCTGAATTCAAGCATCTCTTCTGAGCCCTAGCCTGTGGATACCCCCTAGCCCAATCCCCCCACGTCCCCAAAATCCAGTACCTTTAAGACATTCGGGCACCTTTGGAACCAACAGTGAGTAGATCTGGCACCATTCCTGTACTGGAGGTCGAGATACCCAGGTCTGTCAGGAATGAAATAAAGGGGACTTGAGAATTCAGTTCTGCTTCTCTAAGAAAATTATACCTTCCTTTCTGGAAAAAAAAAAAAAAGTCTTCTGTACCCCCTAAGCTGCTCTGTGTGTGGGCTTTCTCCCCTCTTACATTTTAGACTTTCCCTCCATGTGGTACATGGAAGGGTCCAGATGGTAAGAGTCAATTCAGTAAGCATTTGCCAAGCAGGAGAGCCTGTCAGCGCTGAGATCAGACCCCGGAGTTCCCATCCTTACTTCCCCATGCAGTCCACTGGATTGGGGGCAAGCTACTTCACCCCTCTGATCTGGAATGTCCTCACCTGTAAGAGGCAGGCAATAATACAGTTGACCCTTGGACAACACGGGTTTGAACTGCACAGGTCCACTTATAAGCAGATCTTTTTCAATAAATGTATTGTAAAATTTTTTAGAGATTTGTAACAATTTGAAAACGCACTTTCTTTTCTAGCTCGCATTATTGTAAGGACACAGTGTATAATACATACACCCTACAAAATATATGTTAACGTAACTATTGTTTTATGTTACTGGTAAGGCTCAAAGTAGGTACTCGAATCAAAGTAGGCTACTGATAGTGTCAGTCAAGAAAAAGAGCAGAGCTGAAATAAAACTAAAGCACTTATTTGGGGTCTCAGAATTGCAATCTGTGAGCACAGATTCGGGGAGCAACCCAGATTGTGTCCCACCAGGGAATGAGAGCTAGGGGTTTTTAAAGGCAGAAATGAAGGCTTGTATACACTGTTTATAGAATTTTGGTAAGTGTGGGAGGCCGAAAGCTAATCTTAACTGATTATATAGTCGGTGGCTAAGGCCATCTCTAAGCCAAGTCCCTTCACTCTGGTAGGTTGCAGGTGCTCCTTGGAATATTTGTGGTTGGCCCAGTTTAAAGTTCATAGTTCCATGGGTGAGGACATGAAAAAGGCGCCTCTCCTTCTTGGCCTCCTAGTTCCACTTCAAAACCCGTCGGCATAGCTGATCCCATTTCATTTCCCCTTTCAGAGGAGTTACATTTTGGGGAAATCAAAATTATAAGTGGTGCTTCAACTGCACTAGGGATTGCTGCCCGTAACCTCCTAGATGTCCAGGGTCAACTGCGGTCCTCCCTCTGAGGGTCATTCTGAGGATTAATGAGGCAGATGCCAAGGAGGCTACCTTGTCTGGCATACAGGAAGAGCTTAGTGACATAACCTGTTGTTTCTAAATTTCCACAGTAGCCTTCAGTCAAGTGCCTCACTCAGAGATAGGGAGGCCAGAAGTCCTGCCTTCCGGGAGCTTACAGTCCGGGGACTGAATAACACATGACAGGGCCCAAGGCTGGGTGGAGGAGAGTGGTGCTCAGCCTGGAGCAGGGGCCAGGATCCCCGAGGGGATACATGTGCCCGGCCCTGGAATTTCTGCTTCAGAGGGTCCGGGGGGGGGGGCCCGAGAACTTACACCTCTAACACATTCCCAGGTGCTGTTGATGGCGCTGCTGATCTGAACCGCCGTCATGGCAGAAAGCACAGGGTCTGGAACCACAAACACCCCACGTCTTCATCGCTGCGGGACCTCGAGCAAGTCGTGAGATGCGCTGAGCTCTCGGTTCTTTTTTGTAAACGTGGCTTCCTGGAGAGAATGTATAAAACTGAGCAGTCAGCGAATGGGAAACGCGACCTCGCCCCTACGCATGCCTTAGCTAGTTGGGCAAGGTGTAGCTAAGGAGACACTGGTCCCAGCAGGAAGGAAGCTAAATTTGAGTAGAACCCTAAGCATCTGGGAGTCATAGGGATCAGGACATAAATGTTTTGAGCCTTGAGTAACCAGCCTTGGGATATAGGGGGAAGAGCGATTAGAAGGATATTTAACTACATTCTGATTGACTTTGCCCCTTCTGGACCTTGAAATATGAGTGATGGCAGTTATCCAAGAGGCACCCAACTCCTTCCACCCAGCATAAACACAAGAAGACTTCCACATACTGTGGCTTCATGGGCCATCAGGATGGGATTTATATTCCAGGCAGCAGTGCACCAGTAATAGATGCAGCATACCAAGGAGGTTTTTTTAATTAAAAAACAAATTCCTCCCGCAACCCCAGCTACTAGTCCACTGGCACTGCAACCCATTCATTTCACTCACTCATTGTTACAATTCAACACTTCACTCACTTGCAGTTTGAAAATGTTGATGTAAAATGTGGCAGACATTTCCTGAACACACCAAAAATTTGACAACCAGCTCCCAGGAGACTCATTTCAAATCGCTCAACATACTTGCCCACAACAGAATCCAGGGCCCTGTATTCATGCTGAGTTTTGGTGGTTACAATCCTCTCCTACAAGGGCGTTTGCCTGGACCCTGAAGCCACAGAATATGGAGCAGTCTGACATCTGGCAGCTCCTGCATACAGCAAAGATGCAGACGGGGAAGAGCAGGGTGGGAGAGAGGGCCTTGCAGACCCACAAGAGAAGAAATCGGGGCTTTGACGGCATAACTGAGCTGCTAAAGGGAGCCACGGCACCACAGTGGAGAGGGGAGGTGCTGACACTGGACCAGGCAGAGCCGGCAGTCTCACACCTGGGGAGAGCCCAGAGGCAAATGCAGCCTCAGTTTCCCTTCCAGCCCACAGCCTGTTCAGCGGTCATTGCTTGCAGGAATGGTTGGCCCGGCTGTGTCCCACTTCAGGAGCAAACCAGGGTTTCTCAGACAGTATTTCCCAAACTGCTCATGAGGAAGTGATACTTGGGCTGCTTGTCATTTAAAAACTTCAGTATCTCTGTTGGTTATCCTTGAGACTGAAAACCAGATGAGTACAGGGCTACTGGCAAGTTCCTCTGTGTTTCCAAACTCTTCCAGGGTTCTTCCTTCCATGGGTGTCCCCCATCTCCAGTTGAACTTCTCAGTCCTTACAGAAAGTGAGCACATAGGTAGGTGTGTTCCACCTGCTCTCTCCTCCCATCCTCTCCTTACTACAAATCACACAACCCACTAGGTGAAGTCAGCAGGGCTGAGCGAAAGTGTGAGGTACAGACAGATACAGTGCTTCCCAGACCTAACACGCATACAGATCCCTCAGGGTGGGTCTGGGGTGGGGCCTGAGCTCCTGCTGGTTTGGGATAAGCCCTCAGGCGAGGCTGACGCTGCTGGCTGCTGACCACACCTTGAATAACACTGTGCAGAGGGTCCTGGGCAATGTGTTGAAACCAGAGTAGAAGTGCACCGGCATTCTGGGTCACCCCCTAGGATGCGGGTGGAGGGAACATGCAGAAACCTCATTTTAGTGATGGTTTAATGCAACTGGGGTTTATGTGTGCAGTAGCTGCCTGTTATCATATTAAACCTAGGGGTTCTAGATGCTACTTTGTTGCACTTTTCATTATACTGACGGCAGGAGGGAATTATGTAAAATGACACCCCGTATGGTAGGATGAAAACTGGCGCTGGTCTTGGAATCTTAAGACATGGCACAAATGTCAACTAGTTCCCGTTCCTAGTGGGTGCAGCACACACCCTTAACCATTTGAAAAATGGGAAGAAATAGGAAAGAACTGCCTTACTTAACCTAACAGGGCTGCATTGAAAACTGAGCTAGATAAAATATGGGAAATTTCAATGCGATTGCAAATGATAAAGCATGAGCCCTTTGGGGGTAAAATAACTCTCTTATAAAGGAGGCTGCGAACATTGCCGCTATCATACACAGCACCACCCCATTCTAAATTGCCTTTTAATACGCCATCCCATTTTATTATCCTTCTTACAGGAAAATAATTGCTTTTCCAGCCAAAGAAGACATTGTATTGTCATAACAGCATTCACATAAAACACAAAATGATCAAACATCGCAGCTCATTTTCATATCGTGAACACGATGATTTATACACGTCTGCACAGTTCAAGCTTCGCCACCTCTCCAGCTGAAACGTCTCCAGAGAATAGCCCTTCTGAAAAATGGTTCTCTTTGGACTCTTGTGAATTCTTTTCTAATGTCAACCCGTAAGGCAATAATTACTGAGAGTGTCCCAGCCAACACATCTTCTTTGCTTATGGGAGGGTGCCGCATTCTTGGAAATCTTTCAGGAGGACCAGAAAGGAGTATTTGAAGGAGTTCAGCTTTGAAGATCGGCTGTCTGAAAAAGCAGCCCGGCTTCATGAGACTGAAGTCTGGTCAGAAATGAGGTCCCTATGAAAATAGCAACCGCTGGATAAGCTTTTGACAAAGGGCCCAAGCCTCTGTGTCCAATTTGTATCCCATCGAGACGAATGATGTTACAGCCCTGGGCCTGTATATTATACAATTACAGAAATGTGATTTTCATTATGTTATTAAAGTGCTAGTTGTTATTATGCTGGCCATACTCCCCCCAGATGTTCCTTCCAGCAGCACGCTTCTTGCAGGGCCCGGGCTGCCACTACTGCGATACCCCAAATTTCCAGATCTTGGTGCCCCTTTTGTCCTGCTAATACCGAGTCCTACTGGGGCCAACAGGAAGTCCTCCTCAGACCCCTGGATTGTTTTCGACTGGGCTCAACTTCTGGGAGAAACCAGACTCCTACAAAGCCCAGCCAAGTAAACAGAACTCTCCCTCCCGGTTGTCATTAACCCTTTTCTGGGCAGGCAGCAATTCACACAAATTTAAACCAGATGGACAAGAGAGTCCTTGAAAGAAGGAGGAAAGTGCACTTTTATAGGCTCCACATGAAAAATGAATAGGGGTGTGTTTCAGGAAATCTGTATTGAGTATTTTGTGAAATTGGAATTGGCTGGAGGCTCAGACCTAGCGGGGGAAGAGGGCTTTGCCATTTGGATATCAAGGTGACCCCACTGGCCATCCTAACAGCCTTTGGGACCAGAATGTTGCAGGTCAAAATGAGTCGGTGGCAAATCAAAATTTCAGTTGATAATATCAGTTCAATCATTCAGCAACTATTTTTCATGTGTATTCAGAGCAGAAGGGTCAACAGGCTTCAGACAGGGTTCAGCCCTGGAGTTTTAGAACAAGGTCAGAAAACGTCACCTTTTCCAACTGAAGGTAATAAGTGGCATGGGATTGGAGCAATTAGCCATCTGCAGGAGTAAGCCACCTTTTAGCAACGTGTTGCAGATGAGATGGGGGTGTTCCCTAAGTCTCCATCTAGAATGGAGACCTATGAGGTCTTTGTAGCTATTCAAGAACAGCAACCTTTAAGGAATATAAGGCAGCTATTATTGGGAATTGCCCAGAACTGAGGGGAGGGGTTGCCCTTGCCATGCCCCTGGCCGATGTATGTCTCAAAATTGAAAAGAGCAATTCATCTAGTTACCCTGGCTTGAGGGAAATAATACCTAGGAACAACTAATGCCCTTTGATGAATTTTTTACTTTGCAAGAAAACTGTCCCCACTAAGACCAGTTATCCTACCCAAAACAGTTCCCATGGTGAACTAATAAAAGCAGGTGATACTTGCCTGAATTTGAAGAAAAAAATTCACACTAAGTCTGAATGTCCCTGAGCAGATTCACAAAACTGAAACCTGAGCCAAGGACAATTCATTCATTCATTCATGCATTCGCTCATTCATTCTTTCTTTCCTTCCTTCCTTCATTCCTCCATTCATTTTCTGATATATTCCATGAGCTTAGGACAGCGCCATCTCTGTTCTGGACATTGTACTTGGCATAGAGGATGCCAAGGTAACCTCAATGTTCCTGCTTTTAAGAAGCTTCCAGTATGTTACAGTATTTTTTAAGTCACGGGTTGTAATCAAGTAGAGAATTATGTGATCAACTTAGTTGGTTACAAAGACCATTTTTTAAAAAAATGAATATGATACAAGAAACATGACTAGAATAAAACAAAAATTAATGGAATATAAGAAATCATTAGGTATGTTGCTGTTTGTCATTTTTACACCACCAGTAACCATTTCTCCAACTCTCTGATACCGTTTGGTGTCTAACAATTTCATTCATTTCTGACACTACCTAGAATGAGCACAGAGCCCATAGGTAAAGGGCTCAGTCCTACAAGACTGCCCAACTTCACATGCCAACTGCAGGTGGGGTTCCCAGGCACTCACACTTCTCCTGGTGGAATACAAATTTGGGGATTCTCATGAGGCCCCTCAGCTTTGATAATTTGCTAGAATGATTCACAGAATGGAGTAAAGTGTTATTATCAAACATAACAACGGCCAGATGAGGACTTAGCTCGCACGAGGTCTGGAAGGGTCCCAAGGCCAGGAACCTCGGTCTTTGTGAAGCTGGTGTGCACAGCATCCTCCCAGCACATGGATGTGTTCCCCAAACCAGAAGTTCTTCGAACCTCAAAATGCTGTGTTTTTTTAAAATCAAGGTTCTCTACATATACATAGGCTTGATTGATTAAATCATTGGCCATTGGTAACTGACTCAATTTCCAGCCCCTCTCTCCTCCCTGGAGGTCAGAGGGTGAGGCTGAAAGTCCTGACCTTCCTCCCCTGGCTGGCTCCTCTGGGGACCAGCCCCTGCCTGCCCTGAAGCTACACAGGGGCCATCAAAAGTCAAGCCATTAGCACAAACTCTGGTGTGCTTGAAAGGGTCTTTTTATGAATAACAAAAGATACTCGCATCACTCAGGAACTCCCAAGGGTTTTAGGAGTTCTGTGCCTGGAACCAGGGATGAAAAAGGGATATATTTTCCATTATACCAGAGCTGCATGTATGTAGGGAAAACGGAAGTTCCATGGCCAGGATCCTCACTTGATCCTAACCTACTCACCCACTGTGTATGTGCAGTGATGTAATACTTAGTCTGCACAGGCACGTTTGTACACCCAATAATAAACCATTATTGCCGTGTTGCTATATAAAGAGCTTTACCCATACAGAGCAAGAGAGCAGAGACAGAGCCCCGAGCAGAGACAGCGCGTGGGGTACAGGCTGAGACAGAGACTTGCTATTGCGGGCTGCTGGGTGCAGATGAGCTTCTAACAGTCGACCTACTGCTGTGAGAATAAAGCTGGGTATAAGCCCCCTTTTACCCCCAGTGTTCCATTGTCATTTTTTGGGCTCATCGAATCCATAGTGAACTTGCCCAGAGCTGAAACACCATTTGGCCTAGAGTTACAGCAGACTAGGGATTAGTGTTATTCTGTGGGAGCTTTTCTTCTCAGTTGTTCGTGTGTGTGTGTGTGTGTGTGTGTGTGTGTACTTCTAATGGATCTTGATATATAAGGTATTTCTTACTACAGACTATGGTGAAAACATGTGAAAACTCCTAGCATTTAGATACGCCTGCCTCCCAGTTGCGCTGTGGACTCTGATGCGTCCACCAGGACAGCCCACTGTTGACATTTCTCTGATCCTTCAATTCCTCTTTCTGGACCTACAATTCCCCTGTTCCTCCCACAGCATTAGTGTGCAATTCCTATAATGGATCCTGGATTCTTTCATTTGTTTGTAAAGTTTGAAACACACTTTCCTAGAGGAAACGTTATACAGTATTTGCAAAGATTTGTGCCCATGTCTAGGGCTTCTTCTAAAACAATGTAAAACATACCATGAAAGCCCAGATAAGAAGTGACAAGAACGGGCAGGGAACACTTCTTAGAAGTAACGTCGGACTAGGTCTTGTATGATGAGCGGCCCCCCACTGTGTCAAAATTATTCAAGATATTAAAGATGGTAAGGAAGACTTTACTCAAGGGACACTATTACAAGAGCTGTAGGGACCTCTGCAATGGGGTTCTGAAGTGAGGGAGAGAGATTAGACTCAACTGTGAACATAACATGGAAAAGTGGGGATTTATAGCCAAGGAGCAAAGTGTGTGTATGGGGCACAGACAGGGGGACAGTCAGTGGATAGAAAATTACTAAGAAGAAACATCAGGGCTAAGGCAGGACTCTGGCTAAATCTGTGAGGCAGAAAAATAGATGTGAGAGGGTGGAGGGGGAATAAAGCCCATTAAAAGTTGTCACACAAAGAGTCAACCAGATAAAACCAAAGAGCCAGGAAAGACCCACAGAGTTAATTAGTTGAAGTTTCAAGGACCAGGAGTTACTTGGAATGTCCAAACACTCCCCAGAAGAAAAGAACGGCATACCCAGGTGGGAAGTCTCCAAGCACAGACATTCCCCAGATAAGAGAAAGAAAGAAAAAAAAAATCAGAAGACAGGCACAGAAATCATCAGAGCAGCTAATGTCTTCTTTTTTACTAATTAGATCAGGCCACCAAGGCCAAAGATCGTCCATCAAGGACTTCTCTGTTCTGCCAAAAACCCCACGAAAAGAAGTCTTATTTAGAGTGAGCAGCCTGCCTCTGTCTCCCTGGACTCTGGCCTGGTCCTCCCTTGGAGTGGATTCAAATAAAACTTTCATTCTGCTTTGCTACTGTGTCTCCACCTTTCAATTCTTTGTTGCAGCAGGGACAAGAACGGAGGAGAATAAACTCAACCTGTAACAGGAGGACTGTGGTTAAACCAACCTGACATGATTCTCTCTGAAGACAGGCCCGGGTGATCAGACAGCACCCGGGTGGTGTGGGTTGGAGAGGAATTCAATGAGATATTGCAATTCAAACTGACTGACAGGCTTCTTGCTAAGATTGGGCAATGCAGAGATGAACATGGAGATACAAAAGTCTAGTTGAAAACAAGGCTCAGAGGAGCCTGAGCAGAGCTTGGTCAATGATAGAATCTTTGCACAGACGAGAGCTCTCAGCCTAAACGGCAAATCCGATTTTCTCTTTCTCTCCCTATTTCTTAGTGTGATTGGGTAGTATCAACCCTGAACATGTATTCCTCATTTACCTCCTGAAAATTCAGCCAGATATTGGCCAAGCCAATACAAAATCCGTCTATTCAACATTGGTTATTCCGCTGCAGGAGAAATCGTCCCAGGAAGACACCCCCAAGGCACAGGCATTAAGGGTCTGCAGGAGACGGAGACTGGACAGGGATGCCAGGGGGAGGTACATGGGGAAGCGACTGGGGAAAATATGGGGTACATGGGGAGCGACTGGGGAAATATGGGGAAACTAATGGAAGAGAGGGGTAATTTTAGCAGGTCGTCTTAGTGCCGGCGTCTGCTCCTCGTCTCTGCTGGTGTGGTTCTCCTCTTCCTGGTACAGGCAGGGTACCTTTCTGTGACATCGTGATCTCTACGTAATAAATATCTAGTATGGTCTTTGTTCACAGCTCACAAAACCCTTTACAGGTTTTTGCAATAACAGGAGCATCTTTTGTCCTATTTGGCCGCTAGTCCTCCGTTCCTGAAATCTCTTCAGAGCCATCAAGGCGAAATGGGTGTCTTGTTTTTCATAACAAGTCCCTTTCCGCTACACCTGAGCTTATGTTAATGAGCTGACTTTGGTACAGCACCAAAGGGGGCGGGGGCTGGTTGCCAGGGAACCAATCCTATGATTAGCGGTTGGAGCCTTCAGTCCCACCCCTGACCTCCAGGAAGGGGAGAGGGGCTGGGAGTTGAATCAGTCACCAATGGCCAGTGACTTAATGCATCATACCTATGTAAAGATGTCTTCATAAAAACCCAAAAGGAGGTGGCTGGGAAAGCCTCCAGGGACACAAGCTCGTCCATTCGGGACTGTACCCTATATATATCTCTTCATCCGGCTATTCATTCCTATCTTTTAATATCCATCATGAAAAATCAGTAATCTAGTAAGTAAACTGGTTGCCTGAGTTCTGTGAGCTGCTCTAGTAAATTCATCAAGCCGAAGAGGGTCGCTGTCACCTCTGATATGCAGTCATTTGGCCAGCAACGCACGTGATGGTCTGAGCCGGTGACTGGAGTCTATGGGGGGACGACCATCACAGGAAACTGACTACCCGCGTAGACAATGTTAAAACTGATTCGCATCGCAGGACATCCAGCCAGCATCGGAAAATTGCTTGGCAGTGTGGGGAAAAAAAACTGCATACTAGAATTGGGGTCAGAATCATATTTTCTCATGGGACATTGACAGCCTGCTTTTAGGTAGAACCCTGCTGACCTCAACGGGCTGTGGTTCAAAATAGCAGCATGCCAACATGGCATATTTTGGGGTGGCATGTTCTTATCTCCCCGAGTGATGAGGAAACTGGCCCCAGGGGCTGGGCTGAGCAAACACGGAGTTGTGTTCTGGCGAGGAAGCAAGAGCGCAGGGGCTGGCAGAGGGGACACCACGTGCACCTCCTTCAGTTAACCCCTGCTCTGCCTGCGAGCCATGTGGCCTGGGACGCTTCCTAACACTTTCTGTGCCTCAGTTCTCTTGGCTGTAAAACAGAAATAAAAATGGCACTTACCTCACATGACTGCTGTGAGGATTAATCGAGTTAAGGATATATAAAGTACTTAGGAAAGCCTGGCACACACTAAATGCAGAATCCATATTAGCTAGCCTTAATTGTATGTGAGCAGGGAGAAAACTGCTTTGGCTGCTGCAGTAGAAGTGGAAAGCAGATAGGGCTGGGCAGGTGAACACGGGCCCCAGGATGAAGGGTCTGATCTGGAAAGCTGGGCTGTAGGCATCGAGCCCCACCCCCCCCCCAGCACTGTGGGAGGGCAGTGGCTGGATAACAGCCCCCCAAAGATGTCTGTGTCCTCCTCCCCAGAACCTGTGAACACAGCAGCTTACATGCAGATGTGAGTACACTGAAGACCGTGAGCTGGGGAGATAGGCCTAGATGATCCGGGCGGACTCATGCAAACACCAGGGTCCTTGCAGGAGAGTCAACATCAAAGGAGCTCTGTGGACAGAAGCAGAGGTCAGAAAGATGCAAGGACATGAGCCAAGGGGCGTGGGCAGCATCCAGAGGCTGGAAGAGGCAGGACGCAGAGTCCCCCTCAAGCCTCCAGAAGGAACACAGCTCTGCCAAGCCACTGTAGGCGTCTGGCCCCCAGAACTGCTAGAGAATAAATGTGTGTTGTTTAAAGCCACCAGGTTGGTGGCAGTTTGGCACAGCTGCAATAGGCAGCCGATACAGTGAGCACATTAGAAATGGGGGTTACTGTACATGAGCTTGGGGTGACCAAGGGCCAAGAGGACATGTGTCCATGAGAGGGCATGAAGGGATGGTTAGGGAGCTGGAAAGGACCCATATCCTGACTGCAGTGTTCACTCAGGGGTGTAGCTTTGAGAAAATTTAATGAATGGCAGTTAAAGAGGGTGTATTGTATGAAAATTATTGCTCAAAAACTTGAAAGCCAATGTTTTCAAAAAAAATTTCCTTCAATTTATGAAATTCTCCCTACTAAGGAGAAAGGCAGGGGGCTGGAGTCTGATCTTTTTGGGGGGATCAGGTCCAACATCCACACATTACAGGCAAGGAAAGAGAGGCTCAAAGAGGTGGTGAGCCTTGCCCCAGGTCACCCCTGGGTTTTGCCTGAGTAAGGGACAGGAGCTGAGTGAGGATTTTGCTTCCCACCCAGGGCCCCTGCCTCACACCATTCTGCCTCTCTTTCATCCAATCCTGGGAGACACAGGAAGGGCAGGGAGGTGAATCATCAACGTCCTGCCGTTCAAGCTGCCTGCTTTTCTGCAAACTGAGAGCCTCCTGGTCCATGTACTCTCTCCCAAAGTGCTGAGACATCTCACTCTCAGATTTCCAAAAGGAATGAGGATCAAACCAGCCTTTTCCTTTCCTCCCCACTGCAAGCACCCAGATGAGGGTGTTGTTAAGGATATGAAGAGATGAAGTTACAAAATGAAACTGATACCCTCTCCTGGAGGTCCATTTCTTCAAGTTGGGGACACGCCTGTCCTCCTACCTATCCCATCCCTGAGAGCCTTGCCTTTTGACCTATAGACCCGGTTCCCAGGTGCAAAGAGGTCCCACCATACACAGCTTTATGTTAACTTGGACACCACCCCAGATGGAATGTCCTGACCACTTGAAGGGTGAAGCACTGCCTGCCCCAAGCTTTGGGACAACTTCCATCTGGAAAATTCCACCCAACATCTTCTACTTTGCAAGGTCTGCTTTGCAGAGAACTCAAAGCCCCATCCTGTTCATTTTTTCACTTGCTGCAATGACATTCTCAAAAGGCTGATAATGGCAAAGATCCATGTTTTAATTTTGCAGATGGGGAAAGGTCAAAATAGAAAAGGGAGAGACAGGGAATCAGGAGATGGAAGGCATCCCACCCAACCTCAGAAAGCCAATCACCACCCTCATCAGGGTGACAGAGGCCTCAGCCACCCAGAGGGCTCTGCTGCAAGCTTAGAGCTTCCAGCTTCTACAGGGAGGAGGGATGGGCAGGGGGCTGGATGAAATGAGCCCCAAACCAACAGAATTACAAACTCTGGGAGAGGCGCCTGGCTGTCAGCATTCTAACCAGCCATCCAGGATTCGGGTTTGACTCAGGTTTGCAAATCCATGTGACAGACTTGTCACCCCCGTTATGGGCCCTTTGAGAAGCTGACTCAGGCCGGCGGCTTCCCCCAAGAAAAATACACAGGCAAAGACTTTTGCATGGACTTTCAAGGTGGGAGGTGTTCAAAGACCACCAGGAAACTCATTCAAGAGAAGTCTGGGGACAGGGGTGAGAAGGCCTACTCTGCCTGCAGAGCCATATGGCCTTAACATCATTCAAGGTCTTTGGGTCTGGGCCCCAGACAGGTCAAGGTGTTCATCATATTTCACTTGGTGGATGGGACTCGCCCTGCCAGTTCCCAGCAGCAAGGCAGACCCTCAAGTCTGGCTGTCACCACACGGCAACCCCTCAACGTGGCCCTACCTTCAGTTTAACTGTCTTTTAGAAGGAGACGAAAAGAATGGCCATCGGAGTGGCACTCTAAGCCTTTCATAACAATATTTTTGTGGAAATCGAAACAGGGAGGAGGGAAATTGTTTCTCTCTCATTTATGGAACAAAGGGTGCAGCGACCCATTGTGACCACTAGATGGCAGCCGTGGGAACAATGCCCAGGGCCCAGATGTAAGGGGCCCTCAGCATCTCCTTTTTGGCCTACAAAATGCTTAGAAATATTTCTGGGAAATTCCACCTAAAAAATCTAGATTTCCAGACTCACTTGAAAAACAGCCCCAAGATCTGGTGCCACCTGGGCCTGCCTCTGTTGGGGCAACAGTGCCTCGGCTCTGGGCAGAACTGCCCCTTCAGATGGGGCCCTGGGCTCCCATCTGCCCCGTCCTCTCCCCACCCTGGTAGTCACTCAACCACCCTGCCTGCCCGGGCTCTGCCACCCCGAGGGCCCAAAAAGCACCTACGAGTATGAGAGAGTGAGTCGGGTGAGACATATAGACCATTACTGATTCAGAGCAGCAAAATGAAATGCGATCCAGAACTGCGTGCACACTTTTTCTGTCCTAACATTTCCCGTCTACTCTGGATTCGCCATCTACACCCCCATTTCACTTGCAGGCCCAGAGCTGGAGGGAGGTGCCTCCGGTGTGTGCCCCCAGCACACGGCAGATTCCCTGTCAGAGGGCTTGCCGGGTTATCACACACCCCGAATTTTACTGTCTCTCCCATCAGTCTGTAAATTCTACGAAGGCAGGGACCAACATAATCTTGTCCGCGGCTCTTCAAAGGAATTCAGTAAACAAGGAAGGAAAGAAGGAAGGGAGCAGGGAGGGAAGGGTTTGCTCGACCACAGTGGCTCTCAAACGCGAGCGGGCGTCAGAACTCCAGGAGGACTTGTGAGTGACAGCTGGGCCCCCGCCCGTGGAGGGTCCGAGTCAGGGGGTCTGGGGTGCACTCTGCGAATGTGCATTGGCACCAAGCTCTGGGGAAATGCTGACGCTGTTGATCCGGGATCTACACCTCGAGAACCTCCGCTCTCAGTCAGTCTGAAAAGACCAGCTTCTACAAAGGGTTTGCAGAGCCCTAATAATTGTCGTCTCTGTCTTTTTATTTTAGCATTTAGCAGGTACGCAATGAGTAGTATTACGGTTCACATCTTCCGCTTGCAGTGTCCTTCCTGGAGGAAAGGGGCTGCACAGTTTGCGTCTACCTGAAGCTTAGGCCCAACAGAGGAGAGAATGCCTGCGTGTACCAAGGAAGGCTCACTGCCTTTCTTCCCAGAGCAACAACGTTCTGAGCACAAAAATTACGAAACGTGAGAGAGGGAAGGAATATAAAATGTTCTTCAATGATACAGATGTGATCAGAATGTTACCATGTATTAGGGCTCTCCCTCTTGCCTTCCCCAAGTCACGTGGGGAAGTAAAAGGGTAGCAAATATGGAGCAGGCATTGCCAAGCAAGCACAGCAGCCTGGCTTTCCAAATATAACACTCCAAGCAGCTATTTGCAGCCATTCTGAGTTGGCACACAAGACACTAGCGGCTCTGTGCCTGATATCCTAGAAAGAAGCTTCTGGGGAAGAGAGTCCAGTAAAAAAAACCAAAAAACACTGCCCTTCTTAAATCCCAGACCTGAATGCATCGGGGGAGATGGAGAAATCCATGGCGTTCTGGTGGTGGTGAGCAAAACTATTCAGCAACAGGACACCAAGTGTCATCAAAAGCCTCGGTTAACTTCAGGTTATTGATCAGAGGGATGCAGTGGGCAAAAGAATTTTATGGAGAACTAGGTAATGTATGTCAAGTGAAGGCCCTTCCCCCGTCCCTCCCCAGAACAAAACCCCAGACTCTTCCCCCTCCTGGGCGGCTCAGCTGCAAACCAGATGGAGGAGCGGTGGCTGCATTCCTCCTCACAACCCTCAGCCAGGGGGGAAAAAAGTGAGTGTACACTGCCACCAAGTGGTCGTGGCTGGTAACACGACATAATGACAACAAGTGAGGGTCCCCTGATAGAAACGGTCATTATTTTTAGTCTTTTCCAGTGAACTGAAGCACATAGTCCCACTTTTGTGTATAAAACACTTGGAAAAAAGGAGTAACCAAGGAAGGGAGTCAAAATCTTTCAAGATCCCAGACGAGGAAAAATGGATGAATTGGGAATTCAGGCCACTTGGATACCATCCAGATGTTCAACCAGCTGGTCACACCGAGCCCCCTCCAGTCAATTACTTTTCTTGATGTTTCTAATCAGCAGGGTTATATATGTGATTCTATAAACTTTTATACTTAATATTAGCTCATAACTCAGGTTCCTGAACCAGATGTTTTAGGTGAGAAAGAAATTGATGACTTATCAGTAGATTGAACCCAGGCCACTGGGTGCTCTCAGGCATTTTATCAGCTAAGCTGCAAAGCAGAGTGGTTGGTACCAGCTCCCTTTAGTTACAGAGAGAGACAGGGTGGGCGGGGGCGAGAGGGAATAAAAACGAACATGAATATGGACATAGAGCTGAGTTTGAGAAGATCTTTTACGAGTTTTTTCTCTCTCTTACAAAACAGAAGCTTCTAGTGTTGTCTTAAGCCCATAATCGTCAGGCATTTGCAAACCTCTGAATCCATCCTCCTCTCCTTTATAACATTTTGAAGGTAGGGGAGATGGGACAGAGAGGAGAAGACAGTAAATCTTTGCCCAAGAGGTGACACCACTGACTGTCAGGAACCAGGTGGGATCATGTCTTTAAATTTTTAGCTGACTTCTCCTTCGAGAGAGTCCCCTTTGTCCTTCCCCCATCCAAACAGGTAGGCCCTCTCTTGGGAGGGGTAGAGAGCAGAGAACAGACTTGTGAGAGTTTCAGGCAGGAAAGGAGGAATTCCTGCCCACCATCCCTCCTAAAAAATACCCTCCAGTCTGTAGAATGGGCAGCAGAATTACTGGAGGATGTGTTTCTGAGGCTGACGTGCTGGGGAGTTAACAGACCCCAGACAGAGCTTGGCTCCATGCTGGGTAACAGATGGGGCCAGATTGATTCCAAATGAGATAATCCACAAAAAGCACTTGGCAAGGCACCTAGTACATAGTAAGTGCTCAATAAATAGCTGCTGTTACTGCTTTAATTAGGGTGCTCATGTCTCAGATGGCTTTATAAACACAAGTTCCCTCTGGAGCACTTCCACAGCAAGGGACATAGGCCCCTTGCCTCTGTGCCTCCTTCCCACCTTTCTTCCTAAGAAAGACAAAAGCACTTTTAGTTGTTTCCTAAAGTGAGTCAATCTAACCCAATATGTGATGGCTAATTTTTTGTGTCAACTTGGCTAAGCCATGGTACCTAGGTATTTGGCCAGACATTATTCTAGATGTTTCTGAGAAGGTATTTTTAGACAAGATTAACATTTAAATCAGTAGACTCTGAGTAAAGCAGATTACCCTCCATAATGTGGCAGGCCTCATCCAATCAGGTGAAGAACTGAATGGAGAAAAGACTGACCGTCCCGAGGAAGAGGGAATTCTGCCAGCAGATGGCCTTTGATTCAATTATAACTCTTCTGGGTCTCCAGCCTGCTGGTTCACCCTGCAGATTCTGAACTTGTCAGCTTACATGGCCACATAAGCCAATTCCTTAAATAAATCCTTCTCTCACACACGTGCACATACCACATACATGCACATGCATATCCTATTGGTTCTCTGGAAAGCCCTGGCTAATACACAATTATTTTGTAAAACTCTAACAGAATCCACATAAATGGTTTTCATCATGGCCCTACCACTGCACTGCTGAACTGGAAGGCAGAATACTGAATGTCTACTGGTGACATTTGTGGAGGAAATCTCTCTGGGACTCAGTTGCTTCATCTACAAAACTAGGAGATTCGATTCTAATAGGAGCAGCAAATAGATTGTTTGCACACCATATTTAATCCATGAGTAGCTGCATCAAGAAAACAGTGTTGAGGATTCTGAGATAGCATCCGTGGCTCAGAGAAAGTGTGTCATGATCGGCCACATGAAATGTGTGGTGTGCCCTGAAGCAGTGTGGCCGCTTGTGGCCCCTCATCTGTTCTCTTGGAGCCTGACCTCTCAGAGGAATTTGATGGACTGAGTTTCCCTCTTTTTCTTTGTTTTGAGATTCCTCATTCAACTGGTTCTGCTGTTTCATTGGCAGCTCTTTCTTAGCCTACTTTTCTGGCTCTAACTCTTCTGCTCAAGTTTTCAGTGTTGGGAATGTTGCTGGGTCTCTGGCTTTCTTTACTACATGAGATACTCTCCCCAGGGGGTCTCAACTAGCCCCTGGGCTTTAAATAACATCTGAATGCCAATGAATCCTAATTTTGTGTCACCAACACTATGCTTTTCTACAACCCCAGAGTCAGGCAGGCGACCGACTACTTGCTATATCCACCAAGGATTGGAATCCAAATGTAACCTGATGATTTTTGCCCTAAATCTGCTCTCCTCTGTCTTTGATTATCCCTGCAAAAGGCAACACCATCCTCCTGCTTAATCAGCTAAAACCTTAGAATTATCCTTGATTTCTGAATTTCCTTTATTCCCCCACTCCACTTCCTGTCCATCAGTGGCGATTCCACTTCAACCCATGTCCTGACTGCTCTCCATCCGCACCAAGCTGCCCCGGCCAGACTGCATTCTTTCAACAGGCCTCCCTGCATACCCCTTACCCCCTTCCCGCTCTTCTCTCCATGAAATGGACAACAAAAGACGGAGGGAGACTCTTAAAATGAAGCCTTGATCATTTTGCTGCTGAATCCCTTCTGTTGGCTTCCCATTACCCTTAGAAAGAGATGCAAGATCAGATTAAAATGGCAGAATAGAAAGGTAAGACAGAAACCTACTCCCAGAAACACATAAAAGAGGAAAATATAGCAAAGGCAAATAGACCTGAAAACAATATGAAACTGCAGAACAGACCCCCTACACCTGAGAAAGAAGAGAGGACCACATAGAAAATGACCAGAAATCATAGCAGAGACATCTAATACAAAGGAAGTAACACAGAATTCCTGATAATATGAGCAGGCAGAAGAGTTTGATCCAATCAAAGCTACAAGACAGAACCCCAGAAAGAGGGCTAAATGAAACAGAGATCACCAAAAATCTTCTTGATAAAGATTTCAAAATATAAGTCATAAACATGCTCATAGATTTACATAAAAGTATTCAAGATCTCAGGGAGGACTTCAACAGAGAGATAGAAAACCTGAAAAACAGCCACTCAGAGCTGAGGAATACAGTATCTGAAACGAAACATACAATGGAGGGATTTAAAAGTAGATTAGATCATGTAGAGGAGAAGGTAAATGAAATATAAAATAGAGAACAGAAAAACAAAGAAGCTGAGAAACAGAGAGAAAAAAGGATTGCTAGGAATGAAAGAATGATAAGGGAGTTATACGAACAATCCAAACGAAACAATATTCACACACTAGCAGTACCAGAAGGAGAAGAGAAAGACAAAGGGACAGTGGAACTCTGGGGGGGAAATCCCTGGGAAAAATACCTTTGAAACCAAAAGAAGTCAAAGGGAGAAATAAAGTTTAAGAAACCCGTTTATTTCTTACAAGCAGTCTTCCCATATCTCTCTTGAGCAGGCTGCAGCAGAAGAGAGAGCCCCACCTCACCTCTCCAGTCCAGATAAACCCTCATAAGCCCATGTAATTACCTACTGATATGTACATGGATTCCTTCTCTCCACCCCTTGAAAACACCTACTGATATGCAGATGCACCAAAGCCAGGTGAGAGATTCTGGAAACACTGCAATTTTACCCACAGATAAAAAGTCTCTTTAAGGATTCACTGGGATTAAATATGGCGGCATGCGAGGTGAGACAGATGCTTCCTCCCAAAACCGCATATAATATGAAAATATAATTAATACAACTAAGCCTGAAAAAGCGAGAGGAAAGAGGATTGCGCCAAACTGCATACACCTGGAGAAAAGAATAAACCTCACGGAACAGGGTAACGTACCAAAGCCGTGCCCGGTGGAACCCAAGCCCTTCCCCCACCCCAGCTCATGAGTGGGAGGAAGAGAAACAGAGCGGGGAGAGAGGAGGCCTGGGACTGCTGAATACCTAACTCTGGAGACCTGATCTGGGAGGACACACCTACATTTCATGGTGTTTTCATGGTACTCTCCTGATTAGGGGGTTGGAAAGCTAAGACAGGCAGAATACCTGGAGAGACTGAAATTCCACCCAGTTGTGGAAAGCAGGGATCCATATCTGGCTTCTCTAGGACAAAAGAAAGGTGGGCAGTCTGAGAGACTTCCTAACAGCAAGAGGGCTTCTAAAGGGGCAAGGATTGCACAGAGCTTCTCAGGAGAAAGGACAGGTAGACAAATTGCCCAGGTGCACTTAGCCCAGCAGGTTGGGAACTTTGACAATCTTCAGAAGCTCCAGCTCGCTTGCTGGCTATAGAGCTCCAAGGACCCCCTCCATGACATGCAGCCTACTGAGCCTTTCTCCTGGCCAGCCCCACCAGGCTCACAAACTGGCACCCCATACCCAGGTGTTAGGCCAGCCAGAGGGAAGCCCCATCTACAGAAACTACAAACACCAAGCATAGAGGCTTATACCTGTGTGCTCGGCCCACTGGTACTGGCAGTGGAGACAGGCATAGCAGCCAGGAAGCAGGAAACAGCTCTTTCCTCCCCCCAGGCACCAATACCACTCCCCTGTGACCCCCAACATTGCTTCAGGGGCTGAGCAGCTCCAGAGAGTACAGCTTCTCAGCACTAGAGGGTGCCATATACAAATATGAAATGCCAAAGGAACCTGTTTCAAAGTAAAATTATGAATACAACCCCTGAGAAAAATTCAAATGAAATCAACCACATGAATCTGCCTGAAAGGGATTTCAAAATAAAAATCACTAACATGCTCATGGAGGTACACAAAAATATTCAAGAACTCGGGGATGAATTATGGTCAGATATCCAATCATTACGGAACACAGTATCAGAAACGAAACATACAATGGAAAGTTTTAAAAGCAGATTAGATATAGTGGAGGAGACAATAAATGAAATAGAAATTAGAGAAGAGGAACACAAAGAAGCTGAGGCACAGAGAGAAAAAAGGATCTCCAAGAATGAAAGAATATTGACAGAACTGTGTGACCAATCCAAATGGAACAATATCTGCATTATAGGGGTACCAGAAGAAGAAGAGAGAGAAAAAGGGATAGAAAGTGTCTTTGAGGAGGTAATTGCTGAAAACGTTCCCAATCTGGAGGAGGAGATAATCTCTAAGGCCATGGAGGTGCACAGATCTCCCAACACAAGGGACCCAAGGAAGACAACACCAAGACATATAGTAATTAAAATGGCAAAGATCAAGAATAAGGACAGACTATTAAAAGCAGCCAGAGAGAGAAATAAGATCACATACAAAGGAAATCCCATCAGGCTATCATCAGACTTCTCAACAGAAACCTTACAGGCCAAAAGGGAGTGGCATGATGTATTTAATGCAATGAAGCAGAAGGGCCTTGAACCAAGATTACTTTACCAGTAAGGTTATCATTTAAATTTGAAGAAGGGATTAAACAATTTCCAGATAAGAAAAGCTGAGAGAATTTACCTCCCACAAACCATCTCTACATTGTATTGTGGAGGGACTGCTATAGATGGAATTGTTCCTACAGTTTAATAGCTGTCACCAGAGGTAATAAAACCATAGTAAAGAAGGTAGAACAGTTAATTACTAAGCAAATGCAAAATTAAATAAACTATCCTCAAAGTCAATCAAGGGATAGACAAAGAGTAAAGAATATGATACCTAATATAAAAAGAATGGAGGAGGAAGAAAAAGGAGGAGAAAAAAAGAAACTTTAGATTGTGTTTGTAATAGCATATTAACTGAGTTGAGTTAGACTCTTAGGTAGTAAGGAAGTTAACCTTCAACCTTTGGTAACCATGAATCTAAAGCCTGCAATGCCAATAAGTACATACCTATTGATAATCACCCTAAATGTAAATGGTCTTAATGCACCAACCAAAAGACATAGAGTCACTGAATGGACAAAAAAACAAGACCCATCTGTATGCTGCCTACAAGAGACTCACTTTAAACCAAAGACATACACAGACTAAAAGTGAAGGGATGGAAAAAGATATTTTATGCAACTAATAGGGAGAAAAAATCAGGAGTTGCAATACTTGTATCAGACAAAAGAGACTTCAAAACAAAGAAAGTCACAAGAGACAAAGAAGGACTTTACATAATGACAAAGGGGTCAATCCAACAAGAAGATATAACCATTGTAAATATCTACGCACCCAACACAGGAGCACCTACATATGTGAAACAAATACTAACAGAATTAAAAGGGGAAATAGAATGCAATGCATTAATTCTAGGAGACTTCAATGCTCTACTCACTCCAAAGGAAAGATCAACCAGGCAGAAAATAAGTAAGGAGACAGAGGCACTGAACAACACATTAGAACAGATGGACCTAACAGACATCTACAGAACTCCACACCCAAAAGCAGCAGAATACACATTCTTCTCAAGTGCACATGGAACATTTTCAAAAATAGATCATATACTAGGCCACAAAAAGAGCCTCAGGAAATTCAAAAACATTGAAATTGTACCAACCAGTTTCTCAGACCACAACAGTATGAAACTAGAAATAAATTATGCAAAGAAAATAAAAAAATCCCACAAACACATGGAGGCTTCACAACATGCTTCTAAATAACCAATGGATCAATGACCAAATAAAAACAGAGATTAAGCAATATATGGAAACAAATGACAACAATAATTCAACACCACAAAATCTGAGGGATGCAGCAAGGGCTGTGCTAAGAGGGAAATATACTGCAATATAGGCCTACCTCAGGAAAGAACAATCCCATATGAGCAGTCTAAACTCACAACTAACGAAACAAGAAAAAGAAGAACAAATGAGGCCAAAAGTCAGTAGAAGGAGGGACATAATAAAGATTAGAGCAGAAATAAATAAAATCAAGGAGAATAAAACAATAGAAAGAATCAATGAAAGCAGGCGCTGTTTCTTCATGAAAATAAACAAAATAGATAAACCCCTAGACAGACTTATCAAGAAAAAAAGAGAGTCTACACACATAAACAGAATCAGAAATGAGAAAGGAAAAATCACTATGGACACCACAGAAATACAAAGAATTATTAGAGAATACTATGAAAAATTATTCCAAGGCTGACCCAGAAAGAAATAGAAAATCTGAACAGACTAATTACCAGCAACAAAACTGAATAGGTAATCAAAAAACTACCTAAGAACAAAACTCCTGGACCAGGTGGCTTTACTGCTGAATTTTATCAAACATTTAGTGAAGACCTAATACCCATTCTCCTTAAAGTTTTCCAAAGAGTAGAAGAAGAGGGAATACTTCCAAACTCATTCTATGAGGCCAGCATCACTCTAATACCAAAATCGGGCAAAGACACAACAAAAAAAGAAAACTACAGACCAATATCCCTGATGAACATAGATGCAAAAATACTCAACAAAATATTAGCAAACCAAATTCAAAAATACATCAAGAGGATCATCCATCAAGATCAACTAGGATTTAGTCCAGGGATGCAAGGATGGTACAACATTTGAAAATCCATCAACATCATCCACCACATCAACAAATAGGACAAAAACCACATGATCATCTCCATAGATGCTGAAAAAGGATTTAACAAAATTCAACACCCATTCATAATAAAAACTCTCAACAAAAATGGGTATAGAGGGCAAGTACCTCAACATAATAAAAGCCATATATGACAAACCCAAAGACAACATTATAGTTAACAGCGAGAAGCTGAAAGCTTTTCATCTAAGTTCGGGAACAAGACAAGGATGCCCACTCTCCCCACGTCTATTCAACATAGTACTAGAGGTCCTAGCCATGGCAATCAGACAAAACAAAGCAATACAAAGCATCCAGAATGGCAAGGAAGAAGTTAAACTGTTCCTGTTTGCAGATGACATGATATTGTACATAAAAAACCCTAAAGAATCCACTCCAAAACTACTAGATCTAATATCTGAATTCCGCAAAGTTGCCGGATACAAAATTAATACACACAAATCTGTGACATTCCTATATACTAACAATGACTTAGCAGGGAGATAAATCAGGAAAACAATTCCATTCACAATTACATCAAAAAGAATAAAATACCTAGGAATAAACCTAACCAAGGAAGTGAAAGACCTATACTCTGAAAACTACAAGACACTCATGAGAGAAATTAAAGAAGATACCAATAAATGGAAACACATCCCATGCTCATGGATAGGAAGAATTAATATTGTCAAAATGGCCATCCTGCCTAAAGCAATATACAGATTCAATGCAATTCCATCAAAATACCTACAGCATTCCTCAATGAAGTGGAGAAAATTGTTCTAAAATTCATATGGAACCACAAAAGACCCCAAATAGCCAAAGCAATCCTGAGAAGGAAGAATAAAGCTGGGGGGATTCTTCAAGCTCTACTACAAAGCCACAGTACTCAAGACAATTTGGTACTGGCACAAGAATAGACCCATAGACCAATGGAACAGACTAGAGAGCCCTGATATAAACCCAACCATATATGGTCAATTAATATATGATAAAGGAGCCATGGACATACAATGGGGAAATGACAGCCTCTTCAACAACTGGTGTTGGCAAAACTGGACAGCTACATGCAAGAGAATGAAACTAGATTATTGTTTAACCCCATACACAAAAGTAAACTCGAAATGGATCAAAGACCTGAATGTAAGTCATGAAACCAAAAAACTCTTAGAAGGCAACACAGGGAAAAATCTCCTGAATATAAGCATGAGCAACTTCTTCCTGAACACATCTCCTCGAGCAAGGGAAACAAAAGCAAAAATGAACACATGGGACTACATCAAACTAAAAAATTTCTGTATGGCAAAGGACCATCAACAGAACAAAAACGCATCCTACAGTATGGGAGAATATATTTGTAAATGACAGATCTGGCAAGGGGTTAACATCCAAAATATATAAAGAACTCACACACCTCAACACCCAAAAAGCAAATAACCCAATTAAAAAGTGGGCAGAGGATATGAAGAGACAATTCTCCAAAGAAGAAATTCAGATGGCCAACAGACACATGAAAAGATGCTCCACATCACTAATCATCAGGGAAATGCAAATTAAAACCACAATGAGTATCACTTCACACCAGTAAGGATGGCCAGCATCCAAAAGACTAAGAACAACAAATGCTGGCAAGGATGCAGAGAAAGAGGAACCCTCCTACACTGCTGGTGGGAATGTAAGCTAGTTCAATCATTGTGGAAAGCAATATGGAGGTTCCTAAAAAAACTCAAAATAGAAATACCATTTGACCGGGAATCCCACTCCTTGGAATTTACCCAAAGAATACAACTTCTCAGATTCAAAAAGACATATGCACCCCTATGTTTATTGCAGCACTTTTTGCAATAGCCAAGATATGGAAGCAACCTAAGTGTCCATCAGTAGATGAATGGATAAAGAAGATGTGGTACATATACACAATGGAATACTATTCAGCCATAAGAAAGAAACAAATCCTACTATTTGCAACAACATGGATGAAGCTGGAGTATATTATGCTCAGTGAAATAAGCCAGGCAGAGAAAGACAAGTGCCAAATGATTTCCTTCATTTATGGAGTATAACAACACAGCAAAATTGAAGGAACAAAATAGCAGCAGACTCACAGACTCCAAGAAGGGACTACTGGTTACCAAAGGGGGGGGGTGTGGGAGGGCGGGTCGGGAGGGAGGGAGATGGTGATTGAGGGACAGTATGTTTAGTATACATGGTGTGTGGGGTCACAGGGAAAACAGAGAATGCAAACAGTGAATATGTGGCATCTTACTACACTGATGGACAGTGACTGCACTGGGGTATGGGTGTGGACTTGATAATATGGGTAAAAGTGGTCACCACATTGTTTTTTCATGTGAAACCTTCATAAGAGTGTATATCAATAATACCTTAATAAAAAAATTTTTTTTAAGTCTCTTTAAGGAAATAATTGTTGAAAACTTCCCCAATCTGGGGAAGTAAATAGACACTCAGGTCATGGAAGCACAAAGATCCCCTAACAAAAGGAACCCCAGCAAGACAACAACAAGATATATAATTATTAAAAAGGAAAAGATCAAGGATAAGGAGAGAGTGCTGAAAGCAGCCAGAGAGAGAAAAAAGATTACTTATAAAGGAAATCCCATCAGGCTCTCAGCTGACTTCTCAACAGAAACTCCTCAGGCCAGAAGGGAGCAGCATGATATATTTAATGCAATGAAGCAGAAGGTCTTGAACCAAGAATACTCTACCAGATGAGATTATCATTTAAATTTGAAGCAGGGATTAAACAATTTCCTGATAACAAAAATTGAAGGAATTCTCCATCACTAAGCCAGTCTTACAGGGTATATTAAAGGTATTGCTATAGATGGAAATGACCCTAGGCTAAATAGCTTTCACCAGTGAAAATAAAACCGCAGTAAAGGTAATAGGCCAACTAATTACCAAGCAAGTATGAAACTGAAACAAAATAAAAGAAGTAAAATCAACTATACACAAAAATCAGTCAAGGGATACGCAGAAAGTGCAGATTATGACATCTAATACAAAAAATGTGGAGGAGGAAAAAGAATAAGGATAAAAGTACTTTTTGATTGTGTTTGAAATAGAGCAATTAACAATTTAAGACAGACTATTATATAGCAAAGAAGCTATCCTTGAACCTTTGGTAACCACAAAACTAAAGCCTACAATAAATACACAGATGGAAAAATAAATTTTAAAAAGAGAGAGAAATCTAATTACAGCACTAAAGAAAACCATCAATAACAAAAGAATATGAAAGAGGAAGAAAGGAACAGAAAGGAATAAGTACATATCCATTAATAATCACCTTAAATGTAAATGGACTGAATGCACCAATCAAAAGATAGAGACTTACAGAATGGATAAGGAAACAGGATCCATCTATACGCTGCCTACAAGAGACTCATTTCAGACCCAAAGATATACACAGACTAAAAGTGAAGGGATGGAAAAAGACATTACATTCAAATAATGAGAAAAAACAGGAGTAGCAGTTCTTGTATCAGACAAAATTGATTTCAAAACAAAGAAAGTAACAAGAGACAAAGAAGGACATTACGTAATGACAAAGGGATCAGTCCAACAAGAGGATATAACCATTATAAACATCTATGCACCCAACATAGGAGCAACTAAATATGTAAAGCAAATACAGAATTAAAGGAGGATATAGATTGCAACACATTCATTTTAGGAGGCTTTAACACACCACTCACATCAATAGACAGAACAACCAGACAGAAAATAAATAAGGAAACACAGGCACTGAACAATACATTAGATCAAATGAACTAAAAAGACATCTACAGAACACTCCATCCAAAAGCAGCAGGATATACATTTTTCTCAAGTGAATATGTAACGTTCTCCAGAACAGATCACATACTAGGCCACAAGAGCCTCAATAAATTAAAAAAAATATTGAAATTGTATCAGGCAGCTTCTAAAACCACAATGGTATGAAACTAGAAGCAAATTACACAAAGAAAACAAAAACACAAATACATGGAGGCTAAACAACATGCTTTTAAATAATCAATGAATCAATGAATAAATTAAAACAGAAATCAAGCAATACATGGAGATAAATAAAAGCAAAGACACAACAACCTAAAATCTGTGGGACACAGCAGAGGCCATTCTAAGAGGAAAGTATATAGCAATGCAGGCTTACCTCAGAAATAAGAACAATCCCAAATAAGCAGTCTAAAATCACTATTAAAAAAAAACAGAAAAAGAAGAACAAATGAAACCCAAAGTCAGTAGAAGGAGGGACATAATAAAGATTAGAGCAGAAATAAATAAAATACAGAAGAATAGAACAACATAAAAAATCAATGAGACCAGGAGCTGGTTCTTCAAGAAAATAAACAAAATAGATAAACCCCTAGCCAGACTTATCAAGAAAAAAAGAGAGTGTCCACACATAAAAATAATCAGAAATGAAGAAGGAATAATCACAGTGGATACCACAGAAATACAAAGAATTATTAGAGAATACTAAGAAAAATTATATGCCAATATACTGGACAACTTGAAAGAAATGGACAACTTCCTAGAAAAATATAACCTTCCAAGATTGACTCAGGAAGAAACAGAAAACCTGAGCAGACCAGTTACCAGCAATAAAATCAAATTGGTAATCAAAAACTCCCCAAATATGAAACTCCAGGTATAGACAGCTTCACGGCCAAATTCTACCAAACAATAAAAGAAAAGCAAGAACCCATCCTTCTTAAAGCATTCCAAAAAGTAGAAGCGGAGGGAATACTTCCAAACTCATTCTATGAGGCTAGCATCACTCTAATACCAAAACCAAAGACACCACACACACAAAAAATTACAGACCAATATCCCTGATGAACATAGATGAAAAAACACTCAAGAAAATATTAGCAAACCAAGTCCAAAAATACATCAAAAAGATCATCCATCATGACCAAGTGGGATTTATTCCAGGGATTTAAGGATGGAACAATATCTTTAAATCCATCAATATCATCCACCACATTAACAAAAAGAAGGATAAAAACCACATGATCATCTCAATAGATGCTGAAAAAGCATTTGTCAAAATTTAACATCTATTCATGACAAAAACTCTCAACAAAATGGGTATAGAGGGCAAGTACCTCAACATAATAAAGACCATATGTGACAAACCCACAGCCAACATCATACTTAACATTGAAAAGCTGAAAGCTTTTCCTCTAAGATTGGGAACAAAATAAATATGCCCATTCTTACCACGTTTATTCAGCATAGTACTGGAGGCCCTGGCCACAGCTGTCAGACAACAAAAAGAAATAAAAAGCATCCAGATTGGTAAGGAAGAAGTTAAATGCTCACTATTTGCAGATGACATGCTATTATACATAGAAAACCCTAAAGAATCCACCAAAAAACTACCTGAACTAATAACTGAATTCAGCAAACTTGCAGGATACAAAATTAATACACAGAAATCTGTTGCATTCCTATATTCTAACAGTGAACTAGCAGAAAGAGAAATCAGGAAAACAACTCCATTTACAATTTTATCAAAAAGAAAAAACACCTAGAAATAAACCTAACCAAGGAAGTGAAAGACCTATACTCTGAAAACTACAAGACACTCATGAGAGAAATTAAAGAGGACACCAAAAACTGGAAATACATCCCATGCTCATGGATAGGAAGAATTAATATCGTCAAAATGTCCATCCTACCAAAAACAATGTACAAATTCAATGCAATCCATATCAAAATACCAACAGCATGCTTCAATGAACTAGAACAAATAGTTCTACAATTCATATGGAACCACAAAAGACCCTGAATAGCCAAAGCAATCCTAAGAAAGAACAAAGCTGGGGGAATTAGGTTCCAGGACTTCAAGCTGTACTACAAAGCAACAGAAATCAAAACAGTTTAGTACTGGCACAAGAACAGACCCATAGATCAATGGAACAGAATAGACAGCCCAAATATAAATTCAAGCATATATGTTCAATTAATTAATATATGATAAAGGAGCCATGAATATACAATGGGGTAAAGATAGCCTCTTCAACACCTGGTGTTGGCAAAACTGGATCACTACACGTAAAAGAATGAAACTGGATTGTTTTCTAACTCCATACACCAAAGTAAACTCAAAATGGATCAAAGGCCTGAATGCAAGTCATGAAACCATAAAACTCTTAGAAGAAAACATAGGCAAAAATCAAATAGAAGCATGAGCAAATTTTTCCTGAACACATCTCCTCAGGCAAAGGAAACAAAATAAAAAATGAACAAATGGTACTACATCAAACTAAAAAGCTTCTGTACAGCAAAGGACACCATCAGCAAAACAAAAAGGCATCCTGCAGTATGGGAGAATATATTCATAAATGACTCATCTGACAAGGGGTTAACATCCAAAATATATATAAAGAACTCATATGCCTCAACACACCCAAAAAACAAATAACCTGATCAAAAAGTGGGCAGAGGACCTAAACAGACACTTCTCCAAAGAAGAAATATAAATGGCCCATAGGTCCATGAAAAGATGCTCCACAACACTAATCATCAGGGAAATGCAAGTTAAAACCACAATGAGATATCACCTCATACCAGTTAGAATGGCCAGCATCCAAAAGACAAGAAATGACAAATGCTGATGAGGGTGCAGGAAATAGGAACCCTCCTACACTGCTGGTGGGACTGCAAACTGATGCAACCACTGTGGAAAGCAGTTTGAAGGTTCCTCAAAAAACTTAGAATAGAAACACCATTTGACCCAGTAATTCCACTCCTAGGAATTTATCCAAAAAAAAACCAAAATCCCTGATTCAAAGAGACATATACATCCCTATGTTTATTGTCACACTGTTTGCAATAGCCAAGAAATGGAAGCAACCTAAGTGCCCATCAGTAGATGAATGGATAAAGAAGATGTGGTACATATACACAATGGAATATTTTTCAGCCATAAGAAGAAAACAAATCCTACCATTTGCAACAACATGGATGGAGCTAGAGGGTATTATGCTCAGTGAAATAAGCCAGGTGGAGTAAAGCAAATACCATATGATTTCACTTATTTGTGGAATATAAAAACAAAGCAAAACAGAAGGAACAAAACAGCAATACACCCACAGACACTGAGAAGTGACTAGTGGGAACCAGGGAGGAAGGGAGTGGGGGGATAGTGGGAGGGGGAGGAGGACTGTTGAACCACTGTAATGTACATCTGTTAAAATAAAATAAGATAAAATGAAAAAGAAAGAGATGCATACTCGTTTCCCTTTGTCCCTGAGAAAGGCACAGTCTTGGGGGAAATACAAACAATTCAGTGTGACAACTGCCAGAGAGAGAAAGGGGAGGCTTTCTAGCCCTGCAGAGGATGGGACTGGGAGAAAGAGTGGGGGGAGGGAGAGCCAGGGGAGGAGAGAGAGGGGAGGGAGGGAGGGAGAGAGGGTGGGAGGTGGGGAGGGGTAACAGGATGGGGGAGAACGCACCACGGTCAGCGCTTGCTCTCCTCCGGGCCCTTACCGCTCCTACTTCCTCTAATCCTTACACAGCCCAGGAGCTGGTTCAGAGCAGCTAAGAAACACCCAAGGTCACCTGGCTGGTCTAGGCCAGGCCCAAGACCCCAGAGTCCAGGGGCTGCTGATGGCACCACGCTGCTTTCATCCATGCAGCAGCACCAAGGGCTCCCCTCCTCCCTTGGCAGCTCCTGACACCTGGGCCTACAGCAGCCCCCACATAGACGCTCCTGGCACCCAGCTCCCATGTCATGCTCCTCCAACCCATGCTTAGGATTCTGCAGTAGTGTTTCCCAGATTTGGGTACTATGAGAAACCCCATTAAATGAAAAAAGTATATGTTGAAGTCCCTGAGCATGAATCCGTTTCAGAAGCAGGCAGTAAAGCCTGGTCCCTCCGCAGATCACCTGGCACCGCAGGGCCATAACCAGAAATGCAGCTGCAGCACCGGGTGGGTGGCCCCCTGGAGGTCTGTGGTGGTCGTGTTCATGGCTCTGGAAAACCTTCAAATAGGGAGTGCTGAGTGAAGAATTCTTCTAGAATTCCCAGACCCCCAAGAGTAAAGCAATCAACTCTTAGTCTGACACCCCCAACCTGAGTAATCCTGGCCTGCGGGGTAGATTACATCACCAAGGCAGTGGGTCATCTGGCTTTAGCTGACTTCTGCACACCTCCTGGCCCTGCTGTGAAGAAGTCCTGCTTCTTCCTGAAGTTCCCCCAGTAACAGTGACTCTTAGTGGGGCAAAATAATAAGGGGGGTGAAGTTTGAGGCTGGGGAACCAGGAACTAACTCCAGTCCTTGTGAGCTTTGTAACTCGGGCAAGTTAATCCCTTTCTGCCTCAGTGTCGTCATCTGTGATGCTCCGGTGAGGATTCTAACAGTCTCTACCAGCAGGGGCACCGTGAGGATTAGATATTCAGGCCTTCAGCTCCTGGCACTGGCCCATCACTGAGCAAGCACCAGTGACCACACACAGCTCCTGGGGGACACTCCTGCCCTCCTGGCTCTGTCCTGTGCCCTGGGGCTAGAATTACTTTCCTCGGCTTGCCATCCTAGAAATCTCTTGTTAATTCTTCAAAATCCCAAGCACGCCATATGTTTTGTGAGAAACCTTCCAAAACTGCTTTTCTGGACCCAGAGTATACCATTATTAACACACACACTCACGTAAGTCATTTGTGCACTGGATATGACGCTTAACAAAAAAATCAGCTGTGCAAAAAAATATAACTATAATTCTTATGCATCATTTGAGCCACTATACTGAGTTGACAGAAAATTCAGACCTCAGGGAGTCAGAGTACCCGGCTCCCCATGGGCTGTGTGTCAGGTTCCTGAGGGTGGCGTGTACGTGTTTGCTAGGCTGCCATGACCTCAGGCTGTGCGACTTAAACAGCAGAAATGTATTTCGTCACAGCTCTGGAGGCTGGAAGTCCAAGATCAGGGTCTGGGTTCTTCTGAGGCCTCCCTCCTTGGCTTGCAGACAGTTCCCACCTCCCTGTGTCCTCATGTGCTCTTTGCTCCGCACACGGCATCCCTGGTGTCCGGCTTGGGTCCGATTCCCTTCTTATACGGACACCAGTCAGACTGGATCAGAACCCCATCCCCCACCCCCAACGGCCACATTTTACTTAATTACCTAATTAAAAGCCTTATCGTCAAGTACAGTCACAACCTGAGGTTAATGGGATTCAGGGCTTCAACCTACGGATTTTGGGGGAACACGATTCAGCCCCTAGCATGGGGTATAGAGGAAGCCCACGCATTCTCACGGCAAACACGGGCCCTGCCCTCAGTCACCAGGACACAGGGATCCGGGATGCGCATCACCTTGGTCAGAAAGACTCTGGGCCCCAACTGCCCCCATTTCCCCGGGGTTGTGCAACCTGCAGAGGGCATCGCCCAGGACCGGTACCGGAACCGGGACACAGGTCTCCTTGGGCTTCAACGCACGCTTGCCATAGCTTTCACGGTGTTCCCTCAGCGCAAGACAGTCTGTGGCTGGTGTCCCAGGGAACCCTTTCTCCCTTCACCTTTGTGCCCGAGACCCTGTGTGGCTCCACCGAATCCTCTTCCTGCTTGCGAGACTGAAGCAAGGCCACCGGGGCTGCTCCTGCCATCTTCTCGGCCACACCCCTGCCCTGAAACGCTGCAGGCAATTCCCTAGGCCTGGAATCGGGGAGGCGAACCCAAAGAAGAAATATCTGGAAACCATGTGCCTCACTTGGCGTGCTTTGTCTGCAATGCATGAAAAATAGCATGGATCGTTGGCTGGATGGAGGCATGGGCAGACAGATGGGTGACAGCGTGTGCCCCAAATGTTACTGGCGGGATCTAAGTAACAGGTGCATGGGTGTTCAATGCGTTTGACATTTTCAGTATAAAACGTGAAGGGAAATATTACAGTTCACAATTGCTAGCCTCCCAGAAGTCTCTAAGCTCCCTGGTTAAACATGGCAACACAGGCCTTAGCCCTTGGGCCGGCTAAAGTTAAGAAAGCAGGAGCCAGGGGGCCGCCTCCCCCAAGGGCAGGGCTGGGTTCCCCGGCAGCGCCACGGAGCCCTCTAGTGGCGACGGCGTGCGCCGCACTCCTCGGGGACCACTTCCTCGTGCTGGGAACTGGTCTCCCCACTATGAGGGGAGACCTGGTGGGAGGGCTGCAGGGGAGGTGAGTGTGGAAGCCACCCAGAGAGTGCTTCACAGAGAGTGTGGGAAGGCCCTACAACGTGCGCAGCTCCAGTCTACCGCCAGTTGACCGCATCTACTTGATGGGTAGAGGATCTAGCTGCATCAACCCAGAAGAACATTCAAACCCCATGGGAGGGAGCTGCGTCATAGCTTCTCTCTGCCTCCGGGCAAGAGTCTGTGAAGGACAGAAACCTGTCTGAGAAACTCTGGTTCAGAGTCACCGGCTGGGATCATACTAAGGGAGGTCCTCTAAGTTCTCCTAATGTCTAGGGGCAGCAGACACAGGTAGGCTGAGGGTGTCCTGGGGGGAGGGGGCATAGGAGGAGGGGAGGCCAGGAGCTGGGATGGGCTGAATTGTACCCCTCACAATCCGTATGTTGGACCCCTAATCCCCAGGACCTCAGAGTATGACTGATTTTGGAAGAGGGTATCGAAAGACATAAGTTAAAATGAGGCCATTATGGTGGGAGCTCATCCAATATGACTCATATCCTCATAAGGAGAAATTTGGGCACACAGAGAGAGACCAGGGATGCGCAGAGGAAAGGCCAGGTGGGGACGCATGGAGAGGGGGAACCACCTGCAGGTCAGGGGAGAGGCTTCATGAGAAACCAACCCAGCCGACACCTTGATCTGGGACTTCCAGCCTCCGGGACTGTGAGAAAATGCATTCCTGTTATTTAAGACACCAGTGTGTGGTTTTACATTTCAGCAGCCTGACAAAATGAATACTATGCAGAGCCTCTATGCCATCAGGAACCGCTTAACTGAGCACCCCCCTGCCCCATACCCAGAGTCTCAGCCCTGTGCCTGACGCTGAGGATGGAAAGATGACTGAAGCCTGAACGTAGTCATTACAGCAGAACTGCGGCCTCTCCAAGCCTGAGGTGGCTGAGCCAGTTTTTATTTTTTATTTTTTGAGACTCCTGGTATATTAAAAAATATATCAGAATTTGAAAAACTGTGATGTTCTTGAAAACACAAGAACACACAAAGATTTTGACACAAATAATGGTGAAATCCTACTTTGCCACTCATAACATGAAATGCTGCTATGCCCAAGATAATTAAGAGACTTATTTTAAAAATTAATTCACAGTATAGGCCAGGAACCATCAAAGACCTTCTGTAAAAGGGTCACGTAGTAAATAGTTTGGATTTTGTGGGCCTGCTACTCCACTCTGTGGTAGTGTCAAAGCAGCCATTGACAACAGGTAAACAAAGGGTATGATTATATGTTCCAATAAACGTTTATAAAAGCAGGCTGTGGGCTGAATTTGGCACCAGGCCTTAGCGTGTTGCCCTGTGGTATAGACAGTATGAGAAAGACATACAAGTTTAAAGTTGTCTGGAAAGCATCTTCATTCAATCCTGTCAATGTGTTGATTATGCAACCTCAGAAATACTATCAAAGGTTACACTGGAGTCCCTTCCTGAATGGGGAAGCCAAGGTCAAAAGATCTGAATCCCATCACCACCCAGGAAGAGGTCCCAGCATGTTGGTTAAACCTACAGGCTTTGAGGTAGACAGTTTTGTAAACCAGAAGCAAGTTATTAAACTCTGAGCCTTCCGTTTCCTCTTCTGCGCAATGGAGGTAACAATTACATCCTAGCAGTGTTGTCAGCGAGACAGGGACCGTGGATTTAGGCCGAGTAGGGTGAGGGCCTCCAGAAAAAATCAAAGCAAGATAATTACAGTTAGAACAATGTAACAATGTACAAAGAAGTCCCTATCAAAACTCCGTGTTAAGCATTACACAAAGTCAGAGTCACACGAATTCTCTAGGGTATAGATACCAGACTAGGAATATAGACATTCTTCAGTGAAATCAGTTAAAGCTCAAAAGGCCAGGAGCAACTTGGCCTGGAATATTTGAGTGTTCCCCAGATAAAGAAAAGTATCTCAGCATAACCTGTGACTTCATTGTGTCAATTAGATTATGATGCTGTAAAATTTACCATAGCCTGCTAAAAGGCCCAGTTTATTTTTAACTGGACCTCTATGCTATGTTTCCTTCTCTAATCCTAATCAAGTAATCTGCAACCTGAGCAAAAGATTAATCCAGTAAGCAATCCCAACTATAAACAGCCCATGATGTCAAGAAGTAAGATTTTTAACACACTCTTTAGAAACCAGGCAACAACCCAGCCCACCATGGGGACACAGCAGGCAGTCTTCATTGATATGCTCCCAGAGGGAAGCTGCTATGCTGAGAAGGAATCAGAACAGCAAATTTCTTCTGTTTCTTGTCCAAAATGAGCATTCTGGGACCACTCAACAAGTCTGCACCCCTAGCCCTTTACCCCCATTCCTGAAAATCCTCAACCGTGCATAAAACCCTTAGACAACACACCACCAGGAGCTCTCTTGTCCCCTCCTGGCACGAGCCAGGAGCTCTGTCCTCTCACTTTATCTCTAAATAAAAGCCTCTACCTTGCTCTCCTACCTTGAGTGTTTGCAAAGTTCATTCTTCGGCTCAGTGAACAAGAACCCCAGTATCATCAGGAGTATTAGATCAAACAATGTATACAGAAAGTTAGATTAGTAAATTAGGGGCATACCAGCACAGGCTCCCCCTGCAGGAAGGGAGAGAGGAACACCCTGACAGCCCAGCAGAGTATATGGCTCTGAGACTACTGTGGGCCATTCTTACCTAAACAGTTTCAAATTTCTTAGTAACAAAGAATAGACAGTGTGAGAGCCTGCTGAGGGACTTAGGGGCATTGTAATTTGTCTTTGCAAGATTTTATGATCTCAAAATAACTTCTGTTTAAAAACACTCCCTCAATTAAGCAGCATTATGATTAGCACACATAATATAGGGGAGACACAGTTAGGATTGAAGATGGTGGCATGAGAGGTGAGACAGAGACTTCCTCCTAAAACCGCATATAATACGAAAATTTAATTCATACAACTAATCCTGAAAGAGCAACAGGAAAGAGGGCTGTGCCAAACTGCATACACCTGGAGAAAAGAATAAACCTCACAGAACAGGGTAACGTACCAAAGCGGTGGCCCGGCTGGACCCAAGCCCTTCCCCCACCCCAGCTCATCGGCTGGAGGAAGAGAAACGGAGCAGGGAGGAAGTGGAGGCCTGGGACTGCTGAATACCTAACTCTGGAGATCTGCTTTGGGAGCACAAACCAATGTTTCATGGTGCCTGCATGGTACTCTCATGATTAGGGGGTTGGAAAGCTAAGACAGGCAGAATACCTGGAGAGACTGAGATTCCAGCCACTTGTGGAAAGCAGGGATCCATATCCGGATTCTCTGGGACAAAAGAAAGGCGGGCAGTCTGAGAGACTTCCTAACAGCAAGAGGGCTGCTAAAGGGGCAAGGATTGCACAGAGCTTACTGCTCAGGAGAAAGGACAGGTAGACAAAATTATCCGGGTGCACTCTGCCCAGCAGGTTGGGAACTTTCTCAGTCTTTAGGCGCTCCAGCTCCCTGGCTGGCTACACAGCTCGAAGAACCCTATCCATGATACGCAGCCTATTGCACCTTTCTCCCGTCCAGCCCCAACTGGCTCCAAACCGGCAAACCCTACCCTGGCGTTGGGCCAGTCAGAGGGAAGATCTGCCTACAGCAACTACAAACGCAAAGCATAGAGGCTTAAACCTGTGTGCCCAGCCAAATGGTTCAGGCAGTGGAGAAAAGGATAGCAGCCGGGAAGCAGGAAATAGCTCTTTCCTCCCCCCAAGCACCAATACCACTACCCTGGGACCCCCGACATTGCTTCAGGGGCTGAGCAGCTCCAGGGAGTAGAGCTTCTGGGCACTAGAGGGCACCATATACAAATATGAAGCACCAAAGGAATCTGGTTCAGAGTAAAAATATTAGTACCACTCCTGAGAAAGATTTAAATGACATGAATCTCATGACTATTCCTGAAAGGGAGTTCAAAATAAAAATCATTAACATGCTCATGGAGGTACAGAAAGATATTCAAGAACTCAGGAATGAATTTTGGTCCAAGATTCAATCATTGAGAGCACAATGGACGGTATTAAAAGCAGACTGGATACAGTGGAGGAGACAATAAGTGAAATTGAAACTAGAAAAGAGGAATACAAAGAAGCTGAGGCCCAGAGAGAAAAAAAGATCTCTAAGAATGAAGGAATATTGACAGAACTGTGTGACCAATCCAAACAGAACAATAGTCGCATTATAGGGGTACCAGAAGAAGAAGAGAGAGAAAAAGGGAAAGTGTCTTTGAGGAGGTAATTGCTGAAAACTTCCCCAGTCTGGGGAAGGAGATAGTCTCTCAGGCCATGGAGGTGCACAGATCTCCCAACACAAGGGACCCAAGGAAGACAACACCAAGACATATAGTAATTAAAATGGCAAAGATCAAGGATAAGGACAGACTATTAAAAGTAGCCAGAGAGAGAAATAAGATCACATACACAGGGAAGCCCATCAGGCTGTCATCAGACTTCTCAGCAGAAACCTTACACACTCTCACTCTTAACGCCTCACTATTCCTGCTCTTCTTTCCAAAAGGCAGTAAAAACAATCATTTGAAATCATGTATTTGTACTAATTAAATGGAAATAAAATCAGCCACAGCTCCTACACAGACGTTCTGTATCATTTATCTCCTCACATTTAATCCTAACAACCACAACAGGCAAGCGCAAATCAAAGACCCAAGGTAACTGACCTAACGGAACTGCTTGCAATTAGCACACTGTGGGTAAGGCTGTAACATTTCCAGAATATCTGGCCTGGCTTTAGTGCATTTGCATATCCTCAGGGGTGGAGAGATGTTCATCTCCATATCAACGGGTAATTACCTGGGCAACGTAGGGCTTATCAGGACCTGAGGGGTGAGGGGGAGGCCCTTGCTGATTTTGCTTCTGCCTGAGAGGGAGAAAGAAACGGCCGGACTGCAGTTTGTAAGCAATAAACGGATTTTAAACTTTATTTCTCCCTTTGACTGATTTCGGCTTTATAGGTATTTTGCCCCAGAATTTCTTCTCCCGGGACTCACACTTACACACACGGTTCAACCCCGAGCGGAACGTGCAAGGTAAACTCAGCTCTTTCCAGTACTTCCTTTTCTCAGCGCCGCGCTCCCGGAAGTCCCGTCCCAAGCAAAGGACAGTTTCCGGAAGGAATTGAGACCAGGAAAGAGACAAGGGGCGGTGCCTTTTTTGGTCGCTCTAGCATTCTTACACTCTATGGCTTCCACCAGTTGACAAGTCGGGAGCGACAAGCTTCTTCTTTATTGGACGCGCAGCTTCTCGGAGGCGGGCAGTTCGGCTCGCGGCGCGCTGATGGGCTGGATCGGCCATGCGGCGGAGGGGTGGGGCGTGGGGTTCGGGACGGTGACCGGCTTCCTTCTCCGCGGGGCTGGAAGCTGGTGCATGTGGGCTCTCCGCTCCCTGCTGCTGCTGCGGTCGGCGGCGGGGCGCAGCATGTCGCAGACACCCGCCCGCCGCCAGCGGCCGCCCAAGGACCCGCTGCGGCACCTGCGCACGCGGGAGAAGCGCGGCCCGTCGTGGGAGCCCGGGGGCCCGAACACCGTGTACCTGCAGGTGGTGGCGGCCGGCGGCCGGGACGCGGGCGCAGCCGTCTACGTCTTCTCCGAGTACAACCGGTCAGTTCGCCGCCCCGGGGGTCCAACCTGCCTCCGCGGCGCCCCTGGCCGAGCCCCGCCCTGCCCTCTGAGCAGCGCGCTCCAGAGCCCTGCGGCCTCCCTCGGGGCTGCGGTTACCCCTTTACACACGTGGGATTTCTCTGTTGCAGCCGATCTTGGTGTTTTGGTGGGTGGGAGAGCTTATAATCCTTACTCCTATAGTCTCCGAGAGTCTGAAGAACTTCAGGGGTGGGTATGAGCGCCCTCTTTCCAACCCGTGGGCCCCGAGTTCCCTCTTGGCACTCTGAGCCGCGCGCCCAGTCCCGCGCACCCTAAGACCGGGCCTGATGGTGGGTGTGCGGGGCAGACAGGTTTGGTGAGGAGGTATGGGGGAAGGACCCGTCTCGCCCCAGCAGCAGCCTACACAGGTCCCCAGTCGCTTCTCTGCCGTGCCCAGGGTCAGAATTTAGCAGCCTGGCAGCAGAAATACAGTCCGGTAGTACAACATAGATTTTAGTTGCATTTTGTTCCCAGAGTGTACAGTAAAGCATCCAAAGGGTGTCAAAGATTTTATAGAGTAACCTCTTCTGAGCATCTCGTGTGATGTCTGTCCTGTAGGTACCTATTCAACTGTGGAGAAGGCGTCCAGCGACTCATGCAGGAGCACAAGTGAGTCAACCGTTTTCTCTCGAGGTGGGGATGATTATGGGGTCTGAAAGCTGAGGTGAGACGCAGAACTTTTATAGCCGAAGAAAAGGTCCCTGGTCAATCCCTTTTGTCCTGCTGAAATGTTTTCTCTTTCTTAGGCTGAAAGTGGCTCGTTTGGATAACATATTCCTGACCCGGATGCACTGGTGTAATGTTGGGGGGCTGTGTGGTAAGTCTGTTCTCCTGAGGACAGAGGCTGGAAGTCTCTGGGGTTTTAACCTGCCTTGCCTTTTTTTTTTTTTTTTTTTTTTGCCCGTTCTCCAAGTCCAGGGGAGCTGGAATTCTTTGTATGCTACCCCGGTCAGCTGCAGCTCAGAACATCCACAGCTGTGACCCAGGAGAGTAGGTTTTGACATGGATGGTGCCTTCAAGTGTTGCCATCCACTTGTTTTATTGAGTTGCCGGACAGGAGATACCTGACAGTAAACTGGAGAGTGTAGTGGTGGTGATTATAGTAAGTACATATCATTGAGACCGTCCGCAGCCATACACAGATGCTCTCCAGATCATTCATTTAGGAACGTGAAGACTGTGTTGCTGCCAGATGCTGTAAGCTTTGTGATGTGGGTGGAAAGAAGTGGAGAGCGAGCCAGTCCCATTCTCAGAGCCCAGACTAGGTTAAGGCAGAAGAGGCGCCTCGGGTGCAGGGTTTAAGGCCATCCCTTCATTTGGTGTATATTATCTCCTGGGTGTCTCACTGCCTCAGCCTAGACTAAGCCCTGCCCATCAAGCAGCCTTTGAGGGATATTTCTTGTCCCTTAGACCTCTAGTTAGCATCAGCTCTGCTCTGCACTTGGTCCCTGATACCTGTTTCGAAGCTGGAAAGCAGACAAATAGGTAAATAGATGGGTAAGTGAGATTTGCTCTTCCTGGTAGTGACTGCAGGTCATGGTGATGAGAGATCTGATTTTATTTGTCCCTTTAGGAATGATTCTTACCTTAAAGGAAACTGGGCTTCCAAAGTGTGTACTTTCTGGACCTCCACAACTGGTGAGTCTCTCCTGACTCAACTTTCGAAGAGAACCTCTGCTTTTTTAATGTTGGCAACAAGAATTTCCATTTTTGCACATCTGTCTTCTGATCTTGAGAGAAAACTAATAGTGGCGTACACATTTCCCCTTTCAAGTTAAAGAGACCTGAGTCTAAACCTTATTAACTCTATATCCCTGAACAAGTTACTTTTCCTCTTGAAGCCTCAGTTTCTTCATCTGCACAATGGCTCTAAGGTTTCATAGAGTTGTCAAGGTTCACACATGTAAAGCGCAGAATAACTTTATTAGATGTTTTGCATTAAGGAGGCACACAATAAATGTTAGCTTTTATTCTTATTTATTAATTAAATTTCAGATAGCTTCATACCTTCCAAACCAGCTTATTACCCTGATGAGAAGTTATGTGCATATTGTTAAGACTTGCACCTAAAGGTTCATTTCCCAGTTCTTAAGGTGAAAAGCAGCCTGTCGCCTAGTTCTGTTAATCCTGTCTCACATTCATCCATTTGTCTCCACCTATTGAGACCTTCATTATATCTACTGTGATCTTGCCATATCTGTTCTTGCTTCCCTGTAATCCACCTGCCACACAGCAGCCAGAGGGACCTCTTTAAGGTGTAAGTGTAGGTATGTCACATCCCAGAACTTTCCAGGGGTCTCCATCGCAATAGACTGCAAACATCTCAACATGGCCTACACGTTCGGGAGGCTTTGGCTCTGGCCCACACCTGCATCTGTATCCCAGTCACAGGTCACCGAGCTGGGTTGCCTGGGCTGGACCTTCACCCTTCCCCGAAGCCCCTCCCTGTCTCAGGGCTACAGGAGTTCCCTCTACCACCTCACCTCGGCTGTACCTGTCTGAACCTTCAGGGCTCAGCTACAAGGCCGTTTACTCAGGCGCCGTCCCTGACTCTCCTGACAAGCTATATCCCAGAGCCCTGCATTTTTCATGTTCCTTGCAGGGCACGACTACCACATGGTTTGTGTTACCACTTACTTCCTTTCTACCTCCTCCCCTGGATTCTAAGTTTCTGAGGGCAAGCACACCATCTCCTTACGGATAAATTCTTGGCGTATAACATGTATGGATACTCAGTAGATATTTGTATAAAGGCAGTTCAGAATATTCAAGTCGTTGTTAACACCTGTCGTCACGTCTTATGTACTTGATATATTGCTGTGTTCTGCATCTGTACAGCCATAACTGCTCACTTTTTCTTTTGTAGGAAAAATACCTAGAAGCTATCAAAATATTTTCTGGGCCATTGAAAGGAATAGACCTGGGTAGGTGACTCTGACTCATCTGCCATTTCTTTCTCATAATGCCCCAATCTCTCAAATCAGAATCCACAACAAAAAACAGAATGCTTCGTCAACATGAGAGGAATTTTTTTAAATATTGCCTGTTGCCCTTTCTGTGTCCCTGCTTCCGGGCCCCCCCCCCCACCCCCTCCAGCCTATAGGCTGGACAGAGTTCTCAGCCCTGAACTGCCGTGAATTTTTGCAGTAGGAAGAGGGGATGTGAGCAGAGGAAACTACAGGTTTTGTCGCCATCCTTTTACACGGAACCTCAGCTCTGGCTGTGCTGGGAGGCAAGTGGCCTCTGCGTGGGCAGAGGCCTAACTGAGGGTGCTGGCAGGGCCCTGTCCTGGAGGCAGTGTGCATCTCTGGCTTATTAACGCTCTTCTGTAGAAACACCGATATTTTATCTCAAATTGTATGCCAGCTCTTATAGTTGTGATGATAAGAGTCTCTGGCCTCACAGGCTATGTGTTAACTTGTGCCTCAAATTTAAGTATTGGTTTCTTTTTGTAATGGATGGTCACTAGAGATCATAACATGTCTTTCCATTTGGCTGTAGTGAGTATTGATGGCTGATGAAAATACATTTTTGTGTCTTCCCTAGAAATTTTAATTTATCCAGAAATTCTGGTTTTCATGTAGATCCCCACCAAAATTCCAAGGCAGTTTCAGTCGTTTGTGGCTGCTAATCTGGAAAGCTAATTTTCACCCACATCTTTACTGATGCGGTCCCTTTCTATCATTCTTTCTCACATAGCTGTGCGGCCCCACTCTGCACCCGAGTACAAGGATGAGACCATGACGGTTTTCCAGATCCCCATACACAGTGAGTATGAAAGCTGTATTTCCCAGGGCAAGGGGTGTAAGGCTTGGTAAAGAAAGTGTCAGTGGCAGACACTACCTGAATACTGGCTTCATGGACTTGGTTTTCTACTGTGAGCATGAATAGGAAATTAAGGTTCCTGCCCTTAAAGAGCTTATAGTCCTAGGGACAGACAGGTTTAACTCATGTACACTGATGGGGACTACACTTTGGAATAGCACAGAATCAAGCATTATCAGAGAACAGATTGTTCTCAGATTCACACCATTATTGCTTGGGGTTTATTTGCCACAGATGTAAGAACCCTCCTTTAATGAAAGGATTCTGGAGAGGTTTGCACTGATAGACATTTTTTTATAAATACTGATAACAGCAACTTAATAAACATGTTGTTCGGGGGTCAGAAGATCCCGTGAACCTGCACACGGCCCGGGGCCAGATGGTGTGGTTAGACAGCCTGTGTGTCAGGCCCTGCCACGTCAGCGTCGTCCTTGAGCGCTGGACATACTGAAGGTCAGCAGTACCAACTGAGAGGAGAATGCAAGTCCACAGGGGCGTTTCCTTGGCGGTGTGACTGGTCTGATGCTTGCCAGGTCCTGAAGGGACAGTGATGAGAATCCCATGAAAGGCCAGAGGAGTCTGGGACCTGACGGGAGACGAGGCTTCCCCTGACCCAGGCGGAAGGAGGGAGGCGAGGGGAGTGGCTCCAGGAACGGCACAGCATTCGCAGGCCGCGGAGACACTGGACTCTCCGCAGTCGCTCGGGGGCGGCCCACGCCTGGTCAGATGTCTTCCCTTTGCTGACGCCCACTGTCACCCCCAGCCTGATTTGTGTCCCTCTGTTGTTCCCTCCCCATGCCCTGTCCCTGCTTCCTAGCACACACGAGTCCGTCTCCGTGTATTGGTACACGCAGCACTGCTCAGCCTGCTGGCCGTGCTTTCCCAGCACTCAGCAGGCACAGAGGGCGGGCAGGCTTCTGTGAGGCTAGCAGCTTCTTAGAGCAGTGATTCTTTTCGCCTTGACCTTGACACTGAACTGACTGCAAAATCAGGCTCCTCTTAGAGACGGCGTGGATAACCTTCAGGCCTGGATCTGTTAACGAGCGTGATGGTAGTGAATGATTGAATGATTCCGCCCACTACCTGCATGCTTTTCAGTCAACACACCCTGTTGAGTTCCTTCTATACTCCACACTCTGAGCTGAACAGAACTGTAAAGATGAGTAAGATGCAGATGTGGCCCAGGGACCCGGGGGGTGGGGTGTAACTAGTTACTTACCCACAGGGGAAGACATGCTGACTTCATGGGCATTCTGACATTCCCACGGGTGGACGTCCGGCTCTGGCCACGGGCTCACCTTCGGTGGTGTGTCATTCGACTGTTTCCCATAACAACCAGGTGAACAGAGGTGTGACATGCAGCAGCCATCACAGAGTCCCGAAGCGTTCGGTCCAGGGCAGTCTCCGGACTCTCGATCAGCTGAGAGCGAGCAGCGCCTTCCAGCTGGTAATCCCGTTTACGCAAACCAGTGCTGTGCCACGAGATTTCTGTTTCCTTAATCTGTTGTTGCCTCTTGATACTCTAAGTTAGAATCGTCACCGTCAGAAGGCTGCATGGGACAGTGGGTCCTTGCAGTTCCTTAGGACATGGCCTATGGGAGGGTGAGAAGGGACCCCAGGAAGGTGGCTACAGGGTACTTTCAGGGCCACCTGGCAGCCCTGGGGGGGCCCAGGCTTTGTGTTCGGTGTCCCAGAGCAGGCAGGGCCTGGTGAAGGGATTCATCCAGAGGTGTTCATGTTTTTCAGTAATGCAGATGAACTTTTCATGAATGCAGAATGTATAACTGCAAAGCTGACGGAACACTCATACCAGTGAGTGGATCTGCACCTTTTTCTTCAGAACAACAACTTTCTGGGAAACTAAACTAAAGCTCTAGGATTAGATGTAGCAAAGGAATGGCCCGCCTGAGGACTCTGTTGTCCAGTGCTGGGCAGAGCCTGATAAGTGCCTCTTTGTGACATGAGGCCATGCTGGTAACAGGGAAAGAGCCGCCCCCATATGCTGTCCTTTTATGGGTGGCACCACGTTCCCTATAGGCCTCGTAGCTTTTGTGTTATTTCACATATTCTTGTACTTGTTCATAAAGCATATTATACCTGACCTTGTCTCTCCTCTCCACTCCTAGGTAAAATGTGTCATTTTTTAAACATTTCACGTATCATTTTAAAGTTTTCTGGTTGGAGTTCTGCATTATTTATTTACTCAAATCTCAACGTGAGTAGGGAAAAGGAAAGGTCTGTTTGAAAAAAAATGCCAGTGTTTTCTTCAGCCTCTGTATTGGAATGACTATGTTTAATTTTGTGTCAAATTAGGTATCAGCTGATCATCGGTCTGTGAGCCTGTGAACCTTCACGTTTACCTTGTGATAATCAGGTGTTGTTTTCCTCAGGTGTTTCCCAGAAACCGGGTGGCAGGGACCCCTCGCTGGTTGTAGCTTTCATCTGTAAGGTGAGCGCTTTTCTGATGGGCTTTAAGTTAGCATGTGCATGTGATCCTTGTCCAGTAATTCAGGGGTGGTAGCTCTTAGTCACCTGTGTCTACAAGAAGCAGACACCCTGTTTCTCAGCATGCCGCCTATACTCTTACATACTTCAAACCCTCTTCCAGTGGCAGTCGGCCTGCCCATGTGTTCCTGTGTGTCTGGCTTTGCCGGGTCCTCTTGCACTTCAGAAATAAAGGCAACTTAGTTTGTTTTCCTTCAGATGAGGCAGGCTTTTATCCAGGCTTCTTCAACTCTGTTTTAGTTTCCTTCACTTGACTGTAGTTTTGGTCTTGAACATCAGCCTAATTTAATACTGGGTAGCAGCCACAGACCTAAATCTGCAAATCTACAGTTGGTCAGATTCTGCAAAAATTTAATTACAATGAGGCATTTTTTTAAAGACCTAATGGCCTACGAATTTTTAGTAGGACTTTGCATTAAAATTGTATAATCTGCAACAAACACTTTTGTCTAATCTGTGATAAGACTATACTTTGTCTTTTTGTGAACTTCGTCTTTTTGTTTTCTTTAAAGATGTTGATTTTTAAATCCATTTGTACATTTCCTCCAAATTCTAACAAGTGAAAACAATTATGAAAGGTCAGTAGCCTACCAGTTGTAAGTTACAAGACCATCAATATCATTTCTGCCAATTTTTTTAATAGTAATTTTCATACTGGTATTAAAAGTAGTATAGGCTTCTGAGTTTTTAGGCAGAAAAACTTTTTTTTTTTTAAAGTAATTTATGGGGTCATCTTAAAATTGTGTTAGAGCCTTCCTGCCTTCCTAAGCGTATTATCCTGAGCATGAAGAAATGTGTTCCATGCGATAGGGGCGCCCTTCTGAACCCTGACAGCTATGCTGTTCCCTGGCAGCCGTTCCTGGGAGCTGCAGCCTCTGTCACTAAGCAGCTGCGGGCAGGCACCCTGGCTTCTCCGCTTCCTCCCGTGCGGTCTGCCGCCGCTCCTGAGAACTCCTCACTGGGTCAGCCTGTAGCCCCTTTACCCTCTTCTAATTAATCTGCTGCTTCTCGACTCAGGGTGTGAAGGGCAGAGAGCTGGGCCAGTTCAAGCTCTAGGGTGCCCGAGACAATGGGCTGTGCCTGTGAGTGAGTGAGGGGATTCCTCAGGCAGGAGGGAGCGAGTCTCCCCAGTTTCCTCCATCAGCGCATAGCATAGGCGTGGGATTCACCTGCCTGAGGCCTGTAATTGTTTTTAAACATTAGAAACACGTGGTGTCCGTGGGTCCGTGGGTCCATGGAGGAATGTTTGGTCACATCAGCGCTTGCTAATATCACCATCTAAAGATGCCACCTGAGCTTTGTCATCTTGTGTCGTGTCACACCCTTGAGCTGTCATCTTAGGAGAACATTCTAGAATCCTACTAAGACTTCAGGATCCAAATTGGAGACTTTGCCCTAAGAGTGACTTCCTTTCAAAGATATCAGAAAAGAAAATGAGAGGAAAAACCAAATGTAATTCAACACTCAAAGACTTATTAACATTTTAGGCCATTTCTGACCTTTTCCCATTATTATATATGAAATGTGTAGATCCCAGAAAGGTTCATACAGAAGTTTTTAAGTATAGAATGATGATCATGGGGTTTTGTGGTAGGATTGTTGTTTACCCTTCTAACACAAGAGCATATTGGGAATTTTTTATCACAACTTTTCTCCAGCATAAAAGTAGAAACAGTACACTGCGGACTATGTGGAAGACTCAGCAAGCCGTCCTTACTGCTGCCACCCTGTCACTGTCACTGCAATACTGTGTCACACAGGGATTTGCAGGATCCTTTCATTAGACAACGTGCTGGTGACATTCCTTTAGCTATTGATTGACGAGGGCCTGATGATAAAGCAGGATAGCGTTTCTCCTCAAGGATAAAGCATATTTTTATTTGATTGGGAAGTGGATTACATCTTACTAAGTCTATAACAAGTTTAATACTGGGAAATAAAGCCCCACATTTTAAGTCATTCAGGTTTTAGTAATAAAGCATTTCAAGATAAATGACTTCCTCAGAATATAGTATACTTTATCTGCAAGCTATGACCTAACTTAGATTTTTAAAGACTTGTAAGAATCTAACATTAACTAACAAGTAAAACCAGAAAGAGGCACTTAGAAGAAAAGTGCTTAAAATCCAGCTTTTTTTGGTCGCCGAAGTTACATTCACTTTCTCTTTGGTGCAGCTTCACTTGAAGAAAGGAAACTTCTTGGTGCTCAAAGCAAAGGAGCTGGGCCTCCCAGTGTGAGTTCGGGCGCCCCTGTCGAGCCTCGCCGGGAGAGCCTTTGTTCCCAGAGCCCCGCAGCTTACCGAGGGCTTGCCTCTTCATTTCAGTGGGACAGCTGCCATCGCCCCCATCATTGCTGCTGTCAAGGACGGGAAAAGCATCACGTATGAGGGCCGAGAGGTAAGCACTGCGTTTCTGTGATGTTTCAGGGAGGGCCTTGTTCCAGCCCAGCAGCCGCCACTTGGGGGCCAGTAGAGAGCTTGGGTGTCCATCCCTTGGCTAAGCAATAAAATGGGGTCTCTTGCCTAGACTTGCCCTGCATGTCCATGCCGGCTGCTTTAGGGTATTTCTGTAGGTTGTCTATTTAGGATCTGGGGGCCTTCCTGATGGGATGGGCGCTTTCGCTTGCACTTGAGCTCAGAGCAGTGTCCGAAACAGCCTGTAAGATGGACTTAGGTTTGCATGGCCCAAAGGAATGCTACCATGTTCTTTACAAGTGTTTCCTCTAGTGTCTGAGGATGTTAGGAACAGTGGCCACAGACCCGAGAAAATCTTGAATGGCACACTTGGTGTCCTGGCCACTGTAGGTTTGAAATGCCCTCTGCATGCTGGCTACAGCAGAGCAGGAAGGGAGTGGGTGGTGACCCTTGTGTGGGTTCCATGCTGGTTCCGTTGGGATTAAGTAACGTTAGTAGCTGACCTGAGGGCCACCGATGTTTGCTGAGCTGTGACTCTGGGAGAACATTACGACCCCAGTGCTTTTGCAGGTTTTGCCTGAAGAGATCTGTACTCCTCCAGATCCTGGGCTTGCTTTTGTTGTGGTAGAATGTCCAGACAAAGGATTCGTTCAGCCCATCTGTGAGAATGCTGCCTTCAGGAGGTAAGGAGGGGTGTCGAGTGCTCTCAGAGCCAGGCCAGTACCGACAGGGCATCTGGCCCGACCTGGGGTCGCCCCTGGTGGCGTGCTGTCTCCGAGAAAGCCCACTGCCCGACTCTGAAATGCCGAGGCCAGGCTCCCACTGGCAGGATTGACAAAGCTAGTGGTAATTGGTGGGCTCTGTGGTTTACATAGGCCTCCAGCGAAATCAGAAAATCTTGAAAACCAGAGAACGCTGCAGACCAGAAAATCAGTGGCCAGCTAGCGTTCTAAGTCTAGGATGGATTCTCGAACTTTCTTGAGCTTCAGTTAACACCCCAGATTGTTTTTGGATTATTTGTACCTAAATGAATTCTCTTCACTTGGCTATCTTGAGCCTAACGAGGTAGATCTGGAGTGTGTGAGGCAGTCTTGGCCGTGTCTGTGCTGAGAGGTGGCACCTCGGCCCAGACGCACCCCTGCTCTCAGGTTCTGCCATTCTCTTCTGTCCTCTAAACAGTTCGCTGGTTTTGCAGCTCACCTTTAATCCTGGGTAGAGTCCCTGACCCACACATCTGTATTTTAATTTTTCTCCCATTCTTCATGGTTTGTATTTTCCCTATTCCGAATTTTTATTTATCTATATTTTTCACCTATTGTTTTATTCTGCCTAGCACAACAGATCTTTTTGGGAAGCTACACCTCCTTTAAGCTAGTGTTAGAAGTTCTTTCTAAGATCCACTGTATTCTCTTTCGGTGGATTTGGGTACCCGAGGGCACAGGCTTCATGTTTTAATTAAGTCATGTGTAGCAAAGCTACTTCTCATGATGTATATGCGCCGAGGGCCGTGCATATTGGTGTGTTTCTGCCACATTGGAGTTCCACACAGCCTGTGAACCCCAAGGTGTGTGGTGGGGATGGATAACAACGGCTACCGTATGTATTTTTTTGAGTAACCATCAACATGGTACTAAGTAGTTGTCTCTCTAGATGGTAGAATTACAGATGATTTTAAATTTCCACACCTGTGACTCAGGTCCTCTGGGAGGCAGATGCCAGGCTGGAACTGGAGGTGCAGGAGGTTATGGAGGAGATGCCTGTGATATAGGGGGCAGTGGGAGGCTGGAGAGCTTTGTCCTGCTTTGCAGGCCTGAGCTGAGCCCCACGCAAGGAGAGGACAGGAAGAGCCTTGGTCTGCAGGGCGGGCCTGAGGAAGGCTGAGGCAGGCCAGTGGGAAGCCCGCAGCGTGTGCGCAGAGGACTGCTGGGTCGGCGCCAGGGCTCTGCCTGCTCAGGCACCCCTGGGAGCAGCCGGGGCAGCCTGGCCTGGGTCCATGAGTCCCGCGGTGCCCCTCCCTGGCTGCACAGTCTCCATTTGTGCACGTCCTGAGTGTGGATCGTTTTACAGAGCAAAGCCCCACCCCTCCTTCCACCCAGGTACCAAGGAGAGGCCGATGCCCCCGTGGCCCTGGTGGTCCACATGGCCCCAGAGTGCGTGCTTGCGGACGGCAGATACCAGCAGTGGATGGAGAGGTATGGAGCCCTGCTAGGCCTGGCGCCTTTCCAGCTCTCCTGCCCTTGCTCTGAGGTGCCCCCTCCCCTTACTTCCACACCTGCCTGAATTTTCTCTGGGATTGCTGCCCTCCCTCAGTCCTGGGAGTGTCCACTGGGGCACACGTGTGAAGAAATCCCACCACTAGGTGACGCAGTGTGCACACGGCCTGCTTGTGGGACTGGGTTTCTGATCGGTTCCCAGCGTCCACACTCAGTGTCTGAACACATGCTGCCTTAGGTTGATGGTTCCACGGCTGTATCCTGAACAAGAGACTTGCGAGTATAAAACAATAGCTTTGGTTTATTGAACACCCACCACAGAGCAGGCAGCATGTTAAATATTCTGCATTTCATTTTCTCTAATCTTCCCAACAACCCTCAGAGGCAGGCAGTCCACCAGCATTTAGTGCCTGGAGAGGCCGCTTTACTTCTTCCTCTTGGCTTCATTGGCCAAGGCCAGCACCAGCTGGAGGGACTATCTGAGGTGGACCCGGAGCGCACAGTGACCTGGGTGGCCCTTCCACCAGCCTTCCTGCCTCCCGGCACCGCCCCACCTCCTTGCCCACCAGCGCCGTAGTCTCTTGCTCTCTGGCATTCTTTGCCCTCCGTTCCTTCAGGGTTTGAGTCTGCATCCGAACATCTTAACCTCTCGTTTCTCGTACCCTGTCCAGCACACCCGCAGCCGCTTGAGCTGGGACAGAGACGGGGCTCTGAGGCAAGGAGTAGGGCTGTGTGGCACCCTTTCTGGACAGGTCACTGCTGCTCTTTCAGCACCTCCATCTGCCTGCTGCTCCTCATCCCCAGGGTCACCCCGCAGGTGGAAATGCCCCCTGGAGGGCACTGTGAGCATAGTCTTGTCTCACCCCAGGTTTGGGCCGGACACCCAGCACCTGATCCTGAACGAGAACTGCACGTCTGTTCACAACCTGCGCAGCCACAAGATCCAAGCGCAGCTCAACCTCATCCACCCCGACGTCTTCCCCCTGCTTACCGGTTGCTGCCCTCAGGTAGCGTCGCATCCCTGTGGGCCCAGCCCTGCCCCTTTTCTTCCTCTCCACAGAGCGTGTTTCTGTCTTGCAGGAGGAAGCCTCCTCAGCTGTGCCCGGTGTCCGGGGCGAATGTCTGCTCAAGTATCAGCTGCGCCCACGCCGGGAGTGGCAGAGGTGCGTGCATTCCATGCCAGGCAGGGTCAGCGGCTGAGAGCTCTCTTTGTGAAGGGCCAGGTGGTAAATCTCCCGGGCTTTGTAGGCCATGAAGCCTGTATCCCGACTGCTCAACTCTGCCACTGTAGCACGACAGAGCCACAGATGTCATGTAAACAAACAACGTGCCTGGCTGGTCTAGGGCAGGTTCACTTACCAGCCCTGGCTGGGCCTTAGCTGGGGTCGAGGTGGGAAGACCGGGGCCCATGATTCTCTCTTTCTAAAACTTTTATTAATGACAGTGGTATGTGTTCCTTGTTTTACAATATAGAATATAACTGTATGATGAAGAAACTCAGTCACCCCTAATCCCATCACCCGAGACAAGAGAAGATGATTATGAACATTTTGTGTTTTCTAACTTTGCGTCTGTGGGGCTGTACTTACCAAGTGATGTGTGTGTGGGGCTAAGGTCTGACCTGCTGCTGGCCTTTTCCTGTTTCATTATGTAGTCTTCAATAGCAAGACTTACTGGTATTCCTGATAGGGATATTTGTTCATTTTACACATTTCCAATATTATGCTGTTTTAATGAGACATTAAACGTCTTACAAGTTTTTGAGTGGAACTCTGTTCCTTTAGGGTAGTTTTTAGATGTGGGATTACGAGGTCAGAGCATGACACTTCTTAATGCATTTGACAAATTCAGCTTGCCACCCAGCAAGACTGCCAGTTTACATGCCAACCTGTAATGGGAGAAGCGTGTGCTACCCCACTTCTGTAATTTTTACAGTCCAAATGTTGAAGAATTTGAAGTTTCCCGTCCCTGCCATAGTGTCTGTACTAGCCTAGACTGTGCTTCAGATTGTTCCCAGAGGCCCTGTGGTGGGGCTGGTGAGAGACTGGCTTGGACCCTGACTCTGGCTCAGGTTAAGAGCCTCTTGTCCTTTGTCAGCATCTGCACTGGCCGTTCATAAAGCTGCGATCAACAAACCCAGCTGATACCCAGATTCGCCTTGTACCTGTGAAAAATACAGTTCCCAGACTGCTGCACTAGAATCTTGTGAGTTAGGCCTGGGGCTCACTTCACAGGCTGCCCTAAGGGGATTCTGGTGGTCAGTCAGGTTGAAGAGCCGCTGCTCCCAGGGCTCCTGCTCAGGGTCGTCAGGACCAGCCACATCGCATTATCTGGGGGCTTGCTAGAAATGCAGTCTCAGGCTGCACCCCAGAGCCAGTGAATCAGGCCCTGCAGTCCACAGTTCTCAGGGGGTCCCCTGTGTAGGTTGGTTTGAGAGCCACTGCTCTTGGGCTGTGCCTATCAGCTGGGGTAGTTTTGCCTCCCCTCCCTTCCTCCAGCCCCCAGGGGACATCTGGTGACATTTGGAGATATTTTTAGTTGTTAAAACTGGGCTGGAGGTGGTATCTAGTGTGTAGAAGTCAGAATGCTACACGGGTCCTGTCCCCCAACCCTGCCTCAAATGTCAGTAATGCCAGGGTTGTTGGGCTTTGAGCTGGAAAAGCTGAACAGCTAAAGCTATTCAGAACCCACTCTGAGACCCCCACCCAGCTGAGAAAGTTTCCATGAGGCAGGTGAACAGAGCTGCCAGGATCTTCATGGCTTAGCCTTCAATCTTGATTTGAAAGAACTGTCTGCAGAGTGGCTCTGTGCATTGATTCTGGATATTCAAATAGGTATTTGCCTGAGGTCACACTCCCCCTGTGATGACCTGAGATGCTTTTCTCCCTGCAGGGATTCTGTTATTACTTGCAATTCTGATGAGTTCATAGCTGAGGCCCTGGAGCTCCCCAATTTCCAGGAGAGTGTGCAGGAGTACCAGAAGACCATGCACGATGGCCCGGCCCCAGCAGGTGAGCAAGAGCCCCTGGGCCAGCCTCTGCCTGCCTGCAGGTGCCTTCTTAGCACTGAGTAGTGTCAGCATGGCCAGTCACCAGGTTTCTTCATGCAGCCCCACTTCTGTACTCTGCAAAAACACCAGGGTCTGCCACGCCCTCCGGACCAATCAAGCTGGAATGCTTGGTGACAGCACCCAGGCATCTTTTACAAGGCACAGGCTGTGGGTGGTGCTTCCGGGAACGCCTGTGAGACTCGACTAGGACTCAGCTGCCTTGGGACCTAGTCGTGGCTTTGGGGGACCTGGGCCGCAGCGCCCGCCGTGCTGGGCTTCAGTGGCCCCTCAGGAGCCATGCCCAGGGGACCGTGCCTCTGCTCCTGCAGCTGGTTCTTCTAATGTCCGTTTCAACTATTGATAGAAACTGAGAACACTGGAATAGAAGGCAGATTTGGGGGTTTTGTCCAGCCATATTTTTACCAAATCTAAGCTCGTGCCACTCACTGTATGCCATGCCACTAAGTGGAGATACAAGGTGTTGGGGCAAGGGAAGCGACTTCATTCAGAAAGCCAGCAGGCCGAGAAGATGGAGCACTAAGTCCTAAGGAACCATCCTGCCTGAGGATTCATTTCAAGCTTCTTTTATATTAGGGAAGGGGGAGCAGGAGAGGGTCGAGGTTCGGAGGTGACGGCTGACCACAGATGTGTGGACATCGGCAAGGGTCTGAGGAGGGTGGTGACACTCTTGTCCTCGGTTAGCTGGCTCCAGTCATTTTGTTGACATGGGTCTGGCCACGTTGTTCCTGTAAGTCCCTGACAATCCAGTCGTCCTTTCTGTGCATGCTTCTTTATCTCCTCAGGGGAGGTGATTAAGGGGCTTACTGCATCAATCTTAAGTCATGAGCAAAATCCTTTTGATGATGAACATGTACGGCTGCAGGGCTGGGCAGAAGCTTCTGGACCCAAAGATTAAGGCAGCAGAGCAGACGGAGACACTGTGAAGGCTGAAATGCCACTTTTTCACTTGGTTATGATACGATCTTTCACCCAACTTCATTTTCCCCATGGAAGCCAGCCCAGGCCAGGGTAAAACCTCACGTCCTCCTGTACCAGCCTTCCCACATGTGTTTGGAGGAGAGTGACCCTGGCATCCCTGCTTGCCTTCAGGGCGGTGATTGGATTTCTGGTTTGTACCTTAACGATCCACTTAGATGATGCTTGCAAAGTGCGCATGGAGCCTGTCAGGCTGGGCGAGGCCGAAGAAGGGGCCCAGGCTTCAGAGTCGTCAGGTCTCCCTGGACTTGAGTCCTTTTCTCTCTGGGGAGCCTGACCCTCCGAGCCTGTTTTGTCCCCTGGAAGGCAGGGTGTTTCCCACCTGGCAGGGCCGCTGTGAGCACACACAGGAAGTGAGGGCCGGTGCTAAGGGCTGGATGCAAGGTGGACCCCAGCCCCTTGAGGTAATGGTTCATAGCACAAATCAGTCCCCTCTGTTATTTAAAACTGAGAGTGAGTCTCTTGAAAGGCCTGTGAAGTTCCCTTGCTCTCCCTCCTAGGAGCCCTTTACCCACAAACAGCCTGCGGCCCCCCTCAGAGGAGGGGCCCTCACCAAGGGTAGTGGCCAGGTCAGATCACCAGCCCCCCTGAGCAGCTGGACTTACTCATCTCATGGCTGAACGCCAGCTCAGTTTTCACCTGACGAAGTAGGCTCTTGTGTGTGTTCTTCCATAGAGAAAAGAAGTGAGTACCCAGAAATCATCTTCCTTGGAACAGGGTCTGCTGTCCCAATGAAGATTCGGAACGTGAGCTCCACACTCGTCAACATAAGGTACTGCAGCTTTTATGAAGGCGCGTGCCAGTTTTCTCTGCAAAGCCCTGCTCCTCCCACCAGCCTAACTGGAAAGCACAAGAGCGTCAACCCCTGTAGGCTGTCACCTTGGCTAGTGTGCCCCAGAGGAGGAGCAGTTTACAGCCTGAGCACCCGGTTTATGCTTCTGAGATCACCAAGCGTGCCCTCACCCAGGGTGTCTTTTGATAAAAATAGCTCATGCTACTGTATGCCATGCACCAGCTAAGAACTTATCAAACTTAGTTTTCACCTGAGTCCTACGAAGTAGTGGCTGACCGCCCGTTTATGGATCAGCAGGCTGACGTTCAGAGAGGGTTCTTGGCTGTAGTTCCCATAGGCAGCAAGTGGCAGACCCACAATGTGAATGGGTGTCTGTCGCCATGTTGCATTTTCCCCCTAACTAGTTACTTCCGACTGTGGAACAGCATCTGGGTTTGGGCATTTGTGTTTAGCCCGATTGGGTGATTTTTAGTTGATTCTCTTGGGTTTGCCTGGTGTCCCTTGTCTGGGGCACTGTGACGTGTTCATGGTGTTCCCGCAGACAGGTGCATGTTAAGGAACTCAGACTGTGAAGTACCAAGCTCTTTATAACTTTAAATCATGCTCTGTTGTATAGGTGGGGACTTGATAATAGGCATAAATGTAGTAACCACATTGTTTTTTCATGTGAAACATTCATAAGTATATATCAATAATAGCTTAATAAAAAAATAAAAACAGTAAAAAAAAAAATAAGTGAAAAAAAATTATGCTCTGTCATCAGACGCTTGTGGTGAATGGTAAACACCAAGAAACCATTAAATGTACACGGTAATTATAAGTTGCACCCTGGTATCAGAAATACATGAATCCAGGCCATCCTTCCCTTGTGACTGAGGAAAGGCAGCAAACTGGCGCCTTGTGAACTGGCCTCTGCCCAGGCCTGAGACACTTGGTGGAGGGGCTCCTCCTGACCCCCGAGAGGCCCCTCAAGCTCCAGTTGATCTCAGGGTGCCTTCACTGGTCTGCCCCCAGCCTTAGGGTCACTCCCAGAAGGTGGAAGGCCTGTGGGACACACGGCTCAGGGTGGGGCCAAGACCCTGAGAGGAGCCTGCCCGAGACCTCCTGTCCTGGAGGAGCGCATACAGTCCGCTAGGAACCCAGCTGAGAAAACCAGAACCACCTGCCCAGTGGGGAATGCCCCGTGGCAACCAGCCCTCCTGTGTGCCCAGTGCCGGCTCTGGCAGACCCACAGCAGGTGCCGCCAGCACAGGCTGACCTGAGCTGCGTCACTAGGCTGAAGTGTGCTTTCCCTTGCATGCCACAGGCTGCTTTCTTTGGGTGCCTGGCATCTGTGCAGCTCTCTATACTTTGTATGCATCTTAAAGGACATCTATATTGGATGTCCCTGCAGTTCCCTTTGTTTTCATATAAGCTCCTCAAAGAGACAGGTGTTGGGAAAATGCAGAAAGTGCCACAGCTGCTTCCTGCTCCTCTCGGAATTAAAAGTCCTCTGAAATGCCGACCCTCCTGCCGGTGGTGAGTCTCTCACTCTTCTCCATTAGCTCCGACAAGTCCCTGCTACTGGACTGTGGTGAAGGCACATTTGGGCAGCTGTGTCGTCACTATGGTGAAGAGGTGGACAGGGTCCTGGGCACCCTCGCCGCTGTGTTTGTGTCCCATTTGCACGCGGATCACCACACGGTGGGTGTCAGGCAGGTCGTCGGAGCTCCGGCCTGGAGGGCAGGTGCTGGTCGGTCACCCCGCTGCCCGGCTGCTCTCCTGTCCTCTGGTCCTGAACTTGCCCACAGCCTTGGTTTCTCGTCTCACACTAGGCACTGACTGGTCTTTTACAAAACCCCACTGTGGTCGTTCTGCTCAGTGAAGCATCTTTCTCTCTGCCTCATTGTCACTCAGCGGTGGGGGACTTGCCTTGCCCCAGCTTGTCTTGAGTTTGGCCTCCTCACATGGGCTGCTCAAAGGGGACCCCTTCGGGGATGGTGACTGGTGGGGTGCCCCTGCAAGATAAAGAGTCGAGAACCCAAACTGGGGAAGGAAGAGGGCCCCACGGGGGCGTGGCTCACCTGCCACCTCCTTCCCCAGGGCTTGTTGAACATCCTGCTGCAGAGAGAACGGGCCTTGGTGAGTGCGGCCCCCGAGCTCTCGGCCATTTGAGTCTCACTGGGCTACACGTGAACAGCCCCACCTCCTGCCTCTCGGGACTGGTGAGACATCCCGTCGCTGACCGGCCTCTGCTTTCGAGGTTGCAGGCATCGCTGGGGAAGCCGTTTCACCCTCTGCCGGTGGTCGCCCCCACCCAGCTCATGCCCTGGCTCCAGCAGTACCACAACCAGTGCCAGCCGGTTTTACATCACATCAGGTGAGCGCCCGGCGCCCAGACCACGGGGCTGGAGTCTCCGCTGCCTCCCTCACAGGCTCAAGCGGACATGGAGGCGGTTGACTCGTCTGCGCAACCTTTCCCTTGACTGGGCTGCAGGTGGCAGGGCAGGAGCCATAAGATGGTTTCCTCTTCAGTGTCTGTTTTCCTTTGACACAGTTCTCCTCAGCCCTTTTCAGGGCTGTTCTAATTTTTAGATTTTTGCTAATACTCCTCCACAGAAGTTCCCACGCCAGACATCGGCATAGTGGCTGGCCCAGAGACTGCCTGCACCGGGCAGAACAATGGTGGGCATTCGCTCCCCGCCCAGCAGGCCTGGGGTCTGGCCTGGCACCCGGGGGGCTGTGGCTGCCCCAGCCCTGGGCAGCACGCACCCGTTAGGTCTCTGGAGGCAGTGGGGGCTTGGGGTTGGCTGTCTTTAATGACTGTGCTTCCCCTGGCTTGGTGACTGCTTTAAATTGCTTTATAATAATGATTTTTGGGGCTCTCTAGCCAGAGACTTCGAATTTTGAGTCAAGTTGAGTGTCACTTAACGTACGTTTTCTAAATGTTTTTTCTCTCAGTATGATTCCTGCCAAGTGCCTTCGGAAGGGAGCGGAGGTCTCTAGCTCCAGGACGGAGAGGTTGATTAGTTCGCTCCTGGGAAAGTGTGAATTGGAAGAGGTAAAGGGGGCGCCGCTGGTGCGGGAGGGCGAGGCGGGGCCTGTGGCTGCAAAGGCCGCCGCCTGCTCCTTAGTTTCAGACCTGCCTGGTCCGGCACTGCAAGCATGCCTTCGGCTGTGCGCTGGTTCACAAGTCTGGCTGGAAGGTCGTCTATTCGGGGGACACCATGCCCTGCGAAGCTCTGGTCCAGATGGGTGAGTGGAGGCGTCTGACTGCTGCCACCCGATCACCTCTGGCTGCCATCCTAACATGCAGACAAGCCACAGGGCCAGGGGAGCGAAGGTCTGGGTCCAGAAACCCCAGGCCAAGTGCTTCCCTGGCAAAGGACCCCACGCCAGCATCTGTGCTTACGCTTTAGGGAAAGACGCCACCCTCCTCATACACGAGGCCACCTTGGAAGATGGCCTGGAAGAGGAAGCTGAAGAAAAGACCCACAGGTAGCCGAGCCGGCTGAGCCCTCGTCGGCCCCTCCGCCGCCCTCCCTGCTGGTGACCATCCGGGCCGCCTTGCAGGAAGACTGCCCTCCAGTGACACAGGCTAGCCCGCTTCCCATCAGAGGGCTGCAGGGGCTTCCGGACCCCGGGAAGTTCTCTCCTGGGCCTTCTGTCTTCATTTCTTCAGAAATCTCTCGGCAGGGTTCTAGGGGAGAGGCAGGGTTTTTGAGAGAATCAGAAATACAGTGGGACGAACTAAGCCGTATCAGGGACTCACGAGGGGAAGTGAGGGCCTGGGGACTGGGTGTTGGGCTGCCACTGTAATAAAAGAGTGTCTCACCCCAGGTAAGAAGGCCCCTGCTCTTCCCCGATGCCCTCACTAATGGGCGACCGGCCAGCACAGAGCAGGTGGAGACCCTAGCCCTTAGGAGGTGCTGCCCGCCTGGCCTGGGTGCTGGGCAGAGTCGGGTCTGGTCTGTGCCGGCTTAACTGAGTCCTGTCCTCCACTTGAGCGGCAGCCTTACTTTGCTCCTCTTTCGGCAGCACTACCTCCCAGGCCATCGGGGTGGGGATGCGGATGAATGCGGGCTTCATCATGCTGAACCACTTCAGTCAGCGCTATGCCAAGATCCCCCTTTTCAGCCCCGACTTCAATGAGAAAGTCGGAATCGCCTTCGACCACATGAAGGTGTGTGGGCCGTGTGGAGGGGGCCAGGCCAGGTGCGCACTCCCTACATGGAGCCGTCAGGCTCCGAGCCACCGGGCGGGAGGGCATCTCCCACGTCCCGCACACACAGCGTGGGGCTGATGGTGAGACCGACCTTCCGCAGGGCCTTGCGGCCACAGCAGCCTCAGTCTCTGGAAATGACCGAGAGGCTCGTTGAGGCCCGGTCTGTCCTCACAGTCACATCACCTGAGCCTCACAGAGGCCTGGGGCCCAGGGGTGTTCTCTCCTCTCCCGATGGTAAAGCCAGGCCTTGGGCCCCTCTGGCCTTCTGGAATGAAGGCGCGAGCCACGGTTGGTTTCTGAGAAGCTCGATGCAGTCTGGATGGCCTTCCCTTCCCCGAGGCCCGGTCAGTTTGGCCGCCCTTAACCGGGAGTGGGAGTCTCTGTCCCCTTCTTTAGAAGTCTTCTTCCCTGCCCTGGGGCATTTTTGTTTCTCCTTTTTTTCTTTTTTCTCAGCTATGCTTGGCTGGCTTGAGTGTCTGTGAGGAAGCCCCTCACTGAGCCGTATCCTTGTCCCGTCCTGCCTTCTAGGTCCGCTTCACGGACTTCCCCACGGTGCCCAAGCTGACTGCCCCGCTGAAAGCCCTGTTTGCTGGCGACATCGAGGAGATGGAGGAGCGCAGGGGGAAGCGGGAGCTGCGGCTGGTGCGGGCGGCCCTCCTCTCCAGGCAGCAGGCGGAAGGCCCTGAGGACAGGGTGCCCCAGCAGAAACGGGCCTCTGCCCGCGAGTCTCAGAGCCCGCAGAGCAAGAAGGTCAGGGCGATGTGAAGACCCGGGAGTGACCCTGAACTCGGAAGGCTCGCGGCTCCCACGCGGCCACCGTGCTTGCCCTCCTGGCCTGACGGGAGCCAGAGGGCACCGTTGCACAGGGAGGCCTTGTGGGGCAGGTGGGCATGAGGCTGAGCCTTGACTTGGGCTCCGGGCAGGGACTGGCTGGGATGCTGGGTGCCTCCTGCGACTGGTGCCTCTAAGCTGTGGGACAGGAGGCTGCCGAATGGAGAAGGGTAGAGAGAGCTGGATTCTATGTAAACCACCCTGGAAAGGAGTCATTAGGGAAATCAGCTCCAGCCAAGTTATTCCCTCTGCATAGAGGCAAGCCATGTCCTGTGGGGGCGTTGGTTGCGGGAGGTCTGCATATCCGAGGTTCGAAGAATAGTGTTTACAAAGACGCAACGAATAAAGGCTGTCTGGAACCTGAATGCTGTGCTTCATCCTGGGCAATGTCGTGCTGCCAGGGACCCCGGGTGTCCTGGAGGCCAGCGCGGATAACAGCAAGGACCACTGTCCTCGGAGCCTGTCCCCAGGGAGCTGCCACCCCCCAACAGCATAGTTTATTGACAGAAGTCAAGTCGTGCGAGCATAGCACCGGAGTGGCTTCACACGCTGGGAGTGCCCAGGCTGGGGTCGCGCAGTGGCCCAGGGAACAAGTCTTCCCCTTCTTTGGGGGCAAATGGAGACAATAGATCTGCTCCTTCTTTCTCTGTAGTAAGAACGAGACCCTCCCTGCCCTTCCGAGTATTGAGAAATGTCACATCAGGGTGGCTCCCAACTCCTCTTAGGAGGATTTAACAACACCAAGGCTTGTTATTGAGACAGTTTTCCAAGATGAATCCAGTATTTATTCGTGTGCTCTTCCCACCCAAGAAAATACAGAGAGCTTTAAAAAACAGGTGATGAGAGAGGTCCAGGCCAAGGACTTAACCTGGCTTGCCTTTGACCACAGGTTTTCTCCTGAGCCAGCACCTGACACGATTCCTATGTCTGCCCAGATTTATTAAAACAAAGGCCACGCTCAGGGATAATAAATCTAGTTTAATAACATTACTTTTGACAACTATTTGTACATATATTTAAAGGTAGCTTTCAACCCCTGGGCTCCGGTACAAATTGGGTACTGAACGCCCTTGCCAGGAAGTGAGCAAAGCTGTCAACATCAAAAGTTTGCAAATCCTGCTGTCAGAGAAGGGTTATTTTACATTGTTGGGAAAAATAACTAAGCATTTAAATTTCTCATTGTACACCTATACATTGATTTAGATTGAATGGCTCAAATCAAACAAATATAGAGAAATTTCATATGTACAAATATTATATCCTGTATAGGTTTATCATATCTATGTCAAAAGGATAAAATTGTAAAGTCTGACCGTGCATGCATGACTGGATCCACTTGCTCCCTTAACCCCAGTGTGTGACGAGGCTCCCCGGTGCCCCCTGGCCCTCCTCCCTGAGATCAGACGGGACTCCGGGAGGAGAAATCAGCCGCTGATGCTGGTGAGCGGACACCACACCGCGGGGCAAGAGTGCGGGCCTCCTGTCTCCGTGGACGGCTCTCTTCCTCTCCGTGCTTTGGGTAACAATTATTGCTATTCACTGACCTCTGGAAGGAAGGAGCAGGCTCCTGGCCCCACGTGCCTACTGAGCTGGGCGCCTCAGGGAGGCGGGGATGGTGGAATCATGTCAGACATCTGAGGTTTTGGGGTGCAGTGTGTGCGGAGCTATCCTTGGGCCCTTCAGACACCCTCAAGATCATTTTTTAAATTCAGAGAAGTATAAAATGATAAGGTAGTCACAGACAGTGTGGGGGAAAATCTGTTAGGAAGTGAAAGTTTGTTTTAAGCCATTTACTTTGGAGTGCATGAAATGAAGGGGCCTTCAAGGTGTGCATCCTGGCTGGTCCCCTCCTTGTACTGCAGGCAGAAGTCAGTGCCCAGGACTTTACATCCCAGACCCAGTCCGCTGTAAGTGAAAGGGGTCCCTGTGGTCCTGTTTCCGTCCGTAGCCATTGACTTGCCGTCGGAGTGCACGTGGCTGCCCCTTACACCCCACCCTGCAAAGAACATTCTGACAGGCAAGCCTTTGGGTGGAGAAGGGTGTTTCTTGGCATGGAGGCTGAAAGTGGATCAAAATAGGCACAAAGTCAAAAGGCAAAGATAAACGAAAGGCCAAAGTCACCACCTGAAGGGAACAAACAAAATCCGCACCACCACCATTTGCCACACGGGCCGGAAATGAGAGTTTTCTGCAAAGCTCCAAGCTGGCGTTGGCGGTGACAGCCAAGAGCCAACGCAGCCGGCTCGGCAGGCCCAGTTTGCACAGGCGGGGCAGGGGCGGGGCGCCCCGTCAGAGGGCGGTGCTCTCAGACTCCTCCTCCGAGTCCCTCTTGTCGGTCACCGAGGGCCGCCGCGTGGGCTCCAGGGGACTCAGGCGGAGCGCCGACCCGAGCTCTACGTGGATGGAGGGGATGTCAAAGTGGACAAGATCTGGAAGTCGGCAGAGAGAGAGAGAAGTGGCTGAAAAGGGGCTTCTGGCTCAGCACCCGCTGATGGCGAGCAGACAGCATTAGGAAGCGGCGCGCGGGTCACTGGAGAGCTAGCTCATGTGAGGGCCTTACTGCGGGCTCAGGTTAGGTGCGGCCGCTTCGGGCTGCCTCCCAAGCTGTGGGACCAGAGACCGGGGTCGGCCCGGACCGCCAGAACAGCCCTGTGGCCGCCCGTCACACCCCCTAGCCTGAGTCTCAGTAAGAAAGCAGCTGTCTGGGCGGGGCTCAGTGACATCTTTTGGGCTGGGGGTGGGGTTTCAAGGCTGCATT
>JAQQAC010004778.1:14390677-14409806 GCA_029783875.1 Phataginus tricuspis | reverse complement strand
GGCAAAGGTATTTCTTTTCTAGGCTGGGGGAAAGCTGAGCATATTTGTTAGTAAGAGGAAAAGAATGGAGCCAAGTAAGAAAAAGTGCAAGTGAGAGATGAGGTGTGGCGAGAGGCGGTGGAAGGGCGGAAAGGGCGGGCGGAGGAGGTCGGGGCAGGAAGTGGAGTCAGCACGTCTGTCCTTCCAGAACCAGCTCACATTGACTTGGTATTTGAAGACAGTAAATAAGGTATGTTTACTTTTTATATGGATAATATTGTTCTTGTTCTATTTTATTTTACTTTGCCTGATGTGCTTTTTATTGCAGGATGATTGATGTATCATATTAATGTTGGTTTCTAATATTAGTATACAACAGAGCAATTCGACAGTTATCTACATTATTAAATCCTCACCCAACCAGTGCAGTTACTATCTGTCAGCATAGGAAGGTGTTATGGACCACTGACTATATTCTCTGTGCTGTTCTTGTAATATTTTAAAACACCCGCCCCCCCTCCGCCTTTTAGAGAAACATATACAAGCATCGTAGATGCAGTGATGGAGTGTCGAGATTGGCTTCAAAATACCCAAGGCAGGGGCTCGGCAGCAGCAAATGGAGGTAGGATTGACCGTAACTGCGGGTGGGAATCACTATTTTATCTTTATGTGTTTCCGTTTTTCCATGAGTGAAAAAAAAATGATGGGGACACAAAAGGCCTCATTCACCTCCTTCTGTGAAACTGTCATTCAGGGGGGTCCCGTCTTGTAATTGAGAACATAGATGAAAATTCCTGGCACTTAAAATGCAGTAAAAAAAAAAAAAAAAATTCTTGCCATTCCTTATGAAGAGCCAGTGTGCTGTAAGGCAGGAGGCGGCCAACAAGCCTCAGGACCTTCCCTGGCTTCCTTCCTTCTGCAGCCTTCTCGGTTTGCTCAAAGGCTGGCCCACTGACTTCACCCAGTTCACGTGCTACATGCTAGACTCGCCGACCCCAGTCAGTTCCTAAGCCCAGCTCACTCTCTTACACTTTGCTCAGCAACAAATTCATAGCAGGCCCTCAGTAGATATCGACTGGCTGATCAGATCAAGGGAAGATGAAGTAAAGATTTTTAAATAGCCTACTGAGGAAACAGAAGATGAGCTCTCTCTCTCTCTCAGGAAATGACTTACACCGCAATGAGAATAACAGTCACCGATTTCTCGTAGACTTTTGTACGCGTGGCTCCTAAGAAGTGCTTCCTGATGTCTCTATCAATCATATTTGCTATAGAAGGATTCTGATCAAAAAGGTTAATAGCTCTATTTTTTTAAATCAGGGAACTTATTAAAAAAAGAACAGGAGGGGGAGGAAGAGGAAGAGAAAGAAGCAGTAGCCGTAGCAGCCGCCCACCCGTGCGTGTGACATATGGAGAAGCCATGGCCAAGCGGGGCCGTGCACCCCTCGGGGCCAGGGCTGTTGTCCCCCACGGTCCTCCAGCAGACAGTGCCCTGCCTTAGCACATCTGGGCTTGTGGGGGCCGGGGTGGAGGCTACCGGGACAGAAGATTCTGTAGGTCTGTCATGGGGAAGGAGAGGCCCACTCGAGGCTGGGTTTGTGTGCACCCAGACCTACCTCCTCCTGCAACCCACATTCCAGCAGCATCGTCACACATGCCTCAATGGGGAAGGCGATCTCCCGGCCGCTGATCATGAGGTGCTCTTCCAGAGGCTTCCCGAAGGACGGTTTCTCGACCCAGGCCTCTGAGGGGCAAAGCAAGAAAGGGGATCGGTCGGCGTTTAGTGGAGGTCACTCCTGCTGGAAGATGTCTTTCCTCGGTTCGTGCAGATTCTCTAAGACATGGAGGCCCGGTGGAGTCTCCATTCTTGTAGATTTGGGGATAAGGAGGAGGACTGAGCGTGGTGGATGGCGAACCACCTGCATCCAGACCTACTGGGCTTCATGTTCCACGTGCCCCTCCACACACATCAAGCACAACCCCCAGCTTGTCCCTTTGAGGGTGCAGTGTGCATGCATGTGTGTGTGTGTGTCTGTGTGTGTGTGTGCAACTACACCAAGGTATCAGCTTGAGAAGTTTAAGTGGCTCATCTAAATGTGACCCTGCTGGGAGAGCGTAAGGGTAACTGAAATACAGAAATCAGTCTCACTGGGGAAGGCAAGCAGGCCCCCAACCTCTCCCTCCAAGGAAGGTTTGTACTCACCCTGTTGTGCTTTTATCTGAGGCAACACAGCCTGCAAGAGTATCAGCGACTTCCGGTGGAACTCCGCCTGCACTTCTATTAGCTGAGAAAACACAAGGGCCAGCATTAACCTTTGCCAAAGGGCAGGGGGCACAGGCTTGCTGTGCCATGCAGGGGGCTCTGCATGGAGGCGCTGCCTTACTCACAGGAGGAGGTGGAGTGCCCTGCTCCCTCCTCAATACACCTAAAATGAGACACACTTATTCAGCCTCTGTAGCAAGAAGTTAGCACAAGGAAATCTGGGAGGTAGGAAAACCATGAAGGAACAGGGGGGACCAGTCCACAGCTGGAGCCTGATGGGAGCTTGCTTCACTGCTACCCTATCTTGCCTTGCACCCATTCTCAAAGCCACAGGCAACGAAGAGAGGTGAAACAGGAAAACACAGATGAGAACACATTTCGAACTCCATCTGCCAGTAAGATGGAGCTAAATGCCAGTAGCCTGTATATATGTTGGTTTCTGCAACATATAAACAGTGAGTTTAATATACGGCTGATTAGAAGGCATGTGGCCTGGTGCACAATGCTCTTCAAGCACCTTGGAGGCAAAACTGCTTTGGCTACAGTGATGCAGCCCAAAGAAAAAACTCTTTCAAGATGCTCTGTTTTGACCATCCACTACTAAAAAACTGCCCAAATGCTGTTAAGAGCAGGTGAAAACCTACAGTTACTTCATTTATTTTTTAAGCCTTTCCTAAGACCTCAACACACACAATACTGAGCAGGAGGAGAGGGAGTCCCTCTGTTTAAACACCTGGTACAAGGGGTCTAGACACTATTATCTCCAAGAAAACTAGTATTTTTTTTTTAAGAAATCAGGATACTGAAAGAAACGGTATACAAATGATAATTAGGCAGTCTAAGAAAGCTTGGAATGTCACCAATTCATTAATTGCAGAAATTCTACATTTTACCCTCAGAAATAAAACCAATGGTATATACTTGAAAAAGTACTGCTTTTTTAAAACAGATTTTCCAAGTTGAAGGAATGCACATCAGCTCTCTTTCAAGGCAGGTGGAGCTCGGAGCCTCTGGACCACTGAGGAAAGCAAGTTGTCAGGCTGCTCACAGCTGGGAGCTCTTCTCTTCTGCCAGACTTTCTGGAGCACAGCAAACCTCTCAGGCTTTCCCCTTTTCCTTTTCTTTATCTCCCCTCCTTATCATTCCATCACTGCCCCGTAAACAAGGGCTTTCAGGTCTGAGCTGTATTCCCAACTTTAAAAGCACATGAGCTTATTAACTGCATTTTTAATTTGTATTTTTTCCTCCCAAATTTTGTTTTTGCTTTTATTTTTTTGACTTGCCTTTTCACTTACCCTGGTACAAAGCCAGGGTCCTAGTTATTTGGACCACATTATTCAAGTATGGATGACTCAGATCCTGTTTCTCTACTCTCAATCCGCTCACTGATGAGAGACAGACAAATGGGCTACATTAATCATCATTGACCTACTTGTTATCACCTTTGGCAAAATCTAAATTAAAAACAAATATGTGCTGGGGATGAGGCTATCTCCTTCTTCTTCCCGAGTTCCTGGTTTACGGGTAGACCAGGGTTTCTTAATCTTGGCCTTACTGACACTTGGGATGGAACAGTCTCTGTACTGCTAAACATTTTGCAGCACCCTGGACCTGTACCCACTAGATGCCAGTTGCACCTACCCTCAAAGGCCAAAATGTCTCCATACCTGCAAGACTAGAGCACACAATCACCCCTGGTTGAGAACCACTGCCACAGACCACTGAGTTGCAATAATCTTCATGAATGGGTTACACTTAATACTTAGGTTTTTAGAGAAATCCACAGAAGCAGAAATAGAAGGCAGGATTCATTCACAGGCAAAACAAAGCCCCACTCTTTTTGGTGACACGCTCCACCAAGGGTCCCCCAGTTCCATGCCCATGTCCCTTCCTGTCTGCACCATGACTGTCATGAAAAGACTAAGGAGTCTCACCATTCTGGACTCTTACCGTTTGAAAGTAGTTTGCATAGTCAATTTCTTTGGCCACAAAACTGTACATGTCAGCCGAGAGCTGGTCCTGTGGAAAGTAAAATGCACAACCATTGTAAAACATACAACAGAGAGTGACTAATGCATGAGTCTCAATAGACATCACAGAAGAAAGAGCCTTAACTATTCACTGTTTAATCTCATTTTTAATAATACCGATGTATTACACACTTTTCCCCTGGACATTTCCACGTCTCCCAACCACGGCTCCAGGGAATGAATAAGCACTAAAAGAACACCTATGCCAGTAGTTCCCCCAGGGATTCTAACACGGGAGCCCCTTCCAGAGTGAGGAGAGCTGGTGTGGGGCAGTGACATGCAAATTACCTCCCTGTATCTCTGCAGCTTGTGCTACAACTCCACGGCAACCTCCTAGTACGACAACCTCGCTCTGCCGCTTCGCTCCTTCATTATCAATACTGATGGGTGGACCACAAGCATACAGGAAAGAGATGGCAATTTGGGGGAAGTTGGATAAGACCAGGTGGGCAGGTGAAGGGTTGCTGATTCAAAATTGGGAAAAACTGGACTCATCCAACATGGTACACAAACTCATGGCGTTAACTGTCCCTCCCCATTCAGCTGTCCATGGATCAGGGGCAATGACCTAATGCTACCTCTGAATCTGGGATGTGCTGCCCGCAGAGGAGAACAGTTTTCAGTGACTACAAATACATCCAAGCAAGGTACAAAGTACATTTTGAACAAGATGCAGGCTCTGTCACCAACCATATTTTTCAGTACATCAAACGTCTCTGAGCTTGTTGGTACCAGTCATTTGATCTCTAAAGTTCCTCCCTGTTTGGCAGCTTTAGGTGGGAGAGCCTCAGATAGATGTTTAGCTGAGGGAAGCAGAGTCTCTGACACTGGGCTGCGGTGAACATGAGACCAGCACAAGAAGCTGATGCAGATGCTGCGTGAACTGAAGCAGGAACCACATGCTCCGGGAAGAGCTGACTCACGGAATCTCAAGCATTCTGCACCAACCCCCTAGCCCTCAGCCCCTCAGCTGCCAAGTAAGCTCTTCTCAGGGAGGGCACTGGGACTGAGGAGCAATCGGTGCCCTCTTCCGGCGTCCTTGACAGGCAAACATGAAAGAGTTCTTGGACACAAGGCCACAGAACAAAAGCACAGAGATAAAGGGGAAGTCTTTTCTCTGGAGAGCTTTAAGCACAGGCTTGGTCCAGTTTCAGACAACAAAGAATGGGGGAAAAAAATGAATTAACATTTGCTGAGGACAGTCTAGATGCCAGGCACACTGTCCTATGGAGTTCGCATCCATCTCTCTTAGGGGAGTGCTGAATTTCCAATTTCAGATGAGTAGCAGCTACCAAGAGGTTCAAGGATCTTATCTGTCTGTCCGCCAGTGTCTGCAAAGTGCTTCGCATAGTAGGGGCTTAATCACTAATTGCTGAAAGAACAAATGAGGAGAAACAGAGGCTGAGCAATGGTAACTTTTGCTAAGAATAAAATGGGCTGTAAACCACCACCTAAGCCCCCTGCACAAGAGCATCCATACACCTTTGTAGGACTACCGAACCTATCAAGGGTTCATGAGAAAGTGGTCTTGTTGGGAATCAACCTCCTCTGCCAACCCCTTGGCAGCTTGGATCAGGAGACATCCATCTCCAGCCTGGCAGTCGTGGGGGAAGCATTTCAAGTCAGGGAAATACACGAAGGGTTGGGTGATAAAATAGCTCTGCAGACAGAGGGAAGGGACCCCTGGAAGGCTAAATGCCACATCAAATATGCCGTCAGTGACTCAGAATTGGAACTTTGTCAATAGACGACCTTAGAAAATTCATATCATCTGTGTGTGCCCTCAGGAGCATGAAAGGATTTTTTTTTAAGGTGCAATTAGGTTATTGTTTTCATAAGTTGACCATGTGGATTCCAAATAAGCCACACTGCAAGTAAGAAATAAAAGTAGAAACTATAAATCTAATCTAAATCATTAGTGAATTTTCTTTATAACAAGGAGAAAAACTCATCAATAATCACCAGTTTAATGTACTTAAGAAATCATTGGTGTTCTGATTTTGAAACTAATCCACGCTCAGAAAAACACAACAAAATTCACCTGTAATCCACCCACAGAGAAAACTGCTAGAAACACTATGCCATTTACTCATTTGGTATCTATTTTGATCAGCCGTATGTTTTGTATGATTGTTTGATTTACAAAAACTAGGACCAAACTGTTTCGGAGCTCATTTACCACCCCCAGATGAGCATGCTTCCTAATGGCCACACAATATTTAAGGTATGGTTCTACTGTTGGATAGTGTGTTTCTAATTTTTCACTCTTACAGTAACACTTGAATAAACATCTATTTCTAAAGGTTTGCACCATTTCTTAATTATTTCCTTAGGATAAATTCAACAGCTACAATGAATTTTGGTTATATATTACCTTATACTTAAATATTTCAGAAAGTATTGTTACACTTAAAAATTTTACAAAGATAATAATGAATTGGGACATCAGGGTTTCTTATCTATCCTGCCAAATAGCCATCAGAAAGGTCATTCATACTGTGAAGCACAATCCACAGTATTTTACTTGTTTTCCACACTAGCCTTTTAACTGTTTAATCACCATCAAATTTATAGATGTTCTAAACTTGAAATTTTTTTGATCAAGAGGTTAAATTCCTTCCAGATTTATTGTCTGTTTGTGTCATCTATTAACTCATTGGCATTTAAGTACCTATTTTCCAATAAGAGTCTTCATCTATTTCTTATGTTTAAGATTTTAAAATATTCTTTAGATTGATGAGACTACTGTTTTTACCAGTATGATTAATATTCCCCCCAATTTGCAATTTGCTTTTTGACACTATTTATATATTTTTTGTACTGTATTTTTTATGGCCTTTCCATGTAGTATCTATTACATTTTTCTCTTTCGGATCTCCTCTTTCGGTACTATGCTTAACCACTTCTCAACCAACACTATAAATATCAATGTGTATGTTCACTAGAGAATATAACATTTAGATCTTTGATAAATATAGAATTTATTTTGGTACTTGTATCAGATACAGATTTTTTTTTCCAAAGAGCTAACCAAATGTCTCAGACTTATTCAGGAATAGAGTAGATTATCCCTATGGATTGGAAATTTCACAAATGTAACTTCTTGTATACTTGGATTTTGGAATTTCTTTTAGCTGGGATCCTTAGGTTTTTTCACTCATCTATTTTTTTTAAAGTACCAAAATTTTAATTATGGAACTCTATGTTTTCAGAGGTAGTAGTTAAAGTTCCTATAATTAGGAACTTTTGTTAAACCCTTTAAAATATTTAAGGCAATTATACCACCGTACCACTGTTCCAATCAAATTAATTTAGGGAAATTCAAATTCTTATAGTACTGACCCTCCTCTACTAGAACATCTCTCAATTTTATAAAGTCTTCTCTGATTTATTTAATAACATTTTTTGGTATATTTCATGATGTAATGATAGGATTTTAAGTATTTATATTGTTAAATACAAATCTCTAAGATACTCATAAATACCAGTTTCTTAAATACTTTTTCTTAGCAAAAGTCATACCTTGATTTTTATTGTTCATTTCTCATTTCCAGTCCAGTATGTAAGAAGCTTAGAAGTTCTCACAATATATAAAAGGATGAAAAACTGAAAAACTAACAACTCTTCTTAGATTCATCAGGGAAGTGAGACCACAGGGCAAACTGCTCCCCTCAAAATTAGAGGGCCAGACAGGTGAATATCAAATCACAACTTACTGGAGCAGAAATCCATGAGCAGAACCTACTGTGGAAACCAGCACTGGGGCAGGAAAACCTGAAGTGTTTTTGTTAAGTTGCTGGAGACTCAGTATGGACAAGTCTGAGAATTTAATACTCCAGGGGAACCCAGTCATTGGGAGCCTCCCCGCACTTTTTAAAATTTAACCCCTAAGAGCTCTACCAGGTTTTCACAGTGAGTATCAGAGAAAAATCCTCTGCTGCTTCCAGCAAAGAAAAGGGAAAAGGAACCATTTTTAAATACACTAGAGCATTCTATTCTCCTGGACAAGGCTTACCTTCAGGAGAAATTATTTTATCAGAGCTTAATCTGCTGAGGTTTTATCAAAGCCTTAACCATCTGGGGGGAAGGGGAATATTCAATTCTAGCAGGCTCTAGACAACCTGTTTCTTACCTAAGCACAAAAGCAAAAAAAACAAAAAACAAAAAACAAAATACCCAAAACAAAACCTTACATGCTTAAAACAGCAACAACTGAGTTGCACAGGTGAAGTTCATGACCAGGGACAGAGTTTTACCTCGAAGATTGAGACACAGTCACAGGATTACCCAGTGTTTCTCCTCTCCACCCCCATCTTACCATACATTACTAAAGGCCTATTTACCACAGTTCCTTTTACCCAGTACATCATGTCCACCTTTCAACAAAAAATTGTAAGTCATGCTAAAAGGCAAAACACAGATTGAAAAAACTGAACAAGAGTCAGAAATGACAGGAGTGTTGGAATTGTCAGTCTAGGAATTTTGGTTTCTTAAAGATATGATTAAAATGCTAAGGGCTTTAATGGAAAAGTAGACAACCTGCAAGGACAGATGGATAAGTAGAGGACATAAATCCTACGAAAGAATGAAAAAGAAATGCTAACGATCAAAACACTGTAACATAAATGAAGAATGCCTCTGATGGGCTCAGCAGTAGGTTGTACGTGGCTGAGGAAATAATCTCTGAGCTTGAGGATGACGCAAAAAATCCCAAACAGAAAAGCAAAGAGAAAATAGACTGAGAAAAAAGAACAGGGTATCCAATAACTGTGGAATAATTTCAAAAGGTGTTCACATATGAATGATAGGAATACAAGAGCAGAAGAGAGAAAGGAATGGAAGCAACATCTGAAGCAATAATGATTTGAGAATTTCCCCAAACTGATATCAGACATCAAACCACAGATACAGGAAGCTCAGAGAACAGCAAAAAGGATGAATGCCAAAAAAATAAAAAAAATAAAAAAACTATACCTAGGCATATCACATTCAAACTTCAAAAAATCAAAAAGAAATTGAAAATCTGTAAAGAAGCCAGAGGGAAAAAACACCTTATTTGCAGAAGACTAAAAATAAGAATATCCTACTTCTCAGAAAGAAGAAAGATGCAAGTTGATGAAATATTTAAAGTGTTGAGAGACAGAGAGAAAAAAACCCCACCAACCTAGAATTTTGTGCCTTGCAAAATTATCCTTCAAAAGTAAAGGGACTTAGAAGCAACCAAGATATCCTTTAGTAGGTGAATGGATAAATAAACCCTGGTGTAGCCAGACTATGGAATACTATTCAGCATGAAAAGAAGAGAGCTATCAAGCTATGAAAAGTCATAGAGGAGCTTTAACTATAGAGAAACTAATCTGAACAGGCTACATACTGTGTAATTTCAACTGTGTAACATTCTGGAAAGGAGACTTGAAGTGGGAGGGTCGAGGGAGAGCATAAAAGATTATAAATAACTGCTTTATAAACTATTTTATAAAGGATTATAAAAAGGTTATATTATTTTTAGTGCAATAAAATTATTCTGTGTGAAACTGTAAAAAAAAAAAAGTAAAGGGAACTAGAGAGACTTTCTCAGACAAGAAACATTGAGGAATTTGTTGCCAGTAGACCTGCCTTACAGAAAATATCAGAAGTTCTTCAGAAAGAATGAAAATGATATAGGGCAGAAACTCAGAAGTATATAAAGAAAGAACATCAGAGAATGAATAGGTGAAGCTAAAATAAAACTTTCATTTTTCTTATTCTTAATTGACCTGATGAACATGTTCAAAATAATAGCAATAATATATACATATAATGTGTTTATATATACATATGAATAAGTGCAGTGGACAAAATTAGGAATATTTTCCTACTATGAGATACTTGGACTAAATGTGAAGTACTATGTGTTATTCAAAAGTGGACTAGGATTAGTTGTGAATGTATACTGCAAACTCTAGGAGAATCACTAAAAAAAATTAGACAAAGTAATGTAATGGACACACTAAGAAAGGGGAAAAATAAAATCACATAAAATGCTAAATTGAAACTTCACAAGGCAGAAAAAGTGTAAAAGACAAAAACAGGAACATAAAACAGGGCAATCAATAAAAAAACAGTGACAAATATAGTAGCTAGTACTCCAAGTATATTCAATAATCACTTAACATCAGCAGTCTACATACATCAGTTAAAAGACAGAGATAGAATGGATCAAACAACAAAACCCAAGTATATGTTATCTATAAGAAACCCACTCTAAATATAAAGATACACATAAATTAAAAATGAAGGGCTAGAATAAGATGTATCACATGAACACTAATCACAAGAAAGTGGGAGTAGCTCTATTAATTTCACAGAGCAGAATTCAGAGCAAGGTAAGTTGTCGTGGATAAAGAGGGACAACACATAATGATACAGGGGTCACTTTACAAGATAACAATCCTTAACATGCATGCACCTAACAACAGAGCACCAAAGTACATGAGCAAATGTGATAGAACCATAAGGAGTACTAAGGAATCTATTATTACAGTTGGAGGTATTAACACCTCAATATCAGAAATGGACAGATCCAATGGGCAGAAAATCAGTATTAATATAGTTGAACTCAACAGCACCATCAACCAACTAGATATAATTGACATTTGTTGACTACATCATTCAACAGCAGAACACACATTCTTTGCAGGATCACATGGAACGTTCACTAAGAAAGACCACATTTGGGGCCACAAAACACACTTTGGCAAATTTGAGAGAATCTAAATCATAAAATGTTTGCTTTCTGACCACAGTAGAATTAAACAGAAAAATAGCAGGAAAATCCCTAAATACCTGGGAAGTTAAACAACACATTCCTAAAGACCAACCCAATTTAAAAATGGGCAAAAAATCTAAGCAGACATATCACCAAAGAATATACACAGAAGGCATGCAAGCATATGAAGAGATTCTCAACATCATATGTCATTAGGGAACTGAAAATTAAAACAATGAAATACCACGGCACATCTATTAGAATGGCCAATGTTCAAAACACAGTCAACCAAATGCTGACAAAAACATGCAGCTGCAAAAACTCCCATTCATTGCTGGTGGACTGCAAAATGGGACAGCCACTTTGGAAGACAGTCTCACAGTTGCTTATGAAACTCAACAGATTTGTGCTCCTGGCTGTTTACCTAGATTAAATGAAAATTGACATCCACACAAAACCTGCACACAAATGTTTACAGCAACTTAATAGTTGCCAAAATTTGGAAGGAAGCAAGATGTCCTTTGGTAGGTGAATGGATAAATTATAGTACAGTACAGACAATGGGATATTATTTAGAGCTAAGAAGAAATTAGCTATTAAGCCATGAAAACACATGGGAAGAACTTAAATGCATATTACTAAATGAAAAAAGCCAATTTGAAACAAGGCTATATACTGAAAGATACGACATTCTGGAAAAGGCAAAACAAGAGAGACAATAGAAAGAGCAGTGGCTGTCAGGGGTTAGGAGGGAGGAAGGGATGAATAGGTGGAACACAGAGGATTTTTAGGGCAGTGAAACTATTCTATATGAGACCACAATGGTGGCTACATATCAGTATACATTTGTCAGAACCCCCAGAATGTACAACATCAAGAGCAAAACTGAATGTAAACTGTAGACTTTGGTTGACCATGATGTATCAATATAAGTTCATTGATCATAACACATGAGTCATTGTAGGGCAGGAAGTTGAGAGTGGGTGAGGCACTGCATAGGTGGGGTCAGGGGACATATGGGAATGCCACATTCCACTCAATTATGCTGTGAACCTAAAAGTGCTTTAAAAAGAAAAGCCAATTAATTGTAAAAGTTTGTTATTTAAAAAATTATTTCAAAAGAAAGAAAGAATGAATAGATGAGCTAGAGATCTTTGAGGCTGGCCAATTTTATATTTCTATGCTCTTCTGATTTTCTGATTTGCTTTGTGTTGCAGACTCTCCTGTTATCTACATGTTGACTTTTCATTTTCTATCTTCAATATCTGCTAACTTTTCTACCACTGTTTTTATGTCTTTTTGGTTCTTAACATTCTAGAAGAAATTAAGCTTTTCTCTGCATTGTTGGTTCAATTTTCTGCAGTGTTAAATGTATTTTTATACTTATTTTTTATTTATTTTCATATTTTTAAAATTTTTACTAATAAATTTATAGTTCTGAATAGATTATTTTTCTATGTTAGAAATTCTGTTTTCCTACGTTAAGACATTCTTAGTGAGATCCCATCACTAAGAATGTAAGTGATGGGATGTGGGGTGACATCTCACAGGGAGACACCAACAGGGAAGGTGGAAAACATTACCTCCAGGGAAAACCATACGGCTGCAGTCAGTCTCCTTTCTAATGAAAAACAAAACAAAATAAATATTGCAGCCATCAAGTAGATTGATTTTCTAGTCACTGTCTTCTCTAACACTACCTCAGTGTTTACAGGTCCTTCCTCATTGTTTCTCCTCTTACTGAAATATTACCAACAACGTACATCTCCCTGGATGTCTTGGTTCAGAGGTCTTTTCTAGGGGCCTCAGGAAGAAAAGAGAAGCCTGTGCCAGCTGTGAGGAGTAGCACTTGCCTCTCTGAAATACGGAAGGAAGAGAGAGATCGGATGGGCTCCCAAAGGCACGCTGGCACAGAATCCTGTTCCTGCCCGTCGGCCTGAGGTCTCAGCAGGTCTGTTTGACGGAACACACCCTGCAATGGTTTTCCTGGTAGGCCAAAGCCCTCTGGGTCCAAAGATCTGGGGAGCTTTTTCCTCTCTGTGCCTTAGAGGAGGAATCAGATCACCACTTTACACGCCATCAGCCTATAAGCTGTCATTTTGCTGATTTGCCACAGTGTATGATATCCTAAAGATTTGTCTTGCCTGCTGAGGAAATACAAAACCATGAAGATATCAGGGGAAATGACCCATGTAGGGAAACCTAGGAAGGCAGAAGAGGACCATAGTATATTTAGGACAGTGGGCAACCAATGAAGGAGAAGTAAGAGTCGGAAGAGAACTTTAGCAAAACCATCACTGGGTGCTCCAAAGGGGATCCGCTCAGCACACAAATAAAACTACCGAGAACACTGTGTGTGGCTTTATTAACTAGATATGATCTTTGTAAAGTACATATAATAAAATAGAGGTCATAGGCTAGCCAAGATAATGATGAAAAGAATGTGGGCTCTCTTACTGAATATTATAATTGCTACAAGGTCATTAGAATAGAAGTTGTATAGCATTATCCCAGAAATAAACAAACAGATAAGTAGAATGAAGAGCCCAGAAATGTTGGAGCCATTAGACGATAGGATTTCACTTCAAGGGGAGGTTGCTTATTTTAATAAGTGGTGCTGGCCTAATTGGCTACCCTATCTGGAAGACACAATAAATTCAACCTCACCCCATGTGCAAAAAGAAATTTCAGGCATACAAAACGAAACAAAGTAGGTATATAAAACACGTTAAAAATATTAAAAGAAAATTAGAGATGAAATTTTCAACCTTGAGTTGGAAGGTGACTGATGGACCTGGGATCTCTTCCCATGCCAAATATATGATGAAGATTTTAATAATAGACATTGACACAAACAAAGTCAAAAGACAGATGGCTGGAAAAGGCATCTGCAGCACAACAGAAGAAAGTTTAATACCCTTAACATGCTGAGGACTTATGTAAATTAATATTAAAAAACAGTAAAAATATTGGTCTGACTGCCAATACAGGTAGGCAACTTGCCAGACTGAGAATGCCTATAAATAACTGAAAAACACCCAATGATACACAGAGATACACTTAGAGCCACTAATATTAAAGGAAATTAAAATTACAGTAACATAGAGATAGCTTTTTTTCCCCTTACCAGACTGGCAAAAAATGAAAAAATAGGAACAATGTACATTACAAGGAAAAAGGAGGGGAGATGTGCAATTCTGTATATGGCTGCTGGGAGTGTGAATTGCATTTTCCTTTTTAGAGATATAAAATCTATTAAGATTAAAAATGTGTAAGTAGTCTTTAACCTAAGAATATCACTTTTGGTAATACCCTAAAGGAAAAAAAATTTACCACTGTATAAGTATATATATTTAAGGATGTTGATGGCAAAAAAACAAAACACACTTGTTTGAATATCCATCACTAGGAAAAAAGCTGAATGAATCATATGTATATATCCCTATGATGGAACACGAGGTACCTGATTAAAAAAGACTAAGTTAGATCTATAGCTAATAACCTGGAGAGATATCCAGGCTGTATTGTTAATTGAAAAAAGCAAGTGGTAGATTAATATAAACACCATCATTGTTCTGTAACTACACACACACACGTAACTAGGAAAATGCTATGCATGAGTGTGTGTCTGGATGATTATGAAAAAGGGGTGGAAGGCTACATAACAGGCTCTAAAAGTGGCTTCCTTATCCTTTTAACTTCCATGGCCACTTGGCAAGTAATAGAGGTACTGTTCACCAGAAATCTTAACTATTGGTCAGGAAGGGAAACTGGTTATCTCTAGAAACAGAGGAACTGCTGAGCAGGAATGAAGGGAATTACTGGTGTTTTTCTCATTTTTTTTATGTGTATTGTTTTCGTAATCTGAGGAGAAATTTAACATCGTTTTTGGTAAAAACAGCAAATGTAAGAGGCTACACACAGATGAATTAGAAGCTGTTCAACTTTTATTCTGATGTATTTGAACATTCACATCCAATATCCTCTCTTAACACCACCCTTTCTCATTTTTTGAAGAAGTAGTTTTGAAAGAAATGAGATCCTTAACTGAAGAACAGCAGTCTACGGTAAACAGGCAGAGAACACAGAGTAGAAGGGACATCAGCATGAGAGGAGAAGCTATACTTCGAGAATAGCACCAGCCAGATAAGTGCCATTTACGCAGGAGTTCAAATGACAAATCAGCTTTACGCCGCGCATCTCAGATCTGAAGCAGTGGTCTTACTTTGCTTGGTTACATAGTACTGTAGGCTGAGAGAGAATCAGTTCTTTAAAGATTGTTCCATGTTTCTAATTCCAGAGAGAAATTCCAGCTATCCCTGAACATCACCTGAATGCGAGGCCAAAGTAAAAGGATGAGCCGGGGGACAAGCTAACGAGACTAGCAGAGGCACGAGGAACAGAGACGTCTGCATGCAAAGTGATGACTCTCCTTTAAAACTGTATGCGACGCAAATGACAGGGACCCAGCATGGTTCCAGAAACATGATACTTCTGTTCCTTGGGTCTAAACCCAAACTGATACACTCACATGTACACAGATGTTCATATGCACAGTGCCATGAATGATGCATTGCTAATGAAGCCCTGCAAAATGCTTGTGGGATAAGTAGATGGGAAACCTGTACACCAGTATTAACAAACAGCATCTAGCCTTCCCGAGGGCAGAGGCACATTTCTTAGAATGAAGTGCTGCACTCTTAACAAGTGGGAACTTTTCTGTGACTGTCTCCTTGGCTAGCAGCTCGGCTTCATAGAAGAGTTATCTCCCAGGAGGCAAAGGACTCATAAAGTGACTCGGGAAATATTAGAAGGAAAATAAAAAGATAGACAATTTAATATCAACAGTGAACCAGGGTTCATCGATTGTCTAAATTCTCAACTGTTCTGTACAGCCTAAAATCTATTACTGGGGACTCAAATGACTTACAAAAGCTTCATACAGAAACCAAAGTCATGTCCTCTTTGCCTGCCATGCACGCAGAGACAGCACTGACAACCCACCACTGCACCTCACCCCCCGCCACCATCTAGGTCACCATCAAACCCCAACACTTAGCGCTCATCCTGGGCCCTTTAGAGATGCCACCAGGCAAGGCTGGGGACATTTAGTGCAACCAGAGGCTCACTGTTAGGGTTTCACTAGAGCTCCAGGGAACAAAAAGGGACCCCCTGAGGGCTCCCCCGGCTGTCCCAGTAGAGAGGAGCAAAGAGTGGGGGTACCCTGCAAATCTCCACTCTGTTGGCAGCCTCCTCCATCTCTTCCCTGAGGGCATCAGCTTTGGCACCCGCAGGTTGTAAGCTGCTGGACAAACCTGAAGACTTGGAAGTCTGCTGCCACCTGATGGAAAATAGGAGAAAAAGAGGAGAGGCGTGAGACAGGCAGACGCTGGGGATAGCGTGGGCACACTGAGAAAATAGCTGGTTACAAGTATTACCCAGGGAATGACACACCCTCTCTGGAAAGGAGACGTGATAAAAAGGTATGAATCCTAGGCCAGGAGAAAGAGGGTTCGAATTTCCACGTGGCAGCTGTGCATGTATGCTGAGGGGCGGCTGCCCTTCACACAGAGCAACATTCCCGTTTGCCAACGTTTTCCTACTGTCTTCTGAACACTAGCGCCAAGGACAGTCACCATGGCTTTCCTTGCAGCACGTTCCATGTCATCCCTTTAAGTTGCCTGACCATCCTGCGGGCATTTGCGTTTGCGGGCATTCACCTACTTGGCTGGAGCCAATCACGTGTGCTAGGTGAGAGGACGAGCAGGCGAGATTAAAACAAATCTGAAAACAAAACTGTCCACTAGTAAGCAAACAAAAACTTATCAACATTGAGATGCCTCATTTATATTTTCTTAAACATTTATCTTTTTGGTGGTGAACACCAGCTGTCTGAGGAAGCCACCTGGGACATGTTGACGGGAAGCACAAGTATTTCTGTTGCTATGTCGTTATCAGGGAATTACCAAAAGCAGGTTTCTGAAAGAAGGTTCCGATTACAGTAGACAGGATGGCTATAGCAGGGACTCTCCCATGGTCTGTAAACTCTTACTGGGGCCATCAAGTAATACTAAGTCAAATGGGTCATTACCTTAAAAACCAGTCCACGCGAGCCTTTACTTCCTACTTGCAATGGGGTCATGAGATATCAAACTATTTCATGGCTCTAAGAAAAACAGCAGTGTGTTCAGGACGACAAAGGGCAGTGGACACAAGGCTGCAGGAGGGACAGTGAGCAGCAGGGGACCTGGGGTGGGAGGTGCTGTCCTGGGGCTGATGGGGTCCAGGCAGGAGCATGGGGCGTGGTTGCCAGATGTTTCAGTTGATAAGAGAAGCTGGAAATTGTCATGTGAACTTGATGAAATATGGTTAACAGATTAAGTCGTTTCTTCTAAATGCCATGCAGGCCGGTAGTGCACAGACCAAAGCGGACAGCTCTGTGGGCTCTCAGACCATCCCACATAGCGGCAAAAAGGGCAACGGGACTCATTTTGAGAGCCAAGAACCTAATCACTAGGTGTTTTCTCTACACAGTCTTTCTTTTGTCTTTTGTCGTCTGCAGGAAAAACAGAAGGTTGCAAGATTCTAGGACCCAAACAAGGGAAGCTAAAGTTATCTCTGCACGTACTGAAAAGTAGCAAAATAAAGGACTCTGTCACTTCAAAAATGCACTCACAGGAAAATTACTGATATGGGCTTTGAGACACCAAGCTCGCCTGAAGCTCCACCGATGAGGACATGTGCCCAGGGAGCAATTCTTCATCCAAGATAAGAACTCAGGGCAAATTAGACAGGAAATGTTCTACTCAAAGATATTTCAAAATCTAAGCTAACAGACAAGGAGTCAAAAAGTTCCTGGGCAATTGTTTCTTATAATGGTTTGCCCCACAGAAATTTTATATTTAATGAATACTTCCCAGTTTACCTATTTTAAACAAAGAATAAAAGGGTAGTTTTTTTTCTTTGTCAAATAAAATATGAGACGCCATGGCTGTAAATTAGATCTCAGATAATGAATGTGATAGATTATGGGATCAAGCTACGGCCCCTCTTAATATGGGCTCATGCTATCTGAAGAAAAAAAACAACAGATCAGTATGTAAATGTAAGAAATAAATTTAAAAAGTGACTATAAATGCTAAGCTGGCTTTTATGGCTTTGAAGACCTGGATTAGACTTCTTTCTATACTTAACATATGTATATCAAAATAAAGAATGTTTCCAGGTTTTCTCCTTCTTTTCTTCCCTGTTCTCCCCTATTTCTTCCCTCAAATCCTATCCCTTAGTCAACAGCTTTGTAGTTTAAAAATATATGCCTTTCCCTCCCTTTATAGGGAATTTTACTTATAATAGACAAGGAATCTATTTTGATATTATTAAACAGTGATAAGATGCAGAATAAGATTGTGAAATCAGGTAAAAAAACAGCAAGGAAAGTGTGGAAAATTGGTATAGATAGTAATCTGTTGGGAAAAGAGACAATAATCATGAATTCAAGGTATGCTGGTCTTCTCAGCCCAATTAAATAAACCCAAGAACTGTCCTGCTCTGTCAAGAGATGAAGCAGATTCTTCATCTGAAGAATGAATTTGAGCTTTGAAATTTGAAGAGAAGAAAGTTCACTCCTCCTCACTGCAGTGGCTGATGTGACACCACCACTCTCTGGGAAAGACACTGACAGTAGATGGTCTGGGGATATGGAGAGAGATAAAAGCTTGGTTGAGGGCTAGAGGAGACAGGTTACAGGATAGGGTACGGGATGTTAGGGGTCAGGAGAAGGGTACGGATGTTAGGGACATTAGGGTATAGAATAGGGTACGGGACAGAAGGGTTTGGGATAGGGTACGGGATGTTAGGGACAGAAGGGTATGGGATGTTAGGGACGGAAGGGTATGGGATGTTAGGGACAGAAGGGTATGGGATAGGGTACAGGATGTTAGGGATGGAAGGGTACGGGATAGGGTATGGGATCTTAGGGACAGAAGGGTATGGGATAGGGTACAGGATCTTAGGGACAGAAGGGTACGGCATAGGGTACGGGATGTTAGGGATGGAAGGGTACGGGATAGGGTACAGGATGTTAGGGATGGAAGGGTACAGGATAGGGTA
>JAQQAC010004778.1:14323942-14390577 GCA_029783875.1 Phataginus tricuspis | reverse complement strand
TAGGGTACGGGATGTTAGGGATGGAAGGGTATGGGATAGGGTACAGGATGTTAGGGACAGAAGGGTACGGGATAGGGTACAGGATGTTAGGGATGGAAGGGTACGGGATAGGGTACGGGATTTTAGGGACAGAAGGGTACGGGATAGGGTACAGGATTTTAGGGACAGAAGGGTACGGGATGTTGGGGTCAGGAGAAGGGTAAAGAAGACAAATGCAGCATCAGCTCAGGACAACAGGAAGCACAGAAGAAGAATTTGGGGGGAAGCACACAGGGAAGTTTCTTTATTGGGACATTTACTGTTTGGTCTGTCCAGTCATCTTCTTTCCTGACACTAGCCTCCTCCACTTTGGGAAGGCCTGCCTCACTCCTGCTTTAATGTGTGGGCCGAAGGAGATGCCCCCCAGGCGTGGTCCAGTGAGGGCTGCTGATGCAAGCCGAGCCCGTGGCCAACCGATGAGCCGAGGACGGCAAACAAGCCACGTCCAGACAGGGGGAGCCCCTCCTTTGTACTTATAGAATTGGAGCACAAGGAGGTCTCATGCTGGGGAGACCTGAGCCCAAGGGACATCCAGGGACCACGAGGACAATGGATCTCGGAAGAGGATGCCTGCCTGTGGGGAGAAACAGCGGTGGATGCGGACAGCTCCTGACGGCAGTGAGACTGCAGCCAGCCCCGGGGCCCCAGAACCGCCCAGCTCCAGACGCCCGCGTCCAGTGCTCCACTTCCTTAGTTCCCTGAGCTTCCCGGGGTCCTCCCCCAAACTCTCCTGTTTTACTTGTTAATTGGTTCACGTGCTTCCAGAGAAGGCAGCTGTGCTAGTCTGCTTGAGCTGTCATAACAAAATACCATAGACCAGGTGACTTAAAGAGCACACACCTTTTCCCACAGCTCTGGGGACTGGAAGCCCTAGATCAAGGTTCCAGCAGGGTTTGGGTTCTGCTGGAGGCTCTCACCTGGCTTGTAGATGCCTGCCTTCTTGCTTTGTCCTCATGGCCTTTCCTTTGAGTGTTCAGAGACAGATCCCCCTCTCTTCCAATCCTATTGGGTTAGGGTCCTACCCAAATGATCTGACTTAACCTTAACTGCTTCCTAAAGGCCTTATCTCCAAATAGAGTCACACACAGGCTGGGGCTTCAACATACAAATTTGGTAGAGGACACAATCCAGTCCTAGTAGGAAGACCCAGAGGCAGTTATTCAGCAGAAACTTAAAGTCCCTGGATCCAGAAGGTGTGACCATGAGATACACGCCCAGAAAAAGGTATGGCAGACCTAGGGATGGAATATGGCTCCTTCTTTAGCCACTGCCAAATTAAACCTATTGCAGAAACAACATTTGTGCATCATTCAATTCAATTCAATTCAATTCACATTCTTTGAGTGTAAAGCTTCCTTGAGTTTCTTCCTCCATCCTTCTCGTCAATAATCTTTTATGCATCTTTTAAACTTCAGTCTTCTCTGAGGATATTACAGTTGGCATAATTAGCTTTTGAAGCACACAAGCCACATTTACTGGAATTCAGACAAAGACACACGCTGGACTTAGATCTAGTTCGACACTGGATGAGTCCGTTGGATTTGACAGCATCCACCAAATTTCTGGCAGAATTCAAGGATCCAGCCATGGAGCTACTGGTCGAGAAGTGCTGATAATATGTAAAAAAAGATCCTGCCTGTCTTAGAAGGCAGAGGGTGTCTCCACTTGAATGCTCTGTTTAGTTCCAATTCGTGTCATTCTTAAAGGACAGAACAGGACTAAAGAAAGCTTCGGTGAATCAGCAGGAAGATGCTGCAAGAAAGAAATTCTAACGTGCAAACTGATTACAGGAAGAGGGGTGGCGTGGGGGCGTGCACGGTGAGGACCCCACTGCTCCAGAAGGGTGGCTGGTGACCCTGCAACTCTGTAACACAACCTTTGGTACCACTTGAACTGCTCCGTCCTGGGACACAGTCCTCACAGTGACTATGAGTTAGGGGTTAGGGAAAAGGCAGGAAGCTGGGGTGGGTTGGCTTCTGAAACAATGAAGGTGGTCAGGGTCTCAGCTGGAGTTTTTATAAGCATAAAAACTTAGATAGGGAAGGTAGAGATTTCCTTACCAAATTCCAATACACAAGAGATGATGAGCTGAAAATAATGAAGTTTATTAAATCATGGAAGGGAGGCCCCCAGGGACACTTTTCCAAGGTTTCGAATCCATATGCCACTTGGGTGTTTTGCTCTTATGAATGTAACATAAGACTAGACTGACCATGGCTGCCACCCAGGAGTAACTCTCCTTTTCAGAAGCAGACTGAACAGAAGTCTGTAAGTGGAGATGGCGTTAACAAGCGTTGAGGCTAACATTTGGCCCTTGGACCAGGCGCTCTCTATGCTAGAGACTCAGGGTCTCCTCACAGAAGCAAAGACAAGCCCTCAGAGCTAAGAACCCAGGTCCGCAGCGGCATGGTGTCTGCCGTCATCTGAACAGTGGGACGATCAGCATCTCTTCAGTCATCTTACAGGACTCCCAAAATATGGGACTTGAACACGGGTGTTATGGGAGGCAAGGAAGCAGTGGTAGCATGCAATCTGCTCTCTGTTCCTCCAAGCGCCCGGAGAAGAGAGCCTCAGATCTGGGTCAGAGCCACTTTAACAGCTTTCCAACTCCTCCTCCTCCTCCTCAACAAAAGGGGACGAGCCTCCGGACCGCAGCCTTCATAGGCAAGAGGATCTAAAACAGTAACAATGGCTTTGCTTCCATCATCTGTTCACGTTAATGTCTGACTGATATTTGTAGCAAAGGGCACTGCCTTTCAACTTAGGGTACTTAGGGTAGTGCTATAAAGTTTCTTTTTAAAATAGACTCATTTTGAAAAAGGGAATCAATTTTTTGCAAGATGTGTAGGCACAGACATCAGACACCATTCAGGTGGCGTGAAGTTTAGGAAGCACCAAGCTACCTAAAGAAAGCTTTGCTTCTCTTCTGATCTAACCTGTTTTATTTCTGGTCTAGGGGGACAGGCCTTTACTTTTTGTGGGTCCACGTGCAGAACTACATGGCCCCAACTAGTTACAGTAGCACGTGGGGAAGTGCCGTGACAAGCATGACCTCATTTGACACTCAAAATAACCCCCTCAGGTCAACCCACAAATGTTGCTACTACCTGTGTACAGGTGAAGAAACGGCTGTGCTAGGAGGTTGAGGGACCTGACCAAGCTCACAGGTCTAGAAAACAGGTGATGGGGATCTTGGTACCTCATCTCTGACTCCTGGTTCAGGACCTTATCTTAGATCTCTCAGCCCAAATATACTGTTTTTGTTTTGTTTCTTCTCAAGAAAATTAACAAAAGATGGGGGAGATTAACCTTCACCTACAAAGGACCCAAGGCAGAACCAAAATGTTCCTTACACATTAATATTAATGAGCCTGCAGTCTTTCAGTGTGTGCACTTAACACACTTCAGTGGAAAAGACAAGTATGTACAACAGTGACATGACAGTCAGCATCAACGCCACCTCGGGGCCTCTGGCACTTCCCCACTCTAATAGGCTTTTTCTGGAGGATTCTGGGAGAGGAGTGCACGAAATGAGCAGCACGATTGGAACTGGTCTCAGGTTTAGTGAATGGCTACAGAAAGGGGCTCCCTATACCATGGGCTGTAGGAAAAGGTGAACAGTCCCTGGAATCAGAAACCCTCCCCTCATTATAGACACATCATCCATCCTGCCTCTCTGATCTCTGCACCTACTATTCTCCCCTTTGTTCCTTCCACCCCAGCCACACTGACCTTCGTTCTGTTCACAAATATGTCGACTTCATTCCCACCTCAGGGCCTTTGCACTTGCTGTTCCCACTGCCACGGACAGTTCTGCACCAGATCCTTGCTTGGCTTCATCTTTCTCACATTTATGTCATAGATCAAGTATCTCCTCAAAAAGCCTGCTTTGCCTAACGTTACTGCGCCCTGCCCCCATCTCTATCATTCCCTTCCAAAATTCCACTATGCCATCTCCTAGGATTTATAGCGACTGGAAATTGTCTTGTGAGTTTGTTCACTGGCCTGGCGTCTGCCTCCCAAACAAGGCTACAGACCCCATGAGAGTGGGGGCCCCATATCTCCCCTCACTACACTTATCTTCTTACTTCCCCGGGAAGTGCCTGGCACCTGTGGGGTGAACATAAACATATTCACACGCACATACACAGACTCCCTACCAAACTCCCTACCCACCAAATATGATCACTGTTCCGAGAGGTAAAAATGAAAGCAAAGAAACCCCACTGTACCTCGCTCGTGAAGAATCCATGTCCAGCACCAACTTTGCCAAATGTTTCCTCTGTTTTTGAATATTTGGGATTTCTACCTGTGGTTACAGGAGATAAAAGACACAGGAGGGCTGAGACTCAAGATAAATCCTCAAAGAAACTATAGACAGCCATCCAACAAGTTGGCAAGAGTCCCCCAATCCTTCTTTTCAGATGAAATCATTGTTTTTCCTGCGCTAACATGCTTTCTGCGTGGGACACCTGCCAGGCCCTCCAGGACCCAGCACCATCACCTGGGCTCTCCATTCCCCTGATCACTTAGGCATCCTCATCCCGCCCTTACCTCATCCAGCAAAAACAGGCTCAGTCCCATGTCCCTCTGCTTACAAAGTGGGGAGAAAGGCAATCAGGCCTGACACACAGACCTAATTCAAAACGGACAGCAGAAGGATAAAGGGAACTGGTCTCAGGAGACCTGAGATGCTCCAGAGAATGCAATTAGGGTATATTTTAAAAGAAATTAAGTAAGATTCTTTGCAAAGTAATGAATAAACACCACCGTGGCTTTTCTCAGCTGAGAGGTTCGCCCATAGTGGCTGTGGGTGGATACTCTTTTTATGTTTTTATTTCTAAAAATGACTGAACTGAACATTCCAGTGTAGGATTTTGGTACCAGGCCCAGCAAAAGTGGGACAGGACATGAGCATTTAAAAGGGGAAACTGGACGCAAATTAAACCAAAATTATCTCAGTCTGTGGCTTTGATATAAAGAGAAAATGTAAGAAATCCAGTGATCTCTGAAGTGTTTTCTATTCACTCTTGGAAGAAAGGTAAGTAATGTCCTGGGTATAATGACCTCCAGCCGGTAAGAGAAAGACAACTAACCCCAGGCCTCTGGGGTCATGAGAGCCCAGAGGCCAAGCTGGAGAGGCCCACATGCATCTGGTTTGTACAAGTGAGTCTCAGGACCCAGGTGAGACCTGCCCCCCTGGGTCACCTTTATGAAGAGCAAAGGGCCTCGCGTGAATGTTCTAGGCTGAGGGATGACCTGTAACAGGCCAACTTATGCCAATCAGAGAAGCCTAGAGTTGGCCAAGACCAGAGTACCATATCTGGGATTTTCTCCTCGGATGCCGTTAGGCACTCAGGTAATTATTTGCCTACACTCTGTCCCAGAAACCACACCAGGGCATGTGGAGGTGCTGGGAACTGTCTAAAAAGGAAACGAGATATGGTCTAGGGCAATGCTGGTCAATACGGTGCCCTCTAGCTACCTGCAGCTATGCCATTTTAAATTCAAATGAATGAAAACTAAGTCAAATTAAAAATGTACTTCCACAGCCACACTAACTTCATTTCAAGAGCTCGAGGCCACTGAACTCTGCAGGCATTGCACATTTCCACCATCGCGGACAGTCCATGGGGCAGCACTGGTTCGCATGGCTAAGTGAAGGCAGTTGGGAGGAGCTTGAGGGTTCAGGGCACATACAGGCAGGCTCATTTGACTGTGCTTTACTTTACTGCAGCTTTTACCAACTGAACGTCTGTGGCAACCCTACAGGGACCCAAGGGCATGGCGCCATTCTTCCAACAGCAGCCGCTCACTTAGGGTCTCTGCTGCCGTTTGGTGATTCTCACAACATTTCAAATGTGTTCATTATTATTATATTTGTTATGGTGATCTGTGATCAGTGATTTTGAGTCCCTGAAAGCTTAGATGATGGCTAGCATTTTTTAGGAATAAGGTATTTTTCATTAAGGTATAGACATTTTTTTTAGACCTAATGCTACTTACTGTATACTTAGAAAACTATATGGTGTAAACATAACTTTCATACGCACTGGGAAACCAAAACATTCACTTGACTCACTTCATTGCAATATTTGCTCTGCTGTGGCCTTCTGGAGGCAAACTCCCAATACACCCAAAGCAGGCCTCTAGCGTCCCCCAACCATTTCCTTTCTTACTTGACGAAATTTCAGTTGGCTGAAGCTAGCAAAACTGTCACATAGACACTAAAGTTTTTTTTTTGATAAAACAGCTTTATTTAAAATCCAAGAAAAGGGCTCTATGTAAACATAAACTGCAAGAGGCCTCACAGAGTCTCTCGGACACGGCCCCCAGTGTCCCTGTGGGGAGGCTGCTGTTCATCTCACAAATTCCTTGAGATAGGATGGCAGGGGGCTACAGCGCTCAAGACCCTGGGGGGAAGGGGCAGTGTGGCCCGCTTTGCCCCGTTACTCCCTGGAATGCCAGCAGCCAGATGGGAGGGTGCAGGAAGTGGGTGGCAAACAGCTAAAGGGAATCCTGACCCTACAGTGGTGTAGCAATAATTCCGATTAAAAGCTACATCAGAGTAGCGGGAGGGACAGACATGATAAGGCAGGAAGCAAGCTGACCTCCCTGCTCCCTCGGCCACACCCCCACCCCCCCATCCCCGCTTACCTCGGCCACGCCTCCTCCACCCTCCCCCGGCCACGCCTCCTCCCCCCCCCCCCCCCCCACCCCGGCCCCCCCCCCCTCCCCCCCCACGCCCCGCTTACCTCGGCCACGCCTCCTTCCCGCTTACCTCCGCCAGCAAAAACAGGGGCTCAATCACATCTCTCTCTACTTGCAATTCGAAATGAATCAGCTCCTGAGCCAGCTTGTCCTCTGTCTCTCCACAGAGTTTCAGCATCTTCCTGCAACAGAAACGAACAAATCCATACTGAATACCCTAGAACAAGGGGCAGCCTGTGTCACACTGTCACATACCGTGTCATGCCCCCGCTGGGTAAATGTTCATGAGAATTTAATAAACTGGTTGATTTCCCTGCTGTCCCCTTAACCAACTTACTCCATCCATTTTCATTTCTGGAATTATCGGTTTTTTAAATGATTCGAAGCACCTACTGTGTGACTGGGGTAAAAGGAACATGTAGGGAAATATAAGAGGAATGTGGATACACAGACTCATAGGTGCTGAATCCACAGGGCTTTTTAAGGCAAGATGCTTCTATCTCCCCTGAGAGCACTGGCGAAGCCAGCTAAGTGGCGCACAAACAAGCCTACATCTTTAAACACAGACCAAACCCTCAATTGCAATGGGCTCTGAAGGAAAGAAACCTCTTTCTCCTAAGCCATGAAAACTTATTTCGTACAGGGTGAGTAGGCAAACTGGAATGGAACGACCATCCCGGAAGTTATTAATAATACACAAACAAGAAAAGACTTGAATGAGTAGAAAGTTGTGTCCTATTCCCAAATGAGAGGATACAATATTTCAAAGATGTTCATTTCCCCTGATGCCACTCAAGAGAGTCATCCCTTTAACATGGTACCATGTTAACTGAAACACACATAAAAATCCCTTTATTGTAGCGGATTTTTGGAAGGGAACAAAATTAGACGTGTGTGTTCAGTCTGTCACCTTTACCTGGGTGTCCTTCATCCCTTTATTTTCAACCTTGCATGCATGTTTATCCACCTGAGATTCTCTATATCATAAAGATTTGGATTTACGACATTTACGTCTCTTATGCTTGCAGACATACATGCAATCGATGCTTTTACCTCCATTGTGTTTTCTATTTACTATGCTTTTATTTGCTTACTTGTCTTCTTTTTCTTCCTTCCACAGGTTTTTTTCTCTTGTACTTATTTTCCTTTTCATCCTTTCACTAGTTTTGAAGTGACACATTCTATTTCTATCTATTCTTCTTGTGGCTACTCTTTTCTCAAATGAACACTTGAAATGTAGCATTATATCCTTCTTTCAAACAACACAAGAGCTTAAAACACTACTTTGCTTTCCACTGTTTCATCTTATTATTTTTTAGTATTTTAGTTTCACTTTGCTTTAAACTGCCCCAAAACTAATTATTATTAAATTACTATTTTTTTTAACTCAATGCTTATTTATATTTCTTTATACTGAATGCGACTCCAAAATATGCCACTTTGGCATAAGGATTATTTTGAGCTGAAGGCAACTGAGAAGAAGCAGATACAAAAAAGCTCTCTGCCCTCCCCCATATGCCTAAAAGCAGGGCACAAACTTGCTAAGGGGTCCCTCCTCCCCCTCCACCAGGACGGATGGAAGCTAAGCTAACTGCCAGAGACAACGCTAGGCCCTCCTCAGCTAGGAGAAGGCAGCAGAGGAATCTACATGACACACCTTCCCAACCAGCCCTTACCTCCCATTAGTTTCCGAGTACATTTGCCTTCCATGATTTGCTGTCCTAGAAACTCAGGGTTTTTTTTTTTTCCCTTTGTCTTGTCACATGTATAAAAATTATTATTCTTTTGTTGAAAATGCCATATAAGCCCGAGTTCTAGCCACCTTGGAGTTACCAATCATGGAGTTTATCATACAATCTAGGTTTCTTATATTGTCACTCAGTACTTGAAGACATTATCCTATTATTTCCTGGCATTTTTTAATTGATGCATAAATAGTGTGCTATCAATCTCATGGCTTTTTGATAATTATCTTTTTCTCTGGTTGATTTTAAATTTCTTTTTTGTTAATAATGTATAGTTTTACTATATTGTGTACAGGGATGGATTTCTTCGTGTTGAACTCAATCACGACTTTTTGTGCTTCTTAAATCTAAGACTTCTGTTTTTCTGAAGATCTAAAAAAGAAAAATACATAAACTTCTCTTTCCCCCGTTTTCTTCTTCAGGAACTACTCCTAGACATTGTGCTATATTCCATCACCCATGCTTCTTGTGGGTTAAATTGCAATTATTTCCAGAATGTCTCACCTGGCCTTAGTGCATCTCTGTATCAATAGGTGTTTCCAAGGGGTGGAGAGAAGTAGTCCATCTCCATATCAATAGGTAATTACAAGGGGGAGTGAGGGCATATCTGGACTGAGAGGTTGGGTGGGGTCCCTTTTTGCAGCCAGGTCGCAAGAGATGAGAGAGCAAAAGTGAACAACTGTTTGTAGGCAATAAACAGCTTTCTCCCACTTTATTTCTCCCTTTGACTGATTTCAGTTCCAAAGGTATTTTACCTCGGGCTGGGAAAATAGTTTCCCCCTGGAGTTACACTTCTCCACTGAATAATGTCTACATCTTTATCTCTTACACTTCATTCATATATAATTGAATAATTATGCTTCATGTATAACTGACATACATTATATTAGTTTCAGATGTATAACGTACTGATTTGATATCTGTATATATTGTGAAATGTTCACCACAGTAAGTCTAGGTAACATTTATCACCATACATAGTGACAAAAAAATGTTCTTAAAAATATGAAACACTTCACAGATTTGTGTCATCCTTGTGCGAGGGCCATGCTAATCTCTGTATCATTCCAATTTTAGTATATGTTCTGCCAAAGCAAGCTCTGCTCTTGTTTAATTTTTAAACTTCATTTTTAACATAATTATGTTATATGCATTTATATAATTATTTTGTATTTCCTTGCATGTTGGCCTATTATTTTTAGACCGTAGGGTACTGATTCCCTACTGATTAAGCCTGCTGATTCGCTCCCATGACAATTCTATTTTTATTTTGTTTTTATTGTGAGCTCAAAATCAGCAAGGGTTGTTCTTCTGGGAATCCTACAAGTTCTGACATCTGACATTGAAAGGTTTCATATTTGCTTCTGCTTCAGCCCTAGAGATTTCAATTGTCCATCAACAATTTTAGGCTAATTTCTACACTTGGGAGTTGCCGTGCCACACAGGCAATATGGCTTCGGGGTCTGGGGTTTCGATTTCTCACTGGCAGGCTTTTCTCCTTCATCATCCAAGTCACCAGCCAGACTGCAGGTGTCCTTAATGCCTCCTTGAGAAGTTCTAGTCCTGTTTTTATGGATGGGGACTTACCTAGATTTGGCACAAAGCAATATATGGTGTCACCTTACCCAAGAAGTGTGTCATCTCCCAGGATAGCTGACCCTTCCATCAAACACTGAGCCAGTGTGGTCAAAGGCAATTTTTTCTGAAAAGGAAAAAAACGTTGTCATGAAAACTACTTCAACATTTATCCATTTATTTAAAAATATCAAGAAGTCAAATACTTGCCCAGACTATATTAGAAATAAACTGGATTTAAAATATATTTAAAACCTAAAAATTCATAGGATACAATGGTGGGTTAGACGCAAAGAGATGTCAAAATTCGGAAAATTAACACTGATTTAAATTGGCCAATTTGGAAAATGAGCCTAAGGTTCATGTGCTGCATTTTAAAATAAAGTAGGGTTTAAAAGAGAAAAAAGAGCTTTTCAACTTAAGTTAACAAAGATTCGAGCAATGCTTTGATTTCCAAAACTCAGTCTCTCTCCTGAGATGTCTATTAAGCCCCATTTTATAAACAAGGCAGCTTATGGTCAAGAAAGAGAGAAAGTGTCCAGTGCAAAGAAAGTAAACACCAGAATAAGGCACACTCCATAGGAGACATTAAATAGCAAGCAAGCACACAAAAAGATGCTCATATCACTAGTCGTTAGGGAAATCTAAATCACAGCCACGATGAGAGACCACCTCACACCCATGAGGATGGCAACAATAATATAAACAATAGTTTTTTAAATGAAGATAAGTACTGGTGAGCACGTGGAGCAACTGGAGCCTTCATGCAATGCTGGTGGAAACCTACAACAGGGCGATGTTGTGGAAGTTTCGCAGTATTGCAGTAAGTCCAAGAAAACCACCAAGTGGCCCGGCAACAGCACTCGGGTGTGTGCGCAAAGTAACGGAAAACAGACGAGCAAGCAAAAACACATGCATAAATGTGAACAGCAGCATTAAATGTAACAGCCGAAAGTCAGAAACAGTTCAAATGCCCATCAACCGACGAATGGGTAAGCAAATGTGTTCTGCACAGGCCATGGAGTTTTATCCAGCCATAAACAGGAAGGAAGTCCTGACATGCACCACAACAGGTGAACCTTAAAAATGTCATGCACGGTGCAATACGCCAAGCACAAAGGGCACTTGCTGGATGATGCTATTTATATGAAATATCCAGAAGAAGCAAATCCATAGGGACAGGGAGTAGATTAGTGAAAGTAGGTTGCTTGGGGCTTGGGGGAGGGGTGATGGGGAATGGCTGCTAAATGTGCACAAAGTTTCCCTCTGGGAGGATGAAAATCTTCTGGACCTAGACAGTGGTGCTGGTTACAATGCTGGGAATGCACTAAATGTCACTGAATCATAGCCTGTAAAATAGTTCAAATGGTAAATCCTATGATACGTAGGAAGGAAGGGAGGGAAAGAGGCGGGCAGGAAGGAGCCTGCTGTTCCAGGGGTGTGACTTGACCCATTCCTCCCTAAAGTACCGACGAGCCCTCTCCTTACTGAGCCTGCACTGCTCACCCTCACAGGAACAAGGTGAGAGCTGTGAGCAGACTCTCGGGTCCCCCAGCGCCACTGCTACCCAGACAGTTCTCCCGAGCCTCCCGTGTTAGGACACAGAGCATCGGCTGCCGTTCATGTACAGAGCCAGGCCTTACGGAGTGCCTCCCAGGCAGCACGCCAGGCCTGGACAAGACTAGCCTCTCTCACGGACTTCATCTTCTAGTGCACGGAGACAAATAATAAACACTGTGAAGAAGGTGATTTCAAACAGCTGGAAGTGGTGTGGACACCAGCAAGCAGGACAGTGGGTAGAGTGGGCAGCTGAGAGGCATGGAGCTGTTATGAGGGGCCTCTCAGAACGGGTGGCACAGAAGATACAACCTTAAGTTCAAGAAAGAGTCAGTGGTGCTTCAAGAAGGTTTGGGAGAGAACATTCTTGGTGGAGGGAGCTGCCAGAGCAAAGGTCCTGAGGTGGCAGCGTGCATGACGGGCTTGCGGTCCCCGAGAGACCAGTGCGGCCGGTGCAAAGTGAGTGCCAGAGACAGTGGGAGAAGGGGGCAGAGGTGGTTAATACACAACCCTGTCAGCCAGAGGCAGGCTCTGGGGTCTTCATCTAAGGGCACTGGGTGACTATTGAAGGGTTTGTTTAAGAAGCACAAGATCAGATTAAAACAACTCAATCCTGAGACAGATGACTGACTGCCCTGAAAGAGGAATCAAATTTCTAGGGTTCTGTCCACCAGCCCTTAGGAATCTGGTCTCTGAACATCCAGGAGACCTGAGTGCTCTAAAGTTCTCCAGAGAGGACCCTGGAGGTGGGTCAACCCCCAGGAGCGCCACGGAAGTTCACACGGTTCCTGGGAGGAGTCCCGGGAGAACCAAGACAGGGGGCATGGTAGGCGGCCCTCACTGGGTCTGCAGGTCCCCGCCCTGCCCTGGGACACGCCCACTCCTCGGGAGCCAGACGCCTTTCACTCATCACTCCCAACAAAACAGGCACCCTTCTTGGCAAAACTAGACCGGGCGATTCAGAATTAATACAGCCAAATATAAACACCACTTTCCATTTGTCCCACAAAGCTATTAGGTACACATTTCCAGAGACTTCATTTAAAGCACAGGAAACAGTATGTCAGGAGAGCACCTACCCCCACCTTTCTTTTTTTTTTTTTTTAGTCATTTAAAACACAGTTTTTAAAAAATGTCTGAAGTGGTTAAAAGAGAAAAGAGTCAAGAAGAAAAAAAAAGAGTTAAGCAGGCATAATATGTGTTATGGTCACAGAGAGACCGTGGCTGAAGGTGTTAGTTCTGAATCAGGTGTGATTTTGTGCCCCAGGGACATGTGGAAATGACTGGAGATATTTTTGCTTCTCACACACGGGGAACACCAACTGGCATCTAATGGACAGAGGCCAAGGGTGCTGCTAAACATTCTAGAACACGCAGGACAGTCCCCTGAAATAAAGAATTACCCAGCCCAAAACGCCAGCTGTGCCTGAGCTGAGCAACATGGTCTGAAGGCAGGTCTTCAAACAGCAGGTTCCTGAGTGTCCCAGTAACTGGCCAATGAGGACACTGCACCCTGAATGTCAGCTTGAACCATCACCCGTGGTTCGTGCTGTTCCCAGGGCCCAGGACCCACCTTTAGGGCACGACCTCAGCTTTTCAGAGCCCTTCTTAAAAATTTGACAAGGAAGCAAGGGAAGAGAGGTCTTGCCTGTAACAGACCAAAGGGAAGTTCTTTATCTTATTTATTTTATTGAAATATAGTGGATATACAATATTATATTGGTTTCCATGATTCAACAGTTATCTACTTTATTAAATGTCCACTCCAATAAATAGAGTTACTATCTGTTAACACAGATTATTGACTATATTCTCTGACAATATTATTGAGTTCATTCTCTATGCTGTACTTTCATTCCCATGAATAATTTATATTATCATTGAGACTTTGTGCTTCTTTACCCCTTTCACCCATTTCACTCACCCACCACGGTCCCTCCCCCATGGTAACCGCCAGTCTGTTCTTTGTGTCTGTGAGTCCATTTGTGTTTTATTCATTAGGTTTAGTTTTTTGTTTGTTTGATTTTTAGATTCCACAAATAAGTGAAATCATATGGTATTTGTCTTTCTCTGCCTGGTTCATTTCACTGAGCATAATACCCTCTGGGTCAAAGGAAACTTCTAATAGCCTGGGAGTTGACATCCTTCGGGAGATGTATCTACCCATTGGTAAGTGGAGTTTTTCCAAATATGGGAAGATTAGATCCATTAGCTCTGTTTGTGAGTCAAGCCAAAAACTGTGCCCAAGGGGGACTAACATAGTGAAGGTCAAGGTCAGAACAAGGACGGCCCCTGGAGGACCACAGGCTGATCCGTCTTGGAGGGAGGACGGTGAAGGGACGGCCAAATGTCTGTTGGGCAAAATTCAGGCTAGACTGGAAAACCCAGCTTGAGTGCTGTGACCGGAGGGGCCCTGCTCCCGAGCCATGGAGGACACGTTACTTTCCAGCTAGTTCTGGTCCCTTGACACCCTTCTGACAGGCTCTAATTTAGCAAAGAGGGTAGCATTAAGTGACAAAGGGCCACAAAATGAGAAAGTTAGTCCTGTTTCACTTAGGATTTTCACATGGAGGATAACCTTTCTTTCTGGTTCTCTATTGTGTCTATCTATCTATCTGTGGGGGGAGGTATTTGAGAGGACATAGCCACCGGCTCACCCGTGAGCTGGATCCGGCCATCGAGGTCTCCTCGCTCCCTCCCCTATCCTTGAAATGGGCACTGCGCTTGCCTTCCCCAAGCTAGAAGCCGCCCCAAGGGCACAGCCTTGAGACAGTAAAGTGCTGTTGAGACCACCTGTGTGGTACACACGACCGAACCCAGTTAAGGCCTCTACATAAACTTAGGGTTCTGGCTGGTGGGAGCAGAGACCTACTCATCCCGTGGCTGCCCAAGACAAGCCTCATATTCAAGTCCCCTAGCCTATTAAGCCTGCCACCTCCCAATCTGGAGTGACTGCCTCTTTCTTCAGTCTCACCAAGCATAAACCAATGCTGCCTCGAGTAAATTAATTCTTGAGGAGGAAATACATGCCTATGGTACAGAACTCAAAAGGTGCTAGAGAGTCCCCCATCCTCAGCTCTCGGCTACCTAGTTCCCCTCACCAGAGACCGTGCAGTGACCAGCTGTTATTGTATCCTTGCACAAATATTCTAAGCAGATCCAGTTACATAAAGTTGACCCTTGAACAACCTGGAGGTTAGGGATGCCAACACTCTGTGTGGTTGAAAATCCACATGTAACTTTTGACTCCCCAAAAACTTAACTACTAACAGCGCACCGTTGACTGGGAGTCTTAATGGTAACATAAACAGTCGATTAACATGTACCTTTTGTGTCAGATGTATCGTATACTACATTCTTACAATAGAGTAAGCTAGAGGAAAAGAAGTGTTTTTTCAAAGTGTTATAAATTTCCAATTAGTTTTCCAATATACTTATTGAAAATAACTACGTATAAGTGGACCTCACACAGTTCAAACCCATGTTGTTCAAGAGTCGGCTGTGTGTGTGTGTGTGTGTGTTTAGTGGACATATTTTCCCCGATAAATGTCAGCATACTGTACACACCATTCTGTGTCTTTTTTCCTTTCCACGTGGAGGTATCATTCATGTCATTTCCTATCATGGCATAACGAGCTGCCTCACTCCTTAGTTTTTAATGGATAAATCACGGAATGAAGATGATAAAATGTTTTTAAACAAGTCCCCTTTGATGGTGTAACTATCACAAACTAGAGCGAGGCCAGGCTTGTGGCACAAGAAATCACTCCAGAAGAGACACTGAGGTGAATATAGTGCCTGCTTTCCAAGGACAGGAATTGGGTGGGGGGTTAACTTGGTAAAACCTTAGTGGAAATTCATGATGAGTTTCTATTTGTGTAAATGCTTTAGGAATCAAGAGATGAGAAGGGAACCACCAAACTAAAAGAGGAAGGAAGACATGGATTACGGTGCCATGCTTGCGCGTCAAAAAGGGGAGTGTGACAATCCGTAATCAAGGAGTAGAAGAGAAGAAGTTAATGGCCTACAAATGATTTCTCTTTTTAAAGCAATTCTCTGAGACAAGGTGGAAAACAAGGGCCCTGCAGATGTCAGGCACATCACTGAGCCTAGCGAGTGTCTATGACCAGGTATTATTCGCTTCCTCCTCCGTGTTCTGCTCACCCCACTTCATGTGTGAGGCTACTGCATTCTGGAAGGACTACATTTCCCAAAGATCAAGAAAAGCGGCTGAAATTGGTTTCTCTCCACTGACAGGAATCTAGGCTGAGAGCCACCCAACATCCAGGTGAATATTCATGCCTCAGTAAAAAGATTTGACCGATGTAGCAAGCTTCATCCTGGCCAGTGATTTTTCAGGTCAAAGAGAAGCTATTGAAATAAAACTTTTCCCTGATTCTAGAGTACCGAGAAAAACTTAAGAATTGAGGGAAGGAAAGACACGATGTCCCAGAATTTGGAAGTAGTCAGTCTGCCTTGTCTGAGATGGCTGTTCTCGCTAAAAATATCGTGGGCATAAGCAACACAGTTCGTAGGATAACTCAGAGACAGAAAGTCTTATTCTAATATCCACCATGCTTCCCAAACACACACACACACACACACACACACACACACACACACACACACACACACACACGTTCTCTCTCTCTCTCTCTCTCTCTCTCTCTCCACATTCTCCATCTCTGAAAGTGGCCGTCTACGATCCTCTAATTTCAAGCCTGGCAACTGCTCCTCTACGGCTCACCCCCCAAAAGACACAGGCCAGACCTGTTGCTTGGGGCTCAGTGACTCTCAAAGTGGTCATTCCAGCCTAACAGTGGGGACATAATAACAAGAGCAGGTTATATTTCTTTTATATTTACTCATGGTAAGTGTTGTGCTGGGCATTTTTACCCACATTACTTCACCGATCTCTCAAACAGCCTTACTGGGGAAGAATTCATCATTGTTCTTACCATTTTCCAAATGAAGAAACCAAGGCATGTGGAGGTAATGGACTTGCCCAAGATCAGGTATAGTGAGGAAGGAGGACAGCTGGGCTTCGACCGTAGGTCATCAGATTCCAGAGCTTAAATTCAGAACCATCATGCTACATTGCTTCTGCACAGAACAGGAGGATTCCAGCCGACTTGCTGGTATATTGGCAGGTTCCATGCCTCAAATGCTTACGGACTATCCCTGCATGACACAGTTATTTTAAGCATTGCCTACCCTATGGTTGGTCCCGTTCCAGGCACTACTGCGACGAATTATAAGGGAAGGAAAGCCATGGGATATGGCCTTGATGGAAACACAAGATCCCTCACATATCAGTGATGGGGAACACGAACAAAAGGAATGATCATAATGGTTTCAGATAATGATACATGATGTGAAAGAAATTAAATAGGGGAGGGAGGAAGCAAAACACGATAGGTGTAAGGGAAACGACACCGAGAAGGTGACATTCATGCTGCGAAAGGATGACAGCGGCGCTGGCCTGAAATGCTGGGTAGGAATCGCCCATACAGAGGGCAGAGTAAGCACACAGTTCCCACAGTTCAGGGCAGTGCTTGGCCAGCGGTGAACGGCGGGGGGAGCAAGAGCTGAGCTCAGAGAAGCAGGGGAACACACAGCACGAGGAGCCCAGGGCCCAGGTAAGGGGTTCGGATTTCATTCCTCAGTGGGAATCCTCGGGCAGGGTTTAAGCAGGAGAGAGCAGGCATCACTGGATTTCCATTGTAAACACTCACTCGGGCTTGGCTCAGAGAATGGCTTATGAAGGGAAGAGGGGAGACCTGCCAGGAATCACTGTGCTCCAGCAGGAGATGACAGTTGCGTGGACCCGAGGGGTAAACGCTGAAGCGAATGGAAATTCTTTGGAGGAAGAGCCAGCAGGACTCACTGAGAGTCTGGAGGTGGGGCTGAGGAAGGGAGAGTACAGGATGATGCCTGGGATTTAGACTTGAGCAAGCGGGTAGATTCACATACCACCCTCGACTTCTCTGCTTCCTTTGCTAGCTCCCCTCCTGCAAGAGCTTCAGTGCCACAGCCCCTGGGGTTCTAGATTCAAGGGCCATTTTCCTCTTCGGTGATCTCTTCAACATACAGCCTCAACAGTCACTGGGGGGACCTTGAGAGGCCCTGCATTCCTCTTACCCTGCATGCCCTCGCTTGCCAGCTCTGGGTACTCCACACCCGGTACCTGCCGATTTCTCTCCTGCACTGTCCCCACCTCACCTCACCCAGACTGCTCCCCAAGTTGTCTAACTGTCCCCTACTTCCACCCTGTCCCCCCACTTATCCATTCTTCCCACAGTCACCAATAAATCTGATCATCTTATTCCTGATTGAAACACGGCTATTGAGAACAAAGTCCAAATCCTTACCAAGGCCTGTGAGGTACAACGGGGTCCCCTGCCATCCCACATCCTGCCCTCGCCTTGGGGTCCTCTATTCTCACTCTGGCCCCCTTCTCATTTCTCAAAAATGCCCAGCTCCGTCCTGTCTCTGGAAACTGCACAAGCTGTCCTCTGTCCTGGAAGCACTTTTACCCACTTCCTCAAGGAAATCTACATAATCTTTTCCTCTCAGCACTGAGAACTATCTGAGTAGCTAACGACCTCTGTGTGATGGCTGCTTCCCTCTGGACCGCAGCTTCCACAGGACAGGAATCCGCCTGTGACTTCGCATATATGCTGCCTTGCATGGAAGACTTGGTACTCTGAAGTATTCTGGGCGGAAGGTGGAGAAAGACTTTCACATGCTAACAGTTTATTTGCTGAACATGACCTCCTTATGAGAAATGCCGGGATGGTGAGAAACCTAACATGTTCACTATACTGACAAGTCTTAAGCACCTATGAATTTTAGTCTGGCTATTCGCCTAGACTAAATAAGGCAACATGAAAACCTAATTCACATCCTATCCATCCTCCATGCCACATAAGGAATCCAGTTGAACTCAGTACCCACCAGATAATACTGTGCTGCTCACAGCAATGGCGGTGACAAAACCCGACCCTCCTGCCCCCTCCAATGTGACAGTCAGCTGCAGATTTCAGAGCCACACCTCTAAAGGTGGATGACAAAAATTTTAGTGTTGGAAATTGTAACTGAAGTTCTAAAGGGATAATCAACGAGTTTGTCATAAAAGAAGTGGCAAAAAGTAACTTACATGTGCTCACATAAAATGCAGACGCTGCCTGGAGGCCACTGACATCCCTCCCGACCCTGAGCCCCGGTGATGCTGTGCCTGCACCTGCGAGCTTCATCTGGCCCCCTTCCCTCTGACCCGAGCCTCTCTTCACGTCTCAATTCCCTGGCCGCTGTTTGTTCATTCATTCCCCCATCCCCATTTATCCTGTTCTCATCTATTTTTTTTAAGTTTCCCTCTTTTTATTGCTTTCTTTTCGCCCATTCCTTAGACCTTGACACATCTCCTTACCTAATCATCGCAAAGAACTGGGCACGTATTTCAGCGCTTGAGGCAGTTAACAAGGGTCATGCTTCCTATTAAATCTCCTGATGTGTTACTTTACAAGAAACTGAAAAGATGCTGGAGTCTTGGCCCTGGTGCTTCCTCATGGGGCCCTGTGAGGGCTGTCAAGCCCCGTCCTCTGGGGAACTGTCAATGCCAATCATCCCCTGACCTGCTGGCCTTGCCAAGTCTCCAATTTCCTATTAAGACAATACATTTTAGAACATTCAGGGGGCCAAATGCCTCTTAACTGATAAAATTTGCAAGACCCTCAATCCAATGAAAACCCTACAAGTCTAGGTAATTTTACCTTATCCCATAAAAATATATCAGTAGTAATCAACCCACTGACACCTTTAAAAGCCAATTTCAAGCTCCTGGTGGATACTCTGAATACCAAGATAAACTATAGACCAGTTGTTTTAAAGATGGTGCTTCTTGGAACAAAAGAAAGGTGGTGGGTCCTAGGCAGGCCTGGCTGCAGGCCCCCACCCAGCCCAGCTCCTGGAGTCCCATATAAGGTGTTTGATGACAGGGTTTCATGTCCAACACAACTTTGCAAACTCTCCCTTTGGACTATTCAGGTTCCCCTTGCTGAAATTTCTGATACACACAGAATTATTGACATAGACGTTTTCCAAAGCTGTGAACATTCTATTTCTACTACACATTAAGTGATGCCTGCTGGGAATATTAAGAAAGAAGAAACCGGGGCTGAAATGAAAACTGAATGTTTGATGGCACAAGCAGAGCGGGTTCCTGTACTGTAGCCTGAGATGGATGAAGCGGGCATGTGACACGACAGTCAGCTGAACGGAGGCCACGATAGGCTGGGAGGGCTCCCACCACCAGGAAGCACAAGTCAATGATAATTCAGGTTGGAGAAAACCAACAGGCACCAAACATGCCCGCGCTAAGTTCAAGGAGGAAAAGCCCTCCAAGACTGCATATCCCCCATAATAAAGCCAAGAGAACATCTAATAATATTTTCAATCTTTGGTGGAGTTCAGGAGGGTGGGGTCAGGAGGCAGCAAGCCTGCAACAACTGTTTGCACCCAGGACTGCTCAGCGGAACCACACTGTGCGACACCTGTGGTTCCTGAGGCAGGTCACATGCATGGACACCAGGGCTCGTCCACTCAGCAGGCTCCCTATATTGCTTCATTATAGCAAAAACAGTTTTCACAGGGGCCTTTATAGCACCTGAAACCTCCAAAACTATAGTAGTTTTTTCCATGGGATCTTAAGACACAACGGGGGCAGTGGAATCTAGGGATGAGCTGAGGCAGTGGGGAGGCAAAGGGGAGAACTTCCCTAAAGGTGCCATCCTCCTGGTTGCCCTGGTCTGGGGAGGGCAGGAGAGGGACCGCACCTTGTGTGCTGAGGGCCAGGGCACTCCAGACAGGGTCTAAGGGCAAGGGAGGTGGGAGGGGATGCCACAGCAGAAACACAGCACAGGCTGACACTCAAGGAAAGGCTGTACAGGCAGACCTCATTTTATGGGGCTTCCCTTTACTGTGCTTGGCAGACACTGCCTTTTGTTTTTTTAAACAAATTGAAGGTTTGTGGCAACCTGGTGCAGAACAAGTCCACCAGCACCATTTTTCCAACAGCATCCCCTCACTTTCTGTCTCTGTGCCACATTTTGGAATTCTCACAATATGTCGAACATTTTCGTTATTATTATATTTGTTATGGTGATTTGTGATTAGAGATCACAATTTGCTGCAAGTTCAGATGATGGTTAGCATGTTTTAGTAAAAAGCATTTTTAAATTAAGGCATGTTTTTTAGACATAAAGCTATTACACACTTAATGGACTACAGTAGACTGCAAACATAACTTTATATGCACTGGGAAACCAAGACACTCATTTGACTTGCTTTATTGAGATATTTGTGCTATTGCAGTGCGTGGAACCCAACCCACAATATCTCCGAGGTGTGCCTGTATAAGCAGCCACACTGAACAAAGCCCCCAGGGTGGGCTCCCGTCCTCAGTGGGCAGGTTTTAAGCTGCCTGGGCTGGGAGGGCACTTACAGAACGCTTGTCGGCCTCTGCCCCTTGCTGGCCCTGGAGACATGCAGTGAGCTTCTTGTGCGTGCTGTGGGAGACTTGCTTCACCAGCTCCAGGCGCTTCTCCACCTGCAGACAGAGCAGTGGGCAGTGGCAGGGGGTAAGGGCAATATCAGGAGAAGTGGGGACCAATCAGGGAAAGAGGTCTGACCCACGTTCCTGCAAGGACTTATGAGGAGACAACATCTAACATCTGAGGTCTGGAGGGGACGTGGTCGCAGACTCTGGGCCTCTCTGCTAACCAGCCAGTGAAACGTTAAAAGTCTCCTGAGAAATCTTATCTAAACCAGTATTTAAAATGCAAGGTATTATTGTAAAGGATAAACATGTGTCTCTAAATAGATCATACAAGGAGCAGTTTGAGCAGTTTAAACAGCATTGGGAATGGCTCAGTTTTCAAGGGGAAGATATCTTTTGTGTCTATGAGCTGAGGACTAATAACAACCTTACCTGAAGAAGATCTTCACTCAAAACTTCAGTCTTTTCTGCCCTAAAGAAAAAAATTAAGAAACATATTAGTTAAAAAAAAATGGCTAGAAACATAGTCTCACATTTACTCCTTACTCTTTTCTCTTATGGGGAGGCTAGAAAAACAGACATTAGTTTATTCTCTACCAAGAGAAAATACAGATAATACTGGGATTTACCAGTGACCTTAAATACTCTGGCAAACAGGATTCTCTGAGGATCTCCTGCTACAGACTGGAGCCTGAAGGACAGCAAATACATTCCTTTGGTTCCCTTTTTTTTTTTTTTAAGTAACAGAATTAAGTATGTTCCCCCATCCATATCCTCGGCCTCACCTGAAACAAATAAGCAACAAAGAAATCTGAGCAGAGATCAGCAAACGTGGAGAAAGCATTGTGTCCAAGTGACAAAGGCAAATGCCACCCCTGAGATCCGCACCAGGCACAGGCCTACCAGAAAGTGGGGCCTTGAACCTGAGATGAACATTCAGGGAAAGAGCCTGAACATTGGCCGAAGGGGCCTTGACCTGTTAGCAAACCCCTACCTAACATCAGAGGAGAATGCGAATCTTTAGAGCCAAGCATCACCAATGTACTGGCTCAGGGTTCTCGGAGATAAGGTTCAGCCAGTGAGTTCTCACCCACAGCTGTTTCCCCCTTTCTCCCTCTCTCCATCCCTGCTTCTCTCTCTCCCTCTCTCCCCGCTCTCTCTCACACTCACACAGCCAAACTGCAAATTCCCGTGAAAACGAATCAACCCTAAGAAAACAGAGAAAGAAGAAACAACATATAGAAAACTCCAGTGACTGGAATTATCAAAGATTGTAACATGTATGAAATGTTTAAAAAGAAATGACACAAAGAAGAGAAACTGAAGGTGGCGGCATGAGAGGTGAGACAGAGAACTTCTCCCAAAACCACAGATAGTATGAAAATATAGTTAATACAACTAACCCTGAAACAGCAACAGGAAAGAAGGCTGCACCAGACTGCATACAGACCTCACGAACAGAGCAGGCCTCACAAAACAGGGTAACATAAGAAAGCCTTGATCTGGTGGGACCCAAGCCCTTCCCCCACCCCAGCTCAATGGCTGGAGGAAGAGAAACGGAGCAGGGGAGGGGGTGGAGGCCTGGGACTGCTGAACACCTAGTCCTGGAGATCTGCTTTGCGAGCAGAAACCTACATTGTGTGGTGCTCTGGACGATGGGGAGCTGGGAACAGGCGGAGTGCTTGAGAGGCAGATACCAGCCGGTTGTGGAAGACAGGATCCACACCCGGCTGCTCTGAGACAAGGGAAAGCCAGGCGGTCAGAGAGGCTTCCTAGCAGCCAGAGGGCTGCTGAAGGGGCGGGGTTTGTGCGGAGCTTGCTGAGAGGGAGAAGGGATAGGGGGACAAGGTTGTCTGGGCACGCTCTGCCCAGCAGATTGGGAAATTTGGGGAGCTTCAGGTGCTCCATTCCCCTGGCTGGCTACTCAGCTCCGAGGCCACCCACTGTGATGCACAGCGGCTAAGCCTTCCTCCTGGCCTGACAGCACCGGCTCGCAAACCGGCAGTCACGGCACTGGCGTTAGGCCAGCCAGAGAGAGGTCTCACCTACAACGGTTAGAGACACCAAGCACAGAGGCTTACACTGGGTGCTCGGCCCACTGGCTGTGATACTGGAGACAGGCAGGCAGACGGGAGTCAGGAAAGAGATCTTTCCTCCCCCCCAGGCACCAGCTCAACTCCCCTATGAAACCCAACCTCACTCTAGGGGCTAAGCAGCTCCAGAGACTGGAGCTTCTGGGCAATAGAGGGCACCACACAGAAACATGAAACGTCAAAAGAACATGGTACAGACAGAAATCTCACAAATGCGAGAAAAACAGCCAAATGAAACTGAACTCACCAATCTTCCTGAGAGTTCAAAACAAAAACAATAAGCATGATTATGGAGGTACAGAAAAATATTCAAGAACTCAGGAAGGAATTTAGGACAGAGATTCAATCATTAAGAAATTCCATGTTAAATGAAACATACAAAGGAGGGATTTAAAAGCAGATTAGATGTAGTAGAAGAGATGGTAAATGGAATAGAAATTAGAGAAGAGGAATACAAAGAAGCTGAGGCACAGAGAGAAAAAAGAATCTCTAAGAATGAAAGAATATTGAGAGAACTGTGTGACCAATCCAAACGGAACAATATTCGCATAATAGGGGTACCAGAAGAAGAAGACAGAGAAAAAGGGATAGAAAGTGTCTTTGAAGAGGTAATTGCTGAAAACTTCCCCAATTTGGGGAAGGAGACAGTCTCTCAAGCCATGGAGATGCACAGATCTCCCAACAACAAGGGACCCAAGGAAGACAACATCAAGACATATAATAATTAAAATGGCAGAGATCAAGGATAAAGACAGACTTATAAAAGCAGCTAGAGAGAGGAAAAAGATCACATACAAAGGCAAACCCATCAGGCTATCATCAGATTTCTCAACAGAAACCTAAAGGCCAGAATGGAGTGGCATGATATCTTTAATGCAATGAAGCAGAAGGGTCTTGAACCAAGAATACTCTACCCATCAAGGTTATCATTTAAATTTGAAGGAGGGATTAAACAATTTTCAGATAAGCAAAAGCTGAGAGAATTTACCTCCAACAAACCACCTCTACAGTGCATTTTGGAGGGACTCCTATAGATGGAAGTATTCTTAAGACTAAATAGATGTCACCCAAGGGATAGACAAAGAGTACAGATTATGATTCATAACATACAAAGAATGCAGGAGGAAGAAAAAGGAGGAAAAATAAAAAAGAATCTTTAGGTTGTGTTTGTAATACCATACGAAGTGAGTTAAATTAGACTGTTAGATAGTAAGGGAATTACCCTTGAACCTTTGGTAACCACAAATCTAAAGCCTTCAATGCAGAAACTACATACCTATTGATAATCACCCTAAATGTAAATGGTCTGAATGCACCAATCAAAAGACATAGAGTCACTGAACAGATAAAAAAACAAGACCCATCTATATGCTGCCTACAAGAGACTCACTTCAAATCCAAAGACATACACAAACTGAAAGTAAAGGGATGGAAAAAGATATTTCATGCAACTAATAGGGAGAAAAAAGCAGGAGTTGCAGTACTTCTATCAGACAAATAGACTTCAAAGCAAAGAAAGTCACAAGAGACAAAGAAGGACATTACATATTGATAAAGGGGTCCATCCAGCAAGAGGATATAACTATCATAAACATCTATGCACCCAACACAGGATCACCTACATATGTGAAACAAATACTAACAGAATTAAAGGGGAAATAGAATGCAATGCACTGATTTTGGGAGACTTAAAAATACCACTCACTCCACAGGACAGATCAACCAGACCGAAAATAAATAAAGAGACAGAGGCACTGAACAACGTGTTAGAACAGATGGACCTCATGGACATCTACAGAACACTCCATCCAAAAGCAACAGGATACACATTCTTCTCAAGCGCACATGGAACATTTTCAAGAATAGATCATAGGCCACAAAAAGAGTCTCAGTAAATTTAAAAAGATTGAAATTGTACCAACCAGTTTCTCAGATCGCAAAGGTATGAAACTAGAAATAAATTACTCAAAGAAAATGAAAAAGCCCACAAACACATGGAGACTTAATAACATGCTCCTAAATAATCAATGGATCAATGACCAAATAAAAACAGAGGTCAAGCAATATATGGAGACAAATGACAACAATAATTCAACACCACAAAATCTGTGGGATGCAGCAAAGGATGTGCTAAGAGAAAAATATATTGCAGTACAGGCCTACCTCAGGAATGAGAAACAATCCCCAAATAACACTCTAAACTCACAATTAATGAAACTAGATAAGGAATAACAAATGAGGCCCAAAGTCAGTAGAAGAAGGGACAGAATAAAGATTAAAGCAGAAATAAATAAAATAGAGAAGAATAAAACAATAGAAAGAATCAATAAAAGCAGAAGCTGGTTCTTTGAGAAAATAAACAAAATAGATAAACTCCTACACAGACTTAATAAGAAAAAAATAAAATCTACACACATAAACAGAATCAGAAATGAGAAAGAAAAAATCACTATGGACACCACAAAATACAAAGAATTATGAGAGAATATTATGAAAAATTATATGTTAACAAACTGGATAACCTAGAAGAAATGGACTACTTTATAGAAAAATACAACCTTCCAAGGCTGACCCAGGAAGAAACAGAAAATTTAAATAGACCAATTACCAGCAAAGAAATTGAATTGGTAATAAAAAACCTACCTAAGAACAAAACCCCTGAACCAGATGGTTTCACTGCTGAATTTTATCAAACACTTAGTGAAGACCTAATAAATATCCTCCTTAAAGTTTTCCAAAAAGTAGAAGAGGAGGGAATACCCCCAAACTCATTCTACAAGGCCAACATCACTCTAATACCAAAATCAGGCAAAGACACCAAAAAAAAAAAAAGAAAATTACAGACCAATAAACCTGACGAACATAAATGCAAAAATACTCAACAAAATATTAGCAAACCGAATTCAAAAATACATCAAAAAGATCACCCATCATGATCAAGTGGAATTCATCCCAGGGATGAAAAGATGGTACAACATTCAAAAATCCATAAACATCATCCACTAAGTCAACAAAAAGGACGAAAACCACATGATCATCTCCATAGATGCTAAAAAAGCATTTGACAAAATTCAACATCCATTCATGATAAAAATTCTCAACAAAAGGTATAGAGGGCAAGTACCTCAGCATAATAAAGGCCATATATGACAAACCCACAGCCAACATTATACTTAACAGCAAGAAGCTGAAAGCTTTTCTTTTAAGATTGGGAACACGACAAGTATGCCCACTCTCCCAACTTTTATTCAACATAGTACTGGAGGTACGAGCCACGGCAATCAGACAAGACAAAGAAATAAAAGGCATCCATATTGGTAAGGAAGAAGTCAAATTGTCCCTGTTTGCAGATGACATGAAATTGTACATAAAAAACCCTAAAGAATTCACTCCAAAACTACTAGATCTAATATCTGAATTCAGTAAAGTTGCAGGATACAAAATTAATACACAGAAATTTGTTGCATTTCTACACACTAACGGTGAACTAGCAGAAAGAGAAATCAGGAGAACAATTCCACTCACAATTGCATCTAAAAGAATAAAATACCTAGGAATAAACCTAACAAAGGAAGTGAAAGACTTATACTCTGAAAACTACAAGACACTTGTGAGAGAAATTAAAGAAGATACCAATAAATGGAAACACATCCCGTGCTCATGGATAGGAAGAATTAATATTGTCAAATGGCCATCCTGCCTAAAGCAATCTAAAGATTCAATGCAATCCCTATCAAAATACCAACAGCATTCTTCAATGAACTAGAGCAAATAGTTCAAAAATTCATATGGAACCACAAAGACCCCGAATAGCCAAAACAATCCTGAGAAGGAAGAATAAAGTGGGGAGAATTATGCTCCCTGACTTCAAGCTCTACTACAAAGCCACAGTAATCAAGACAATTTGGTACTGGCACAAGAACAGACCCATAGGCCAATGGAACAGACTAGAGAGCCCAGCTATAAACCCAAGCATATATGGCCAATTAATATACCATAAAGGAGCCATGGATATACAATGGGGAAATAGCGTCTTGAACAGCTGGTGTTGGCAAAACTGGACAGCTACATGTAAGAGAGTGAAACTGGATTATTGTCTAACCCCATACACAAAAGTAAACTCAAAATGGATCAAAGACCTGAATGTAAGTCATGAAACCATAAAACTCTTAGAAAAAAACATAGGCAAAAATCTCTTGGACATAAACATGAGCAACTTCTTCATGAACATATCTCTCTAGGCATAGGCAACGAAAGGAAAAGTAAACAAGTGGGACTATACCAAACTAAAAAACTACAGCAAAGGACACCATCAAAAGAACAGAAAGACATCCTACAGTATGGGAGAATATATTCATAAATGACATATCTGATAAAGGGTTGACATCCAAATTATATAAAGAGCTCACACACCTCAACAAACAAAAAGCAAATAAGCCAATTAAAAAATGGGCAGAGGAACTCAATAGAAACTTCTCCAAAGAAGAAATTCAGATGGCCAACAGGCACATGAAAAGATGCTCTACATCACTAGTCATCAGAGAAATGCAAATTAAAACCATAATGAGATATCACCTCACACCAGTTAGGATGGCTACCATCCAAAAGACAAACAATAACAAATGTTGGCGAGGATGTGGAGAAAAGGGAACCCTCCTGCACTGCTGGTGGGAATGTAAATTAATTCAACCATTGTGGAAAGTAGTATGGAGGTTCCTCAAAAAACTCAAAATACAAATACCATTTGACCCAGAAATTCCACTCCTAGGAATTTACCCTAAGACTGCAGCAGCCCAGTTTGAAAAAGACATATGCACCCCTATGTTTATCACAGCACTATTTACAATAGCCAAGAAATGGAAGCAACCTAAGTGTCCATCTGTAGATGAATGGATAAAGAAGATGTGGTACATATACACAATGGAATATTATTCAGCCATAAGAAGAAAACAAATCCTACCATTTGCAACAACATGGATGGAGGTAGAGGGTATTATGCTCAGTACAATTAGCCAGGTGGAGAAAGACAAGTATCAAATGATTTCACTCATCTGTGGAGTATAAGAACAAAGAAAAACTGAAGGAACAAAACAGCAGCAGACTCACAGAACCCAAGAATGGACTAACAGTTACCAAAAGGAAAGGGACTGGGGAGGATGGGTGGGAAGGGATGGATAAAGGGGAAAAGGGGGCATTATGATTAGCATGTACAATGTAGGTTGGGTACACAGAGAAGGCAGTATAACACAGAGAATACAAGTAGTGATTCTATAGCATCTTACTACACTGATGGACAGCGGCCGTAGTGGGGTATGTGGGGGAGACTTGATAATAGAGGTAATCTAGTAACCATAATGTTGTTCATGTAATTGTACATTAACAATAGGAAAAAAAAATTTTTTTAATTAGCAAGAATATATAATAACACAACTCCGCTAACCAGTAGAATTCAACTGACTTTCATAGAACACTCCAGCCAACATCAGCAGAATATATATTTTTCCCAGTGCTCATGGGGCATCATATATCAAGATAGATGACATCTGGGGCCATAAAACAAATCTCAATTACTTTGAAATAATTAAAATAAAATATAGTATGTCCTCTGACCACAGTGGAATTAAAACAGAAATCAGTAACAGAAAGATAAGAAAAAAAATACCCAAGTTCTTGAACACTAAATGAAATACTTATAATGAATCCATGGGTCAAACAGAAAATCTCAGGGCAAATAACCAAAAAATACTGAACTGAATAAAAATGAAAGTGCAACATATCAAAATACTGGACACAGCCAAAGCAGTGCTGGGAAGACAATGACAGCACTGAATCCATACATTAGAAAAGAGAAACATTTTCAAATTAAAAATCTAAGTTCCCACTGCAACAACCTATAAAAAGTAGAACAAGAAAATTCAAAGTCAGGAGAATGAGGCAAATTAGAAAGGAGAGAAATGAATCAATCTGAAACCAAAAATAAAAATAGAGAAAAATCAATGAAAGAAGGAGCTGATTCTCTGAAAAGAATCACTTAAAACTGTAGCAAGATTAAGAGGAAAGAAAAGGAGAAGACACAAATTGCCAATAATAAAAAGGACTGAAACAGGAACTCTCACTACAGAACCTTGTAGATTTCACTATGACTAATTCCTCAAAAAACACAAACTACAATACACTCAGTAAGAAACAGGTGATTTGAATAGCCCTACAACTTGAGAAATTGAACTTGTATTATTGAAAGTCCCCCTAAAGGGAGATGCAGAACGCCTGACCAAAGAATTCTAACTTAACGTTTAAAGAGAATACCAGTTGTATACAATATCTTCCAGAATACAGGTGAGAACACTTCCCATTTCATTTTATAAAGCTAGTTCTCCTTTGATACCAAGACCAGACAAAGAACAGTAAAAAAAAAAAAAAGACAATAGAACAATATTCCTTGTGAATATAGATGCAAAAATTCTTAAAAAAATATTACCAAATAGAACTCAACCATATACACAAAGAATTATTCACTATGACCAAGTTAAGTTTATTCCAGGGATTTGAAAAATAATGTAATCCATCAAATTAAATACAGATTCAAGAAAGACCCACATGATTATATCAACTGATGTAGAAAAAGCATTTGACAAAATTCAAACCCATTCTAAGAAAACCAGAAATACAAGGGAACTTCTTCAACTTGATAAACAACATTGGCAAAAACATCAAAAACAAAACTGAAATCCGAAAACAAAAACACCCCATAGTTCGCATTATACTAGTGGTGAAGAGTAGATGCTTTCCCACATAAGACCAGGATCAAGGCAAGTATGTCTGCAGCTAATGCTCACATGGTACCGGAAGGTGGAGTCAGGGCAATAAAGGCAAGAAAAGGAAACAAAAATCAAACAGGTCTGAAAGGAACAAATAAAAATGTCCCTCTTTGCAGATGACATTACTGTCTATGCAGAAAATACCAAGGAATCCACAAAAAACTAGAATAAAGAAGTTCAGCAAGGTTGTATAACATGATAAAAATGCAAAAATAAATTTTATTTCTATATGCTAGTAATGAACACATGAATACTGAGTTAAAATATAAAATACCATTGACAAAAAAATAAACCACTTATGTATAAATCTCTCAAAATATGAGCAGAATGTGTACGCTGAAACTACAAAATGCGTAATGAAAGAGATCAAATAAATAAATGTAGAGATGTACTATGTCTGTTGATTGGAAGATTTAATGTAATAAAGATGTCAATATTTACAAAATCAGTCATAAATTTAATGCAGTCCCAATCAAAATTTCAAGGGATTTGTTGTAGATATAGACAAACTGATTCTAAAATTGATATGAACCTATACAGTAAGTAGAAGACCTAACACCATTTTTAAAAAAGAATAAATTTGTAGGACTCACTACCAATTTTAAAGACTTGCTATAAAATTATGTATTTAAAGGATAGAAAGATAATCAATGTTACAGAATAAAGAAAATAGACCTAGACAAAACAACAGACTGATTTTTTTACTAAGGTGCAAAGGCAATGCAGTGGAGGAAGAAGAGCCTTTCTAACAAATTGTGCTGGTATAACACACTATTTATATTTACATGCAAAAAATATAAACCTTGACACATACTTCATATCACATATAAAAGTAACTCATACAGATCATACACTTAAATATAAAATAAAAGACTATAAAACATTTGGAAAGACATGACAAAATATCTTTGACAGTGGGTTAGGCAACGAGTTCTTAGATATGACATCAAAAGCATGATCGATAAAAGAAAAGAAATGATAATTTGACTTCATCAAAATTAAGCTTTTGCTCTAAGAAAGGCAGTGTTAGAAGATGAAAAGCCTACAGAAAGAAAATATCTGCAGACACATGTATGATCAAAGAACTGTACAGAATTACACAGAACTCTCACATTCAACAATAAGGAAACAATCCTATTAAAAAATGGGCAAAAAATCTGAACAGAACTTTATCAAGGAAGATATATAGATGGCAAATACACACACACACAAAAATTCCCAGTTGTCCATTAAAAAATGAAAATTAATACCCAAATGAGATAACACTATTAAAATGGCAAAACAATGACAAAGAAGCCCAAACCCTTAACCATATCAAGTTTTGGAGAGGATGGAGAGCAACTGAACTCTCACACATTGCTGGGGCTGGGGGCTACCCAAGATGATACCACCGCGGTGGAAAACAGCTTGGCGGTTTCTTAGCAACTTGAACATATCCTTGCCATATGACCTACCGATCCTACCCCAGAGAAATGAAAATTCACATTCAGAGACACACACACAAAACTCATGAATGTTCACAGCAGCTTCACGTGTAATAAAAAGCTGGTGACAACCCAAATGCCCTTCAACAGGTAAAGGGATTAACAATAGAATACTACTCAGCAGTAAATGGGAAGGGACGACGGACACATGCTACAATACGGGGAGAAGTCAAAACATGCTCAGTGAAAAAGCCAATCTCAGAAGGGTTCATACTTACTGAATGATTTCATTTATATGATATGTTGTAAAAACACAATTATAGAAATAGAATGGAGGAGTGGATGACATCAGTTGCACTGGAGGAAGGCTGGACTCCAAAGGGAAATTTTTTAAAGATGATGGGCAGATATATGTGTTGTTCACAGTCATGGTTACACAAATCTATGAATGTGTTAAAACTCATAGAATTGTACTGAAAAAATTTACTTTGTGTAAATTAAAAAAAAAATTTGTAATGATAAAACAGATACTAGGCAATGATACCATATTAAGGTAAGGAGGAATTTTAAGTATTCTAAGTTCCTGGTATTGGTTGTTAGAGGAGTTAAAAATAACAATTTAAATGTGCCAGTTAAAAGCTAAAGACGTTCACTTTAGAAATAAAATAATCTAGCTCTGTGCTACTTATAAGAGCTGCATCTAAAATAAAAATAATCAAGAAGCCTGAAGAGAAGAAAACATACCAGGTTACTTCTACATACTACTATATTAATATTGGCAAAATGAACTTTAGAGAAAAAAGAACAATAAACAAAGACATTATAAGAGAAAAGGACTGCAGTATGATAGAAAAGTGTAACTCATCAAAAGCTAGGAGAATTCTGAAACTGGGTATAACATCATAAGAATCACAAAATACAAAAATCAAAATTAATCAAACCTTAGGGAAGCCCTGAAAACTTTACCATAATAGATGTTATCATTGTCATTATTCCTCTTTAAAGAGAAGTAAAGCTGAAAAATCCGTGAAGATACAGAGAATTTGAAAAACTTAAGTTAACAGGATTTATTTGATATATATACATGGAACCCTAAATATAATCACCACAGAATATAAATTCTTCTCATGCACACAGGAATTCATTTCCAAAAATTAACCACATATTAGCTTTTAAAGAACATATCAACAAATATCAAAGAACAGATGCCACAGAGATGATGTTCTCTGACCCCTATGCAATTTAGGCTGAAATCAGTAAGAAAAAAGTTAAAATTGAAAAAAAAATTGGAAACCTTAAAACAATTTTAAATAGCTCACAGGTTAAAAATAAACTTAAAAACTTAAAATATTTAGAATAGAAAAACGACAATACTGCATATCAAACCTGTCAGCAAGTAAATGGATACTTAAAAAATATAGAAATTCAAATACTTATATTACAAAAGAGGCTGAAAATACTTGAGAAGTATAAACAGAATAAACTTCAAGAAATGAGAAGGAAGAAATTAGTAAAATAAAGAAAATAGTATAATAACATCAACAGATCAAAAGTTAATTCTTCAAAAACACTAACAAAATAGCAAATCTCCTCCTTAAGACTTGTCCAGGGGAAGAAAAATAAAAGTGGGAACAAACAATAATAAGAAATAAAAATGGAGTATAATCAATGACTCTGCAGAATGAAAAAGAGAAATGAAAATTATGACAACTTTATTTGAAAACTTAGACAAGGATGGTCAAACAGCTAGAACTATAAAGCAAGCCAAAACCGACTCAATAAATAGGGAGCCTGAATAGTCCTTTAAAAATTAAAGAAACTAAACCAGTCATTAAGTATCTTCTCATTAAAAAATCTTCCATTTAATAAAAAGAAAACAGAAAAACAAGATGTCTAACATGCAAGTTTTCAAGAAATGTCTCTTTCCAAACATAGACAAATTCTTAAAAATAACAGAAAAAGAAGCAACTCGTTCTGAGACAAGTGTAACGAATCCAAAACCAGACAAGGACCAATGAGGAAAACTACAGATCAGTCTTTATATATGAATAATGATACAAATACCCTAAATAAAATAAATTAGCATATTATGAACAAGTTAGATGAATTGCTGGAATGCAAGAGTTGTCTAACTTTAGAAATCACCAAGTATAATTCATCACATTGACTAATTAAAGGATAAAACCTGACAATCTCAAACACAAAGTATTTAATACAATTCATTGTATGTTCATGAAAAATAGAAAAAATAAGGAAAATCCTTATTTTGATTTTTTTTTAGTACCTATAAAACATTACTTTTCTTTGCATCTGTCTTGCCAATGGGTTTCAGCCGCGGACAAGTTCGCTATGAATTCATTGTGACCAAAGAAATTGACGGCAAAATGTTCTTTGGGGTGAAAGGGTCGAGCTCTCTATATATCACAATAATAGCTTATTGCCTAAAGGTGTGGAAGTGGTAGCCTAGCAACAGGCCACTTACATCATCAGGTGGTTTAAGTGTGGTGAGGATCCTGGCCATAGGAACCCCAGCTTCCCCACAACATGTTAAAAATGTTCCTTTTCTAAGGATAAGACAGCTATACCTACTACCACTGTCTACCCCACTCAGTAAGCAACTAAATAAATTTAAAAACTAAAAAGGAAGAACCTAGACTGACATAATCAATATAAACTATTGAAAATAATGAAAGCTTAGAAAGATGGTTGGATAGAACAGCAATATATCAAAAATAAGTAAATATGTAGAAAACCTAATTTTAAAATAATTTAATGCAGAAACTTGGAATAATGTTAATAAAGATGGGAAATAACTTTATGGAGAAAGAAATTGGTAAAAGACTGACAGACAAATCAAGAGATATACTCCATTTTTGGATAGGGAGATGAGGGGAAAGTTGGGGCTAGGTCAAAAGAGAGAGAGAAAGAATGGAAAGGAAGGGAAGGAAGGAAGGGTGTTCTACTCAACACTAAGCATAAAATCCAAGTTCCAATTAATCAAGACTTACATGTAAAAGGCAAGACATTAAAACTTCGGAGAAAATATACATAGAATGCCTTATATTTCTGACCATAGGATGAGACTTTTGAAGAAAATGAAGATTATCCGTAAGAGAAAAGAATAATTAATATATTTACAAGGGAATTAACAACTTCTGTTATGGGGTTAAAAAAAAAGGTGCCTCTTGAAAGTTCCTCCAAATTGTCCCCATTCTTCTACTCCCAGTCCTCTCCAACTCCACCCTGCCTGATACACTCTATGCTCCATGCACCCTAACTTTTCCTGTCCACCAAATAAGCCCAACTGGGACTCATTTCACCCCAGCACTCCACCAGCATGGTAACGAGAAATGGCAAGTACAGGGTTTCCTCACTCTCTGAAAGTAGAGCATTCCTAGGGAACCTTTTGTAAGCCGAGTGGCATAAAGCTAACAAGCACCTGCTTGGAATCTGGAAAAAAATGTTGAGCATCCTCCCCTAACCCCACCACCACCAAATAAAAATAGCCTCTCTTAGGCTTTTCTGATACCTTAGGACACATCTTGCTGGCAGACACACAAAATAAATGGAGCACAGATGCTCACACAGGTCAGAGCTACGGCAGGTGGCGATGAGATGCTGAGTGTGGTTCCCAGGGAAAGAGCTTGGCAGGGCCTGTCGGGCTGCTCAGGGTGTGGGCTGCCTCTATAATGGTTCACTGCAAAGCAGACACTAAACAGCATTTTCACTTTCTGCCTTTTTTCATAAAAGTGAAATATATCCTCTTCAGATTTCTTTCGGTTAGTGAAAGAAGGTACAAATGTAGGTCTTTCATAAAAGTGAGGCAGTGTAATGCCAACTTTCAAAAAGCAGAGGACATACCCTACAAATGCTTATTAAAATGGAGTGCAAACCTTGACACAAATGGGCACAATTGCTACCTTGTCTTGTTCATTGTGGCAGACACCATTAACAAGCTCTCCTAAAGCCACCTTCAAGCCCTGCTTCTCTGGAGCCACCTACTACAGCAGGTGTTAGGCCAACAGTGTCCCCTTTCCCCTGAAAGTAGAGTGCCCATGTGACATGGCCCTAGGCCACAAGACAAAGGCAGAAGTGTGTTACAGAGTCATCTGAAAAAGCTTTGCTTTCCTGATAAAAATGAACAGGACATAGCTGCCAAGCTCTGTCTCTTCTTCCTGTTTTGGATGCAGATACAATGGCAGGAGTGGCAACAGCCATCTTATAACCATGAGGGACGGGCAAAGAGAATTGAGCAATGTTAGATCTGACATCACTGAGTCACTGATCCAACTCCAGCAACCACTTCTGCCTGGACTTATTTTTGAGAGATATAAATTCTTTCCGAAGCCATTCTAAGTGGATTTTCTATTACTACAGTTCAATACAATCCTAGCCTAATTTATTGGCAGCAGAGGATCTCATCCTACAACTAATTTTATTCTGAGTAAATGGACAATTACTTGACATTTCTAAAATTGCCCCTAGTTCTCCAGTCTTAAAATCACTTTAGCCATTATTAACTTGTACCTAAAGGTCTTCACAGAATTCAAGCTGTACAGGGACACACACCAGGGAGAGTGTTGGGGAGTCACTGGGAAAGGCTCCCTGAGGAGGAGGCACTGAAAGATACTGAGGGCTGGAGAGGATCTCCAGGCAGAAGCACGGGAGGACATCCAAAACGGCAGAGAGCCACCGACAGCAATCCCTTAGCAGCAGCGAAAGGCTACATAATAAAGAGAATGAAGTTAACGAGAGGGAAATTATCTCTTGGGAATTAGGGACAAGAGAGAAGGAGGGAGAAAGAGGGTAAAATTATTCTAATGTTGGGACAAATCTGTATTTTCAAAACAACACTATAGCAAACTGACTATTTTAAGGCATAGAAAATACTTAAAGTAAAAAGTGAAAAACATTATTAACTAGTTTCTTATGACACCTTCAAGCAGAAAAAAACAAAAATATGTAAAAAGAACAATCACAAAACAGGAAAGACTTCTGGAAGTACATTCTAATAGAAGTTCTTGGGGAGGGAAAGATGGAAAAAGCAGGATGGGAAATTATTTTAAAAGAGAGACAGACAGGATCTTCCTAGAACTGAAGAGACTCTCACTGAGCTGTGAGACACAGAGTAAAAATGAAGACATGAGCCTAAAAAGCCTTCAAGAGGAGGAAGCTTTCCAGCAGCAACAATCAGACCAGCAGTAGAAATCACTGGAAGATACTAGAATAAAACAGAGCAATTTCAAAGTTCTGAGTGTAAACTCTTTCAATATAAAAAATTTCATTATGATAACTTCTCAGTCAAGTAGAGTGGCAAAAAATAAAATCATTTTTAGAAATAGAAAGGAAGTTACATCCCCTTCTGAGAAAATTCCTTGAGAAGGCACTCCAGAAAAATAAGGATAAGACTTTAAATAAGAAGTGACAAACTAAACCTGAGACCAGTAAGAGGAAATCCCAAGATGTCAGACCAGCAAGATGCTTAGAAAGCAGTAAATCAGAATCAGAATTCAATAGATAAGAACAGCAATCAAAATAATAGGTGGAATGAATAAATTAAATGGTATGAAAGCATATGCTTTTCCCAACAGGCAAAAAATACATGTATAACTTACAAATGCCAGGAAAAAAATGCCCAAAAATCAAAATAAAGTGATGCATGACTGAGTAATTTGTAGAACGTAAGAGAATCAGCAAATTCTCCTTTGTGCAAACAGGTATTTTTACACTGGACCCACAGAGAAGGAAATAGAATTGACATAGTTCTTGGTTCTGCAATAGACAACATGTAAATAGCCACAGAAGTACTTCAGTGCCTCCTGAACTTGTAGAATCAACCTACGGACAGAGCATAGAAGACTTAAATATAATGATTACAGGTAAGAATGAATGTAAATTTTATCAAACTATAAAATGCAAAAAATAGAGAAAGAAAAAAGGAAGAGAAGGAGGGACAGAAAGCAAGAAAGGGAGGAGAAGAAAACAGTTGACAGAGACAGGAAGTGGAGCGAGAGGTAAATAATGGTCACAAAAGCCAATCAAGAGAAACTGAGCCATCCGTGGCAACTGCAGAGGTTTAAATGTAAGAAATAACATGGTGTTACAACAATTTAAAAGATGGGTGTGGAGGAGGATCTGGGTGGTTTAACAGAATTAGAACCTCATCTCCCCAGCCAGAAGTCAATGGCATGAAATGTATGTGTGAGTGTGAGTGTGTGCACCCATGTGTATGAGAGAGAAATGGAGGAGAAGTGTATTTATTGAGAGCTGTGGAGGCAAACCACCAGAGGAACTAAAAACAGAAGCCATTAAGTGACTGTCTCCACGTACCTCAACAAACAAAAAGCAAATAAGCCAATTAAAAAATGGGTAGAGAGGCTGAACAGACACTTCTCTAAAGAAGAAATTCAAATGGCCAACAGGCACATGAAAAGATGCTCCATATCACTAGTCATCAGAGAAATGCAAATTAAAACCACAATGAGATATCACCTCACACCAGTTAGGATGGCCAACATCCAAAAGACAAACAACAACAAATGTTGGCGAGGACGTGGAGAGAGGGGAACCCTCCCACACTGCTGGTGGGAATGCAAATTAGTTCAACCATTGTGGAAAGCAGTATGGAGGTTCCTCAAAAAACTCAAAATACAAATACCATTTGACCCAGGAATCCCACTCCTAGGAATTTACCCTAACAATGCGCAACCCAGTTTCAAAAAGACAGATGTACCCCTATGTTTATCGCAGCAGTGTTTACAATAGCCAAGAAATGGAAGCAACCTAAGTGTCCATCAGTAGATGAATGGATAAAGAAGATGTGGTAAATATACACAATGGAATATTATTCAGCCATAAGAAGAAAACAAATCCTACCATTTCCAACAACATGGATGGAGCTAGAAATGTATTAATGCTCAGTGAAATAAGCCAGGTGGAGAAAGACAAGTATCAAATGATTTCACTCATCTGTAGAGTATAAGAACAAAGAAAAAACTGAAGGAACAAAGCAGCAGCAGACTCACAGAACCCAAGAACGGACTAAGAATTACCAAAGGGAAAGGGACTGGGGAAGATGGGTGGGAAGGGAGGGATAAGGGGGGGGGAAAAGGGCTATTACAATTAGCAGACATAATGTAGCGGGTGTGGGGGTGGGGTGGGGTGGGGGGACATGGGGAAGGCAGTATAACACAAAGACAAGTAGTGATTCTATAGCATCTTTCTACGCTGTTGGACAGTGACTGTATTGGGGTATGTGGGGGGACTTGATAATAGGCGGCCTAGTAACCATAATGTTGTTCTAGTGATTGTACATTAATGATACCAAAATTTAAAAAAAAACAATGTTTTAATTTAAAAATTTTTTTAAAGTAACTGTCTCCAGAGAGCAGGACTGGGAGCTGGACTGGGGTAAGAGGGCTGATAGTTTTTCATTCTAACTTAATTTTTAAAAACCACACCCAACTATTAACTCTATTTTTATTTTTTGAGGGACAATACCAGGACTGCAGGAGGTATGGGAAGCAGGCACACGCACCTGCAGCCGCGGGAGTCACTAATAGCCACTCCGTTTTCAGGGCAATTGGCAGTATGTGTTAAAAGCCTAAAAATGCAGAAAACCTTTCTCAAAGTAACTTAAATGGAGGAACTCATCCTGAGGAGATAACTCAGGGTGCAGACAGAGATTTAACTGTACGCAAAGTCCTCAGAGCAGGGCTCTGCAGAGGCCTAAGCTTGCAAGTCTTTTGTCTCCAGCTGTTCACTGTAGGGGTACATTGGAAAAAATCCAAAGATTTCCTAAAAATCCAAAGGGGACTGTTCATAAAAATGAACTTTCACGTAAACATTGAAGATGAGGACAGATACTTGACATGTAATATTATTAAGGGGCAGCAGGCAGGCTCTAAACCACTGCAGTCAGTAAAAAGTTACAGGTATGGGTACATAGAGGCAAATAAAAATGTTAAGGTCTCTGTCAAAGTGTTACCAGCCTGTTCTTCTCCTGCTCTTTTAAATGTTTTGATTCTTCTATGATGCGCAGTGTACGTATTATACAATGTATCGCCGATGGGGTTGCCAGAGACTGGGGGAGGAGGGGGCGGGGAGTTACTGTTTCTTGGGGACAGAGTTCCAGCTTTTGCAAGAGGAAGAGTAGATGGGAGGTGGTGATGGCAGCACAATGCGGATGTGCTTAGGCACTGAATCGCATGCTTACGAATGGCTAAGATGGCAAACTTTATGTCACGTGTATTCTACCCCGATTTTTTAAAATATAAGTATTCTAAGGCAGTGAAAATATGCTTTGTGATATTATAATGATAACTATAGGCCATCGTACATTTGTCCAGACCCAAAGAGTCCACCACATCAAGAGTGGACTGCACGGTACCCTGTGGGCTTTGGTGGCTACAGTGGGTCAGCGTCGAATCATGAGTAGTAAAACATGTCCCACTCTTGTGCGTGATGTCAGTAACGGGGGAGGCTGGGCACATGTGGGGGCAGGGGACACATGGGAAATCTCTGTACTGTCCTCTCAGTTTTGTTGTAACTTAAAACTGTTCTAAAAAAAAAATAAAGTCTTTGACAAGGAATGACTCGGTGGCACCTTGCTACTCTGGTAAACAATGACTGCGGTGGGGTGGCGAGGGGTGCTTGATGTGTGGGTGAATGTTGAAACCCCAATGTTGTTCATGTGAAACCTTCCTAAGGCTGTATATCAACGGTTCCTTAAAAATAAATAAATAAATAAAAAGTCTTTGAAAAATAAAATCAGTGTATTACAGGATAATGTAAAGTGGAATATTTTATATGCCACATGCGATGAACTTATGTTCACACCAAGAAATAAAAACACACAGTAACCGCTAAAGTTGACAAAAATGAACATATTTGTAAGAGGAGTTTTTAAAGTATTACATATACTGTAGCTTCTCTCCAATGATATGTTTTCCCTAGTCCCAAAATGGGAATTTTTCTTGCTGGTTCCAAAATACTCAGGTATTACTCTTAACTCTCTAATCCAAATCCTACCAATTCTTCTTTGCTTTCTTTGAGTCCTTCTAACAATATCAATCTTCTCTCCCAAGGGTGACTCAAGCCTCAAGGTTAATACTCCTTTCTCCAAAAAAAGATGTTTAAGCCTTGAATGTCTTGATGTTCATTATATTAAATCTTTACACATGTATTTCTTATGTCCTACAAATAATTTTTTGCTTCTTTGGGGTAATGTAAAATATAATTGCATATAATCATATATATATAATACATGTTATATATATATATATAAATGAATATACTATACTGTGAATATATAATACCCTTTATCACATTATATGCAGCACTACTTATATTCTCATGCATATAGATGTGTTCTTTAAAACGTCTTTTTGGTTTATTTTTAATCTCTCACAATTTATCATACATGGACCAGGATTGTGAAGAATAGCTTCTCCCATGATTTCAGATGTAGTTTTGGGTTGTGGATATGGTGGCTGTGGTGTTATATGACCTCTGAATTTGTTACAGGCTAAATCATGTTCCTCCCAAATTCACACGTTGAAGCCCTAATCCCCAGTACCTCAGAATGCGAGAGTATTTAAGAATAGGGTCTTTACAGGCATAATTAACTTCAAGATGAAGTTATCAGGGTGGGCCTTTATCCAATATGACTGGTGCTTCATAAGAAGAGGAGTTTAGGACAAAGACACATACAGGGAAGACCATGTGAGGCCACGGGGAGAGGGAGGCTGTCTACAAGGCAAGGAGAGAGACCTCAGAGGAAACCATCCCTGCCAACACCTTGGCCTTGGACTTCTAGCTTCCAGAATTATGACAAAAAGAAGTTCTGCTGTTAAAGCCCTCCAGTAGGGAGTACTCGGTTACGGCAGCCCTAGCAGACCAAAACAGGAACGTATTCTTCATCTTCTATCTCAGACTTCTTTGTCATTGTGAATTCTGGGGGTTTTGGGACCTCTGAGGTCATAGCAGTGGATTATGAAATAAGTTTCCTGCAGCCATAGAATAAGAAGCGTTGCATACAGTCATCACATTTCACCTCTGCTCACGGTTTTGGGGATCCTTGTTTGCAGAGACCACTGCACTATTCTGGTCTGATGACTGGTAGCACAGGGCCTGATGTGTAAACACAGAAAACGTTTCCTGGGAATGAAGGCGTCACACACATTTGCATGAGTAGATGCCAAGCCCTTCTTTAGAGCATTTTTCTCAAGATCTGTCATTGCAGAAAGGTTGTCTAGGCTGGAGTTTCAGTGTGATTCTCTCTGAAATTAAGGATGGACCCAATGATCTGCCAAGGTCTTTTTCTGGTTTATGGTTCTGGGCACAGTTTTAAAAATAAACCTATGATCGCGTCCAAGAGAAAGTGGCTTATAAGTAGAGGTCCCTGAGGTGCAAGTCTGTGACCCTGAGAGTGACACAATACCCCAAGGCACAGTTCCTGTATGACTGGCAGATTTCACAGCGGGAGGCCTCCCCCCACCCTCCAGAGAGCAGGACGAGAGACATTCACCGCGGTGAGACATGGACTTGTGCTTCTCTAGCCTCCTGCCCTTGAAGACTGCTAGGGACACAGGGAGCCCCAGATGCAGCTGGACAGCTCGTGATGCAGGCTGATGGTGTACAGGGCTGAGCCAAGGGTGCTGACGACACTTGCACAAGGTTAGGGTTTATGGGGGAAACTTTGTCAAGCAAAGTAATCCAACCCTAAGTTTGAATGGGGTCAGAAACAGCAAGGTACACAATGAGATGTACGTCTGCAAGTTAGGAGCTGAAAATCAGCCTTCTCTCTGATGTAGGGCAACTACCCAGGAAAGAAGAGGAGAGAACCCCAATTTGACTCATATAGGAACTTCCTACCCCTAAATGCACAATGAACCTATTTTTCTCTATTCATAAATCTGTAAAAGAGAATGATGTCCCCCCCACCAAGAAGTTTTTCTTCCCCATTCTTCTCCCCTGAGAGAAAACATTTAGAACATGCTTATTTTCCCAGAGACCTTCTCCCATCCTCAAATCCCAACCCTATTCCTGGGTCTAGTTGAGATTTGATTTCAGGCCATTATTAGGTTTTTCCCTCACAGCTTGTCTAATTTTGTTGTAATAATCATTAGTGAACATACACTATAGATTTCTGGTAGAAATAATCTTACCTGTTTAGGCTAAACCATATATTCATCACAACACTCAACTGCTCCCCACTGTTTTCTGCCCTCTTCATTTTCCCATTTCTGGACTTTTCTATCAATCTGCCATTTTACTAGTCTTTTTCCCCAGCTAAACTACACAAATAATAAACTCTAAGGCCTTCATGCCCCTGGATAAGTAGTAAGTTAGAGTTTACACTCCAAGGCCTTTACATGGTAACCTTGTAAATAAGTGGTAACTGGGTTTGATACAGGTTTTGTTCATAAATCTTCTGTCCCAATTGTCTGTAGATATGGTTCTATGGGCTTCTTCTAACTTCTAGAACTGCTAAGAGGTCTATCAGTCTAATTCTTTTGGTTCTGCTTGCCCAGATGTGTAAAATTTCTCTTTATCCACAAAATTCTAGAATTTTGACATGAAATGTCTGCGTGCACATGCAGCTTGAAATAGTTGTTAACCCTGCCTGACTTTTCAACTCATAGAATTCTTCTTCTACTTTTATTTATTTATTACTACTCTTCTACCTGGTTCTTTTTCTCCCCTGAGTATTCCTGTTAAGTCTCTTGAATCTGACCTCCAAGTTTATCTTCTCCCTCATGTTTTTCCCCTATAAATGTCTTTGCTTTGTGAGGTGAAGAATTTATTCCTCTGGATCTTCCAGAATAGTGATTATGTTCTTGGCAGGGACTATTCCTTAGTTCATCTGAAAAAATGTTTTGTTTTGTTTTGTTTTTAATAAGGAAACAATGCCTTTACTTCTATGAAGTCTTGTATTGTCTTTCTTTTGCACTAAACTTATTTCCTTAAGAGCTACTCCATGTTGTTAAAGCTCTCTTCCATTTCTTTTTCTGATTCTACTTCAATGGGAAGTGTGTTTCCTAGTTTAGAGTTTGTGTTCATAACTTTGTTACCATGACCTCTTAGTGAGCTGTGGCGCTTCTCTGCCTACTCCCGTTGAGGGAACACAGGTTAGGCTATTGGTATTGATTAGTGGAACAGCAGATGGTGAAAGACAGAGCTTCTCACAGGCTGATGCTGGAGGTGTTGGGTGTGGTACTGCAAGAGCACTGGATGGAAACACGAGTCATTTCCTAATTGTAAGGTCAAGGAATAAATTCAGCCTTCAGTTCTCTTTGAATCTCTTATGGTCAAAAGCATCAAACAGCTCCTGAAGGACAAACAGCACCCACCCTAAGGCTCCAGGAGGGGCCAGCCCGCACCACTCTGGCCTCTCAAGTCACACATCTTGCCACAGAATCCAAGTGCATGAACAACAAAACTGATCTGAGCACTGCCTCTCATCTCTGGATTTCCCAGGGAAACTTCTGGCTTCAGACACAACCTCCAAAGCGCTGCCACTACAGCGGGTGGTAGTTTTCAGATCGGCAACACTTCCAGGACTTTGTGCCCTGCCAGTGCCTTTCCACCAGGCCAGCAGCAGGTGAAGTTTATTTCCATCCCCTGGAACCCAGGAGGGGCTCTGTGATGCTCAGATCTGAAGCCCAGCCACCATGCTATGAGGAAGCCCGAGCCCCACTGGGTGGCCATGTGTGGGTATTTGGCCAACAGCTCTACCTGAGACCCCAGGGGATGGCCAACTCACTTACAGTAAGCAAACTTCAGATAATACCAGCCTCAGTACTGGAACCTTTGCAACCAACGGCAAGTGCAGTAGAAATGAGCCGTCCTCTTTGAGCCCTGCCCACAGAGCAGATTTATGAGGAAAGTAAGTGTCCTTGTTATTTCGACCCACTAGTTTTGAGGCGGTGTGTTACATCCTGTTAGATAACCAGGACAGCCACCCTTTCATCTGCTCACCACGCTATTCCACAGAAGAAACCAGGGACATGTACTTAGACCAACTTCTCCCTAGAATCTTCCAGGATTTAGTCTTTGATACAGAATTTCTATAGTCAAGGATTTGGTATTATCTCCAGAGCTCTCCTTGGTCTTGGGTATGGCTTTAAGAAGATTCTAGAACCATCACTTCTCTGTTACTAAAATGACTGTCAGTGAGAGGTGAAATGGGAGGAAACTGGTATAATACGACAATTATATTTTATAAAAACACACTTAGCAAAAGACATGCTAAATGTTATGTCAGTTCTCAGGTTGAGACTCAAATATCTCAAGTTATCTCAGTGAATGGCATTATATTTTACAGGTTTTGGGAGAATTCACTTAACTAGGTCAAGGAACTGCAGAAATGCACCGCAACAAGGTTAGCGATCTGAAGTCCTTGTTTCTCACTGGGCTGTTCCAAAGCTGTTCATACTCCTGTGAAGCTCCTAGCTTTCTGGGTCTCAGTTCCCACATCTGTTAAATGAGGAAATTGGACTCAAAGACCTTGAAAAGGATCCTGCCAGCTCGGCCACTCTGCAGATGTCTAATGAATATTCCTATGTTGATTCCAAAACATACTGCCCACCGACCCCATCATTTCACAGATGGAAGAACTGATGAGAACCTGAGAGGTGAGCCAGCAAACGAGAGATTAGGATCCAGGGGACGGGAAGAAACAGAGTTCCCTCCCAGGGAACAGCACGCCCCCATGAAACTCTGCTTGTGGGGTATCAATCCAGATGTCCCGAGTAGATAGCTGCTCCCTATGTTAAGAAGAGCAGTAAAAGGGGGATCCATTCATTGTCCATTTGTACGATTATTGCCACCAATCCCACGAGGAGGAGACATATGATGATGGTAGCAGTGAACTGACTGACTCCCTGACTGAAAACCCTGGGTGGGCTACAGTGGCCCAGAGAAAAGCATCAGGAACGGTCTGCCCTGCTCAGGGTGAGTCCATTCTTTAGCAGACCCTCTCCTCAGAGTTCCAGGTTTAAAACCTATCTTCTCAGGAATCCCGCCAGAAAAGATGATCTGCTCCCAACAATCCAGCAAAAGTTACAGAACTGAATCCACCACCTGTGGTTGACAGAATCCCCAGAACCTGTGAACATACGACCTCACATGACAAACAGGACTCACAAATGTTTAAGGACTTTAGATGAGGAGACTTATCCTGAATTATCCAGGTGGACCCAAGGTGACCCAGAGGTCCATTGAAAGGGAAGCAAAAGAGAGTCAGAGGGAGATGTGAGCACAGAAGGATTCGAGTGATATGATGTGAGAAGGATGAGACCTAAACTGGTGGCTTGGAAGGAACAGGAAGGGGCGACAGGCCAAGGAACACGGGTGCGCTCTGGAAGCCTGAAAAGTCAAGGAAACTAAGCATCTCCCAGAACCTCCAGGAAGGCACAGTCCTGCTGGCACCTTGATTTCAGTCCGGTGAGACCTGTGTCATACTTCTCAAGTTTCAGAACTGTATGATAATAAATCTGTGTTGTTCAAAAGTCACTACGTTTGTGGTAATCTGTTACAGCAGCAACAATTACTAATATACCAACTGACTGGTCCAGTTTGGGTCACCTGCTCTGCCAGAACCAATGATTTCAGCCAGACCTGAATCCAATCCACCCCTATGTCTGAGGGTGAGACCAACCCCCTTATACCACATGGACTCAAAGCGGGGGAGGAATGGTTCCTACAGAAAATCAGGGGGCTGGCACCAGAAGGACAGAGAATGAAAAAGAAACAGGAGAGAAAAAAGAATTTCAGGTCTACAGGAAGACAAATGGGAAGGCCAGAAGATACCCTGGAGGTATTTCTAGAATGCTGGCATTTCAATTTCACTTTCCTCTGAAGGCCACGGTTTTCAAAGAAAGAAGAAATACAGTTAAACTGCAGGGCCCGTGAATGGCGGGTGTTAAATAACAAGACTGATTTTTTGAACAGCTCTTTGACAAAAGATGGAGTATACCTTGCAAATGCCAGAGGGAATATATTTGTCAGGAGCCTTGTTAACTTGATCAGGAATTCTTTAAAGCGTAAATTGGAGGGGGTTGGAAATAGCCATAAGAAACTGCACCACTGGATAAACAGATACATTAGCTGTATTTTCTTTTTTCTGTATTCTTGATGTTCTGGCATTAGGGGTCTTGTGGACCTGAAGCACCACTCCCAGGGTTAATTAATTCCCAGCAATAACAAACAACTCATCTACCAGCATGCCTTTGGTAAGCAAACCACTAACTCAGAGCCCCCAGACACACACCCTCACACATCCCTCATCCCCACTCCCTACCCCGACCCCCACCCTCCTATTTTTATCAGACTTCCATAGTCAGGGACCCTGGGGACAGCACAACGAGGGACAGCCATAGAACGCAGAGCTTGCCAACATCACTCAACTCCCCAGGCACGTTTGTGCTGCTGGCTTACCACGCTCTGTCCGCTCCTTTCCCCGAAACTGAAATAAAGTCTCCTAACACTGCTCCCCTTTCACCACCTGCCCATCTCGCTTAGGTGCCTCCCTGTGTGGCCTTCGTGGTGTGCCGTGACTCCTGTGTCTAGCGGCTCTGAGTATAACAGAAAGCCTCTCCCTTCATAGCAATCAGGTTCGTGTCTGTGAGCCTGACTACCTGCTCAAAACAGGTCCCAGGTAGTTTCAGAACAGAAGACCGCAGATGTTACGCATCTGTATGACAATGGCTCACCCTGGGAAGAACTAAGGGAGAAGGACAGAGAAGAGTCAAGGGGCAATCCTAGGCCCTGGGCTCTAACCCAAATGGTGGGCAATAGAGTGATCTGGAAAGTGTGATAAGACAGTTTCCTGGCTGACAAGAAGATCTGGTGAGGCAATAGGCGCCCGCGGGGAAGAGGCAGAGCCTTTATTCCAGGACTTAGGCCAAGTCCCTGCACTGGCTGCCTGGGACCGGCCACCCTGAAGAACCACCCACCAGGGGGCTTGGCCAGGTAATGCACTGCCTCCCGGCTCAAGGTGGGGCAGGGTTGCTTCCTTCTGAGGGCTGGGAGGAGACCTCCGTCCTAGCTTCCCGTTGCCTCGGCACTCCGTGGCTCATAGATGGCGTTCTCCCTGTTTCACACCCTCTTCTCTCTACCCATGCGCGTCTGTCTCTGTGTCTGAATTTCCCCCCTTTGGTAAGGACACGTAGATAGGCATGGTGGATTGGGACCCAACCTAATAGTCTCATCTTCATGACCTGCAAAGACTCTAAGGTCACATTGCCAGGTCCTGGGGACAAGGACTTCAACATCTTTTGGGGGTCACAACTCAGCCCCTAAGGGCTCGCTGCCCTTTCTTCGGTGTTTTTTCTTTAGTTCATCCCCATTTGGCCTTCTGCTGCTTCCAAAGTAAAACCCAAAAGGCCAGGATCAGGCTAAGAGCTTAACCTATGGAAAAGGGGCCCCAGAGGATTGTTGTCGGTCCGGCCTCAAGCTAGAGCTAAGAAAGCAACCCTTGCGTGCCTGCAGGGTCCCGGCTGACTCAGTCACACCCCTGGCCAGCAGCCCGCTGACTCTCCCAGGCGCCACTCCTGGGCACCTGAGGTCGGGGACTCAGCTTGAGGGGTTTCAGGGTCCCATCACGACTGCCAGAGGGCCGGGTGACAAGGGAAGGCGATGAGATATGGCCACTGCACACACTGCTCCTCTGCTGGGCTGACCTGCTGTTTTCCGAATAGCAGTCTTGCTCCATTCATAAGACCCCTGTGCCCACACGCTGTGGGCTAATACACAGCCAGAGGCTTACTACAGATGTGGCATTAGACTCATTCCTATTCCTCCTGCCAAGACAGTGTCTTAAAATACATAGAAGTGAGAACCTGCAGAGCCCTAGCGTAAGTAATAACAGTGGCACAGGACAAAGAGGGTAAGTGGAAGCAAACCCCCAACCCACCAACACTGGCTGAGTCACCCTGCTCAGGAGCGACTCTAGCCCCAAAAGCAGATTTCTCCAAAATCAGACATGATCTTTAGCAACATCCAATGTGTGCTGAATCAATTTACAAGTCTCTTTTGGCATGGGGCAGGATATAAACAAATAAATAATATGAACGACCGATGCAAGTTGGTTAACATGGGGTATCCTGCTATAGGAAACGGGGTCACGAGTCATTTCCTAGGGAGGCCAGCTAGCTCCAAGTCATTCTACCATTACAGAATAACCTCGCCGGGATGGCTGTGGTGTTACCATTATTTTTTTCCTCCATAAAAATATAGATCCAGTCTTATTAATAAAAAAAGCTCACAGATACTTAATGGCAGGTATCTGTCCCCCATCTGTCTTAGTCCATTCAGGCTGTTATCACAGAATACCTAGGTGTATTATAAACACCTGGTGGCTTATAAACAATAGAAATCCATTTCTCACAGTCCTGGGGGCTGTGAAGTCCGAGATCAATGCTCTGGCAGACGTGGTGTCTGCTGAGGAACGGCCTCCTGGTTCATGGGCAACAAAATTCTCACTGTGTCTGCATGCAGTGGGCAGGGCAAGGGACCTCTCTGGGGTCTCTTTTATAAGAGCACTAATCCCATGCATAAGAGCCCTGCCCTATGACCTAATCATCCCCCAAAGGCCCCACCTCCAAATACCATCATATTGGGGGTTAGGATTTAATGTATGACTTTGAGGGAGGGGAGACACAAACATTCCGTCTCAGCACCATCTGTGCAAGGGGAGAGGGGGACAACCTAAGCATCCTATCTGGGCTGTGGCCAATTCCAACACTTCCTGGTGCCCAGGGCTCACATGGGGTGTGGATCGGGCCCTGCCGGGGTTTAGGCTGAACGGCCGGCAGCCTTGAGTCGTCTCTGGTTGGAAGGAATAGCACGGCCTGGGACATTCGCTCCGTGGCATATGTCTCTGACTTTCTGACAAAATATGACTTTCTAACTTTCAACTCTGAATATTAATAACAAATATTTCATCTGTCCTGAACTGCAGGTTCTCCGTCCATATCATTCTCAAACAGTCCGCAGTTCATGAAACCAAGAGCTCTATTTAGGGTCTGACCAATGCAGAACCTAGTAAAAGGATAAACTTTCAGTTTCGGATGGGGGATGGATTCATATTTAATTAAGCTCCTGAGGTGACTTTTGGTAGTTCAAGGAAGTTCATTCCCTGCCCCTTCAAAATGCTGGGAAGCAGTGCCTAAAATACCACAATGAAATGTTCTGGCCTTTGGTGCTTAAGACATTATCCTCTTAGACGTCACCAGCCACGTAGGCCTCCGCAGGAAGGACTTAACCAGGCCCTTGCACAAAATCCAGTTTCGGTGGGAAGGGGTAGGGAGTGGATTATAAGGGACTCGGGAAAAGAGGCCCGCTCTAGGATTAGGGAACGGCTTGGCCACTAATTAGCGGCATGGCCCTGAAGTTCAGAGAGCGGAGACAACTGCTTTTATAGAAAACCTGGCAAGAGTAAGGGGAAGGAGACTTCACTTAAAAAAAGTATATTCATTATGCTTCTGATGATATACGATTTTCAGAATACAAATTACAGACACTAAATCTCAAAACCTCGGGAAGGCACAGGGATATGCAGGCAATGTGAACAATCGCGCACAACCACAGCAGTGTCTTTATTCATGAAAAAGCCACCAAGACAAACCAACGCTTATTAAGCCTCACCAAGTACCCTGCGGTGTGTTAACGTTTGACATTCATTTAACTTCTGTAACAACCCCTGAGGTCGGGACTATTAATAACATCATTTTATTGCCGGGGAAACAGGTTTCCGGAGCGGACACGACTCACCCAAGGTCACACGGCTTGGAGAAGTGGTGAGGAGTCTGCTCTGAGCTGAGACCACTTTCAGAACCTCTATCTTATCACAGCTTTTTAAACGGTTTGGAAAGGCTGGCAATCCCCAGAGGGCCTTCCAAATAAGCATCTATTGTGGAAGACAGTGAGGCCTGAATGCAAGAATAAACTTCACCTACCCCACAACTGCACAGGGCTAGCTTTCGATATATTTCTATATATAGCCTTACTGCTTTTAACACACAGCAGAAAATCACAGTCCTCAGGCTACTGATAAGGAAGCAAGAGGAAGGACATTTATTTGCCATGCCCAATAGACTTCTGGTGTCATCCGCCCTAAACTCTCTGGCAGCAGACACCCTAGAATGTTACAATTTCCATCCCTGCAGCCAGGATGGAATAGGGGTGGTGGTGGTGAAGATGAGGACGAGCAGATTCCCTTGTGGTTTTAAAGTAGGAAAGGACAGTCAGCTGAGGCTGGACCTTCAGGGCCAGTGGCTCCGATGGGCCATCTGTAGAGAAACTTGCAGGAAGAGACATGGTAAAGGCAGCGAAAGACAAGCTAACGGGGGAGATGTGGCCCCTGGCTCCAAATGGCAGCCCCTCTCTCACTGCCTGACACCGAGCTGTCCGCAGGAGATCAGCATCGCCAAGTGTGTCCGCGGCTGGGAGCTTACAAGGAGTCCCCTTTGCCTAATGTGGCTTGAGGAGTTTTCGTCTGGCTTTGTTTTGCTTCCAGGACTTCGCAATGCAGGGCTTTGTCCAGAGCTCTAACACAAGCAGGGCTTTTTTATCCACACACCCTAAGCATTTCACAGCCTTACAGCCACACTCTTTCTGTTATTTATCTCTGTTGTAACACCAGCTTTCACCTAGTGATACACCTAAGCTGGATACTTGATCACACCAGTGTCTCTCAAAGTCTTCCACATCAGTCGGCTTCTTAACTGGGCTTCTGCAGACAGAGACTCCCAATTTTAGATAAACGTCAATAAGCAATCCAAACGTATATGGGCATTTAGAATATACAAAATTGGACCAGTCGATTGTTCCACAAATAGTTTTGGGACAACTGGACACCCATTTGGAAGTGTTGCATTACCCAGACAACACAGAAAAATAAATAACAGATGGAATAAACAATTAGTTATAAAAAAAACAATAAAATGATGATATCAAGGGGGAAAAACATAAAGGCAATATATAATCTCAACATAAGAAAGGCCTTCCCAGGCAGGATCAAAATTCAGAAGTGATCATGTAAAAATACTCTGTTACACAAATTTCTTCAACTGCCACATGAAAAAAACGTGGTAATAAATGACATACGACAGACTGGAAGAAAATATTTGCAATATACATAACAAAGGACTCATTTCTCTTTGCAAAGATTTCCACAGCATTTCTAAAGTGTAGGGTGGAATGTGGTATCCCAAACCTCTCCCCCAGAGGAACCCCTGAAATCTACCCTTTCTGTTCATATAAGTTCACGGACACACTTTTTCTTCTCTACATAATTGGGTTTGTCCTGTCCACACTGGTGTGTGACCTGATGTTTCCCATATAACATGCCTTACAGATCTGTCTGTATAGGTCTACCCAACTTTATCAGCTACATTAGATACCACGACTGTCTCACCATTTACTTAGCTTCCCTCCAACTGACAGACATTTCAGTTGTTTCCAGTGCTTCACTAGTATTCACAGTGTATGTACCCATTCGACATCTTGTACACGTGTGTTTGTGTGTATGTGTCTAAATATTGCCAAATGGAAAAAAGGTTACAAAATTATCTATATGTGGTATTACCCTAACTCGTTTTAAAAACAACTGCACACATATGTACCAAGAAAAAAAAAGTAGAACAAACAGACCAAAATTACTACTGAGTACAAATCAGTAACTGGACCGAGTGACATGTTTCCTTTAGACTCTTCTGGACTTTATAATTTTTCTACGGTGGACACTGTACATTATTAATCATCAGAAAAACGGTGAAGTTCTGGTATGAGTAACTAAATTCCAAGTGGCGGCACATCTCAGCTTACACGAATGATTTCAATCACTCCGACACTTTGCCTATTTCTGGGTTTCCGGTGGTGTTGCAGAGGGTGGCTATTACTGAAAGACAGCCTCTGGGTAGGAACAGGATTCTTGCGTACATTTACACATCTCACCAAAGGTAATAACTGAAGGGCTCTCATGGATCATCTGGTATTACTGCAGCTGTCACTGCAGGAAGTCAAAACGTACAAAGAAAGCATGGCTGCTCTTCCAAGCCGGGAGGAGGCTGCCCTGTCTGGGCTAAGCCCATGGTCAAAGCCGCGGGTCCGTGAAGGACCCCAGTGGAAGTCCAAGGGTGAGCCTGCACTAACTGGAGAGGGGGCTACAAGCATTCTCAGAGTTGGTCCCCTAGGAACCATGGTCCCTCACCCCAACGGAAACAGATTACAGGAAGTAGCCCTATTGGGTGAGATTGTGGAGGCCTTAAAAGCCGTTATGTTAATCATGTGCACATAATTAAGTAGACAACTGATTGTTCACTTTTTGGGTTGATATATTTGTTTAATCGGAGCTGCCTTCCAACACTGCTCCCCCACCTCCAAGTACTGTAACTTCCATCCCCTGCTCCCGCTTTCTAGGAATATCTAGCCTCCGTGGTCCCCACAGGCTTTGTAGACCATAAAGCGTCCTCCCAGGCTGGGACAGTAGCAACTGCAATGTGACTGCATGGGTGTGCTAATGCCTGATCATCTCTAACCTGCTGCCAGTAAAACTGCTCTTGGCATGGTGAGACACTGTACCTAGCACCTGAATGATGGCTTCAGGTAATGTGGCTTGTCATGGTGTTTTTTTGCAAAGGCCGTTTTGCTAGAGTGTAATGTGGCTGGAGTGTGAGAGGTTGGGAAGCCCCACTTGGGGCTTGCTTGGACAAGAACAGAACCCACAAGTCCTGAGATGCAAGGTCTCCTGAACATCCCCCCGTGCACCAGTTTGGGTGGGTTCCATTCCCTTCTAGTCCCTCCCATCAAGCCAACCTCACCAACTCCCAGGTCTGTAGCTCCCTCCAAAACCCCCGCCATTAGCTCCCTGAGTTCCCGTTTAGGGATAACATGTGCTTTGGGGAGAGAGAACACCGTGGATCAGATTACCATGACCCCAAGCTGACTTTACCCCAGAACCCTGCTCACAAGTAGCTAACAACACGCATGCTTCTGGCTTGCTGAGGCTGCAGACGCTGTTTCAAACCTCTGCCTCCTTCCTCTCCTGCCATGCTCAGTCTGGATAGAGGCCATCTGGTAAAGGCTCCTGCCTGCCGGCTAACCTCCACCATGACACACAGCATTTATTTCTAAATCCAGCCTCTCGACCTTGCTGCACCCAGAGGAAGAGGGGTCCTGCCTCCTCCCAACTCTGCCCCTTGATACACGCAGCTGGAGGCGGCCCCGGGGAGTTCCAAAGGGCAGCTTGGCTTGGGGAGACTGAGGCACGGCTAGTCAGACCAGAGGGCATCAGTGATAAAGGAGTCGGGACCGGGGGGACGGCATGAGTTGGGGTCAGAAGCCACAGGCACTGGAGTAAGAGGAGGGTGAGAAGCCAGGCAGAGACAGAGAAGAAGCCCACTGGGAAAGAACGCAGGCAGCAGACTGCTGGGGCAGCGGCGTCAAGAGCCAGGAGAACAACAGGCAGCGATGCCCAACAGCACCTGGAACGGCTTTGCAGCCGCCTGGTAACAGCACCACCGAGGCGATGGTTTGCTCATCATGGGGGTTTTACACGCAGTGGGTCTGGGTCACTGAGCACCCGGCTGGCCCCAGGGACTGATGGGCCGGGATAAAACAATTCCCAGTGGGGCAGCCTGCCGGCCCGGCTGCCTCAGGCTCCCATTTTCCCATCCCTCCCTCAATTCACACTTCTGTCCTCTAAATGCCAAACTGTTCTCACGATGGCTGCCTCAACCTCCTCAACACTCATCCTCCCTCCTCCGTCTGCCACTCCAGCAGCCTCGCCTTGTAGGCCACAGACTCTGAATAACCCTCTACTCATTTTATGTTGACCCTTTAGCGCTTAATACACTAGTAATTAATAATTAATACACTCGTGCTCTGAACATAGGTGCTGCCTCAAAAAGCTCACTGAATGAAATGACGTTCCTCGCGCTCCAGTGTCTTTCTCCGTGTGCCACACGCTTATTTTTCCCTTAAAAGAAACCCACCTGACCCACGCAATCAATACCTAGTTCTCTATGAAAAACAAAACAAAAACAGCAGAATGAAACTAAAGAGCATAGAAGAAATATATATAAATACATATACATGTAATATATGTGTATCTATAAACACATATAGATGTGTTAGTTATAAACATACATATTTATATTTACATAAATATAAAAGCAAAAAAAAGATAACATAAGCAATAGAGGGAATTAACCAAAGCTACTGTAGGTTCTTTGAAATGACATAAAATTCACAAGCCCCGGAGAAAACTAAGAAAAACTGCACAAAGGCACAAAGAACAAACATCATGAATGAAAAAGGAGAGGTTTTTTTTTTTTATATTTCTAGAAACATACTAATCACTCAAACTGACCAAAAGAAGTCTCTAAAAGGAAGACTTAATGGTGAAATAAGCTTAATGAGAATTTAAAATCCATCCTGTACATTACAGGATAAAGTGAGACAATCCATCTGTTTCAGATGGTCTTGCGGGCCAGCTGGTCGCCCAGCCCAGGAACAGGTAACTGCAGAAGCCACAGTCCCGTCTGCCCACACTACTCCAGACAACAGGGGCAGCGGGGCCCGTTCATGTCTACACCCCCGAAGCCAGAGTCAAATGAAGACACACTGGGAAACAAAGAGGACACGCTCATCTGTGTAACCACGATTTTCGGCAGGGCATTCCGTCATTGCACTAAAAGGTGCTACTCCCCTGTCTTAGATTTGACCATGGTCCCTATTTTAAGCCAGTAAGATACAGACAAAAGTGTGCACAGCTTGATTTCTCTTAAGTTTTCTCTGATAAACTTCATCTACTTACAAAGTTATTCCTTTTTCTATTTAGGACGTTAAGGACGGTAGCCTGGGTGGTGGAGTAGTGAGGAGAGGTCTGTGATGAAGTTTTAGGTCCTCGATACCCAGCACAGCCTTCCTACCTCCTGGACTTCTCTGTAAATGAAAAGTAAGCTTCTGCCCTTTTCAGGGCTTCCACTTTGTTTAAGCTCCATCACTTAGGATTTTTCTGTCACACACAACCCAAACTAATTCCGATGGCTAGACGTTTGGCCCATGGAGCAGGAAAGCCCCAGAGACAGGCAATGACAAAGCTACCACCTTGCCAACACGGCTGAGAAGAGCCCTGAGGGGTGGGACCTGAGAAACTGAGGCTTTGCTACCCACGATGCTGACAAGCTGTTCGGTCCCCTTACGTGGAGGCAGCACAGAGGCTCATCTCACCCAACACTCCTTCTGATGAGCAGAGTGGGGGTGACTCACAGAGCTGATTCACTGATTCATTTCCGATTCCAAGCAACTCTCCCACACCAGCTGGAGGTCCATCCTTTAGTTCACCTCAGTTCTGACACTATCTACCTGGAGATAGCATCAGATCCCACAGGTTAGGGCTCAGTCCTACAAGACTGAGCCCTCTTCCGTCTCAGATATCAATCACAAATCCTGGTTTGAATAATTTGCTAGAGCAGCTCATAGAATTCAGAGAAACATTTTATTTAACTAGGTACCCAGTTTAGAGGTTATAACGCAGGAACAGTGAGATGGCAGAGATGTATAGGACAACGTACATGGAAAGAGCTCAGAGCTCCCATGACCCCTGAGTGCACCACCCTCTTTGCACCTCCACGTGCTCACCAACCCAGAAGCTGTCTGACACCAGCATCCTTCTGGGTTTTTATGGAGGCTCCATTACACAGGCATGGCTGATTAAATCACTGATCATTGGCAATGGATTTGACCTCCGGCCCTATCACCACCCCAGAGGTCGAGGGGGTGGGACTGAAAGGATTGGTTCCCCTAGCAACCAGCCCCCCTTTGGTGCCTCCCAAAGGCACCTCATTAACGTAAACTCAGGTGTGACTGAAAGGGGTTTGTCATGAATATCGAGGCACCTTTATTGCTCTTATCATTTGGAAAATTCCAAGGGTTTTAGGAGCTCTGTGACAAAAATGGGGACAAAGACCAAATATTTATTACAAATCAAAATATTACAATTGTCCAAAGACAAAGTGGGAAATAAGACCCAGATGTTCTGATTCCATCTAGGTCCAGGACTGTCTGTTACATGCATGATTCTCAATGATTAGAAGAAGCATCTATCTTTAGCCAAATATTCATTCTTTCACCAAATACTTAACTGAGTGCCTGCCGTGTACCCTGTGTTCAGAGAGCCTTGGCTCTAGAGACACAGCAGTGCCATCTCTTTGGTCCTGGCACTTAGTGGTGACCTGGTAGATGAGGACCAGTCCTGATGTCTCCAGGCATACCAGGTGGAGGTAAGGCTGGCTGGTAAGACTGGAGGCAGGTGAAGGAGGGTGAGACATTCTGGAGCACCTGGGCCCTCTCTCCACTCCCACCCATCGTGATGTAGTAGCCAGCAGAAGGGTGACCTTCTTGAGATCACGAGAAAGCCCTCATGTTCTCCTGATGCCTCTCTGTGGACGTGTGGGCTTAGAAAAAGGTAGTCTTGCCCACTAATGCACAAGAAGGCAAAGGATCCTTTATGGCTATCGAAACCAAGTAAAGTGATTGCAATTTCTAAAATAATGGCACTCAGCTCCTCATCCCTTGCTTATCTTAAAGTTAGACCCTACTAATGTGTAACACATACGTGAAAAGCAACTGGCTATGCAAAATTTTGTCACTATGAAAGCCTGCCTCGGTCCAGGCTCCTCCTTAGAACGAGCTCTGGGTTGGGTCTTGGGCAATTCACTTCATCTGTCTAGGGCTTCGTGTCCTCGTCTGTAAAATAGAGCTGGTTGGGACATACTCTCTTGAGTTTCCATGACTCTAAAATATGGTCATTTTATATTTCTATTTGATTTATCCCTTGAGAAGTCTTTATATGTCAGTGACATTCAACTTTGGCAATGCTTACCAACTTCTACCCTAGCAGGCAAAAGGGAATCTGGTGCTCAGATTGAAGCATAAGGAAAATCTGAATGCTCTTTTATGGACAATTTTTTTTCATCTTGGATAAAATGAACATTTCAGTGACAGACAAAGTGAATCATCACAGAATCCTTCACTCAAACCAACACTTCCTGGACAATAATGTTATGCTCAGCCATACAATTTCAAATGCTGCCTGCAAGTTATAAGGAAGCAAAGTTATAAGGGAGAAAATGCTACATATCTTTTATAATAAGTACCACTGTATTTTTAGACCTGGCTGGAATTACTATTTCAGAAAGCCAATAAGTAGCAAATACTGTTGAGCCTTACCATCAGAATTTTTTAAGGCCTGGGTTTGGGCAATTCTTACCGATTAGCAAAAGCAGGCTGAACCGGGGTCAGACACACCCAAGGTGAACACAGTAGAGCTTAACAACAAAAAACAGAAGGAAAATCAGAAGGAAAGACTGAGTTACTTGACCAACGTCAGAAGCCAGAGAGATCAGGTTCCAGGTAGCACCCACGATTCAAACCAGAAACAGAAAATCAGATTCAGGTTAACAAGCCAGGCCAGGGTTACAAACACATGTAGTGTGTGTCAAGAATTGTGAGCACCAAGCAGATTGGTGTGGGGTTGAGACAGGGACTGTGGGTGTAGTCAGAGAAGGGGGAGGGCCTCCGGAAAAAGCAAGGCAGAATATTTGCAGTCAGAGCAATGTAACTACATGCAAGGAAACCCCCTTCCAAAACTCTGTGTTAAACATTAAGCTCCAGGGTCATTCTTCAGTAAGATCAGTGGGTGTTCCCCAGATAAAGAAGAGTCACCCATGTTGTTATTATGCTAACCACTTGTAAGATTCACTTTAGCTAAAAGGCCCAGGCCTATGTGCTGTCTTTCCTCTTTCAAATATGATAAAGTGATTTTACAAACTAGGCAACTAATTTAGCATGCAGACCCAGCTGTAAACAACATAGTAAAAGGCAGGGAAGATTCCACCTTAAAGATAAGATTGCATTTTAACACCCAGGAAGTTTGGGAAGCAGAATTCTTAACTTTCTCTTTAGCAAACAAACAATACCTCAGCCCACCTTGGGGGCTGGGCAGGCTGCCTTTTGATATGCTCCTAGACCAGGATGCAGGTGTTCTGGAGAGAAATTGTGGGGGGGGATTCTTTGTGTTAAGTTAATTCGGGGTGTTCAGACACACGTGGCAGGTCTACACCCCTAAATCTTTTTTTTCATGTTCTCGAAAAATCCTAATCTGCCTACAAAACCCCTAGACAATGCAGCACACCGGACTCTCTTGTCCCCTCCTGGCATAAGCCGGGAGCTCTGTCCTATCATTTTGTTTTTAAATAAAAGTCTGTACCTTGCTCTCCTACCTTGCCTGTTTGCTAAGCTCATTCTTCGGCTTCGTGAACAAGAACCCCGGCATCAGGGTCAGGCTGGAAAGGTACATGATGAACAGAACAGTGACAGGCAGAGGGGCAGCTTAAATGCTTGGTTACACCTCTGGTCACCCGAATGCTTCTGAATAGACCCCAGAAAGTCCACTATTACACAGAATATGAAAGGTCCACACACACACAAACTTCAGGAAAAGATCTCTGACATGGAGACCCTCAAAAGGACGCATTCTCTTTATGACCTAAGAGATACGTGTTAATGCTCTCTTGCCTAGAATCTGAATGCTTTTTTACAGGCTAAAATCCAACTGCTAGAATCTAGTCAACACTTATTTTGATAAGCAAACATGTACTCTGTGTTCCCTCTAAGAACAGATGATACTGTCCAATAAGAAGAGGTGTCTGCCTTTGAGGATCTTAGACTCTGGTACAGTTGGCAAAGCGAATCAGGGATTTCAGAGGCACATTAAGTGCCCTGGCATAGGTTTAACAAACATTCACAGAGAACTTGGTAATCAATGGCCAAAAGTATCTTGACTTAAAAAAAAAAATTGCAGTCTTGGGCATGAATTACAGGAAAAATTATTAGTAGGAATACTTGACAGATACCCATGTCTCATACCCAATCAACAAAATTAATAAAAAGTGAGAAATGAGTGGGTTGATGCTGACAATGTGATTGAGGCGGGACACAGTGTTTCCATGCAGAAATAATAAATCATCTAACAGGCTGGAAATCTATGTCCAAAAGGAAAGAAAGGAAGTCCCAGGAGAGATGGCAACTTGAAAAATGGTACACCTACCCTTTGATTCAAAGTCGTTATTATTATTATATGTAACAGGAAGCTATCTGGGCTATGCTTCATAAAAGAACATGAACAGGAATGTTCACATTTTCCATTCGCTTCTTATTGCAAGTAGCAGATAACCAGAAAGAGGCTATTTGTCTTTATTCAAGATCACACTCTACATGACACCAAGATGGTTGATCCCCTCAGTGTTAGTCAGAGCTATACGACATAAACATTGTTGCTACAATGTGATATGTGTTTCCCTGAAAACTGCAGAGTACGCACCATCACACAGAAAAAGGAAAAATGTGCTTATAGGTAAGAGAGGGCTGGGGCAGGCCTATGCTCAGTTGTAACCAGGGAATTCACACATGCAATAGCAACACTAATAAAGACACTAGCACAATTGCAAAGCCATACTAAACCCCACCAGCTTTTTTTTTTTTAATTAGGTCTTTACCTTAAAAAAAAAAGGTGACGTAGCTTGAAGGGAGGAGTAGGGGAGGATTTTGGTTTCTGAGTTACGGAGACAAGAGTAAAATGCACAAAGATTCAGGAGGGCACCATCTCCACTACTCGTCCCACCCAAGCACCTCCAAGACAAAGCGCTTGGCCGAGCTCAGCCAAACCAAAGGGACGACATCATGAATGGACGTTACCCCTTCGCACCCACATGTGTCCAGCTGCACTCACTCTGTGTTCAGCACCAGTTAACCTGGTATAAGAAAATGTTAGCATATTGGAGAAACTGCCTTTGACACAATGCAACTTTCACTTTCAACTGACGTGTTCCTCCATTCACCAATTACGTGTGAGCTAATTTTCTCTCTTTTTTTCAGCCTATTCAAACATATTTTGTAGTAAATCAGTCTGTACTGTTATCCCTGATTATTATCTTAAAGAACTTTATGTATAAAATTAGGTCAATCAAATTGTGTTACATTATGCTAAGCTAAAGACAGATAAAAAAGATGTATTTCAGAACAATTAACAGGTGTGTGCTACTTTAATGACTTTGTCAGCCCCGTGCCACTTCGTAGGTTAACTTGAAACAACCTCAAAGTGCCATGACAGAATTCTCAGCTCTACTGCAGCACCATAAAAGTTTTCCTCTGAATGAGAAAGATCATTTCAAACTACTTGGTAGCATGAGTCAACATGATGATTGACGTGCAGTCAAAATGAATTCCAACTGCCTTGTTAAAGGAACGAAAGAAACAAAGAATAAAAGGGTTCCCCAGTTGAAATCATCTTAAATAGTCTATGATCCAGTCTTTTCACTAATTCTAGCTCTGCCTCTTTTACTCATATATTTACCTCCAAGAATGGCATTATGAGAGATGCCATGGCATTTGAAGATGTCCCAGGTTGTCAAGGTAACCAGGAACACTGCAAAAAATAATTCTCCTCTTGGTAGGAATGTAAATTAGTTCAACCATTGTGGAAGGCAGTATGGACGTTCCTCAAAAAACTAAAAATAGAAATACCATTTGACCCAGGAATTCCACTCCTAGGAATTTACCCTAAGAATGCAGCAGCCCAGTTTGAAAAAGACATATGCACCCCTATGTTTATGGCAGCACTATTTACAATAGCCAAGAAATGGAAGCAACCTAAGTGTCCATCAGTAGACGAATGGATAAAGAAGAGGTGGTACATATACACAATGGAATATTATTCAGCCATGAGAAAAAACAAATCCTACCATTTGCAACAACATGGATAGAGCTAGAGGGTATTATGCTCAGTGAAATAAGCCAGGTGGAGAAAGACATGTATCAAATGATTTCACTCATCTATGGAGTATAAGAACAAAGCAAAAGCTGAAGGAACAAAACAGCAGCAGACTCACAGACCCCAAGAATGGACTAACAGTTACCAAAAGGAAAGGGACTGGGGAGGATGGGTGGGAAGGGAGGGATAAGGGGGAAAAGGTGCATTACGATTAGCATGTATAATGTGAACAGGGAGGGGATACAGGGAAGGCAGTATAACACAGAGAAGACAAGTAATGACTTTATAGCATCTTACTACGCTGATGGACAGTGACTGTAATGGGGTATGTGGTGGGGACTTGATAATGGCGGCAATCTAGTAAACACCATGTTGCTCATGTAAGTGTATATTAATGATGCCAAAATTAAAATAATAATAATAATAATTCTCCTTACCACTTCTTTGACAGTTGTTTTTCAGTCCCAAATAACTTTTTTTTTCCAGCATAAAATGTTCTCCATAGGGGGACTGGTTAAATGCATTATTACGTATTTGTGTAATGAAATACTACATGATCATAAAAAAGCACAACACACATATATGGGCTAATATATGTAAGTATATACAGAGCACAAATGTATACAGGATCTCTCCATGTTTTTCAAAATGGGAGTTATAAACACACACACACACACACACATACACACAGATGTGAGCACAGCAAACTGAGTCTTGTAAGTACTGTTAAGGGTGGTTGCCTCTGGGAAGTGGAACATGGGAGCTACAAAGTTGGGAAGATGCTTTCATTTCTAATTTGCCCTCTTAGAGTCACCATGTTTATGTCTCTGTTTCCCAATTTGAAAACCATTAATGAAAAAGTAGTAAAGATTTTAATTTCTATCTAACTGGATCTAAGTCTGATAAGTTAGTAAGCCTCCAAGTGTCCTTAAATTCATCCATTTGCTGGCTGAACATTTTCTGGAGGAAAAAACCCCTTCTCCCTATGCATGACTGAAAACAGGGTGAGAAACCGAGTTTTAGAAACAAGGTCAAAAGTTTTCACTAATCTGTTTAGATAATGTTTCTGTAAGTAGATTTTTTTAATTCTGGGACCCTCCCCTTCCATTTGTTCCCTACTCTGAACATTAGATCCAGCACAATAAACAGGGACCTGCTCCCGTGGCATCTGGTGAGAGGAGGGCGTCCAAGGATTCACTGAGTCAAACTGTGTGTGTCCTGTGGGCAGGAGGGAGTCTGAACATCTGGCAGCGGCAGCTGTTAATACAGTTACATTAGGGATAAAAACGTCACAAATGGAGGGATTCTTAACTGATTCCAGCCTTCTCAGAGTGGATAAATACCCTGTGACTCAGGAGGACAGTTCTAGGAAGCACTCACATTTATTATGAATAAATACTCATTGAGTCCATTACATCTCTATAAACTGGAAAAAAATACTTACTGACAGCCTACTTGTGCAAAGGTTTAGAGGTACAGAGCATGAAGTGAAGAGAAAGACAGTGTCTTGTCCTCATGGGTTTATGTTCCAGTAAAGAGGGACAGATAATAAAAAGGCAAAGAAATAATCAAGAATGGCATAAAGAGGCCAGCTACAGAGAAGAGAACACTGGATAACAGGATAAAACTCAGGAAAAGGGGGCGGGCGTTGGGGAGGGTCTCTTTAGCTCTGTAGGCCCTGCAAGCTTCAGAAGTGCTCCATTCTGAGGACACAGTGAACTCACATCCGAATGAAGAACAGAATCTGGCCAAGCTATCAGCACACCCAGCTGCTGCCTTCATTGTGTTTGCATTTGGCAGCTCTTACAGAAGCACATGTCCTGCTCCTGGAAATGATGTAGTAACTCCTATCAGATCAGCCTCCCACAGAGAACTATCAACTCTGAACAAAACAAACAAACAAAAGCCTGGGTGGGCTGTGGGACTGTGCGTGTCACTTATTCAAGGTGTTCAATGGGCTATATCCACACACCACACCACCCTGTCCCACTGTCACATGTTAAGGAATTGATATGCTACATTTGGGACAGTTATTTTTCTAAACCTGTTCCAAAGCCTTGCTCTGTTTCTCCATCCTCAGGAATGGACATTCGGGGAGTTTAGTCAACACCACATCACATTACATGGCCGAGGCCGGTGGTTCTCTGGGTGTGGTCCCAGCCCTGCAGCATAGCGGTACCTGGACCCTAAGAATGCATTTTGCTGGGTCCCACTCTGGACCTACTGACACAGAAACTCTGAAGGTGGAGCCCAGGTGTTTAACAAGCTCTCCACGTGATTGTGATGTGCATGAAAGTTGGAGAACCAGTGCACACAGAACCAGTCAGGGTCTTCAACCCTGGAAGCATATCCAAATCACCAGGGGAGATTTTAAAACCTCACTGGCCAGGCTGCCCCAGCCAACAGCATCAAACTTTTGGGGATGAGCTCCGGACACCAGTGGTGGCAGCTCCTTACAGGATCCACGTTCAGCCAAGGCTGAGCGTCCCGGCTGCACCAGACTGCCTCTGTGCTCCCACCCCAGTGACCACGCAGAATGGCTCTCATTTCCCTGCGGTGGTGATGCTGTTTCAGACTTCCTTTGTTTGTTCACACTACACCCTTTATCTGGAATGCTCTTTCTCCCACATGTTCACATAGTTGTATGTGCTTGTAAAATTTGCAAAAGAACAAATATTTAAACTTCCTTTTTTCAGATACCCCTCACTCCTACCAAATCATACAGGTTCATATCTAGAAAAAAATGAATCTGCCTCAATTATGCCCATTTTCAAAATGGAAATATTGCAGCTCAAAGAGGTTAAGTAGGACGACCAGGGTCACGTGAGAGAGGAAGTAGGACGACCAGGGTCACGTGAGAGAGGAGGTGCAAGTGGAAGTGGAGCCCACGTGTGACCCCAGAAAGACAGAAATTTTAAGACTCCCAAAGTCACTGGCAATCCCACGTCCTCGTTCTGGGCCCATCTGCACCAAGCTGGGCTTCCCTAGTACAAGCAAGACGCTGCTGGCTCAGGACCTGCCTCTGCGAAACTGACAAGGCATCCCTTCCTCAAGTCAAGTTATTTTAAGGTTTGCACAGTGTGAGGCATTCCGCCTGGAGGAGCCTCCTTCCAGAACACTGGTGGGCAGACGTGTGCCCAAGCTGCCCTCACCTGCCACATGTCCCTGAGCTGCGGGACGGAGCGCACACCACACACCACACACACAGACTCTGAGGGACTATGCCAGAGCCAGAGTCTTGTGGGGATGGGAGGTGACTCAGGGAATTCTTGGGGTCCAGTCGGGTCAGGGTACCACCACACACAAAGGTGAGGGTGTATTCACAAGCGTGGTGTATGCGCATGGGTTTTCTCTTGCAGCTCCATGACTCAGCTCAGAAACCCAGAATTTACCTGTCTACTTGTGCCCGCTCAGGTTAACTCATGTGTAGGATGTGAATCATATCCCCTTATATCTCCACAGGTGTGGCACCTGGGGCAGGTGGACCCCTGACAGGATCCCTAATCTACTCCCCCAAGGAACAGCACCTCTTCTCTACCTCTGCAACCCAGGTGAGCTGTCCCAGGACCACTTCTCACTCACCTCACCGTGCTCTGCAAGGCCAGACATTGCTTATTCCTATTCTCATGGAAGAGGGAGAGGTGGCCCAGGACACAAGTATCCCAGGAAAGTGGGGTCAAAGAAAGCAACTAAGGGACTGTTGAGATGCAAGACTGGCCAACTAGTAACCAAGAAAAGTGGCTTCTATGACCCTGGCTCCCTAGATCAGCATGAAGAGATCCAAAGGCTCTTGGGTCATGGGTTGTGACCTAATTTGCCATTCCTTTGCAATCTAAGATAAGAGTAAGACCAAGACAGAGGACAGCCATTACGACACAGCCAAGAACAGAGTTCCAGGTCCCTCTGGCCACAATAAACTGGTTACACAGCCTAACCACATGCATGCTTCTAGACCAAAAAAGTGAGGGGAATTTGCATCATGTTGCATAAACAATCAATCCTCATAAATTGGGATATAGAATAAAATATTTTAAAATATTTTTACTACTAAACTTTCTAGTGACACAAAAATCTCAATGCTGAAAATCTACATCACAGAAGAGTAATTAAGAAATAAATCAAGCTTTAATGAATACATCCACGGAAAATGACAATAAGGCAAATGTAGCAAAGTCTGAAGTGGGGTATAGCTGAAATTTTTCCAATTAAAAAAATAAATGATTGAGTGTGAATGTTATTTCTTGCCCTTTTTAGGTTAGTCTCTATCTGGGTCACAGAATAAAATGAACACATTATTTACCTATAAATGTGAGTGCTTGACCTGTTTTATTTCTGGGTTAAACTCTTAACTGTATTTGGAAATGAATATGACCTGTGTGAAGATAAGATATAATTTGGAAACAGATGAGCTAGGAGGAAAGCAAAAAATAATATCCTCTTAATTAAAAGTACTGAATTTTTCCTTCTTTAATGAAAACACTTTAAGCTAGAGTCATTGATGAAATATCTCTAAATCTTTGCAGGTTTCTGCTTATCTTTAGAGTTTTGAAAAACTCTAATGTGAAAAATAAGCCAGCCATGAATCTACAAATAATTCCCAGCAAGTTCAGACACAGAGATAACAAAAGGTATCTGGCATCAAGTCTCGTCAGTTTAAGTAAAATACATCATCTTGTATTAATCACTGTACTTATTTGTTAGGAATGAAAAGTTGTAGTAATGCAAGGAGAGATCATTTTAAACAAACTGGAATTAATTGCTACTGAAAAAGCTGACAGGATGTGATAAAGAAGGACCCATACCGGACCCAGCCGGACTCAAAGGGGCACCACTCGGAAGACCTAGGAACAACCGAGGAGCACATGCTAGCTACAGGGAGCCTGACACAGTCCTTGAGATCACAGCTTTCATGAAGATAAGCCCCTGGGGAGAAATAAGATCCTCTGCAGCCAGACCATAACATAGGGCCAAATTTAACTAACCGGCCAGCTTTCCAACTCTTGAACAAACAGCCTAGCACTGGATCTAGCTCCTCTCACTGCACTTGTAGAATTCTCATCGGACACAATCAAAGGTCCGGTGGAGATGAAATAAGGTAAGCCACCGGGTTCAGGTAAAACTAGTTTTAAAAATTGGAGTTGGGAAGGAGGGGGTGAATAAGAGTCCCAGATCCTCCTGCACCCAAATCACAAATTCAGAAGGAATTGTCCCGAAGAGGCTACCTCCCTTCCACCCCACTCCAAGCACAGGACTCCCCTCCACCCCACTCCAAGCA
>JAQQAC010004778.1:14281158-14314316 GCA_029783875.1 Phataginus tricuspis | reverse complement strand
TTGGAGTCATGAACAGCACTGTTACTCCTCAACACCTGTCATCCTGTCCTCACACTCTGCCATCTTCCATCCCTACTAAAAATAAATTTTTCACCATGGTTGACTGATGTAACACATTCTTTAGCATCCCAGTGCATAAAGGTTAACCATAACAACACAAATGGATAATAATCTCCCAAGTCTTTACTGAAAGTCCTTCTTACTTGCAAACCTTAAAAGCTGGCTTTGGCAATATAAAATTTCCTGAAGGCTTTGCCCTATTGCAATATATAAATGACTTGCTTCTCTGCTCCCTTTCCCAAGCCTCTTCACAGAAAGATAGTATCCACCTCCTAAAGCTTTTAGCTTTAAAGAGACACAGTCTCTATGGAAAAATTACAGCATATTCAAACTCACGTTTTATATTTAGGGTACCTGATGTCAGAACAAGGGCTAGGTTTACATCTAGATAGGCTTCCTGGCAAAACTCAAAGCTAAATGCCAATTACAATGTTTTCTCAGGCTAGCTGGCTACTGTCAAAATTGGATTCCCTTCTTTTTTATGGCCCAATCCCTATATAGTTGGTAAAAATAACAAACCTGACATCATTATTTGGGAAGACCAGGATGCCTTAGCCTTGAAGGCCTTCAAGGAAAGCTTAGTAAATCTCACTGCCCTTGGACATCCCAATTATTAGTTTCCCTTTTTCCTTTTTATCTATGAAAAAGAAGGGGATGCTCTTGGAATACCCAAAACCAGAGAGATCACCATCAACCCACAGGATACTACAGTCAACAGCTAGATCCTGTGGCATGAGGTTACCCCCTTGCCTCAGAGCCACTCCTGCGCTTGTCCTTTTGGTTAAGGTCACCAAAGAAACAGTCATGGGATGCCCTCTAACCATCGCTGTGCCCCTTGAAGTAGAAGCCCCCTGAATTCTGATGACACTCAACACCACTCAGTCAGCTGCCTCACCTCCTATGAGATCCTCTTACTAACCTTCCTTGTTGCAATAATCTTAATCCTACCCCCTTCTCCCCTTGTCTATAAACAATACCTCTCATGACGGTATGACTTGTACAGATTACCTTCTGACTCCCCATGATGACTTATAAGAAATTCCTTTGGTAAAGATGACTTTTATCGATGTTTCTTATTTAAAAGCTGAAAGTGCAGATAGAGCACTTGATACAATTCAACATCTATTTGTGATTTAAAAAGAAGAAAAATGAAACTCCCTCATTGCAAACTGGGATAAAAAGAACTCCTTAAATCTGATTAAGTATCCATACATGGACCAAAAATCTAGTACAAATATTAACAGGAACACTACATAATACTCATAAACATGCTATTTAACATGGCCTGAAAATTCTGAAAAATCTAGGAAAAGAAAAAATACAAGGTACAAAAGAAAATAAATAAAAACTATCATTATTTGTAGATAACAGAACCATTTATTAGGTTGAACAACAGACATTACAGTTTTTGTAGGCAAAATTGATCAAATATCAATAATGTTCTATGGTTCAATATAATATTAAGTAGAGTTAGTTGACAACCAACTATGACAATTTATAAGAAACTTCATCAAGGATTCTGATTCAGCATAACTTATAAGACATCAATCTCATTACAGCACCCAAACCCCACTATAAAATACAGCATAATCTAGCAATCACAAGAGCAATACAAACCATGGAATATATAGAAATTAACTTACCAAATACATTAGATCTCTACAGAGAAAAGTAGTAAATACTAATAAATAGAGATAATGATGTAAATAAAAGAAAGACTGCAATTAGAAACATTGGAAAGTATGTTCACATTGCACCATGGATATATCGGAAGAGCAATGATATATATAAAACAAAATGAGATCAGGAGCACAACTGACATAAAGTATCCAAAATGACATGTACAGATGAAACACAATATATTCAAACTGTTTCTGTGGAGAAAAGGGATTAAATCAGTACTAGAACAGGCTTACACAGACCAAAGATATGTGCCATGATCTGAGAAGTTAGATTAATTTAACCATCTGTACCAAAGGTCTAGCAAAGAGAGGAAATAAAGTTTGAATCATCTGTATATGAGGAGGACCACCAAACCCATTTCAAAGTAATGACTGAGTGCTGGGAGTTGGGAAGAAAGAATATTCAAAGCTAATACTTAGGAAGATTTATCTGACATGGCTGCCTACAGTACAATGAAGTTGGGAGAGTACAGTGGTAGAAACACCAATAATAAATCTATTATCATGCATGAGCCCATGAGGGCTTTACTGGAAGAAATGGAAAAGCAAAAGGATCAATTTTGAGCAACTGTATCAAGAATCAAGAGAATCTTGTAAGTGAATGGAAATGGTGGGGGTGGAAAAGTCAAGGATGACTCCAGGCATTCTTCTCTTAGTGTCTGGCACCAATGACAGAAATAGAAAACTCTAAAGTTGGGGTCAGGGTGATAAGTTTGGTTTTAAAAATCAAAAATTCATCTCAGTGTGCTGCTGCAGCCAAAATGTCCAGTGAAACTTAAGAGCATTGGGAAATAAAAATGCAATTATCTCCTCAAATAGAGTCATGGTCCAATTACATTGGGAACAAAGTTGACTCTGGTTGCTATACCCAAGAAAATTAGAAAAAGATACAAAGAGGAGGACCAAGAAGACCACATCAAATGATTAAGTCAAATGGCTGACAAGGCTTCCTTATGAGACTCCTTGAAAGAGTTTGTAAAGAAAACAAGCTAAGGGACTGAATGAATTATAAAAAAGCAAATCTGTCAAAAATAAGAGATTATTTCTTGAATCAAAAAAGTGTTTATAAAATATTTTAGAATAAAAACAAAGAATGACTCCAAAGAGCAGTGCAGGCAGCCATGAAAGGCATTACCCCCACTGGCATTGGCTGCAGGTAGAAAATCTAGAAACCTAACACTCCCAAATCCATACAATCAATATTTATTGAGTGCTTTCCACATGTCATGCACTGTGGCAGGCAATGAGGATACAGTCACAGGCAAAAACAGATATGTTCTCCGTTAGGGTTAATTTTATGTATCAACTTGACTAGGCTGTGATGTGCAGTTTGGGGTCAAACTAGTCAAATGTTGTTGCAAGGTATTTTTAGAGATGAAAAACATTTAAATCAGCAGACTTTAAGTAAAGCACATTATCCTCTGTCTTAGCCCATTCGGACTGCTACAACAGAATACTGTAGACTGGGTGGCTTATAAACATCAGAAATTTCTCACAGTTCTGGAGACTGGAAGTCCAAGGTCAAGGTGTCTGCATATTCTATGACTGATGAGAGCCTACTTCCTGGTTCATAAACAGCTGTCTTATTGCTGTGTCTTCATGTGACAGAAGGAGAGAGGACTCTCTCTGGAGTCTCTTTTGTAAGGCGCTAATCCCATTCACGATGGCTCTGCCCTCATGATCCAATCATCTCCCAAAGGTCCCACTTCCAGATACCAACACATTGGGAATAGGTTGCAATATATGAATTTTGGGAGGACTCAAGCACCCTCCACAATGTGAATGGGACTCCTCCAATCAGTTGAAGGCTTTCAGAGAAAAGACTGAGGTTTCCAAAATGAATTCTGCCTCCAGATTGCCTTCAGACTTAAGTCTGCAACATCAACTCCAGCCTAGTGGTCTGGGTCTCCAGCCTACTGGCTGCCCTATAGATTTCAGACTCAATCACACTGAGGTAGAGCAGGGACATGGGAGAAGCATCATGATCAATTTTTCCTAACTATGAAGAAAAATGCCAAGATATAAACAGTATAGTAGGGACAGGAGGGGTTCCATCTTAAGGCTAAGATTCCATTTCAAAAACCAGGGAGTTAGGAGGTAAGCTTCCTAACATATTTTATGGTGATTCGCCAACAACCGATCCTATCCTAAGGCAGGGCCAGACTTCTAAGCGATATGTTTCCAGTGCTTGGGGATAACCATTATCTTGGAGAAGAACAGGACCAATAAGTTCCATGTGTTAAATTTATCTTACAGAATATCTAGAAGACTCTGGGGTGGTGACATAATGTCTTTCACCAGAGATAGACATCATGAGACCACATGTCAAGTCTACCCTCCCTTGACCCTTTACGTCATTCTTGAAAGTCTTAAAAAAAAAAAAACATGAATCCTAAGCCTGTAAGCAGACCTCCTCTCTGAGGCTGCCCACACTCCCCTTTCTTTGAGTGTGTACTTTGCCTTAAATAAAACCTTGCTGCTCAGCTTATTGCATTTTGTCTCCGAGCTCTTCCAAGCCTGTCAGGAGATTAATAAGAGACCCCTTTCCCAGTGGTAAGTGTCCTTGTTACTTTGCTACTTCGTTCAATTTTCTAGACTTAACCACAACTCTTCACAAGTAGGGAGGGGCTACTGAGAGCTCTGATTTGGGCTTGCAAGTTCCTATCACCTGGGTGACCCAGACAGGACTGCAGGTATATGATCATGCTCTTTAGTAAAAATTTCACTCTGCCTTGGGAAGTTCTCAGAACGTAATCTCATTCCACCCAGTGCTCGGCAGCCCCCAAATCCTGGGTGGTAGGGGAATAGTTCCCTTGCTGTGCAGATTCAAGCGGACCCTGAAGGCCAGTGACCCTGACGGGAGTTGGCAAGGGATTTGCTTCAAGCCGAGTAGGAGTTCAATGACCTTCCCTCTCCCCCCTCTGTTCTTCCTTGCTCTCTGCTGCCTGCCCGGCTGCTGCCATTCAATACTACGCTGGCTTTAATGAATTCCTGCCTTACCTACACTTGTCTGACCTGTTCGCAAATTCTTTCTCACTCAGAGTCAAGAACCCTCTCCCGGGTTGAGATCTCATCAAGTGTGCAGGGAAATCTCCCCAGACTGGATGGCCTGACAACACGAGCCAGCTCCATAAAATAAATTTCTCTCTTTTCTACATATATCCACCCTATTGGTTCTGTCTCTCTGGAGAACTCTAATGAACACAGTCCCTCATATCATAAAAAATAGTATGCAAATTACTCCATAAATAAGTATATATTTGGAAACTAAGATAAGTCTACAAAAAGGAAAGAAATCCAATTCTACCAGAGCATAAAACAAGAGAATCTGACCTAAACTGGGGTCAAGTGCTACAGAAAGTCTTCACCAAAAGTGATATTTCAGCAAGGATCCTGCAATAGGAGAAACACAGGCAACAGCAGTCAGGGCAACAGAAAACAGAGCAGTGCAGAAGCTGAGGAGGGAGGTGGGAAAGGAGGTTGGAGAGGGACATCAAAGCCAGACCGTAAAGAACCTTGTACGGAGATAGGAAGGTCTTCAGTCATTACCCTCAGAGTGATGTGAAAGCACTGAGAGGAACTGACTTGGGGATGACATCACATTTGCATTTTGAAGACTACTCAAGCTGCTGTGTAAGAAACGGGGCAGAAGAGGACCGGAGTGTATAATGCTGAACTGGAAGGAAAAGGTGGTGCTCTGGACTGAGTGTCTAACCCCCTTCAAATTCCTATGTTGAAATCCTACCTCTCCAAGAGGATGGAACGAGGAGGTGGGGCCTCTGGGAGGTGCTTTGGCCATGAGGGAGGAGTCTTCATGAAAGAGATTAATGTTCCTATAAACGAGGTTCCAAAGAGATTCCCAGCCCCTTCCACCATGTTGGGGACATAGCAGGAAGGTGCCAGCTATGAACCAGGAAGAGGAGACTCACCAGAACCTGACCATGCTGGTACCTTGATCTGGGACTTCCAGCCTCCAGAACTGTGAGAAATAAATTTCTGTTGTTAATAAGAATCCCAGTCTGTGGTATTTTATTATAGTAGCCCAAATGGACTAAGACAGGTGGGGTCAAGATTTCTGACCCATCCAACTGGGTGGATAATAATGACAGACACTACAATAGGGAAGTCTGGGCAGAAGGTCATGAATTAGGCATTGGAAATGCCGAGCTTGAGATATTTTTGAACATCTCAGTGGCAATGTCAACCTAAACCTAGGCCCCCATGACTTCTTTTCTGGATATTAGACTCCTACGCTTCCACTCTTGACTCTCTTATCATTTATTCTGCACAAAGCAGGAAGAATGATCTTTTTAAAATGTCAATAAAATCATATTACTCCTTTGCTCCAAATTCAAATTCTTTTTCATGGTGTATGAAGTCCTGGGATCTACTAACTGCAGCTCAAACAGGCCTTTATGAGAAGCAAGTGTGAGTCATCTGCACAGACTGGTCACTGAAGCCAAGGGTGTGAAGGAAATTGCATAGGGAGAGATTATAGGACGATCCATGGAGAAATCCATTATTTCCTGCAATGAAGACAGATCAGGAGTGGCCAAAAAACAGGAAGAACTCCAGCAGAATGTGGTATCACTGAAGCAGAGGGGGAAAAAGTCTTCCAAGGAAAAAGTGATCAATGCTACCAAATGCTGCTGAAAGGATAAATATAAAGACTCAAAGATGTCCCCTGGATTTAGCAATATGGAGTTTGGTGCCTTCTCAGTACCTTACTGAGGTCAGGCAGATCGGTTTGGGCAAGGACATAAGGCCAGAAGCTGGACAAAGTGAGATATAAAGTGAGTATGAGGAAAAGAAATGGAGGCAGTGAATACAGACAAGTCTCTCCAAAAAGTTTGGAAAGGAGAAGTAAGTGGGGGTTGGGGAGTGCGGAGGAAAGTTATATCATTGAGACAGACATAATCAAATACGTGCAAATACCAATGAAACCAGCTATTTGAAAGAGTAGTTGAATATACAGGAGAAAGGAGACTTGGTAGCACAGAAAGGTTCAGGAAGAGATAGACCCAGAGCACAAACGGAAGGTAGAAAGAAGAAAGGACACCTCTTCCATGAGAACAAGTAGGAAGAGCGAGAGGAATGGTTGTAGATATAGGTGGTCTTTTGACCTCATAGTGGAAAGGTAAGTCATCCCGTCTATCTGATAGAGCTTCATTTTTCTCTAAGAAGTAGAAGGTGAGGTTGGCCGTAAGAGAAAGGACTGGGGAGGCAGATGTTTGAGGAAAGTAGAAAAGGGAAGAAATGTTGTTTCAGAGAAGGAACGAATAAGCTGATGAGATAAACACTAGGATTCAGAGGCAGCCATGGGGGTTCATTTGAGTTTTGGTGGTAAAGAATTCAACCTGCCTTGTTAAGTCACTCCCTCCGGCAGGGTTTACCTCCTCGGGTGCAGGCACGAAGTTTACAGGCAGTAATTCAAGATGGTCTGATGGTCAGCAAGTTGATTAAAATTATTAAGGGAACCTGGGACTCTGAAGATTCACTTTATCATAAAGGAAATCATGCCTTCCCAAGAAATAAGCTGCTGGACACTGTAAAGAGGGATCCCTAGGTAGAACACTACTCTATAGAGTCTACACTAAGTTGGAGACTTTACCAATTTCTGAGTGAAAAGACTCTGTGGATGAAAGAACACAGAAATCAAAATCTACCTATGCAGAGCAATGTTGTTATGAATAAAAAGCAGTGCATTTGTTGTAATTGGTGAACCTGCCTTACACATCATTATCACATAAAGTCCATGGTTTTCACTAGGATTCATTCTTGATACTGTATATTCTAGTAACATAGAGTTCTTTCAGTGCCCTAAAAATCCTCTGTGCTCTCCCATTCATTCTTCCTCCTCCACAAATCCCTGGCAATCACTGAACATTTTATTGTCCCCCCCGTTTTGCCCTTTTCCAGAACATCATATAGCGGGAATAATACAGTATGCAGCCTTTTCAGATTGGCTTCACTTAGTAATGTGCTTTTAAGCTTCCTCCATGTCTTTTCATGACATGATAGCTCATTTATTTTTAGTGCTAATATTCCATTGTCTGGATGTACCACAGTTTATTTCTCCATTTACCTAGTGAAGGACATCTTGATTGCTTCCAAATTTTGGCAGTTATGAGTAAGGCTTTAATGTCAACGTCCACGCGCAGGTTTTTGTGAGGACATAAGTTTTCAACTCCTTTGGATAAATACCACGAAGCCCCAGTTCTGGATCATACGGTAAGAGTATGTTTAGTTTTATGAGAAACTGTCGATCAGTCTTCCAAAGTGTCTGTAGCAGTTTGCATTCCCACCAGCCATGAATGAGAGTTCCTATTGCTCCAGATCGTCACCAGCTTTTACTGTTGTGTTCTGAATTTTGGTTACTCCAAAAAGAAAATCATGACAGCGTCTGTACTGGTAAATAAAGCCAGAATAAAATACCACTACACACCCACTGGAGGGACAGTGTAGTGACACGACACTGGTGTGTAGTGGTATCTTACCTTTTTTTTCAGTTTGCATTTCCCTGGTGACCTGTGATGTGGAGCCATCTTTACATATGCTTATTTTCCACCTACATATCTTCTCTGAAGTGTATGTTAAGATCTTTGTCCCCATTGTTTAATTCAGTTGTCTATATATTACGGTTAACAGTTCTTTATCAGAGGTGTCTTTGCAAATATTTTCTCCCTGTTTGTGGCTTGTCATCTCATTCTCTTGACATTGTCTTTTGCAGAGCAGAGATTTTTTAATTAAGCCCAGCTTACCAATTATTCAATTACTGCTTTCACAGATCTTGTCTTTGGTTTTGTATCTAAAGTCACTACCATACCCAAGGCCATCTAGGTTTTTTCCTATATCATCTTCTAGTAGTTTTATAATTTTGCCATCTTACTCATTTCTGTATTCTCATAATAGTGTCAGGCACACAGTACAGAGTCAACAATAGTTATCAAACCCTTTCCCCAGGCCATAATGTGGACGTATATCTTTATGAAATCATTTCCACCTACTATAACCAGTAACATTTTTTCCTTTCTTTGGTTGAAGTTTTAAAAATGTTATTAAATATTGAGTAGCTACCAAAGAATACTTAAAACACTTAAAAGATGAGTAAAATGCAACAGAAATATAGTCCAGAAACAGACAGACGTTTACTGTCAACTGGTTTGTAACAAAGAGACTACCACAATACAATGAGAAGAGGATGGGCTTTTCAATGAATGGTGCTGGAGAAATTGGGTATTCATCTAGAAAAAAGATAAGACTGACCCCTGTGTTACAACACGCTCAAATATTTATTTAGGTAGATTAGAGATCTACAGGTGAAAGGTAAAATAATAAGCCTCTGGAAGAAAATACAAAATACATAGAAATATAAAACTACTAGAATATTTTATTCTATGGGGTAGGCAAGGATTTCTTCAACAGGATACAAAACTACTAGCCAAAACAGAAACATGATAATTGTATTTTTGTCAAAATTTTAAACTTCTGTTCATCAAAAGACATTAAGAAAGTGAAAAGGCAAACTAACACCAAGTACTGATACAAATATAACTAACACAGGATTCCTATCCAAAATATATGAAGAACCCCTACAAATTAATCATGAAGACACATGAAGAGACATAGAATCTAATTTAAGCATGGGAAAAAGACTGTATAGGTATTTCACAAAAGAAGATATCTAAATGCTCAATGAACTCATGAAAAGGTGTTTAACATCCTTTGTTAGGGAAATGCAAATAAAGCCAGAATGAGATACCACTACATACCCACTGAAGTGGCAAAAATCAAAAGGACTGAGAATATCAAGTATTGACACAGGTTTGGAGCAACTGGACTCTTACATAACTGGGAGTGTAAAACGATGCAAACATTTCAGAAACCTGACAGTTTCTTATCAAACTAATCAGCAATTATATTCCTGGGCATGTATCCAAGGAAACAAAAGCACATGTTCCCAGAAAGACTCATACAAGAAGGTTCAGAGCATATTTTTTCAGAGAAGCCCCAAACTGGAAACAATCCTATTGTCTACCAGTAGATGAAGGATAAACAAATTATGGGTATATTTGAGCAATGGAATGCTAAAGAGGAAGAAAAATGAATAAACAAGTGTGGATGAATCTGAAAAATAAAACATTGAGAGAAGCATCCAGACATAAAAGAATACGTGCTTTATGATTTCATTTGCATTAAGCACAATTGTTCCAACGCCACTTGTTGAAAAGACAAATCTTCCACTGAATTATCTCTGCATCTTTGTCCAAACTCAATCAACTGTATTTGTGTGAATCTTTTTCTGGACTCCTTATTCTGTTCACTCGATCTAAATAGGTAAGTCTTCATCAATACCTTGGACAATGATTAGAGTAGCTTGGTTATAGTAGTTTTACAGTAATTATTAAAATTGGGTAGTGTGATCCCTCCAATGACACTCTTCTCTTTCAAAATTGTTTTCCATATTCTAGTTCATTTGCCTTTCCATGAAAATTTTACAGTTAACTTATCTGCATCTAAATAACTTCTTGCTGAAATTTTTATTGGAACTGCACTAAACCTATAGATCAATATAGGGAAAACTGACATCATAACTAGATTGAGTTTTACGATCTTAATATGATCTGTCTCTCCATTTTTTTAGATCTTTTAATTTCTTTCATCATTGTTTTATAGTTTTCATCATACAGATCCTACACATTTTATTAGATTTTTCCCTTTGTTTTCTAAATGTCACTTCTAAGTGTTCACTGTAGGTATATAGAACTGAAGTTGACTTTGCATCCTGCAACTTTGCTAAGTCCACTTAAGAGTTCTAGGAACTTTTTTGTAGATTCTCAGGAATTTATCCATAAGCAGTCTTGTCATCTACAAACAGGGCAGTGCTATTTATTATTTCCTAATGTGTACATCCTTTATTTTTCTTTCCTTTTTGCACTGACTAGACTCTCCAATATGAGAGGCTGAACTGAAGTGAAAGAGAATATCCCTGTAATGTTTCCAGTCTTAAGGGGAAAGCATTCAGTCTTTCACCATCAAATATGATGTTGGAGTTTTCTTAGATACCCTTTACCAGATCTCAAGTTCCTAATATTTCTGGTTTGATATTTTATAATGAGGATTTAAAATTCTGTCATATGCTTTTGCTGTGCCAGCTGATAGGAGCATTTGTTTTCCTTCTTCAGTCATTTAATAGGGGAAGTTTACATTGATTGATTTGTGAATGTTGGACAAACCATATATTCCTGGAGTAAATATATGACCCCATTTGGTCATAGTGTAGTATTCTTTTACATATAAATGCTGCACGTCATTTGCTAATATTTGGAGATTTTTGCATCTACATCCATGAGCGCTGTTGGTCTATAGTTTTTTTTTTTCTTGTAATGTCTATGTCTGGTTTTTTTACCAGGGTAATGATGGCCTCCCAAACAAGGTGGGAAGTGATATCTTGTTGGTTTCTGTCTGCTAATTGTATCAACAACTGAGAGAACAGTGTTGAAGTCCTCATCATAACTGTGGATATGTCTACGTCTCCTTTCAGTTCTACCACTTCCTGCTTTGTGTATTTTGAACCTCTGTCCGCAGGTGGCACACCCTTTAGGCTTATTTTGTCTTGTAGATGAATTTAACTTTTTCTATTATTATGTAATATATTTCTTTATCCCTGTAATTTTCCTTGATCTGAAGTCTATGTATCTGGTACTAATATATTCACTCTTTTCTTTTGCTTGAAGCATCTTTGATTAACTGTTAATAATTCTAGTTATTCATTTGTAAAGTTTGGAGATTTTTCTCATACACAATCATATCTGGAAATAATGATAGTTTAGAGCTTCTTTCCAATTTTCATACCTTTCGCATTTTCGGGAACTTTTTATGACTTATTTATTCCTCTTAGAATGACAGGGATGGGGTATGAGCCATGGCCACCCTAATGTCATCCCTCATCGTATTCTACTCAAATTAACTTAAAACTTTCTCCTCTTCTCTCCTAAAAGGTTAAGCAGCAAAGGGGTGTGCGGTTGCTTTTATACCTTTTCAGATGGGGAGGGTTGGGTTCCCTGCTCTCAGCTCCAAGGTGAATAAAAGAACAGTGAGAAACCAAGAAAACCATTACCTAGTTGCCCAAATATGCCTACAAATCCAGAGGCTCTCTCAGATCTGCCTTCCATTTGACATTCTCTCTCTTGGCCTCCTTCATTCCAGACTGCCCCCTTTCAACCTCCCCATATTCAGCAGCTGAACTGCTGTTTCAAAATCAGCATCCCATAACCTCACTCTCCCTCTTCAACTGCCTTCAGGAACTGCTCCTCTCCTAGCAGACCACATGTCAACCCCTGTGCTTGCATCCACTGCTCTCCAAAGTGCAGTCCCCTCCAACATCTGACCTCCCACCGCCCTCCACACTTCCTGCTTCCTTCTAACAGTTCCACAAGCCCTACTGACTGTGAGATGCCTCTGTTCCCACCTCTCTGTACTTGGTTCCCTTCCTCCGGACTGCCTGCCCTTCTCTTTAACTCTCAAGTACTCTTAAAGGCTCACTGTCAAGTTCCACCTCCTCCATGAAGTTTCCCAAGCAACAAAAGGAGAGAAAAAAGGCCAGTGTATTTGTGGTATTATTTGTATCTGGCCCATGTGTGCACCACTTGTGGCCAATTTGGGACCTGAGCCGTGTCTGGATTCAACTGGGTCCTAGACTGCCAACTTTGGGCAGATCTCTTACCTTCCGTTGACTGGTTCACTTTCCTATAAAGTGGAGCCATGGGCTCTCACTGCATTATGAGCTTGCCCATCTATCACAGTCCTCAGTGATCATGGCCGAGATCTCCCACCTGAGGTCCTGGTGATCTTTTAGTAATTACATGCCACAATTTCCTGCTCACCATTCCAGCTTTTTCTGCCCCACCAGGACTATTTCTGTATTTTTCACAATATTGAGCACAATAAACATTTACTGACTATAAGGGGAAACTGCTTATTTCTCTTGCAGAATAAGTATTGGGGGAGTATGTTTGCAAGGAAATACAAAGGGCACCTGTGTGTAAGCGTGCACGCTCTAAATGCCTAGCAGATAATTCTCGCCCTCCTCTATTATATCCCACAGAATCCACGGAGAATCAAGACAGGCGGGACAAGTATCTGTTTTAAAATCAAAGAACAACCTGCACAGAGTTCTTTTATTCTCGCTTCTCTGTAAAACCAGGAGAGGCGTGAAGGACAGGAAAGGGAGGCTTCAATGGAGATAGAACCGGGGTTTCCAGGGCAGTGTGGGTGAAGGGGCCAGGGCAGGAAGAGGAATGGTTTTCTAACAACAATCTCAGAGTTAATCCTGACTCAGAGTATCTACCACTTAAGATTTGTGGATAGTAAAGGGGTCATTTTTGAAAAAAAGGAAAAGAGAAAGAACAAATCAAAAGTAAAAATAAGGAAAGGGCAGGAGATGAAGAGGATAGAGAAAACAAGGAAGGTATGTGGCTGGAGGAATATGCCAGGAGAAATGAAGAATCAATCCATATGCACATGTATGCACACACTTTTATATTTATATGTGAGCTTCCTGCTCTAGCTCCAGCCTTACTTCAAGTAAAGAAAGAATTAATCTGTATCTGTCAAGTACAGAAAAGCTACAAAAACAAGCTTGGCAGATTTATGTACCATGGCGGGATTGGGTGTGTGACCTGACACGCCCCCCCCACCCCCAAGGGACAGTGGTGGTATCAGAATCTGAAAGACCCCAGAGAGGAGATTTACACAAACATCAGGCTTATATCAAAAAGGGGTATTAAAAGAGCCTGACAAACATTGCTACAGATAATTACACTTTCAGCCGGCAATGAAAAAGACAAGATGTAATCAATACCTGTGATAGAGAAGGAAGCAACTGCTCTTCTCGATATTGAAAAGAAATCCTCCAATCTGACACCAAAGAGCCAAGGCCCCAGGGGCTAGTGCGCCAGGACAGGAGAGGGTTTGAGTGAGTGAGTCCCAGGTCCGCACTGACACTGGCACTGACCATGGGCCAGGGGAAACCCAGCCCCAGGGTGGGTCACGGCGGAGGGTGACCTGCCTTCCTGTGACCATGCATTTGTGCGCACTGAACTGTGAGTGATGATTTCTGTGGGTCCTTAGAACACGCAAAGCAAATTCATATTGTAAGACACAGTGTGCAGGATGGGGCGGCTCGGTGCTTAGGGAACTGGCCTGATCACAGCCTTCCCCAGTGGTGAGAGGTAAGGCAGCCTAAGGGCCCAATGAACCAAGCGCCCTGGAGTGTTTGCATGGACCTGCATCACATTATGAATGGATCGAGAAAAGCGAAACTCCAGATAAGTAGGGACTGTTACAGAACACAGTATGGCTGTGATTTCTCCAAGTCTGTGGCTTTTGTTAAGGGAAATAGGTATTTTAAAATGCAAAAGTAAGGTCAGTTAGAATAGTAGCTTTTTTCAAAAAAGAGTTGAGATAGACTCATGATTGCAGTGAGAAATGCAGTCTCCCTCCCTCCGCTATTCCCAGGGCGCCAAGAGGCCCTGCTGGCAATTTTTTAAATTCCTCCAGAGATGTCCTATGCATTCCCAAGCATGTCAACTATGTATGTTTGGAAGCCTATTCATCTCCCATACACATTTCAGAAATCAGGTCGAATACAATACAGTGTTCGGCATCGCACTCTTCTCACTTGCCAGTGCACCTTAGAGATGGCTGTACCTTGGGGCATTTAGGTTCGATTCGGATAGTGTTCCATTTATAGATGTCCCACAATCTATTTAACAAGTTATTTTTTTTGGAAGAATAAATTCTATACACATCCATATTAATACCTTAGATTTGCATCTCCCCTTTGCCCTAGCGCACTTGCCTATCTTAAATCTTCATTTATAGGTTTCCCTCATCTCCATTGCTCAGAGTCCCAGGCTCCCTTCCAAGGTCCAACTGAAATCACCTTCTGCTTCTCGAATCCTGGTTGACTACTTAAGCCGTAAGTGATTGTTCTGTCCTCCCAATCATTCTAACATTTCCTGCTATCTTAAGGCATTCGTAACGACCAGTCTCGAAGTCTGCACTATGTTCATGTCTCACATTCCCTATTGGAATATAAGCCCTTTGGGGGCAAGATTATCTGACTTACTCATCTTTGTTTGCCTTGTGACCCCCACCACTGAGCGTGGCACAAAGCAGGCAGAAAAAATACTGTTTGCTGAAATGAGAATGTGTGCTCCATCGGTGTTGAGGGTTGAACTGACTCTCCCCCAGAAGATATGATGAAGTCTTAAGTACAGGAACCTCAGAATGTGAACTTGGTTAGAAACAGCACTGTTGCTGGTAGAATTAGCTATGATGAGGTAGAACCTTAACCCAATAAGACTGGTGTCCTAGTAAGAAGAGAAGAGACACACAGGGAGAAGGGCATGTGATGACAGTAACTGGAGGGTTGTGTCTTCAGCCAAGGAACACCCAGGCTTGCTGGCAACACCAGATGCCAAGAGAAAGTTCTGACTCTATTCTCTGATACCAACCAGATGTCCTACAGTTAGAGCCCATTCTGATACAAACTACCCAGAGTCACAGAAGACCCCACAAGTTAAGTGTAAGGACAAAGTGCTTATAATACTTCCTGTACTTCTGATGCCAGCCCCAAGGTTTGGGTGTCCCAAGCCACACATAATTCCACCAGGTGGCTACAAATTCAGGGCTTCCTCCTCACAACTAATCATTAGGTTTGATCATGAAAATGATTCACAGAACACACTGAAAGCACCATACTTATGATTACGGTTTTGTGTGTACGTATGCTCAGGAACAATCAAACGGAAGAATGCACAGGGCAAGGTGTGGGGGGGGAGAGATGCCAGACTTCCATGGCCTTCACTCATGGAATCTGGATGCCTGCATAGCACACTGAGGTGTTCCCCAACAGGGAAGCTCTACTGAGCTCCGGTGTCCATGGTTTTTTTATGGGTTTCCTTAGGTAGGCCTGATGACGAAGCCATCAGCCGCAGCACTGAACTCAATCTCTAGCCCCGTCCTCCCCTTGGCGGTTAGGTTGGCCCCACGTTTCCAACCCTTTAAGCATGTGGTTTGGACTTTCTGGTCACCAGCTCCCATCCTGAAGCTATCAAGGGGTGACTGTGAGTCACCTCATTAGCGTAAGAAAACACAACTATCACTCAAGACATTGCAAGGATTTTTGAAGCTTTGTGCCAGGAACTGAGGACAAAGGGGAGATATTCTTTATTCTATCACAGCGAGGAAGGGATTCTCCCCTAGAGCTTTCCGAGAGCGTGTGGCCCTGCCAACACCTTGACTTCAGACTTCTGGTCTCCAGAACTGGGAGAGAATAACTTGCTTTTGATTTAAGCCACCCAGTTTGTGGTAATTTGCTACAGGAGCCTAGGAAACTAATACAGGGCGTAGAGCAAGACTTTCCCTTCTAGGTACCACTCTTGAAGTTAAAATGGGAACTGCCAGGGTATTCCCTTTCTTTCCACACCATCCAGCATCTTGATGCCACCTCAGGCCACCCATCAGCCCTTCTCCCTTAGCATTCTCATCGCTTCAGTGTTTCAGTTCCACCCACCTGCTGATAATTCCTAATTCCGTCATCTCCCGGACCCCTCTCCCAAGCTCAGACCCTCATTCCCACTGCCTATTGGTCTCCTCCCCTTGCATTTCTTTGTGACTGGCATGACTGTTCACCATATGCCCAAACTTAAACCTCAGCAGAAGTTTCTCCCTCAAGTTCCCCCAAGGTCCCCTGATTATCTCTGGACCTCTCCACATCCCCTCCTCATGGCCACAAGTCTGATCTAGGTGACCACCATCTCACTTGGATTACCAACTGCTCTCCTAGACAGCAGTATCTTCTTCTAGCCAGTTTCTCTGCACCAGGCTTGCCCCTCCATTTGGTTCTGCATTCTGCATCCAGAGTCGTCGTCCTAAAACCCAATTCTGACCGTGCTATATACTCCCCTGTTTAAAATAATAACAGCACCATCTTCCACTTACTGAGGTTTTACTCTGGCCCAGAAACTATTTTAATACTTTATGTGTATTAATGCATTTACATTAATTTCACAGGGTAGGAATTATTAATATCCCCATTTTGCAAATAAGACAATTGGGGCTTACAAAATTTAAATGACTTGTCCAAGAATTTGCAACCTGTAAGTGATGGAGACAAGATATAAACCTCTGGGAATCTGATATCAGAACCCACGCTCATACCCCTGAGAACCATGAGGAGAAGTCACATGATTACTCAGTAAATTACATCGGTGCTTGGATAAAACCCAAATATGCTGAATACATAGGGTTACCCTACAGTTTGCCCAGATTTTCACTGCCGTCCTTGGTACCATTTTTATGTAATCACTCAGCAGTGCCCTTGTTTGGACAGTAAGTTAGATGGTCATCATTTCGTAAGCCTCACCCCTACTCCCAGTGATATTTCAAACACAGAGAGCTTATTTTACTTTCTCGAAAGAGCCACACTCTATACCCCATGGCATTCATACACATCACGTCCACTTTCCTTCCCCTACTAACAATGCCTCACCCTCAGGGGCTGGCTGCGTGACTTCCTCACACACCCAGCCCCTGCAGCACTCAGCCGTGTCCTCATGGTACATGAGCAACTCACTTGTCATGCAAGATGCCACCCCCACCGTAATGGCCTAATTGCTCTCCTACTCACTCTCATGTTTCTAAGGACCTGACGGGTGGCGGGTAGAGTGGACACCAGACTCCCCTTTAGGAATGAAAAACCTCATCCCCCACCTATGAGGACTGCAGCCAGATGACCACCCTGGGCTGCCTACCCTCTGGTGTTGCTTTGGTGGAAATTCACACTGTTTTCCAAGGGAAACCCAAGTCTAGTGACTGATCAGTGCAGGGGCCCAAAGGGCCAGCCCCTTCTCCCCAACACGGGACAACAATGTAGAGACACCCAACCTCCAGACCCAACATGGAACCAGCTGAGGCCCTGGCTTCTCCCTCTGCCAAGTTCTGCTTCCTTTGACTCTCCCCCACAGGTGCCAGTGTGCGCACACTACCTAATAAGCATTCTGAATGTTTTTCAGTACCTGCTTCCCAGAGACCCAGCTGCGACAATAAGTGGTCAATAGGTATGTGCTGAATGAATGGCTTCTTTACTCAAAAGTTGTCATGCTTTACATGTTCCTCTTGGCATATTTGACTATGCAGTGGCATAGGGATGGACCATTACTGGAGAATCAGGCTTTTGAACTAAACACAATATACTAGGGACTAATTCTAAAGCCATGTCATATATTTTGCTAGCATAGTAAAATCTCGGGAGATCACAAGGGCATGATTATAAGCCTACAGTTAAATATTTCACATGGGAAACCCTAATTTAGCAGCGATAAAAAAAAAAACCATTCTGACACGTGTTAGAGCAGCACATACGGCCTTATTTCTACCCCCTCGATAAGGACCTGCTCCTGCTATTTGCATGGTACTGTGGACAACACAGAACACAGGGAGTAAGCCATCCTCCCTGTAAACACACACAGCTTCCAGTCTAGTGAGGAAAGTAAACAGCAACTGGAAATCAAAGCAGGCTGAAATGAGGGATGTGAGAGAAACAAGCAGAGTGCTGCGGAAGCACAAAGCTGCACTAGAGGGACCGGGCCAGAAAGGGGTGACATCCAAATTGAGCTATCAGAATGAATTTGAGAAACAGCTCTTGAGGCCCTTCTATATTCCAAACACTTGACAGGGGATCTACAGACTAGCAGGCCACCTGATTACGAGAGATGGAGGCAGGCAAAACCCCACAATACAGTACACCAACCGACACACAGCAATTTCAGCCAGCACTCTGGAACACAGAAAACAGTTCTGATAAATCGAAAAGAGAGGCAACAGCTTCCCCCAAGGTGAAAACACTGCCAAAGTAAGACCTGAACTTGACTGACTGACATTCCCAGTGGTACATTCTACAAACCCTAGTTTGACAACTGGACGGTCCATGAGAAATGGTTTTCATGCTCAACGTGCTTGGCTGATTAAGCTACAGCGGACCCTGTGGGCTGTCCACCCAAAACACATTCCTCCTCCTTTCTTCCGAACAGAACTCTGATTTTCTCCAGGTATCCATCACTCCCCATGAAGGTCTCCTGACTCAGAAGATGCTTCCCCCACTCCAGCTCCAGCCGGGTTCTTAATGGCTCTAAACCAGTCCTGGGGACCCTACCTCCCCTGCCACGACCAGGCCACAGACAGGCTTGAGGCCAAGCAGCCTCCCCTTCTGGGGCATGTGTTTAGGCTCAAGAGTAAACATGTAAGTAAATGCGCTCAGACCAGAGAAGAGGACTCTTACCCCATGCTTGGCACCATTTCGGTTGCTCCACCCAACATGGTCTGTTTGGGCTGTAGTCACAGCATACCCTAGACTAGGTGGCTTACAAACAACAGGAATTTATGTCCCAAGTTCTGGAAACTGGGAAGTCCAAGATCCAGGTGCCAGCCCATCTGGTGATGGCCCACTTTCTGGTTCACGATGGTGCTTCTCTTTGTGTCTCACATGGTCAAAGGGACAAAGGAGCTTTCTAGGGCCACTGTCATAAGAGCATTAATCCTATTCATGAGGGTTCGGCCCTCAATGCCCAATTACCTCCCAAAGGCTCCACCTCCCAAACCATCACCTGGGGAGTGGGCTTCAAGGGAGGGGGCACAGACATTCAGACCACCACAGCACGTCTCTCCCTTGTCTCCTTTTTGGTTTATGAATGTAAAGCAAATGACCTCGGTTGCTGCTGGCAGCTGCATTCCAACCATGAAAAAAAAGTCTGAGAGGAAGACACAGATTGAGGCAAAGCAATGAGAAATAGGGTGAAAGACAGCAGGTGCCCTGACCACAAGGTGCCTGGGCTCTCCCGGCCTGGGACATCTGAAACCAAGTTTCCTCGTTGTTGAAGTCACTCTGAATCCATATCCATTACTATAATTTACAGCATTCTAAGTGACACAAACTATCAACCATGAGCTGCAGAACTTCTTAGAGCCTGAAATACACACACGGATTGTCAATTTCTAAGATAAATCCTATAGTGTGTGGATTTCCCGCAGTCCTGGGATTTTTTTCCCACAGAACAAAACTTGATAAAGAATGAAAATGTCATTCCTCTGTCCGTGTATTCACAAATACAGTCTGGCCTGTGCTGCAGGAAGTCAGGGCCAAGGCCTTTCCGGCAAGAACACAAACAAGAAGAACACTGTAATCACTAGGGGAAGAGACACACACCATGATTAAGAACAAAATGAAAAAGAAGACAAAGATAAATTATGATTCAGAGATAGATTCGCCATAACCGGATACGCAGGGGTGAAAAATGACTCCTTTGAATACCAGGAAACATGTTCTTTGGAGCACTGCCAGGTTCACAGACCCCCGGCAAACTGAGCAGGGTAGGGTCTTTGATGTCATTTAGGAATTAGGTCAACATCTGGGCATGCTCAATGGCCATCACCTGTTCCTGGTCCTTTGGGCAAAAGACTCTGATCTTCCTTTGAGAACTGCCTCTCCCCCACTGCAGTCTTTGTGGACATGCAATCCAGAGAGCTTCCTACCCTCTCACTGTCCCAAAGGGATGGTCAGGCAGATGACCCAGACTAAACCAGTAAGCCTCTCTTCTGTGACAGACTCACCCAGGGGGCCCAATGAGAGCAAACCCTTGTGAAGGTGGCCTCTGAAGAGGCTGTCCTGCCACCCTGCAGCAGGGCACTACCTGGTCACTCCTTTGCTGTTGTGAGCCCCCCCACCCTTCCCAAATCTCCTTTTTGGCTTAGATTAGCCAGAGTCTATTTCTTCTACTGCAGCCTAACCCCGAATCAGTCATGGGGAACCACTAGCCCTCAACTCCAAGTCATATAGACCAAGTTTCGAAGTGTTACCTGTCTTTAAATTGAATGACCTTGCAAGACTATTAGCATACGACTTTCTAGTGGCAGACTATTTTATTCTACCTATAAAATGACACTGGACATCAGTGCTTCCCAGAGCATGAAGATACGTTTCCCATGTTTGAAACCAAGGCTTGAGAAAACATCAAACTTATTTCTGTTTAGACCTGTCAGGGCTCCAAACTTAGAACATCATAAAAATTCCAGCTACATTTTACCTTTGCCCCTTCTGTTTTGAATCCTGGGACAGTTTTTTTGTATTTCCTTTTTTTAAATATAAAATATGTTTATTTTAAAGAATTTGGAAATTTAAAAGAAGTACGAGGAGCAAGAAATCCATTCACTCATAATCCTGCTCAGAGAAAATAACACATGCTGAATCTTCCAGTCTTTCCTGATTTCCTTCCAGTCTTTGCTATGCAATTTTTTAAATACCATACAATCGCTGTGCTGTATGCCCTTCTGTACCCTGTTTTCTTATCTTAAATATTTCTCTCAAGCCCTTACATTTTTTTGAATGTGATAAAAACACTAAGACCGTTACAATTGTATAGCTGTGTCACAATTAATCATTCCACTAATCTTAGACATTAAAATTTTTCCACTTTTTCCCCTACTGCAAGTCACTAAAGTGTAGCAATAATGAACACCAGCATCAGAGCCAGCAGGTCTGGGAGCAAATCTCAACTACCTTCCTTAACTGCTCGACCAGCAGCAGTGAAGCACTCACCTGCTCTGAGATTCGGTAGAAAATGCAGGGAATTCCAGAACCTACTTTCAAGTTGTGAGGCTTAAACAGGAATGTCTGAAAAGTACTGCAAGAGGCTCAGTCACAGGACACACACAATAAAGAGCAGCCCCACCAAGGAAGCGAGTGTGCACGTATGTCTCCAGTCACAAGAATGCACATAAGAAAACAGAGACTGCTTTTCCTATTCCTTATTTGTTAAGGTCTCTTTTCTGTTTAGCTAATAGGTTATGTATGGGTCTGCAGGGGCTTTTGCAGATAAAGAAACTGTCTTCTTTCAACATAGGGCTAAAAACAGTACTTTCAGAGGACACTCTCTTGACCCTCTCTGGTGAAACCACAATAAGGAAACAATGTGAAGAATTTTCTATTGACAAAAATTTCACCGTGTGTTCTTTGTGGTTAAGGCGACATACAAGATACTGTACTACCTTAAATGAATGTGACATTCTTACTTTTATTCAAGGAAAGAGCAGTTCATTAGCATGTCCAAAACCACCTCCTTGGAAGTAACCAGGGGACCCTAAGGCCGTGGACACCCACAGACCAGGCGAACCATCTGCCTGTGCTTGACCTACTGAGGACCCAGCTCAAATCTGGCTCTGCCCCTGGCTTGGTCTGCTTCATCCAGCCTCCATTCCCCATCTGTAAAGTGGGGCTTTAAAGAGCCCCCAATTCATTTAGATGTTTTAATGAGCCAGTGAAAGTAATGCCCAGTTCTTGGCTACAGGTAACATAATGGTGGCTTTCATGGATCTTTTTCTGGACCCCTAAAGGATTGCTTTTCCCTGCCCCTTTGAGGTGAGGTGTGGCCCAGGTGATTTGCTTTGGCCAGTGAAATGTGAGTAGAAGTGACGTGTCTCCCTTCAGAAGAAACACTAGGAGTCAGGGCATGATTCACTCCATCCTCATTTACTGCCTCTGCCATCACAGAGGGACTTGTGGAACAAAGCCATGTAGCCTGGTCCCTTGAAGGGATACTCCCAGCCTTTACTGGCCAGTGCTATAAGCTGTCGAGATTTTGAAGGGTTTCTGTCCTGGCAGGACAACCTAAACCATCCTGAGTATTCCAATAAGTATTAGTCACAATGGGTACTAACCGGATGAGGCCATCATTACTATTGGTACCTCAAGATATTTCATACTCATGACTAAACAGAAAAACGGCTTGATTTGGGAAGATAAGACAAAGGGGTAGCTATTTCAAGCTGTAATTTTCAGGTACTAAGGACTATAAATAAGATCAAAATGAACGCCTCATGTCAAAGACACTTTTGGCACAGCAAGGGATAGTGGTAAGAACTCTAATTCATTGGGTGCTTGATACTTTCCAGGGCTTATGCTAAGGATATTGTAAGTATTATCTTATTTAACCCTGGCAGTGATCCCATAAAGCGGGTGTTATTTCAAAGTGGTAGGATGAGAATTTCTGTTCTCATTATTCCTCTCCCCACTGTAGGAAAGGCTTTTTTTTTTTTAACACATCAAAAACTAATTTTGACATGAGAGGTAGTGGGTATCAGCAAGAGAAAAGAATGTTATCCTAAAGATGCTCCTCTCTGAAGGATCTTACTGACCCTATGGTGAGCGCTGAGATTCTACAGCTACCTTCCCATGGTGAAGGCAAAGAACGACCGTCTCATAGCTGCCGGGCAGAGGAGAAGGAAAGGCAGAAGGGGAGCAGGAATGAGAAGGACTCCAAAGATGTAACAGGAGAAGAGCGAGAGAATATTGTAGCTACTCAACTGGTAGGAGCTCCAGTCTCCAGTCATATACAGGGGAGCTTTGTGACTAGTTCTAGCCAGTGACATATAAGCAGAGGTAACATTTGTAAATTCCAGGCCCAGGCATGGAAGAGCCGGTGTGCCATCTCCCCTGAAAGCCACACTTGAGATTGGGGAGGGAGGCAGGGAAGATGGATGCAGACTGGGTCCCTGAATCACACATGGAGTAGAGCTGTTCCTGGGAGGAGTCCCCTAACTCACGTCACATTTCACACGAGCTTAAACTAAATGTTGGCTGGGTTTAGCCACGGAGGTTCCACAGCTCATACATTACCAAGCAGAGCCTGACCTCTCCTAATATGACATGGAAGACAAAAGACTAGGAAGAAAACAAAATAAGCCCAAAGAAATCAGGAGGAAGGAATCTAAAAATTTTAAATAGCAGAATTTACTGCAAAGAAAAGGATACACTGATTGAGAGCTAATGAGAAATAAATTTTTAAAACATAGACTAAACTTAAGAAATGATTATATGGGAGCGGACGCAGGGTCTGGGAAGAAAACCCTCTGCCAAAGCAAACAGAGGGAGAGAAATGCAAATGAGGATTAAGGAGATACAACTGTACACTCAGAAAAAAAGTCTATTAAATTTTGAAACTGTAATGAAGTGAATGCTCTTCTATAAAGTATGTTACTAAAAAGGACTCAGGAGAAAGTAGAAAAAAATACATAGTCCAGTGACCACTAGAGAATTTGGGAAATCTGTCAAAGAACTATCTCCAAAATTGTCCTGGAAAATTTTTTTTCCAATTTTCAAAGAACAAGGAAGTCCTTACCTCACCATAGTATTAAAAAATGAAGGAAGTAGACAACTCATTTTATAATGTTATCAAAATTTGACAGGTTTAGCAAATGAAAAAAATTTAGATGCTCTGAAGCTGAATGTATAATTGATGAACACTAAATGCTGAAATCCTAAATACAACAAGAAATTAAATCTAGCAGTGTATAAAAAAATATTAACAAACCATTATCAAATAAGATTGATTAAAGGAAGGCAAGGAGGGCTCAATATTAGAATATCTATCAGGGTTCAAGCTCATAAAACAAAAACTCCTCATGGGAACTCTTATCATGGGTTTATCCCCAGGACAGAAAACAGTGTCTGGAATGTAGCAAATGCTCAATAAATATTTATGGCATAAATTGTTAATTGAATACATTAACCAATTAAAGGATAAAATAATCTGATATCTTTAAAGACCGTGAGAATATAATCAAATTTAACTTTGGTGCCAAAGCAAAACTCAAACTAAGATAATAAAATTATGCAATAGATAACATAATTAAAACTCAGAGTCTCTCAAACCGGTCACTATGCTTTTTCATGGAGGAAAGTAAGAACCCACCTATTACCAGAATATTTTAACACTGGTCTGTAAGTCCTAGACCATGCAATTAGTAAGAAAGTAAGTATAAATCCTGGAGAAAGAGAAACAAAATTATTATTTGTGGAAAATATTATTGTCTCCCTGGAAAATTAAAGAAACTCAATTATTTTGAAAGTACTTAAAAATAATAAGTTTTGGAGGTGCATGTTACTGTAGTTACATAAAAAATAACTGTCTTGCATTGCAGCAATAAAGAGCAAGAAAATATAACTTCACTAAAGATTGAATCATTCAGGCTGTAGTAAGGACAATGACAAATTACCTAAAAACCAAAGCAAACATGAACAGGACCTAACTGTACAAAAACTACTTTATAAGATCATAAACAGACCTGAATAAACTTACCGTATTTTCGGGAGCGGGTGTGGGGTGGTGGGGAAAGAATTCTCTTCACGCTCAATATTGTAAAACTGTCCATTTTCCCCATCTTATTTTGGTTTATGCATTTTAAAAAATACTGAGGAAAAATAAGTAGATGAGCAAAGCCAAGAAAATGCAACCAATGCCCTTTTCTAAGAAAGCAATTTGTAGATTAGCTGTGGTTAAGGCACCACGAGATCCTTCAGCAAGGCTGTGGAGTTGTACCTGCCAAGGCGAGGAGCTGCCCTGGATGAAGCTGGGATGCGCCTCCCACCCAAAGCATGTGCAGTGCCAAGCCACCAGGGCTCACCTGGGCAGCTGAGCCCACCTCCGAGTCCTGCCAACCACCAGGACAAGAGACTAAACTAGAAATCCTAGAAATAGATACAAGTGGACGAAATCTTTTAGAACATGATAATGATGACATTTCAATACAGGGGGTATGAATTACATTATCCAGTTTGATAGGGGGGAAAAAAGTAGGTTGCAAAAAAATAGTACACACAGTATGGTCTCTATCCCTTTTTAAAGAACATATATATGCCTATTAAAAACTTGTAAGACTCTATCCAAAATATTAATTGTGGTCTCCAGGTAATGAGATGATTGGTGATTTTTTGTTCCTTTTTTCCTATCTGTAAGTTTATAACTTTCTACAATAAACAAATATCACTTATGTAACAAAAACGAAGGTTAAAAAAAGTAAATTGAATTCTGTGGGAAAATAAACATTTACTCTAAAAATAAACTCAAAACTTGGAAAATGAAAGCAAAAAAATCTGCTTCCCGGACAGAAAGGATAGTTTTAAATTGCTAGACAGCCATGTGCCTCCCAAAGGCAGTGGGGCACAGGTGCCAGCGTACTCAGATGCCCTGTGCCCACAGGAGAGCCCTTATTCTCCCGCTACAAACTCAACTAATTCAACACAGAACTGACACGTAATTTTCATTATTTGCTGTCATAATCAACATAGCATTTGGAATAAACTGTTCCTGATTATTAAGAGGGATGCTTACTAATCTCTAAAAGGAACAACCATAAATCAAGTCACTGTTTTATTCATATGGCTACTGATTCACTTTTTCTAGAGAAAAAAAGAAAAATAATCCTTATCACCCATCATGATTATTGATCAGTTTCTTTGGTGGGGACAAAATGGGAAGGGAAGTCATTAATTGCTACAGAAGAGAATGGCTTCCTCACCATGACTTGCAGGTCTGAGACAACAGAATTGTGCAGGAAAGCCAGGCAGCTTCATGCTGACTGCTGAGAGCAGCTCAGCAGAAGGCTGAAACCGGGCAGATCTACACAGTAAGGAGCTTAGAAGACACTAGCAAAGAATATTCTCTCCAGATTTGCTACCCTATTCATCAACTGGTGAGTACATTCTGTTATCCCTCACATATATACACCACAGCAGGTGGCAAGCCATGGGCTTCCATAAAACTCTAATGAAAAACTTCACACTGAGACCTAAAAATGTTTTCAGTGCTCCTTGGGGGGCAGGTTTGGGTCCACCCAGCCCTTCCAGGTCAACAGGAAGACCTGGCAGGGACTGTATTGGTTGGACAGGTCCAACTCGCAGGGGAATATTAGGTGGGAATAAAGCAGTCTGAAGACTAATTTAGAACCAGTTCCAAGTTTTCCTGATGTTCTATTGATCGGGTCATGGCTCTCAGGAGCCCTGCTGATGGGCATGGCAGTGTCTCAGAGAAGCCTTCAAGGAAAGATCTTCCCTGGCTTCGCTGCTTTGGCCTGAGCAAAGCCACCATAGACCCCGTGCCCCTAGAGGTTGCTGCGTCCTTGGCATTGGTACCCCTGGCTGCTGAGAGCCGCCCAGCAGTGGACAGCGCTCAGCCAAGCTCTGCTCCGGAAGCCGAGCCCACTCAGGGTTGCATGCCGAGCAGTCTAGGAGTGGAAAACGCAGCTCTGTAGACAAAACTTTGTCTTCCACTCCCCAGCACAGAACCTCCAAGACCAAATACTCTGACCCACTAGGGTTGATTCTGAATGCCCACACCTCACTCCCACACTTCCACAGCTCCTTGCCTGCTAGACACCTTGAACCTCACCCTTTTTCATGCAAAGCACAGAGCCCATTTATAGCCACTCCTGGGCAGTGGCTGCTGAAATCTAAGAGGCCCTTTACACTGAGAAGACTGATATTTTTAGAGAACTGAGTGGGCAGGAAGAGGAAAACGACAATGAACTCCATCAACCATTTGTTGAACACTTGGTGTAAGCCAGGCCCCCTCTAATCTCATCAGAGTCCACTGGGGTGGGAGCTACTGTGACCCCCATTGTACAGACTGAATAAAATACCCTTCTCATCAGATCAAGGTACCAGTTCAACTTCTATGTTCTCTTCCACTTACCAGGTCTCTAAATTTCAGCTCAGGGCTTTCTTCCACCCAACACAAACCAAATGCCACTCCCAGGAAAAAAATACACTATGCCTTTCAGGATGATTCTCACCCCAGCAACCAACCGACTCTCTTGAAGGTAAACACAGCATCATCCATCAAGCATGAGCTAATTCCTCCCATTAATCCTGCTCTATCCTTCCAAAGCCCAGCAGAGCAGCTGTACTCACTCCTCTGAACACCCCTTTGCATCAGAAAATGAGTGAGATAAAGTGCGAGAGCTTCTCCCACCTTGGAACTACTTTGCACAACATACCTATCTGTAGTGCATGGATCTTTTGCTGACTTACACATGCAGTTCCCAAAGGTTTCCAGAGAACCTACCATATGCCGGGATTTAGGGCAGCTGTCCCTGCCCAGAAGAACTTCAAGTCTAGTGGAAAAGACAAATGAGAAAAGTTGAAAATTATAATGTAATGCTATAGTATGCCCTTAGAATGTAGATTCCAAGAGTACAGGATTTTGTGTACTCTGCACTGTAATATTCCCTGAACCAGAGCAGTTCCTGGCATAGAGTAGCATCTAATAAATATTTACTGAATGAATAAATCAATGCACAAATGAATGACTACATGCCATCGGACATATAACCCAGTAACAGTTATAACATTTGTCCAAAGATACTTGTAGCTACATGTAAGCATTTCCTAGTGCTAGTTATTGTTTGAGTCCTTTTCAGGGGCAACTTCATGTCATCATTACCACAATCACCATATTATCTGAGTGCAAACCTTATTTTGCCCATTTTGCAGATGAGGAAACTAACGTTAGTCTCAAGAGCTCACGGTAAGTAAGCAGCAAACCAGATCTGTCCCACTGGAAAGCCTGCTCTGCTGCAAACCACTGGGCCACAGAGGCCCTGCTTGTGGTGACTGGGGATGCAAGGATGGCATGACGTGAAGGGGCAGAGGGGAAAGTTCAAAACAGAAGAGATGTGTTCAAAGACCAGAGAAGCAGACCAATGAGAAGATAAAACTTCTCCTAGGTAAATGCAATGGATTTTATAAACTCTTCCCACGGTTGCTGACACCCTATCCACTCTGATGTCAGCACTTCAAGAGACAACACTAGGATGTAACTCCACGAAGTACATTTAAGCAAGGCAAGCACTACATTGTTAAAGTGACCAGATCCAATCCTGAGAATTTTATACTCAGGAGAACTCCAGAACCTGCATTTACGGAAGGCGAGCTGAGTGAAGAGCCATGATACAGAGCAACCCTCAAGCCTATCCCTTAGCCTTCCCTCAAAGATGCGAAAGCTGTCACTTCAGAGACAAACAAGGACAAGAATTCTGGGGGTTGCTAAAACAACTCCGTAAAGGGACCTACCCATTCCACACCTCAATTCCAAATGTCCAGTCCTACTGCTTCTACTGATTCAAGAAATTAAGAAGTAATGTTAGGATCATGCCCCACTACAGTCTCAGTAAGATAATGGAAATGGTGCCTCTTATCTTTACCAGTGTGGAACCTATAGCAAACTGTTTTATTCTTATCAATAAACGTGAATTGAACATCAATCATCGACAAGGCATTGTGCTACATACACTGACATACATCAGTACATTCTATGGGACACAGACAGACGAGAAAAAAAGTGAAAATTAAGAGCATTAAGCGTGATGAGTGTTGTAACAAAATGAGCTTGGCATGTTTGGGGCGACGAAGGCCACCGTAGCAGGAGCATATCATAGAGGAGCAGGTCGAACAGTGAGTACGGAAAGACAAAGAGGAGTCAAGTCAGGTGTGGTCTTGCAGAACACTGGAAAGACGGGAACACTAATGCAGTGAGATGCCACTAGAGGCTTTTAAGCAGCAAAGTAACATAAACTGATTTTTGCTTTAAAAGGTTTACTATGAATGTCATCAAAATTAGTACATATTAGTGATACACAATAGTGGGCTGGCCCTCACTTTACCTAGTACATGACACATGGATGTCACCCAGTACAGAGACAGAATTCATCCACATGCCAACATCCCCCCGAGTTCCCACAAACAAGTGGAGGTGACCAGCTGCTTGGACTTCCAAGAATATGCTCTCCAGTAAGAAAGACCACTTATTCTGAAACCCAACTTCCCCTCTCCCTTTGTTATTCCCTCCATGGATAAGAGTGAAAAATAATGTTTTGTGCCCAAGGCTCATAAATCTTAAACTACTTCAAGACAAGTCCTGAGAAGAGACAGAAGAGTTGTTTCAGGGGCATCAGGGAGGAAGCATAAATACCTTGCTAACATTTTGATTCAAGCACTGAACTGAAACCCAAGACCAGGCAAGAAGAGCAATCAGGGGCCTTGTGACCACTTAGCTGGTCGCCTGTGATTACTGATGACACCCCGCAGGGCAATGCAGAAGTCAAGATATTAAACATGGGTCGGCCTGACTGTCATATGCCAAACACCAATACAGGAAAACACTATGTCAGTGCCCAACATATCAAAAGGCAGCCCATGTGAGGCTGTACCTGTGGCAATACCATCCATATGAGAAATCTGGGCTAATCTGACTCTGCTATTCATAAATTCTCCCTCATGTTAAAGCACATGTGTTTGGGAAAGGAAACGAATGCAAGTCAGTTTTAGACGTTGTTACTTGGAAACCATCTGGAGTCCCTGAAAGCATAAGAAGCCACAGCATCTCTTGCCCTCAAATGCCCATAGTAATTAAGTCATATGCTTACATGGGAGTTTAGTGTCCTCTATTCTCCAGGGTGTCCCCACCCCCACTCTACCAGATGCCAGTTCAGGCTCCACTTCCCACCCAAGAAAGGTATTTGGTTTCTTGATAAACCCAGTGGAGAGCCCTCGATGTGCTGAGCTTGCACTTGAATTGCACCCAAGGCTGGGTTCTCTCCTTTCCGCCTGCTTTAGAACTGAACACCTGAATTCCTTTGCCACAGCAGCAAAGGAAACCCCTCCGCAGGAGAAGTACCATGAAAAACCCCCCTTACCTAACAATCCTGTGTTCTGAGCATGTCTAGCTTTGGAAGAGACCCACCAGAATCCTTATGTAACACTATTAAATGTTGGCACCCTGCAGAGCCGCTCCTGGAGACACTAGCCCAGACATAGCCCATTTTCACAGAGATGACAGCAGGCTGGGTCCCGCAGCTTCCGAGGGCCTGGCTCTTCCTGACTGTGGGGCCTCTGTCCCCCTCCCCTACCTGGCTGTGATCCTCTGCTTAGCTCATCTTCCAGAGGAGCTGGGCCTCCCTTTCTGCAGCCTCCCTCCCTCCACTAAAATCCTTCGGACCAAGCCCACAGCAGCGCCATTCCACCAGCACCTTCCCTGCCCCCGCTGCCCCCACCCCGTAAGCTCCTCTCTCCACCACCTAACGCCTCACGAAACCCAGCCAGGAAAGAGATCCACAATCTCGTACAGTCACAGTCCCAGAAAACAAACACGGCAGGAGGGGCAGGCTCAGTTCTGCAAGCCGACCAGGCCCGACACTTCCCCCTGGACCCCCCAGAAGCCCGGAACTCAGCGCAGTGGGGGGGGCGGGGGGGGGAATCTTCGGAGAGCGAGTGCGGTTCGTGCCTCCCTCCGGCACAATCAGAGCAGACACCTGTTTCCAAGAAGCTCCGCGGCCAGGGGAGAAGGGAGTCCCAGGGAAAGGCGGGGAGGACGAGGTGAAGGGGCAGCTGGGGACGCAGGTAAAGGATGCGTCACACTTTGCGCTTGGCAACCGGCGCCCGGGAGCAGCAGGCAGCGCGCGAGGAGGCGCGGGGGTCTGGAAGTTCAGAGAGGAGGGGTCGCGCGTGCGAGCGGCGCCCGAGGGAAGCCGGGGAAGGGGCGGCCGGGCTCCATCGCCTGCGCGCACCGGCCCGCGGCTGCCAGCGGGGGACCTACCTGCCCACCGTCTGGTTGGCCAGCTGGCGCATGCGATTGAACTGCTTCTTCATCGTGGCCCCGCTGCCGCGCTGGCCGGGAGCTGGGGAAGGACGGAGCCGCCCGGAGCCCGCCGCAGCGTTACATGGCCCCGAGCGGAGCTTCCCGGGCGACAGCGGCGGCACTGCGGAGCCTCGGGAGCCGTCTGGCCCGCGCGCGGCTGCCTCCCGAGGGCACCGCCGCCTACTCCCCCGCCCGCCGCGGCGCCCGCTGCTGCATCCTCCTCGCGCGCGCCGCGCCCGCCTTCCTAGGAACGCCCGGGGCCGCCCCCGGCGCCCGCCAGGTCCGCCAGGTCGCCCAGGCGGCCGGCCCCGTGCCCAGCCCAGCGCGGGACCCGGAGTCTCCGCAGGCGGGCGGGCCGGCGGGCCGGGGGTCCCCGCTGCGCCTGTGCGGACGGCGCTGTGCGTTCTGGGACTTGTAGTTCCGCGCCCCACTGCCCACCGTTCCTCCGCCCAAAGTTTGCAGCGCAGAGGAGGGCTGCGGCGCCGGGGTACTGGGCACTTTAGCATCCAGGAAGCGGAAGATTTTCCTGCTTTGAAAATAACAAAGCAGAACCAAGGCATACAGCCGCAAATAAAAAGTGAGCATCTGTCTTTCATTGTATTTTAAGTGAAGGCGAGAAGTTGTTTTGAATTCACCGGAGGCAGGTGCTACCGTCGTTCATAAAACTGCCTAAGGCCACCTGATTATTGTCGAGGTGTACAGTTAACTTTGAGGCACGGGGTTTGATGGGTAGATTTTGAACCAGGCATTGCATTCATCCCAGAAGTCTAATCCTTAACTTTGACGAAACCCAAAAGCCAAAATAGGATATAATAATCGTGGCATGGTGTCTAAGGGCCCAGTTTGACTGGGACAACTTTCTTGTATAGCATAGACTCCAGGTTCATACCTATTGGCACTTCCCTTCCTCCTCCTGTCAACAAGGGGCATCAGCTGTGGCAATCCTGGCGCATTCTACACAGCAGAGTGTCATTGGCGTCAATTGACTCCTTGAAAAGGGGTTATCGCTTTCTGCAGGCTCTATTCTGAGTAAGAGATGAATGATTGCAATTAGCTCTTTTATCTTTATCAAGTCAGAGCAGTACTTCAGGATGGTAGGGGCTTTGGATCAAACAGATATGAGTTCATATATTAGTATTCTAAATACCAATTACATAACCTTAGGAGAAAACAGCATGACCTCTCTAAGCCTCAATTTCCGTATCTCTAATAGGGAAATAGTACTGCCCAAATAGATAGGAAATCTGGAGAACTACTTGTTAAATTATCAACAGAATTACTAATCTGATAAATGAAAGAACTTTTTTGAAATGGCATATTTGGCATATGTTGATTATAGCTGCAAGATGTCCTAAATATGGTTCTAAGTATCTTGCTGGCCAGCTGAACAAAGATGGTTTGAGGCATGTCTTGGCTGAATGAACATGAAATCTTTAATTAATTGTGAATTTAGCCTCTGCTTATTAGGTCAGGCAGCTTTAGCCAGTTAATAAGGGAAGTCATTATTTGCTTCGAACCAACTACGCTATGCCTATAAATGTCAATGTAATTTTTATACAGACTGAAATTATTGCCATTTTGAGATCTTGTTAAAACCAAGCGACAGCATGGTTTTTTTATATATATAAATGATAGTGAGGCATTAAGGGCACTGTATGGCTTCTAGCAATCCCATCTCTGGTAACGCCTAGAACTGCCCTGTTCCGTATAGCAGCCACCAGCCGCATGTGGCTATTGAAATTCAAAATAGTGAAAGTTAAATAAAATTTAAAATGCAGTCCCTCAGTCACTCTAGCCACATGTACTCCTGTACTGCCCAGCACAGATACAGACCATTCCTGTCATCTCAGAAAGTCCTATGGACATCACTAGTTCTAGAGAAACC
>JAQQAC010004778.1:14121944-14281148 GCA_029783875.1 Phataginus tricuspis | reverse complement strand
CCCCAGAGAAGGGTTGACAACAAAAACAGGTTGTCAACCCTACTGTCTTGATCTTTCGAAACAGGCTTTAGAAACACATGTGAGAGAATTAAGATTTTTAAAGGAAAGGGTTTTGAGTTTCAAGAAGATGGGCTTTGGAACTTTAATTGTCTAGAACGTAACTAGTAGAATTCTAGATAAAGAACAGGCTGTGGGGTATTGAAGATGACAGTAGGGGGAGAGAGGGAGCGGAAAAGTAGATGATGAATGTGCAGATTTCACAATTGTTCAAAAATATCCCTGCCTATACCTCGGGGAGGGAGTGCTACTTTACCCTCCCACTGAGGTCAAGATTGAATGTGTGGTTTTCTCTAGACATAGATAATATGCACAGAGTGATTTATGCCATTTCCAAGCAGACATTTTAAGAATCATTCTGTGATCCTGCCCCTTTCTATTTTCCACTTGCTGTGCTCAACTACACTAGTCTGCCATAAGACCAGCAATGAGCTCTTTGGGGGCTGCTGCGGATCAGAGCTGCGGCCATCCAGCTGTAGTGACAAATGAAGCTTGTGTTGTTGTAAGTTAGAGTTTAGGGGATTGTGTGTTACTGCAGCCCAATGAGTCTAAACTGACTACTACAGGGGGTGTCTTGGAGAAGGTGGTTTGCACCATGCCCCTTCCCACAGTCAAATTTTCTGTTGGTACAAGCAGGCTGGAGACAGCTACATCATGTAGTGGAGGATCTGTGCATGGCTTCCTCCATGAAGGCTGGAGTGGCAGAGCTCACAGAGACCCTGTGCCCTAAGGAGCAATAAAGGTGTCTAAGCTCTGTGCCTGAAGCGCTTAAACCTCAGCCCTGCGGTGGCCGCAGAGCTCCCTGCACTGAGCCACAGGCAATGATTTCTTGAATGTTGTGTGTGCCACCAGCATATGAAAGAGCTGGCCGTTTCTGCTGCGTGATGCCAAGGCAGCAATGGCAAGAAGTGGCGCGAAGAAGCCCTGAATTACCAGAAATTTAATTTCTACCACTAGAAAATAGACTTAAAATCAAGTGCATTTTAAGAAAGAGGAGGAGGAGGAGGGGAAGGAGAGGGAGGGGAGGGGAGGAGGAAAGAAAGACAAGGAGGAGGAGGAGAAAGAGATGGAGAAAAAGGAGGGGGAGAAAGAAGAAAGAAAATCCTACTTCTTAGATCCCTGTCTTTGATCTATGGAAGGACTACACGTCCTGCTCCTGTTGACTTTTTCGTTTGCCACAAGACTTGCTTTGTTTGACCAGCAACATATGGGCTTCCTACTCGCTTCAACAATGCTGTAGTACTGTTTATCTGAGCTATGTTTCCCTTGAAATGGGATATTCCTCCTAGGGGTACCTGATTTAGAAACATTTTAGCATCTTCATTCTGAGGCCAAACATTTGCCAGAGCTGCTCTGTCCAACTTGGGAGTCGCTAGAGATAATGTGGTTATTTAAATTTGATTTTAAAATAAGTAAAATTAGAAAACTCAGTTGCTCAACGACACTAGTCAACATTTCAAATACCAAAAATCATATGTAGCTCTACCTTCACAAAAAGTTCTATTAGACAGTGCTGGTCTATAGAACAGAATTCAAAGTCTAGAACCCAACAGGACACAGAAAACTGAATAGGAGGTGACAGGCTCAGTATAATTATGACCAGTCATTGTACTTGACTTTTCCAGGCTACTCTTTCCTCACCTAATACAATATATGGGGGTTTACAGTACAAGATGTCTAAGCCAAGACTCGGGGTGTCAACAAATTGACCAGTTTGCTCAATGAACTGCTGTTGGTATTTAATATGTCGAAAATATCATTCGGTGCTACACTATAGCTAAAGGATATCTCTTATCCCTTTCAGATTCCAATCACCATTGCACCTGCAGTCACCATTAAACTATATCTGTTAGTACGAAGTTCTTTTAAACAGGGCGATAGATGTTCCCATCTTTGGATTATCAGCTCCCAGTGTTGAGCTCTCTTTAGATCTACACTTGTGCCAGAGCTTTATCATGGAAGACTGCATTTCTCTGTCTAGTAACTTTGGACTTCACTATGTGGCTGCTTTGGCCAATGGCACATGGGTGGAGGTGACTTGTGCCACCTCCACTCTATGCATTAAGAGGTTTTGTATGCTTTCCTCCGGCCCTCTTTGCTCTGCCACCGCCAGAAGCCCCTTCCCCAGGTGGCTACTTATCTCTCACCTTGAGCTCCAGAACCAACAGTGGTGGAGTAGGCCTGATACAGACCACAGCTAAAATTAAAGGAGTAACTGATAAATTCACCTCTGGACTGGTTATTTTAAAAGATACATAAAAAATTGTAGAGAAAAAAAAGATACATAAAATGAATAGATCTAAAAAGACCAAGAAGAAGAACTAAAACACACAACTTTTGGAATGAGAAAAAAGGGTTTAATCACAGATGCAAAAAAAAAAAACCTGTAAGAGGATATTCTTGCCATTTTATGTTTACTTATTTTAAAATAGCTCTTTTTTCCTTAGGAAAATATAAACTGCTACAGATATTTCAAAAATAGGTAGCATAAACGAGTAGACCAAGAACACTGAAGACACTGGGAAAGTTGTCACAGAACAACACTCCCTAAAATAGGCCCAGAGAGTTTCATGGAGAGCTCTTTTAAAGATTCCAGGAGCAGGTAATTCCTCCACTATTTAAAGTGTCCCAGAGCATAGAAATAAAATGAAAGCAACCTAATTCATTTTCTGAAAATGGCCCAACCCTGTTACTAAACCTGAGGAAGATAGTACAAACACAAAAACAGCAAATCAGTATCACTTATAAGAACAAATATAAAAATTATCAATAAAATTAATTCTCTAATAAAATGTCAGTGAATAAACTTTAACACTATGTCTTTATGTATAAATGCATATACACTTTAATACTATCTATTGAAGAATAAATAATTCAGATTAAGTTAAGAAACAAAAACCATCCATGTTCGTGTCAAGATAAAGGTATACATTTATAAATATATTTCAAAGGTGGGATCACATTGTCAGGCCAATGTGCTCTTTCCTATCTTCTGTTATCTAAAAATGTCTGTAATTAACATGTTGGGGGTTAAAACTTTGCACATACACTTATTTCCTTATTTCAAAATTAAAGAATTAGGATTTCTGCATCAACATGTGCTGTGTTTTCAAGCTTATTGTATTGCCAAATTATCCTCTAGATAAAAAATGGAAACATTTTGCAGGCCCGCCCACCATGCATAAATGTTCCATCTTCCCCACACCCTGACCTACACTGAATAGTACCTCTTTTAATAATCTTGCCAGATGAATAGATGAAAAATAGCATTATTGCTGTTTTAATTTGCATTTTTCTTTTTTATCACATTTAACATTTTGCCCATATGTTTAATGGCTATTAGTATTTCTTCCTTGGCTAATTACTTATTTCTTCCTGTCCTCTGCCCATTCTTCTCTTACAGGGCTTACATTTTCTTATTGGTTCTTACAGGCTCTTTAGCTATATTAATTATGTTAATGCTATCGTCTCCTTTAGAAAATGTTTCTTCTAGTTTGGCCTTTCTCATTTAAAATCTCTAATGTTGATTTTTGTCTTCCAGGAATTTTACATTTTTAATGTGTGTCACATCCATCGATATGGTTTAATGCTTAGAAAATCAGCGCTGCCCTCAAAGGAGAGAAATATTCAACTGTATTTTCATCTTAACTTGGTAGGTGTTAATTCTCTTTATTTATAGTAAAATTTAAATTCAACATTCAAAATGTTAATGAAAGCCAGTAGTTTTGACTCATTTCTTCCTCCAATATCATTTTGAAATAACTCATCAAATGTAATAAGGAAATCCTATGTCACTCGTGGAAAAGAGAAAGGTGCCACTCACCATCTTGGCAGAAAATGGAACAGGTGATTTCTGAGTGAGGGGAGCCCTAGTGAGGCAGAATTTACTATGTGTGGTAACCTCTGTGGGGAAATTAATTGGAGACACACACCCTCTGACAGACCACCTCCTCCATCATCTCAGCACCAAATCTGGACTAACCAGATCTCTCCAAGTGTGAATGAACAAACAGAAAAAAGACTCGGCTGTTGAATACACTAAAAATGATGGCTACAATGATGGTGAAGATAATAATAATAAAACATATGGCTAAGCACTACGATAAGTATTTCAACAGTCATTACCTTATTTAATCCTTGAAAGAACTCTGGGATGAGGGTTTGTTATACCCATCAAATAAATCAAAGCTCAGAGGGTTTGACTGAATAGACATGAAGTGTCCTAACTGGGATTCAAACCCAGGTTTTTCTAGTTCAAATATCTGTGCTTTTATTACAGGCTATTACCTCCATAAAACAGGGAGGCTGATCTGAGAATTCAGAGAAATGTCCTCCAGCAAAAAAAGTTAAGCAGGAAGTAAGGGAAATATATTTTTAAAGTCTAATTTGTATTCTTGGTGAGAACTGAGAGAACATTGCTTTAATATGACAGGAGCTAGTTGCCTGAAAAAAAGCCATATTAAACAAAAAAGAGTTCTTGGATAAAAGACACATGACTCCCAAACTAATGAAACTCAGTAGAGGCAAGAAATAGCAGATTTGGCATTGCCCAAAATGGAATTGGTGCCTTAGAAGATGGGCTGGAAGAATCCTCCCAAAATTCAGAGGAAAGAATAGGTAATTCAAAGAAATTAAGGGAAAAGGTAAAGAGACATGGAATCTTTTTTGGAACATTCAAAAAATATGCAATACAATTTTCAGAGCAGATGATGAAGCAAAAGTAAGCATAAAAATTCCAGAAAAACATTTTCAGAACTTAAGAAAGGCCCATGTCAAAATTAAAATAATTTGCCATGTGCCAGAAAATATTCTGGTCAGAGGCAGAGGGGTAGGTGGACCCTAGACTTTACCTTGGTAAAACTTCTGAATTTCAAAGATAAATCCAGTGTTGTATATTTGAAAGTTGTGAAAGGAGTAGATCTTAAAAGTTCTCATCACCAGGAAAAAAATTGTCATTATGTATGGGATGGATGTTAACTAGACTTACTGTGGTGAATATTTTGCAATATGTATGTATATCAAATCATTATGTTGTACCCAAAACTAATATAATGTTTATACCAATTATATCTCAATTTTAAAAACAAACAATAACAACAAAACAGGTTACAAATGAATATAAGTACTATTCAGAGAAAAGAAGTTTGTCTTTGAAGAGAAGCTGATTTATGTCATGCTTTGTACCTGTAACACTTTATGCCAATAAAATTTGAAGCCACATTTGCAGAGCTCCAATGGAAATAAGTAGTAACTCACATGCAGCTCAAATCTACACCTGGTCTATCATTCACAGACAAGGGCAAAAGAAAGTAATTTTGAAACATGTAATGACTGGAAAGGTTTATCAACCACCCATTCTCTAAAAATAAAGAATGCTTCCCAAAAGAAACAAAAAAGCAAAATAAAGAACAAGAGAGAAATATTTCTAGATGACTCTGGGATAGACAATGATTTTTTTAAAACATGACATCAAAAACTTTCACCTTAAAAGAAATATTGTTAAGTTGGACCTCTTAACCATTAAGGGCTTTGATTTATCAGATGACACCATTAAAGCAATGAAAAATCCTCAGAATGAGAGAAGTTAGTTGCAGTACATGTAACAGTTAAAGGATTTGACTCCAGAATAGATAAAGAATCCTATAATTCAATAGAACAAAGGCAGAAAACCTAAAAGAAAATGGGTGAGAGACTGGAACAGACACTGTCCCATAGAGATGAATCCTAATGGCCAAAGAAGACGTGAAAAAGTTCAGCCTCACTCATCCAATATATGCCAATTGATATTATAATGCAATACCACCACACACACCCACAGAATGGCTAAAACTGAAAATGACTGGCAAAATCAAGTGTTGTTGAGGACGTAGAGTGAATGGAACTCATATATTTTGGTGGGAGGGAAAAATCAGTACCAGTGCTTCAGAAAACATTTTGTTATCAGTTAAGGCTTAACACTATGCATACCCCAAGACTCAGCAATTTCACGTGTTCCATAAAAATGTGCACGTGTTTGCAAAAAAAGGCATGTGCTAGAATGTTTGTATCAGCAAAATTTTTAATAGTCAAAACACAATATTGACATGTCCATCAACAGGAGAGATGATAAACAAAAGGTGATATGTTCATATAATGAAATACTATCCTGCAAGGAAAATGGATACATTACTGCTGTTGTGTCCAACAATGGGGGAAAAGGTGGATGAATCTCGCAAACAAGGCTGAGCAGAAGAAAACCAGATTCAGAAGAATGAACACTATGTGATTTACTTTACATAGAATTCAAAAACAGGCAAAAACAAGTCAATATTAATAGAGGTCCGGATTGTGGGTGTCTGGGTAGGGGAGGGAGGGATGCTAGGAAAAGATGGGAAGTAGCTGTGTAAAGCCTTGCCATTTTGATGGGTAACAGAAACAGAAGACTTAAGTCCTGCCCTGGGCTTTGGAGAGTAGCAAGAACACAGGATTCAGTATGCCATTCTAGAGGGCCACGTTACTCAGAGATCAATAGTTCCTCGCCTCAGAGGAGTCCAAGTTGGCTTTGGCCTGGAGGACTCTTGTCTTAGCATGAAATCAAGGGAGCAAGACCACACCTTCTGAGGAAGCCCTTATGCTGGTAGCAGTAATAAGTGGAAAGTCCCTAGACTTCCCTCTCAGCAAATGGGGCACCAGTTCCCTGTCCTGGAGGCCAGGAGGCACCGAAGCCCATCTCAAAACAACCCCTCTTTATTGGTATAGGATTCTCTCATCTCAAAGAATGTACATTTTTTTACAACAGACAATTCTCTTCTCTTCCCAAAGGCAAATCAACCTCCATACTATTGTCTCCCACCTTCTTGCTTGTGTATACCATGTAATTCTCATTAGCTCTTCAATTAGCACAAGTGTCTCTCCTCTTGAAAATCAGTCCTTTAAATTTTAGACTCTGCAATGGCCTTGTGTGTTTTCTTCCCCACACTGCTGTACTTCATGAGAGGCATGCCTGGGTTCCTCAGCATCCCCTTTTCTCACTCCACACCTTCCCATGGTCTCAGTTATCTTCTGTAGGCTGACTACTCCCATATCCAAATCTCTATGCAAAGTCATTTTGAGTTCTAGAATTCTCTAGTGAACACTTTTGACTCGAGCATCCCACAGACACTCGACACTCAAAAATCAAGTTCAAAATTGTACATATTGAGTAACTTTTCCTCATTCTGGTCTTTTGCCTCTGTGAATGGAATTAATGTACACTCAGCATCCAACTTTACCTCCTAGATTCAAATCTTCTCTCTCCTTCACCATCCACATCCATTGACCAATTCCCAGACTCTCCAATCTATTAATGTTTCGTATCACCCTGCATCTCTCCATTTCCACCACCACTTTCTTTGTTGAGTTATCATCTGCCTGTTGGATGGTTTATTGCAACACGTTCTTAAACCACTACCTTCATTCTTACCCCATCTCCACCCCATCATTCTTCATGTATTAAATCCAATATGCTGGGTTACCATCATTTCTCTTTAAGTTCTCATATCTGTAGAATACATAGGACACCAATGATTTATCAAACTAATGGACAAAATTCACTGGGCTCCCCTTCCTTTATCCCGTCACTCCACTTCATTTCCACACTCTAGCTAGAGCTCTTTCTAAACTGTAAAGGTACAGCATGTCCTTGCTTAAAACTCTTCACTGATGCCCTACTGTTTTAAACACAAGTTTATCCTCCTCGGTATCTTATGAGGCCCTTTATGATCTGGCCCCTGATGGCTTCCTATTATGAACTGAATAGTTTCCTCTCCCCCAGATTCATACCTTGAAGTCCTAAGCCCCAGTACCTCAGAATATGACCTTATTCAGAGACAGGGTCTTTTCAGAGATGATCAAGTTAAAAATGAGGTCCTTAGGGTGTGTACTAATCCAATATGACCAATGTCCTTATAAAAAGAGAAAATTTGGATATGGAGACAGGCATGCACAGAAGGAAGACAATGTGAAGACACAGGAGAATGCCACGTGAACATGAAGACGGCTGTCTGCAAGCCAAGGGGAGAGGCTTGGAGCTTATCTTTCCCTCACGACTTACAGCCTCGGGCAATAAACTTTTACCACCCAGTTGGTGCTACTTTGTTTCAGCAGCCCCAGCAAACTAACACAGCTCCCAGCTTCCTCTCCCACCCTTCCCACACCTTCATCCCCAACTCTCCTGTCTCCTTGCTCTCATCTCTAGCCATCCCGAACTTCCTGCATCCCCCAGAACATGGAAAATTCTCATTTATCTCCAGTCCTCGGCCCAGGCTGCTCTCTCTGGAAGGCTCTTTTCCTCAGCATTTGCCTGGCTAGCTCCTATGTCACTAATATCTTGGCTTAGTGATCTCTGGAGAGTCGACCATCCTCCCTACCCAAGCTTTTATTAAACGCTCTTCCTGTAGCACATACCACATGGGAGGAATATTCACATAACCCCCTTTAGGCACTTACCAGATTATGTTGTCCATTTCTTATTCACTTGTTTATGCCCTTCACTAGATGACAAACTTCCTGGAAACAGGTGCTGTGTCCTAGAAATCTACAGTTTGTGCCTTTTCACCTTTGTCCCTTTGGTAAGAGCACGCCAATACTCCTGTAGAAAAATCTCACCTTCTCTGTTGTCAGTCCATGTGATTCAAATGATCCCGTTGCACAGCTGAAGAGGGGAACCAGGCCCTGTGAATGAATCTGTACCTCCTTCTTGTGGCCACAGAGATAGGTTCAAGGATAGGACCTCTGAGAGAGCCGTGAAACTTCTGCTAAGACTCTTAGCAATGAGAAATCCTCTTTTTGCTGGAATTGCTAGTCTGGCAGGAGCGACACTTGAGGGACATCTGGTAGCTTCTTGCTTCTATGTGGGGAGAGCCCACCAGAAAGTAAGGCCAGAGCAGGGGAGGCGGGACCACAGCATAGAGCAAGGTCAGTTCTAGTCTAAATGAGGGCTTAGAACTCCACTCCTGGGCTCTTTTCACAAAATCTCAGCTCCTCCATGTGGTTTATATATTCATTGATGAGAAAATGGCAGTCAGGAATAAATTTAGGAGAGAAAAGCAGATAAAAACAGGGTCTTGCCTGGAGAGTCTCTACATATCATATGAGTCGTCTTCATGCTCAGTTTATTCTCTGTTACTGTTCAGTTTGCTTGGTTGCTAAGCTGACAAAAACATTGGGCTGGCTAAGTCATATGTACGCATGTATATTTTAATAGCTTACCTGTAACTTGACAGTCTGTTTTTTTTTCACAAAAGTTTTAATTTTATTAGTATCACCAGTTGGAAGTGTGGACAAGATGTGTTGTGTCTGAGTCAGGTACTCTGGAAATAAGTAAAGTCTGACCCCTGGATCTACCACTCACTTGACGGGTAACTTTAAGCAATTTACTTAGCTTCTTGAACCTGAGTTTCTTCATATGTAAATTGGGGATAATAATATTGCTTCAAGGGGCCACTGTGGGGATGCAATGAAACAGCACATGAAAAGGGCAGAGCACAGTGCCTGGTACATTATATAGTCAAGAAAAAAAAGCTTGCATGTCTTTTTAAAATAAACATTTTATTTAAAAATATATCTATATATATTTCTTTTTTAAAAAAAAGAACACATGCCCACTTTGGTATTTCAGCCATTGCTTCCTTTCTGTTCCTGGTGGCCCACATTTCTTTCCGGTTATGTACAGTTGAGCAAAGGAGACCGACGTGAAAACCCACCCATCCAGGGTCCCCCCCCCAGAGATATGCTGGCTTCTCTGATTTCTTTACAAAGTGCCTCTGCGTGTTTCACCAGGGAGGATTCCAAGCCCCCAGCAAAGCACCGCCCTCTTTCCTCACAGCCTGCCCGCTGGAGAGGAATTCTGGGGAGCAGCATGGTTTCCCTTCCTCGGATCCCCGTCACTATTCCACTTTTTTCCTGAACACTCCGGGGCTTTAAACCATCTATAGAGGAAACTCACACATATTAGCAGGGTCCACGATGGGAGCAGGTGGTTAAAATAAGCTCAGGAGACATTCAGGAGTTTGTTTGACTGAATCCACAGGGGGAATCACCAAATCCTAGAATCAGAAGGGAACTTACTCGTATGTTAGTGAACCCAATGAGTCCTATTACAATTCCCCTGGCGGACAGATAGAGAAGGGCTTCCATGGATTCTAGAGTCAAACCCAGCTCCTTACCATGACCTGTGCAGCAATCAGAACCATAGGACCTTCCTGCTCCGGGACCCAGACTCTGTGTGCCTGGAAATATCATCTGTCTAATAAAACATTAGCAATTTCAGCATCTGAACCCCCCTGCTTTTTTATAGGAAAATGAAGACCCCAGGCTCTTCTCATTCCACATTTTCTCATATCTGATAGCAGCTTCGTGCCACCATTTGTGGCCTTCTCATTGTGAGGAATGTAGCCAAGGCCAGAAGGCCAGTGTCTTCCCAACTCTGCAGCTTTCCTCCTAAGGTATGGGGCTCACCACAGACACCCCTTCCCCAGCAAGTGTCCTTTCTGTCTAGAGAACTTGTTATGAAGATCAAAGATGGGGCAGCAGGACAAAACACAAGTTTCCTTTACCCTTCCCTGATTTTATGGGGCTTCTGTATCTGGCCATGAAAACAAACCCTACGGCTCTCACAGATGTTTTAAGTGGTGGGAGATATTGACAGATGTCCAAGGGATACACTGCTACTGTTTGATCATAAGGACAAAAAGAAATGTAAGCGTGGGTGACAGCTTTTAGTTAAAAAGGAGTCCTCCACTCTCCTTGTTGGAAAAAAACAAAGAACTTTTAAAAATCACAGTTAAAGGGTTTCTGGCTTGAGGACTGGGAGATTCCCAGTGCTCTTGCTTATAGGAATTGCAGCTTCCTAGTCACTCAAAATCTGAACTACCTGTCCTGAGTCAATTCTGTATTGGTTACCTGGGGATTCGCATGCTGTACAATGTACAGGTTAGACATCATGTAATTATCCACTGGATGATACATTTGGTGTGGGAGTTTTCAGCCGGGTCAGCATTTGTTTCTAGAAGAGCTGAGGGAGTTTAAATATTCTTTTGAAAAGGACTGTCTCGAATGCTTGGGGTAGGTTTTTGACTCTTTTTTTTTTTTCAGATTGTATATAAATGTTTCCAAATGGCAAAAGCTGCCAGTTCACAGACCTCTAACTATTCAGGTGGGGACTTCATTTCCTCATTTACTGGTATAATCATTGCATTATAAAGACTAGCTTCTCATGAACTTTAGTGACTCATTTTCCATAATGCAGTGTCTTAGCTGTAACTGAAAGGTTCATAGATCTGGAAGTTGGGACCTTCCTTCCTCCCTCCCTCTTTCTTTCCCTTCCTTCCTTCCTTTCTCCTTTATTTCTCTCTTTTCTTTTTCTTTCTTCTTTCTCTCTCTCTATTTCTTTCTTCTTTCCTTCCTTCCTTCCTCCCTCCCTCCCTTCCTTTTCCTTCCTTTTTCTTTCTCTCTCTTTCCTTCTTTCCTTCCTTTTCCTTTCTTTCTTTCTCTCTTTCTTTCCTCCTTCTCTTTCCTTTATAATAGAATGTGTGTCATCTCATTAACATTGCTAGAAGCAGGGCTCACAGTGAGCCCTGGATTAATGAAAGCCTTTGCACATGTGGATTTTCTGACTCTGTTGGGTAAGTCTGACCCTGTGGGACTGCAGCATCACTGGGGATGAGTGCAAACATCTGCAGTCGGCTACACCACGGGGGTTCCAGGAGCCTTAAGAAAACTCCATGTGGTTATTTTCAGCTCTAAGAGCATTAAGGAACTTGAATGTGGCCATGTTCATAAGCCTCTGTACACCTCTTAGTCATGCCCAATTTATCCCTGGAAAAGAAGATGCAACTGAAAGAACTTAAAATAAAAGTGCCCAGTAGGAGGCAGATGAGTTGACATGGATTATCTGATCCACCAGGAGTAGCCAAGTTCATCAATTATCCCATTTTATCCTGCAAATCCCATATCGGACCTGTGAAGAGACAGAGTGAATAGAATGGAAACTTTGGGAGGAGGTCAGGACCAATCACCTGGGAGTCTGCTCTGTGGTGTGTCGGTTTGCAATAGCAAATACACCTTGTCGGCTCTGAGGCATGTATCCCAGTGCCTGGTAATATCCTAAAAAGATCCCAGTGAAAATGCACAGCCTTACAACGTACAGAAGCCTCCTAACCAAATCTACCCAAAGGGAACAATAATTAACATTCAGCCCAGAGGCTCAGAGTAGGGACACTGTGAGTTTGTTTTCCAAAGGAAGTTAAGGAGGGGAAAAAATGACATACAAATTGTACAACGTGGCACACAAAAAATGCATCGACCAGCCAGCTTTGTCAAGATCCAGATAAAACGTTCACAGCTGAGGAACAACAAATGTGAGGAATGTGTTACTAAGGTTTTCTTCCTCACAGCTTCACCTTCAAAGAAAAGACTGGTGATTTTCCCCTCTAGGTTTTTGGTTCTGATGACTGACATGAAAGGAAAATGAAAAATTTTATCACGTGGCTCTTTTAAAGCACAATGCTGATCGAGGAATGTAAAGCGATTTTCATGTTCTTTTTTTGCTCTTCTGCGGGAGACTCTATTTCCATTTCCAGCTACTGATGCTGGAGCTGTTCTGTCTTCTCCCATCCACATTCATTGTCAAGATGAGCTTTTCACGGTAAGCAAGTGGCTGTGAGTTGTCGGGCTGGAGCCATTAGTCACACACAGAGAGGCAATGTGTAGGTCTGGTTGATTAATCAGGAACTTGTAGTGAGAAAGGCCAAGTATCATTTCACAGCAAATTGAAAGGCGTTTGGTATAGAACTCTGAACACGGCTTTTCAAGATACACACACATGCACATATGTGTATGTATATATACATAGGCATGTATATACACACATACCTGCACACACACATACATGTGTATATATCTGTACACGTATGCATGTGTGTGTGTGTGTGTATTCTGTTCCCACCTCCCCAGTAAGACCTGGCAGCTTTCAGAATAGCAGTCACCCAAAACACTCTGTGTTCACACACGTTTACAAGTTAACAATGGAATGACTTCTAAATCTTTGGTTTATCCAAAAGAGAACTTCTAAAATCACAATATTTTTGGTTATCTTCTCCATAAGTGCACAGTGAACATTTTTTACAAACAAAGAAAACAGTGCCTTAGTGGTTTAAATTAAAAAAAAACAAAAACAAATAGCAGTAGCTACTTTCTACAGCATGCAACACTATAAAACAGTAAGTGGGAGCCATGAGAAGCTTCGAGAGACTGTCCTGCATGTTAGTTTTTCAACTCCCAGCAAAAGCATGAGAGCTAATGAGGAATGCACGTGAGCCCATAGTCTTTTTCTTCCATCGTTCCAATGGGCAATTGCGTTTTTTTTCAGAACCCCAGACCTAAAATACTCTCTCTTTGTGAATATAATTTGTGTTTACCTTTACAATATCATATTTCCAATTTCTCCAGAACAACCCAAAGCCATGGTTGCTCTGAATCACATGCGGGTAGATGAGCTTTGTGACTGACGGTCAAGTCACCATTTTTTTCCTAAGGACATTCTTAAGACTTCCTTTTGCAGCAAATTATACATATGGAGAATCTCCAGGAGAACCTGGATTTTTAGCTTTTCATAGTAGGCTTTATTAGGAGTATGGCAGCTTGTTAGATTTGAGAAGTCCTCTCCTCCCAGTGTTGGGGCAGAAAAAGAAAGGTCTTCAAAAGAGGAGGAGAAAGGATTGGTATCCTGAAAGAAAAGTAGAGTGGGGGAAAGATAAACTGGAGGATCCTCCCACCCCCACCCAAAAAAAGATAACAAAAAGCGAAGTTGGACCACCATAAATAAAAATCCTGTTACAGTAATCCATGGTATTTATTCCCATGATAAGTGAAAGATGCTCTCTGGTCCTGATTATCCCTGACATGGCTTCCCGAGGGTAGAGAGATTCTTCTGATCTGCTTACCTGATCATCTCTACTCTTTGAAACTAAAGGGTTATGTTAGAGAACAAGGGCAGGAGAGGGTTGGGGTTTTGTTTGCTTTAAGGTTCTCCCCTGTTTCACAATGCTTATCACCACAGAGACGGCAGCAGTGATTCAACTACTGATGGAGAAGGAGGGAAGTTGTGGGTGGGGTTCTTTGGACCAAATGTAGGTCAATTATTCTCAGTGACCACGCAGAGTCCTGGGAGCCACTCCAAGGGGGCAGCTTTAAGGCCAAGTGACACTGAGTTGGTTTCACTTCCCTGGGAATGGATTTTGCTTTCCAAAGAGCACATAACAGAGAGCTACGGCGCAGCCTCAACGAGGAGTGTGCCTTCCAATACCTCTGATGGACTGGCTTCCCTGGACTTCCAAAAGAGCCTGCATTTTTTCCACAGTATGTCCAACAAATTCATGAGAAAAGCTTACAAATGTGAGATTATGCCTCAACAATACCTGAAAAAAATTATGGGCTAGGAAAAATACCGGTGTTTGAAAAGGCAGTGAAAGAATTATTACTATTTTTTGGCATTCTTGATCTGAGAAAGCACATTTTGGAATGCACTACTGAAATCATTAACAGTTACTGAATGTTGGTAAATATTACATTTTATATATATAAAGACGCCTATTTGTTCTTGATGGTCTGGAAGTCTCCATTGCTTTTGAATTCTCTCCTACTCTTCCTTTAGAATGGAAGCGTTTGGGGCGTGTGCTTTCCCCCATGGAGCCCTTTTGCATCAGGGCGACTACCTCTACCACTGCTGTAAGTGAAGGTCCATGGGGGAATTCAAATTGAGATCCGTGACGTCCAGGAAGTCGATGTTAAAAATGCTGTTGCTGCTGGCGGTGAGGGAGCCGAAGCTTGGTGTGGAGCTCGGTGGAGTGAGGTCCAGCCACTCCATGGTTTCCCAGGGGGATTCTGTGAAGCTTAACTGCAGCCCACTGCTGTCCACAGAGGAGGGTGGAAAGTGAGTCTGCATTGGGGACAGCGGGCCCGGCAAGATCTCATGCGCGGTGAAGAGGTCTTCGGCGGCCTTCCCAGAAAATCCATCCATCATCCCCTCGAAAGCAGGCTCCTCACTCCCGATTTTTAGGAGGGCGGCGTCGCTCATCTTTCCTAGGGGGCTCTGGGAATTCAGCAAGACCTCCAAGTGCTCGTCACCATCGGGGCTGTAGTGATGGAAGGGCAGCTGGCCTCCAGGAGAGGCTTGTTCAAAGGCAGCCGAGGGCGGGGGGAGGGCGGCCGTAGGGCTTCCGGAAGACCCGGGCATCTTCGGGACTTTCTGAAGGCATGAATGATCCTCTTTGGCGTCAGCCGGCATTTCTGTTGGTGAAACACAATGGGGATCGTTGACTGCTTCAGGACGCGAGCACAGACCAGGGAGCCGCTAGGCTTCTCTGATCCCTGCTCATCCCCCTCTCCATCCATCCTCAACCTTCCCTGCCCACCAAGCCCTTTCTGGAAATTCCACTCTGATGATCTGTCTCACAGCAGGTTCCTAGTTGCTCTTTCAGTGACGCCTGGCTGTCCCCCTGGGACACTGAACCCTCCCTTGCACACTCAGCAGGGGCCCACTTACTTCAGAGCCAGAATGAGTCAGCAGGTGCCACCCCGTGGCACTTTCCAGCTGTCATTCCCCCCCTTCCTGAACTCCTTAGTGATTTGAGCTGATGTGCTCGCCCCATCGTGGAAGTTCTATTCCCCAGTCCAGGCCTTTTCCCACTTCAACTCTTGTCGTCTCTGTGACATCAGCGTCCTGAGAAGTGACCCACTGTTCCACTGGCCTCTCGGTCCCTTGACACCCCATCCCTCCCAGTGGCTGCTTCACCACCACTCTGTCAGACACACCCCGGACTCGTCATCCCCCGTCACCACATCCCTCTGAAAGCTCAACGCAAGCAAAATTTCCCACTCTTCCTCCATCCGGTCCCATTCCCCTAGCTCACTTACTAAGTACCCCACAATTTCTCAGTCTCTTGGAGTCATTCAATCTATTAACTCAGACATTTTATCACCCTCCTTCAGCCCCTTCCAGTTTGCACATCTCTCCTTGTCCAATCTATATTCGCTGATCCACCATTATAATTACCCTTATAAATATTCCCGATCCCTTTGCTATTTTCTACTTAGACCACACTCACTTGGCAAAACCCTTACACCTGGATGAATCCTCTCATCTGTTTTCTCTGAGGCTGCTCTGGACCGACAGAAACATTACACAGTGCAGCTGTTTCACTTTAAATTCATGATGTCAAGCCTGTAACTGGCACTTAGTACACCTAACAATCCTACCGTTCCTCCAGAAAACTCCATTCACTCGTGACTGACTCATTACTGCTCTTTCCTCAAATCTCCGGGCTCCCTTCCTGTGCCACCATTCTCTGCTGGCCTTTTCATATACTTCATTACAAATACAAGGGTGTATAATATGAACCCTCTCATCTTCCCGTTACAAGACTCATAATGGTACATACATACCTGTACCCATGTTTTCCTCTCCCCTTTTGTGGCAATGAAGAAATCGCCTATTCACTTGCTTGTTACCCGTCTCCCTTACCACATGGTGAACTCCATAAAGGTGGCCACTTTAGTACAGCACTGAGCAGGATTCCTGGCCACTCCTCTGAAATGTTAAATGTTACTGAAGGGCTCAGGCCTGAGGTCTTTTCTTTCTATCTACATGTTCTCCTTACATGATCTTATTCGTCTGTGTGGTTTCGAATGTTAGGTGTGGATTATGTGATTTTTAAAAAATAAATGAATGACTTAAAAGGAGGCAAAAAGAATATGTTGATCAATTTTTATTGCTAGCTTGAATGACATTCAACATGAACGGACCATCCAGTGGGAGATTACTGAGTTTCATTTTGAGTGGGTGGTGCAAAATTTCCTTATATTCTTTAGCCTTCTTATAATTAAGAAGATAGGGACATTGGGGTTAGAACCATAGAGAAACATGGTGTAGCAAGGAAAAACATTTCAGGGAAACTAGGAACTGAATCGAAAGATGAAAACTGTTGAAATGAGTAGTAGAAAATGTGCCTCGGACAAGGGGACTCAGGCAGCGAGGAGTCCCCCACTGTGCCCTCTTGTGCCTGCCCCAAACATCGGAGGACAGGAAGCTCAGAGAAAGTGACCCTCTACCTGCAGACGGCATTTTGACCCAAGTTACAGTGAGCATCTGACCTTGGAACTAAGAGTTCACCCCCAGAGTCCGTGCCGGAGCAGAGGATGGGCGAGGGAAAGGCCACCTTACCTCCGCTTTCAATGAGGACATCCAGAAGTTCATCCATCTGCTGACTCCGGGTCATTTGCTAGTGCAAATTAACCAAAGAAGAACAGAGACGTTACAAGGTGGCTGCCTCTCCTGTCGGAAATCATTAGAAGCAGCACCACAGGTTTCTGTATGAGGTTTGATTAGGGTTTTTTTTTTAATTGTAGCAAAATACACTCAACTTCAAAGTTACCATCTTAACCATTTAAAGTGTTCAGTTCACTAGCATTAAGTACATTCACATTGCTGTGCAGATATCACCACCATCCATCTCGAGAACATTTTCATCTTGCAAAACCGAAACTCCGTGCCCATTACACACTAATCGATCATTTTCCTCCCTCCAGGCCCTGATGACTACCATTCTGTGCTCTGTCTCTTTGAATCTGATTACTCTTGGGACCTCAGAGAAGTAGAATCACACAGTATTTATCCTTTTGTGACCAGCTTATTTTGTTTGTGACTGGCTTAAAGTGTCCAACGTTCGTGCATGTTGTAACATGTGTCAGAATTTCCTTCTTTTTAAGGCTGAATAATATTCATTGTCTGTATATACCATGTTTTGTTTATCATCTGTAGATGGACACTTGGGTTGCTTCCACCTTTTGGCTTTTGTTAATAGTGCTGCTACGAACATGGGCGTAACTGGCAAGAGGTTTTCGGACCATCTATGATTAAAGCTCAGTATTCATTTTAGATCGGAAGACTACTGACTGAAACGATGTCCTATGACAAGAGAATGGAAGTAGGCGGAATGTTCCCCTGCACAGAGTCCTTCAGACACAGTTGAGTCATCTGAGAGGGTTCCCTCCCAGGAGCAGGACCCCTTAATCCACGGGCAGTGTGGCCTGCCTTGGACCGGCCTCCTGCCTGGGTGCTGTGGATGTGGCCAAGAACACACTCCTACTTCTCTGGTTCCTCACTGCAATAGCATGTGGAATCCGTTGCTCCCTGGAGGGTACACAGCCCTCCACCGAGCTCATCTGAGTTGCCCAGTAGGCTCTTGTTTACAGAAGTCTGCTTTACTTAGCTTTTTTCTTTCCTTCTGAAACCATGAAGCATCAGTTGATGTTTACAGATACCATGGGAAGGACATGGGGAGAATAGAGGCATTCTATCCACCTCACTCCTCTGAGAGCCCACTTTCAGTAAACACAGGCCTCGGTAACCAGTAGGGATGGGGGCACTGCTTATTTGCCCGTCCAGAAGGCATTAAAGGCCTACAGGATCTGGCAGGTAACGCAAATGAGCCGAAGACAGATCAAGAGAGAGGGCTGGAGTGTATAACACGTGCTGTGGCTCAAGGACACCGTGGGTACTTTGTTTCAGGCAATTGTCTGGCAGAAATGTGGCTCCGCTGTGACCAGACCCTCTGATTTCTCAGAAATGAGAAAGCTCACTTTTCACATTCAGTCTCCTCATATTTACAATACTCTTTAAGCCAGTAAAACCTAAGGGCAGGCTGACTTTGCTCTGTGGGATACCCGTGTGCAGCGAGGTAGATCCTTTTTGGGTTGAGCACATAGGAAGGACCATCTGATACTTTTTCCAAGTCCAGACCATATGAGACATAAGCTCTTTGATTGCTTTTCTTTTCTTTTTTTTACTTCTTTCTTGGAACATTTCCAAACATAAATGAGAGTATACAGGGAGCCTCCATTAGTACCCAGCTTCAACAACCATCAATATTTTGCCAGGATCATTGATTTCGAAGCTAGGAAGAACTTTAGAAAGCATTATCCTGACAACTGCTCTCATATATTTGAGTACCTATCCTAGGCTCGGACAATGAGGGAAGTGCTACATTGTCTAGAATCACTACAAAGCAGTTACCGGCCCTGTTTCACGTAAGAGAAGTTGAGCACTTGCCCAGTCTTGGTGGCAGTGGCAGCTGGCCGGTGGCAGAGCCGGCACTAAACGCAGGCACCTGGGTGTGCAGCCCAGTCTCTCCCGTCCCTGCCTCGCACAGCTTCTTTACACATGCAACACCTTTCTACAGTTGGCATCTAGACCCTTTGCCCATTCGGGCTGGGGAGGTGGGGGCGCCAGATGCACTCAATATCAGACTCTACAAACTGCCTGAAGCCGAATAATATAAACCCATGTGCACTTAACCAGTCTATTCTTCTACAAAGAACAAATTATGTGGGTACCTGCTTTACCGCATCTTCATAGGAGGGAGGCTGTGTTATCTCTGAAACTGCCGACGTTGACTTAGAAAACGTGGGGGGTGGCATTGGAAACTTGGGCCCTGCCTTTTCAGAAGTGTGTAGACCAGACATCTGTGCGAGTAAAGTGCAGAGAAAGACCGTCAATTCAGGGGGCAGAAATAGTCCTACTTCTGTTTTGGAAATGACAGGCTAAATTTTGGAAAAATCGATGTAAGGGGAAAAAACCTGCAAGAGCTTAGCTATGTATTAATGGTTGTGCACAGTACGATGTAATTATTGCTGGAGGCATCTTAGGATGAGAAGCTCGCAGATTCATTTCCCCCACCCAGGTGCGCCCCTCTGTGAGGAGAAAACAAGATGAGAGAAGGAAATAAAGTCAAAGAATCCAAAGAAACCCATCAACCCAGGACTTTCCAGAGTGACACACCCCTCAGACCACTTTATTCCTGAGTGGTGTGTTTGCGGAACTGGAGACGCTCCTGTGATCCGTCTCTGCGTACCGTGAGTGTCTTCTGTGCAGCGCCTGGGCCATGTCAGGGTCTCTGTCCCCAAAGGACACCCTGCCCTGGCTGGTGCCAGGTGGTACTTTTGTGTCCCAGCCATCTTACGGTTATCTCCTTTTCATCACGCGTCATTAGTCCCAGAGACTCCCTATATCCTGGCTTGTTCATATCCTCTGCTCTTCTACCTGCTGCAGTGTATTAGCTCTTCCTTTATCCAGAGATCTTGCCCTGGAAACCAAGCTCTCTGCACCTCTCTGGACCTTCCCACCGATTCATGTACTTCCCTCTTTCTCCAGCATTATTTTTCCACGTGCGCCTATTTCAATATTCAACTCCACTGAAACTGATTTGTTTGCCTGTTGTTTTAATCATGACGGTATCTGGCATGATTCCAGGAGATGACTCCTTGGAATGCCCTAATTGTTTCTGTACATCCATTTCAGTCCTTTTTGGAGTGGACTTGTTTCTTTCTAAAATGACATTTATTTCTGCCTTCTAACCTCACCATTTGGAGGACAGGGGCCACAGATGAGAGAAGAGGCAAAGTCAACCCAAGTTTAAACCTTTTCCTAGGCACCTACCTTTTGCTGCACACCTGGGCTTTTGGGGCAAGGGTTGCCCCCAGCACCATGACTGCTGTCTGCCTGGGCTCCAGAAAAAGGTGGGTGGAGGCTGGAAGGCTGGGGAGAGAAGCTTGGAGTATGGCCCTCGTGTGCCCCTGAGTTCTGTAGGAAGGAAGACGTGACACATTGAATGACCACTGGCAGCATACATGAGAACAGCCTTTGCTGAAAAGGATGGCTTATCTTTTCAGACTTCCCTGAGTTCCATTACCAAAGTCTCAGATCTAGCTTTGTGCATATCACCTGCTGCTCAAAACCCTTGCATGGCTTCCACCTGGCCACAGCACAGGGTCTCTGCTTCTGACCAGGATAAATGTTCAAGACCTTCCATAGTCAAGTACTAGTTCCTTCTACAAGCTTGTGTTCTTTCAAGGCCCCCACGAACTTCCCTCTAACAGGCCCTCTACATTCTACCTCACTATCTTTTTTCACATGGAATACCCTTTCCTGACCCTCCTTGTTAAACTCCACAGTTTAAGCCCAATATCTTTGGAAAGCCTTCCGGCACTTGTCTAGCCCTCCCTGATCCGTCTGCTCCCACCCCTTCCCCAGCACTTTGTGCAGCATTTAATGCCATAAGCACAGACTGGTAATGTTATTCTATATTGCTCTTTATCTTATCTTTTTATCACGTCATCATTCCTGTCTTCAAATATCACTGTACAAGGCTTACATCTTCTTGAGTGTAGCGATATCATGAGAACCAAATGTCTTACGGTCCAGAGCTAGGCTCCAAGGGTTATTTTCACCTTTGTTGCTTATGACACTTTGCGTTCAATACGCGTTGTCAACGTTGGCAATGATCAGTGCCACCTCCTCCCAGACAGCCCACTCAGGAGCGGGCGTCCCTCCGCTTTGTTGCTTTGGTAGGTTTGTAACTGTACTCTCATTACCTCTGGCCACACCCCATACCCTCAGGTCCTGCATATCCGGTGAGCAAAGCTGTGTACTTTAGAATCAGACAGTCTTGGGTTCATGTGATACTGGGCAACTGCTTTGACCTCTTGGAGTCTCATTTTCCTCAGTGGCAAATAAAGAATAATGAATCGGAGGTCATAAGGCTGTCGTGATGACACAGTTATTCAGACACATGCCTCTTTATACTTGGCACATGGCAGGTATCCAATTAATATGACTTTTCTTCCTATTCCCTTTCACATAATACAGATTCCAGGAGCTTTTGAGAATGTAATTTCCTTTCTCAGATAGACTCAAAGAGACTTTCCTAATGATTCCTCGGCTTCATGGGCAAAGGAGAGTCTCTGGTGACCACCTTGGTCTAGTGTTTAACTAGGTGCTTCACTAAGCCATCCTTTTCTCCATAAGTTGTACTGTCTTCTAAGACATTATGTATTTTACCTGTTTACTTAATGTCTGTCTTCCCACAAGAACAGGGATTTTGAGTTGGCTAGCTCAGTACTAATCCCCAGAGGCTAGATCAGGGCCTAGCACACAGTAGGTTCTCATGAAATATTTGCACCAACCAGACCTTTAAACCAAGAGAGCAGTAAGGTCTGGTAACCCCCCCTTTGGCTCTCTTGATGAATTGCTTTGGACTATGCTAAGGCTTTATGCCAAACAGTCCTGAAAACGGGCTGGCCCTCGGGCCCATTGCCTGTTTTTACCAATAAAGCTTTATCGGAACACAGCCATGTGCATTCATTTACAAGTTGTCTATGTCTGAGTTTGTGATACAAGGGTGGAGTTGAGTAGTTGTGACAAATACCATATAGCCTGAAAAGCCAAAGTATTCATTCTCTAGTCCTTTCCAGAACATGTTTGCCAACCCCAGTCTCAGAGAAGCGAGTTTGGTCTACTGTGGACGCTTGCGGACCTGGAGTCCAGAAGTTGCTGTTGGGCTTTTGGTAAACCCTTCCCATTAAAAGTTCCAATGTCCGCTCTTTAGCAGACACAAGTCCTTATCCCACCTGCAGAAGAAGGGGTGCGCTGGGCGTGGGGCAAGGAGTTCTTACCTGTGCAGTACACACCTGGCTGCTCACAGGTGAGGAGACCCTGTGCCCTTCTCCTTGAGCGCCTGACGATGAGGGGAGGAAGTAATGGTTGTTCGGTGATGGGGGCAAACTGATATGCTGCGGGCTTTTCACAGCCCCCAGCGGCGAATGCTGGGGAGAGCACTGCGGGCTGAGGAATGTGGAAGAAAGTATGTTGGTCTGCCCTGAGGACTCCCCGCAGTGAGTGTTCCCAAGAGGCAGGAGGTGAGCTGCTTCACAGGCCGGCGGCTGGCCCTCAGAGCTGTGGCTCTGTCTTTTCACAGGTACTGGCTGGGATGCAAAAGGACAGCTGGAGACGGCGTCTTCCTGCTTGATGGGGGCAGCCAAGAAGGGCAGCGGCTTCTTCTCGGAGCAGTTGTTCCTTTTCTGCTTCTGCAGCTGCATCCTCAGCTCCTCCACCTGCCTTTGCTCCTGCTGGAGTTTCCAGGTGAGTTCGTTGATCACCTTCTGCTTCTCCACCAGCATCTTGTCCTTCTCGGAGTCCAGCCCGTCCAGCTCGGCGGGCAGAGCGCCCGCAGTCAGGAGGCTTTCGTCGGTGCACACGTGCACGGGGGACGGGTGCAGGCCGAAGGAGGGCGAGGCGTCATGGAAGGTGTCGGGCAGGGACCCCGCTGCCGACAGGTCGGACGAGGTGGGCGAGATCGGGGGGGCTGGAGCTGGTGCTGCCGAAGTGGTAGAAGCCGTTGGACAGGCCACTGGTGGGAGGAGAGGCCTGGTAACTGGGCAGCGTGCTGGTGGGCGTGACGGGGAAAGTGACAGTTGTTATATCGCCGAAGTGGGACACAGGGTTCCCCGGGCATTCCTGGAAGGGCCGCAGCCGGTCCATAAGGGCCGTCTTGGTGCCGGACACGGGCAAACCCCGTATTCGAAGCTGTTGTCTTAATTCAGAGACCTAGGAAAGCAGGGCATGGTTAGCGGGCTGTTCAACGACGTCCTTTAAAAGATGTATTTATTACCACATTGGCTTTAGAACAGCACAAGCAGAACTTTACGATGTCCACCTCCCTTTTCAGTACTCGTTGACAATTTCCTCCCCTCTCCTCCATGCAAACATGTTTTGCACAATTTCAATGATTCTTTTAAAATTTGTCATTCTCATGTTTTCATGATCTGGGGATCATGGAAATGCGGAGCTTAAATGAACCAGAGGTCACCTAGTCTACGGCTCTCGTCCCCATCCTGGTCCTTGTCCCCATTTTATAGGCGAGAACACTGACCTCTGCCCGGGGTTTAGACTTTAGCCTGCAGCCAGTCCTCCCAGGGCACACGGAGAAGCCAGCCTTCTGCTTCCTAGGTGAGCGCTCTGCCCACCACACTCCCTCCGTCAGTGGTTCTCAAACCTGGGCCTGCACGGGCCCGGCTGTGTTAATTCAGTGTAATAATACACACACCTTTTAAAGGTCGTCATCGGGTTAGAAATGGACGGCTGGGCCCCAGTTGGAGCTTCTGATGCAGTAATTCTAGGGTGGGGCCTAAGAAGCTGCATTTCCAGCAAGTTCCCAGGAGATGCTCCTGCTGCTGGTCTGGGGACTAGTTTTTGAGAACCACAATTCTGCATGAACTATTGTGTCTTAAACTTGAACAACTAGCTGGGGATTAGTCATGTTGAGAATAGTAGGGGCGGAGGTAAGACCATCAGTTCAAACCGTGGTCTGACCTCTTCTGGCTCCGGCTCACTCTGTACCTCACTTATTCTTCCGAAAGATGCAGAGAATCAGACTTACCTTATGCATTTTTTGTGAGGATAAAAAGGGCTTAAAATTTGTAAGGCACTTGGAATAGCGCCTCACAGATGGTTAGTGCATTGTAAGGCTTTGCTATTTTTATTATGTTAATTTACCCATAGTTATTTCATCCCTGCATTTTTTTAATAATGTTCATAAATTATAAACTACAGGTTTATATGGAAACTAATAAATGATAGTGCATACAAATGATGGAATACTTTAGATCTGTTAAAACTAAGGCTATAGATATTGGCTGATATCAAATATGGAGTAATTGTTTATGGTATATTATTAAGTGAAAAAAGGTTTGAATTCCTTGATTCTGTTTTTCTAAGACTTATATAAATGTATGTCTTTCTATGTATCTATTTAAAACTATCCTTGCAGCTGAAAAGATCTGAAAAAAGATATGCTGAATTATTAAGAATAGTTTTCCATATCTGTGTTTCCTAATTATTCTGCATAAGTATTTACTTTTGTAATTAATACGGGAAATATATTAAACACTTAAATGTCAATGATTCCATAAAATAGCTACAAGAATACAGAGGGTCATATTTTCTGCTATTCTGTGGGGAAAGATCTTTTGGGCAGAAAAGCAAAGAAGGTAATCATAAAACTATTGACAACAAAAATCACAAACTCTGTGAGTCAAAAACACCAAAAAGAAAATGCAAATGCAAATAGCAATCTCAGAAAAAAAATAATAGCAAGACAAAAAATAAAATGTTAGTCAGCTCGATGTGTCAAGTGTGCTTAACAACCCAAAAGAAAAAGACCCACACCCCATATAAAACAGGTGACGAACATGATCTAACTCTTCACAAACAAAAAATAAAACTTAAAAAAAAATGGCTGATAATAGATGTGTACCATCATTAGTAATCTAAGAAATGGAAATAAGTAAATATTTTTGTGTTCATCAAACCAATAAAGAAATTAATAGCACTTTGTTAGTGAAGGAGAGCAAAAATAAAAGAATAGAAATGTTAAAAAAAAAAGAGCTCTTTAATACCTTGCTATTCCGAGGGTGGTCCTTGGACCTGCAGCTGAGAGAGTATTAGAAATGCAGAGTCTCAGGCCCCTCCCCACACCTGCATTTTACCAAGAGTCCCACATGACTCAGTGGGCACATGCATGGGTGGGTGTGCTGTGTTAACACGCTGTTCCTGGGAACAGACTGGATACAATTCCAGGATAGAAATTTGGCATTATATATCAAGAACTTTAAAAAATATTAATATATTTTGGTTCAGAACTTCCAGTCCCATGTAGTTAGCCTGGGGAGATAATCAGAGAACCTAATAAACGTATGTACAAATTATATTTTTAATAGCAAAACTTTGGAAGCAAGTTACATGCCCAATAGAGGAACATTACCTAGATGGTGGAATAATAGGTGCCATTACAAAAAAATGTTACTGAATATTACAAGTTATGAAAAATGTCCGTGATGTGTTAAATAAACAGCATGCCAGAAATTTATGCTCACATAATTATTTAAAAATATGTCCCTATGCATTTTAAGTCTGGAAGGAAATATATTCCGCAATGCTATCTATGTATCAGTTGTCTTTTAAATTACTCTTTACTTTTCTATATTCATCCTATTTCCATAATGAACATATATTACTTTGCAATCAGCTTAAACTTACTTTAAAAGGATTACGATAAGTGGCAAATATACTTTCTTTCCCCTAGCTTTGCAAGCACTATTTTATCATTTTCTTTTAGATCTGCTGGTTTGAAAAAGTACAAAATGGCAACTCATTATTGTTTTAATTTTGAATTACTTAAAATTAATGAGTTCTACATTTATTTTTAGAATCTGCTCTGGCACTGAATAATTTAAACTACATTATTAAATAATGCAGCTCATATTCTAAAATAAAATGAATACTTGTTGAGTTCAGTTTACCTTAAATTTCAGAATATTATACTCTGTGGGCTTGCTTAGGACAAAGGTTTGTATATATTTCTCTTCTAAATTTACTCGTGTTTTAATCATTGATAATGTTTTAATCCATTTATTATGAAAAATTTCAAACATACATGAAAGGAGATAGAAAAGTGTAATGAACTCCATATACCCATCAACCTACTTCAGCAATTACCAACTCATGCCCAATCTTGTTGGATTTATACCCCAAACCACTTCTTTCCCTTCATTCCCTGAATTATGTTAAAGCAAATGTAATTTAACTTGTAAATATTTTGGTTTCTTTCGCTAAAAGATAAGTACTTTTTAAATAAATATAGAAACAAGACCAGTATCATACCTAAGAAAAAATGAACAATTGTTTCTTTGTATACATGGAATGTTTTTCCAGTGTTTAAACTCCCCATCACACCCCGACCCCCATCACGGTCTCAAGCTCACTTGCTCTCTGGCTCTCTCACTCTCCAGTTGGTTAGAACCGGGATGCAAACAAATCCATTCGCTGTGATGTTACCATTTATAACCTTTTCATGAGAAATCAAGCTCTAAGTGTGTTTTCCCTCTTACTTCTATGTAGCAACATGTGAGCATTTCTGGAGGAATCACCTTCATTACCTTACCTTTCCTGATTACTTTTTTTGAGGGTCACCTTCATTAATTCCTCATATTTCTTCCTTTTCCTAAATGTGGTCCCATCATTTGCTTCCTTTATTCCCCTTCTCTCCTTCCTTCCCTCTCCTCTCCTTTCTGTCCTCCCACTCTCTCCATTTTGCTTTCTCTCCAGATCTTTCACTCTTCCAGTATCAACCCTCCCCACTATGCAAACATGAAATTTCTGTTCCCCAACCCTGACAACTCAGGGGAGCTGGACTAGGCTGGTATATTTCTAACTGATGGAAACTGGCTGGACTTTGTCTCTCGGTTGTCCTACTTGTACATGACCCTTGACTTTCCAGAGCGAATGCACTTGCCAGCGTCCCACCAAACCAGCTCCTCGGTTTGCTCTCCGAATTTCTACCACTGGTGGAACTTTCCCTGGTAACTTCTCCCCATAAACTCAGTGGTCGAGTGTTAAGATTTCTCCCATGTCCCTCCCTTTCCATTCTCATCTCGAATGACAAGAGCAAAGCCTTTGAAATCAGGCATTTAAGTAGAAGCCATTTAGAAACTGGTTCACTTGTATATCATTTAACCTCTTTAAGGTCCTGAATTTGATGTTCACATTTCAAACTTACTTTGCAAGATGAAAACCTAAAGCCACTCTATATAGGACTGAGAGCTCATAGCAGAAAAATGGTAATAGCCACTATCATCACCGTCTCTAATACCCATGCTAATTACTGTAACTACAACCAGCCGATGATTCTGAGCACGTGAACTTTTCAGGACTGACAGACGGCACATCGTATCCGGACTGTGTTCTCTCTGGGGCCAAGGCCTCTCCAGCCCTACCTCACCCCGGCTGCCATCCAGAGGCAGACTACTTAGAAAAAAACCAACTCTATGTTATATGTGGTAAAAGACACATAACATAAAATGTACCATTTAGTCATTTTAGGTGTACATTTCGGCAGCATTAGTACATGTACATTGTGTGCCGTCCATCTGCAGAACACTTTCATCCGCTCAAACTGAACCTCCGTCGCCGCTGAACACTCACCCATAACCGTACCTCCCCCAGGCCCGGCAGCCACCGTCCTTCTCTCTGTCTCTGTGAATCTGACAACTCTAGGTGCCTCAGATGAGTGCCATCACACAGCTTTCGTCCCATTGTGTCTGGCTTATTTCACTTAGTGTGTTTTCAGGGTTACAGAGCCTACCTTTCTCTCTATGGATTTATGACCTGAGGAGTAGCGGGTGGGTGACCCACTGCTCTGAAGAGCATTAGCCTAAGCTTGGCACCCTTTTCTAGGTTTGTGGATGCCAAATTGAGCCAAGTTCAATGTACTCTGAACATTTTTACTCCAAGTAGAAGGAATACAGAAACCTTTGATATCAGGACCCAAGACACATTTTTATCTACCATGTTGGCACTTGGCAGCCATAGAATTTCCTTTAACTTAAAGTAATCCCCTTCCTATCTTTCCCCCAAAGAAGATAATGACTGAGCACTGAGACGGGAATGAAGGTGAGAAAGGGCGACTGAGGAAATGCCATGAGACTGGCACAACGATGCCGATGGGGATTTTAGGAGTTTAGGTTTTGGGGAAAAATGATAAGGTCCTTTGGGGAGTGGGGAGTAATAGGTGGGTGGAAACCAGGTGCACAGGTGCAGTCACTGAAAATGGAGGGAGGCACTGGAGGGAGTAGGTGTGCTCACACTGAGAAGTCGAAGGCCCTGCATGCATCTTCCTCAGCGCTTTTACAAAGACTGGATGCATGCATGGGCCAGTCCTGAGGGAGCTCCTGAAACACGCTAGGCTCACCTCAAAGCTCAGTGTCTTTTTGGCAAACTGAGATTCATGTGGTCTGTGACCTGGAGTAAATTGCTAGCATACATACAGTGTTTAAAGAGTTGCTGCTACAATTCAGGGCACAAGTTCTCAGAGTTGGGGATTTCATTGAACAGTACATTGTTTTAGATTATATACTTGACATAGGGTTTCTAACATCTTATCTTGTTAAATAAGGACTAATATCTTATTTAATAATATCCCTATTTAGTGAAGAGAAATAATACCCTACCAGAAACATTCAACTTCCATTCAGTACCGTCACCATTTCTTCATGGAAAGGATCTTTCAGCATTCGAAACATTGGAAGGAAATCAATACTTTGAGTAAAGATTAGTTAGATACCTTGATCACACCTAGATGTACAAAGATCCCTTTATGCGGTTCTTATTTTTCTCATTTCATCAGAGACTTGTGAAAGTTTGTGTGGGGTAAATTGCAGTATTTCCAGAATCCCCGGCCTGGCCTGAGTCCATGTACATATTAATAGGTGTTTCTTCCAGCAGCCTCTGGGGAGACAGGCTGTTCTCTCCTCCCCTCTGCTGCATAATTGGTCTGGTGCTTGTCAGTTGCCGGGGGGTCTGCCCATGGACCTTCTCCTGGAAGGGGCGGGTGGGGAGGCCAGTGCGCCCCAGGACAGAAGAGTAAGAGTGGTGGCTAGAGGGGACGAGTGGAGCCAGGCCTCTTGTGAGCAATGAAACAGTTTCTCCCAATCTAGCTTTTTTCCCTGGACTGACTGCAGACACAGTGGTTTATTAACCCTGGGCTGGGAACACATTTCCCCCAGGGCTACAGTTCCTCATGGAAACAACCACTGGTCTAGTGCATTCTGGGAGCTCTTCCCGATCTCACAGCTACTCTCTGTGCTAAGCTCTATCATGTGGATACGATTCCATTTGAGTCTTACCATAACTTGTTTATACAAAAGAAGAATCTAAGATGCAGGAAAATTAAGAAACGATGAAACAATGTTACATAGCCTGTGAAGCTGGGAGCCTGTGCTCTGATCCGGGGGGTATTCAGCCCCAGCAGTTAGAGTCTGTCACCTACCTGTCTCTCCCTCCATCCCAGTAACTCAGTTGGTGAAATGGTGGTAAAAAATGTACTGATGTATTTGAAGAAAAAGAGAAAAATTATGCCAAATGCTTTACCTTCAGATCATCTAGGTTTGATGGGAGTGGGCCTGGTTTGAGAGAAGAGACACTAGTTTGTCCAGAAAAGCTGTTTTTGACAGGAGACAAAGAGATATTGCTCAGGGCTGTTGAAGAAGAGCTTGGATTTCTGACCATCTGTTCACTTGGTTCCCTGCAAAACAAACAATGAAGAAGCACTTAAAACATGGTCAGATGTGTACATGGGGGTGGGCTTCTGTGATTTATAACAAGAAACGTATATTTGGTCTTCATCCTGGTTTCTGGCACAGAGCTCCTAAAACACTTGGAATTTCTTAAGACAGCCACAAAAATGTCTCCTTTTTTGGTGAATGAGGTGGTTTTTGGACCCCACCTAAGGCTGGGGGCTGGTGGCGAACCAACCCTGTGATCAGAGGTTGGAACGTTCAGTCCCACCTCCTGACCTCCGAGGAGGGGAGAGGGGCTAGAGGTTGAGTTTGTTCCCCAGTGGTCAATGATTTAATCCGTCACAGCTACCCAATGAAGCCCCCAGAAAACCCCAAAAGGACAGGGCTCAGAGAACTTCTGGTTGGTGAACACATAGAGATGTGGGGAGAGTGGCTCCCTGGGAGAGGGCTTTGGCGCTCCGTGGCCTTTCCGCACACCTTGCCCTGTGCGTCTCTTCCATCTGGCTGTTCTTGAGTTACATCTTTTCATGATAAACTGATAATCTGGTAAGTGAAATGTTTCTCCGAGTTCTGTGAACCACTCTTGCAAATTAACTGAACCCAAGAGGAGGTGAAGGGAACCTCCTATCTATAGCTGGTTAGTCAGAAGCCCAGGTGACAACTTCTAGACTTGGAATTGGTATCTGAAGAGGGGGATGGAGGAGTAGACTTGTGGGACCAAGCCCTTAACCTGTGGGATCTAATGCTATCTCCAGATGGATAGTGTCAGAATTGAGTTAAACTACAGGACCCCCAGCTGGTGTCTGAGCATTGCTTGGGGATGTAGAGAACCCCTCCCCATATGTTGGAATTAGGTGACCAGAACCCTTAGGGGGTGACTCGCATTTAGATCAGATCGCAAGCTCATTGCCTATCAGGATCAGGCAAGTAAAGTATCAGCAGAAGGGGCAGGGGGAGGGACACAGCAGTGCAGTCTAGATGGCAAGTGACAAGTGACACTCAAGCTAACTTTTGGGGAGACAGGAGGGAGTGGTGGAGACTGTGGCAAATGGTAGAGTGCGTATCCATTTATGATTTAGCAGGTATTCTATCCTGCAGAGGCAGGATACCCCACATGAAGTTCGATTATACTTGGCATTCAGCATAATTGCCTGCACAGCCGAAGCTGAGCAGAGACAAGTGAGGAAACCACATCCAACTTCAGCTGAAGATACTGGCCATTTAATAGGTGACCTGGCAATGAGGTCACACCCCTGGGGCTCAGGAGTTAATCTCTGAGGCCGCTACTCAGTCGCTCAGCTCTGTTGCTTCCTAAAGCACAAGTGCCAAGCCAACTGAATAGAAACGTGACCTGTAAGGTAATCGCTCACCATCCCAACATGCATTCTTCATGGTTTCTCTCTCGGTTGCACAATTCAATCTTTCCCTTTTCCCAAAGAGGCCTCTTCTTAAGAGGCATGGATTTACTTGCTTCCCTCCTGGCCTCATTTTCCTGAAAAGCTGTGCGTGGTTTCGAAACAGCACCGCGCAGCACGCCCGGTGAGGACGTGGAGCGGTACTGGGCTGGTCCCCAGGGCTGCCCGACTTACTGGAGCTGAGCGTGGGGGGCGTAGCCGCCGCGGAGCTGTGGCTGCTGCCGGCTGAGGATCTGGAGCTGCAGGAACAGCTGTTGCTGCTGAAGCAGCCGCGCGTAGGCTGAGTCCATGGGCGGCGGGGACTTCTCCGCCTTCTGGTCTGGGGGAATGTACTGGTGGTACTTGAGCTTCTTCACCTTTGGCTTCGGGTCCTTGGGCTTCTTGTGGCGGTTCTTACTGTCGCCCAAGGACTTGGACTGCAAAGGGGGTGGGGAAGTGGCACAGGCTTTAGGTGATGAATGGGAATGACTTGGCAACAAGGACATATATATTGCAAGAAGATTTGGCCTGATGGGCATTCTTGAATCCCAGAAACACAGTACAGCCAAGGCCCGATGCACCGAGAGATCCTGGGGGCATTAAGGTATCTAATGAACCAATCGACTGCCAGGGCATCACGCTGGAAGGACACTCCTCAGGCTGGGAATCCCGAACCTTCAATGTGCCTCCAGGAGACTGTTCCTCCCTGCGTAGAGTGAGATGTAAGCCTGATTTCACGAGGGCAATTCCCCAGCCTAAGACTGACCGAGAGCCCAATAAAGGATACATTCGGATCTTGGGATGGATTGAAAGGAACGTTCTTTCATATGTACACAGGAAATCAATCACCTTTGGTTAAGCACTCAGTAAGCTGCTCTATTAATGACATAAAGTTAGATGAAATTAAGCTTGTCTTGGAAAACCCAGAATGGGGATTTTTGTTGCTAGTGCCAAAAAAAAAGAAAAAATAAGACTTCGCCTCCCACCATCACCCAAACACTGATATAAGACCAGGACATGGCGCTCTGTGAAATACTGATACTTTACTAGCTGTGGGAAGGGTTAGCCACCCAATGAAACCCTTCCAGAAGTTCCCCATCATAGAGCATGATTTGGACCCATGGAAAGCAGTAAGTGTACAGGCTGGGAAGTTCAAATATCTGAGCGTGGTACAATTACTTTACTACATTTCATTATCTTGCCTACAAGTTGGGGACAATATTCTTTGCTTTCTTTCTCAGGGATCAGTAGAAGGAAGACAAAAGTGAAGATTGAATAATGACAGGTCTTAAAGGACAGCGTGCTTATATGTATAATCTGCTCCTGAAGTCAAGAGGCCCCCATGTAGCAGGAACAATAGGTCTATACTGTAACCAGCTAAAAAATATAAAGTTTAAACCCTGACTTTATTACAGAAGGTAGAAATTAAAACAACAAATGCGATGAGAGTTTCTGGAGGATTTGAGGAAAAAGTTGTAGGGAAGTTGTGGTACCAGCAGTGTCCAGAAGAGGGGGCTCAAGAACAGCTGGCAGGCACATGGCGACCGGGCAGCTTTCCCATGTAACCACAACACACACACACGGGAGGGGGACCTATCCAAAGGAGCCTACAACTTGCATTTCTCTGATTCAGCCCATCCCACCACCAAAGCCTCTTTTGTGTTTTCTCAAGAAGACTTCTTGGAAATGAATAAATAATGAGAACTAGTTTTCCCGCGTGCTTAGTGGCAGGCTCTGTGTCTCTCTGCTCATTATTTGGTTGGCATTAATCAGTCTGTAGTTGGGAGAATTTCTGCAGGGCTCCTGCAATCAGCTCTGCCTGCTTTGCTCCAGCTCAGCTTCTGGGGGTTGCCTTGCCGGCGGGAGCTGCAGCCCTAGGTCTAGCAGTTAAGTCGGTTAAGGATATTTTTCTCCACGCTGCCTTAGTACAGGGATGTGGAGCATTCTAGAAGGTACTACAATTGGATCCATTTTCTCTGGATCGTGCAAAGCAAAGACTACCGAACCTATGGAACTCTGAGGCCATGGACTATGTAGTTTCATAATCTTTTTGAGACCAGAAGGTATTAAGGCTGTGGGTTTATTTTTTTGTTTTCTACCTAGAACGGCATGGCCAATAGAAGGGGATCACATTCATCTTTTTAAAGCAGAGGTAGATACACAATCCAGTGGTTGAAGACCCAGGCATAAATGTGTAGAGCAGGTCAGTGTAATGCGAGGGGGAAGGGTGCACCTGTGGCTAGAGAATACATGACTTCCTAAAGACATTTGCATGCAGACCTGCACACACACTGGGCCTGCCACACAGCATGCCACCCTGGAGCCTCCAATCAGCTGGCACGTCCTGCCTTGCAGGGTGAAGTCCAAACTCTAGTCTGCCAAAGACAGTTCACCCTACTGCCTAGCCCCCCGTCCCCAGCAGTTCACCCCTCCAGACTCTTTTCCTTGCAATTTTCTGCTGTCTGCAACTCACACCTCCACATACCATCTGGCTGCAGCTCATCCTCTGAGTCCAGCTCAAACCCCAGATCACCTGGGAAGCCTCTCCTAACTCCCACTGTTGTCTCCCATCTGCAGGTCTCTGCAGCATGCTGGGGCTGCCTGGTGATGGTCACAGCCCTGCACATCCTGCTGACGGGGTGAGGCAGAATAGTATCCAGCCCCTGCTCTCCTTCCTAGGCTGCTGGCCCAGACCGGGTGCTGTGGCCACCTGGGCAAGGGGAACCTCTTTTTGCAGTGTGGTAAAATACAAGTGATGTAAAAATCACCATAGCAACCATTAAAATACACAATTGAGTGGCATTTAGCACGTTTGCAATGTTGTACAAGCTTCAGTATTTTTTAATTCCAGAACATTTCATCACTCCAAAAGGAAACCCCATACCCATTAAACTGTTACTCCCCATTCTGTCCTTCGTGAGGTCCCTGAAGACCATTAATCTCTTTGTTTCTATGGATTTGCCTATTCGAGATATTTCATATAAATGGAACCATGCAATTCATGGCCTTTTGTGTCTGACTTCTTTCACAGAGCATATTTTCAAGGTTCATTCAGGTTGTAGCACATATCAGGATGTCATTCCTCTTTGTGGCTGAATAATATTCTTTTGTGTGGCTATGTCCCATGTTTCAGTTGATGGACTTTTGGTTGGTTCCAACTATTGACTATGGTGAATAGCGCTGCTATGAATATTCATATACAAGTTTCTGTTTGAATACCTGTTTCAGTTCTTTTGGAGATATTCATAGGACTGGAATTACTGCATTGTATAGTAATTCTATACATAATTTATTGAGGAACCACCACGGTTTCCATAGTGGGTGCCCATTTTACATTTCCACCAGCAATGTCTGAGAGTTCCAATCTCCACGTTTTCATCAACACTTATTTTCCATTTTTTAAAATTTTAACCATTCTGGTAAGTGAAATGGTATTTTGCTGTGGTTTTGAGTTACATGTCCCTGATGACTAATGACATCGGGCACATTTTCAAGTGCTTGTTGGCCATTTCTTTATCTTTGGAGAAATGTCTACTCAAGGCATCTAAGGCACATTTTTCTTCTTCGCTCAGAACACTTACATGCATTCATGGTGGCTATGGTACCCAACTAGACTATGGAGGAATCATGGTTTAATCAACTTTGATACACACCCTCATGGACCCTGCATTGAGAACACCTTTGTTTACCTAGGGTTTTACAGCTTTCAGAGTATTCTTGTGCATTCTCTCATTGCCTCATATAGATCTTATGAAGCCAATAGGGCAGAGGTGTTTTTTCCCCAGCTCAGTTGCCTCCTTCTTTGAGAAGGCCCTCTCATATCCCCTTAATTTACAGATGCTGACTATTTAACACTGACCAATCAGAAGGGATGTTGCCTCTTACATAAACAACCAGTCCTGCTGGATGAGCTGGGAATCAATCCTGTGCTTCATGGAAACTGACCTGTCTTTCTTCTGGACCAACTGTCATGTCCTCTTGGCACAGTGCAGCTGAAGGCTTTGCTAATTTGAATTATGCAAAACTTAAGTACTTTGGTAGAAATGTTAGTAAAATTTCTCTCTGTACACACATTGGAAACAATGTGAACCCTCTCCTCCCTCTAATAGCGATGAACAGAACTCAGCCACAGTCATGTCATCTCAAAGCCTTGGAAAGAAGGGACTGTAAGCAGGTTTAAACCATTGAAGTTTGGCTGGGGGGCTTCACTGAGAACTGAAACACCTCCTGTCCATCTTAGGACATGAAAACTACTTTTGCGTCTCTCAAGTGGAGTGGCTGTTGCTTTAACATTGATTCTTATTCAGTTTACAATCATTTAAAACTACATTTCATAAGAGTCATCTCAGTATCAAGGGGCGGCCCTAGAGCTGAGAAACATGCTTCCATATCAATTGGAAGTTCTTTGGGATAAAAGATAACAAAGAAGGCCAAAGGACTGAAAGCAAGTTCATTGAGGAGAGCATATTCTGTGAGCAGTTAGATAGAACGCTGAGAAACTATGAAATAAAAAATATGCCTTACTGCTTATAGTAATGTGCCTGCTGCCAATAAAACCCTTCCCTTTATCTTTATTTCCACATGGAGACTGGCTTGAATGATAGAGGTTTCACCTTATGCAAGGCCTCCAGGTCTGCTTCCCTTGCATAAGATTTAGCTCCGCTATACCTATTTTATGTCACTTATGGTTCCTGAGTGCATGACTATCACCTGTCTATCTCTAGGATGAGCTTAGGAAGTCTTTTAAGTCAGGAACCTGCTCACTGATCTGTGATCTCAAAGAAATGCAAACACAGGTTTCTCCTCTGTGGGAAAGACCCATGCTCAGCTGTGCAGATGAGAGAATCTCGGTCCACATACGTGGATGGCCCATTGTTCAACTCCTGTCTTGCAGTGTTCCTAGAGGACTGACACTATACATGGGTCCGTGTGACTCTTCTCATGCTACCAGCGCTAACTCAGAGAGCTCCGCCCCGAGCTGGTCCTGGGGGCCCGTGCCAGCAGGAGCCTGGAGGTCGGCCCACCCGTACCTTCACAGCAGCGTGCACAGGGAGCGCGGCACTGAGGGCAGCGAGCCCTTGCTTCCCCCTGTCTGTCTGGTTGCCAGGCTGTGAGGCTGAGTCAGTCCTGTCAGTTTCGGAGCCAGAAGTAGGATCCTGAAATCCAAATTTCAGCATTATTGGGATGCGGAGTAAGAACGATGATATAGAAAGGTTAAAGTAGACCCCCACCCATACTTCTGTTTCAATCCTAGCTTCATATCTGAGTATATAGAGACCACTTCCTCCGGGGAAAGGAGTTGGCATATGATTTGTCAACAAAATGAGGACAACTTTTGGGACAAAAAGGGGTCATTTTTAATGATTATTTTAGAAGACACTATAGAGCTGGCCTGTTCTAGACTAACTGGGACATCTGGCTACCCTGTGAGGGCGCCACCTGTCGGTGATGAGGCCCACCTGCTGGCCTTGATAATGGGGTTGAAAAAGAAAGGTGGGGTGTGTGTAGGAAATTTAGGGGAAAGTAGGGCAATAAAAAAAAACTAGATGAAAGGTGTTAGCAGATGGAGGGAAGGTGTATGAATCTGTATATATATGTGTGTATGTGTCCAAGTGTGTATGTGTTTACATGTATAGTTCGTGTGTGTGTGTGCACATGTGTATGCGTGTCTGGGTCTATGTATATGTGTGTGTATCAGTATGCATATGTGTCTATGTTGGTGTATGCATGTATATGTATATAAATGTATCATTTGTCATACATATGTATTCTGTGAATATGTGCATGGTCTGTGTGTCTATGTAACTGTACATGTGTATATGTGTATGCACATGTATCTGTGTAGATGTAGTCTGTATACATGTGCATGTGTCTGTATGTCTGTGTGTATATGTAAGTGTACCTGTGCATGTCTGTGTGCATATGTATATGTATGTGTGTAATATGTATGCATGTGGGTTTCTGCATGTGTCTGTGTGTATGTATGTATATCCTTGTATATTTGTATGTATGTGCGTGTATGCATATGTAGGTGTGTGTGTCTGTGTATGTGTGAGTGTAATGTCATGACAACCTTTAGGAGAGGCATGTCTCTGTACATAGAGGACCTGGAAAAGGGAAATTATCTTCTCTCCTTTTCCTACATTCCTGTGCTGTGACTGTGGCAAAAAGGGACAGGGCTGCTCCTGATGCGGCCCTGGCACTTCTCAGTGCCGCCCTGAGGCCTTTCCTCTCGGAGCCTCTGCACCCTTATCTGTTAAGCGGGGTCGCCGGGTGGGGTGATGACATCACGGTGCTGTATCTGGCCTGCACTGCTCGGGGCGTCAGGGCATGTTCCCTTCTGCCCGTTTCATGAGGTTAGCAGAAAGGAACTTGCCTTCTCCTCAAGCCATTCTTAAATCAGAAGCTGAGGCATTTACCATCACAATAACAGACACAAATGGTCTGATACACTGTTTGATGCTGTCATAGAAGTTTGTTGGCAACAACCAGCTGCAGCAGGCGGGGGAAAGAAAGATGCTTTGATTATAAACTCTCGTATACGTGTGGCTATTCCAGCTCTTGCATTTCATGCCTCCCCTGCTCCCCAACTCTGTATTTTCTCCTTGGCGGCCTTAGCTCTGGCCCAGCGTGAGGGATGCCACGAGAACCAGCAACCACCAGAGCAGTTTGGGGGTGCTAAGTGCCGACACTGCTCCTGCTCTCCGTACGGTGCTTTACCATGTAAAACTGATTTTTTAAACATAATAACAAATTTCAATCCACTGAATAATCCCTGTGAGGCCAGGAGGAGCAAATCTTTGATGGGAGAGGAAGGCCTGGAGGATTCGCTCCGAGCCGGTGTGCGGTAGGAGCAGGGCTGGGGGCCTCGTGTCCAGCAGCCACACTTGTTCTCCCGCCCCCTTGGGTGCAGGCCCGCTGCGCTGCTCTTGGGGCCGGTGCCTGCTGTGCAGCTAGGCTGAGGAGGGCTGTGCCCAGGCCTGTGTGCGGCTCCTAGACGGGGCAGCCCCGGGCGCTGGACGCCTGGAGACCGCGCCGCCACTCGGCCTCCCGGAGCTCTGGTTCCTCCTCTGTCAGACCCGCGTCAGCGAGGCCCCCCTGGGGGCACTGCGACATCCCAGAGAAAGCGCTCACGCGTTCCTGGCAGAGTGAGCTCTTATTCATGGCAGTAACCATTCATAATTAGTATTGTTCTTTATAAATGCGCTGTTAACAGGACTGGCAACGTTCATCCCTCGCATCTCCAGAGCTGGTGGATTTGTCCAGGAAGAGGTGAGCATGCCATTTCTGCGTGGGGGCGGGAAGTGGGCCTCGGGGTGGTCTGGAGGTAAAGCCCGCCAACAGTGGACCAGCTCGGGCCTCCCTGCATGGCAGCCAGTCGGCACTTCCTGCTGCCCGTGCCCCCAGGATCGGGGCAGGCAGACTGTGGACTTGAAGCCCCTGCTGCTCTGGTACATTCTGCCCAGGAAGTTGTTGGTAGGTATCTGATCTCACGGAGCCTCATTTTTACCTTGTCTATAAAAATGGAGGTAAGAACGATCTACTTGGCAGAGTAAATGCTTAAAGCCAATCAAAGGGTAGAGTCCTGAGGATTCACTTTCAGTGCTTTCTAGAGGCCCTGAAATGGATGGGACAAGTGAGGACAGGCTAAGGGGGGGGGTGCCTTCAAGAGATGTCTCGGGGCCTCTAAGCCAAACTGACCGCGGCATCGCTGACTTTAAGACTGTGCGGGGATGACAGGCCGAGGTGTGGTCTGTTTACCTGGATTGTCCCCAGAGGACCTGTTGCAGGGGTCTCTGTAGCTTTAGTGTCTGGGGGGGATCCCGCCGAGCTGCGGGGGTCTTCACCTCGAGCCTGGTCTGGAGAAAGCCCATCGCTGCTGCTGTCCTCCTCAAAGGCAAATGCGTCTGCTGATTTGGAGAAACTCACCTGGTTACCTGAGGGAGGGAAAGAAGTCCAAGCACGGGGTCAGTGGCTTAGGCGCATCAAAGGGCTTTTTAGAAAGGCTTCAGTGTGTCGGGCCTATTAGGAACACAAGTCTATCTCCACAGGTCTGTTTCCAGTTCAAGGTCAGAGTGAAGCTATTTTAAGTTATTTGCTTTCTCATCTATTTCCTCCATATGGTAACTTGTGTTTATAAAAGTGATGAGATTGGCAGGGAAGAATAAGTGATACATTAAAGGTCTATCATCACTTGTTCAACTTTATTTTCAGGTTTATCCGTTCCTGACATTTCCTATATGAACCTGTATCTTTTTGAAACGTCAGGGAAGATGAAGGAAAGAAAATGGGCCGCTGGATACAAAATGAGGCCAAAGGGGGATGTGGTTGGAGAATGCCCTCCTCTCTCCTCTGGTTTTACGATGAGAGATATAATGGACAAGACACTGTGTCATTTTCATCGTGTTCAAATATAAAGCAGGGCACACAGCACAAAATGGTTTTGCCAACTTTGCTAATAAGGAGCAGCTAGGACCAGCTACTAGGTTTAACTCCTAAATGTCAGCATTAGCTAATGGCACCAGAGGGTCTCAAAGCCCCATTCAACAAATGCATATCTGTGTATAAAATCCATAAATGTGTCTCACAAACTTTTTTTCTTATTGTTCGGATTTTCTTTTTATTCCTCATATCTTTGTGTCTTTTGGAAATCCTCAACCATTCACCTGTGTGGAGGTCCCCCCTCTGCAGCTTACATGAGCTATGGAGGGAAGGAGTACATTAGCTCGGGAATGGGGTTATCAAGCAGACGGGACTGTAATGACGTCCTTATATGTTCCGTGTGTGTTTCAATCGCCACATTTCATCTGGTTTATTATCCAAAGTGCACGGTACACAATGTGCTGAGGCCACATAGCTCTTCTGACCCGATTTCAGGCACAGCTCTTCTAAAGGAATTTTAGTATTATCAGAAGTTTTCCAGCCCGGTATTCTGCAGTCACACTGACAAGAACTTCTGACTCCGCTTTGTGCCGATAAGAGAGAGGAGCTCTCACCGTGGAGACTGGAAAGGCAGCCTGGAGCTGGAAGTAATGGAACAAATGTGGTTTGAGGCTTGTCATCGCCACCGCTGCTGGTATCTGTCACGGACCCTGACTCAGACATCCGAGTGTCAAATCAGGAAAGAGGCCAGACAAGGATGGGGCAGGTGGGCAACCCCAGCTGCCGGCCCCCTGGGGCATCCCACTCACCCGGAAGGATTTGGGACTGGTTTTGCTGCTCCAGGGCTTCCGGGATTGTTGATAAAAGTCACTATTGCTTTTCTATGATTATAAAAGTAATTTATACTTCTGAAAATGTCTACCATGCAAAAATGCCCAATGTACATAATGACCCTACTTCCTGCTAATGATATGTTGCTTCTTCTAGATTTAACTCTATACATGTTGCAAGACTTTTTTGAAACTTGCTGTTTTCAGTCTTCAGTGTTTCTTGGAGACCTTGCGATGTGAGCACCCAGAGATCCTCGTCTTAAAATTTTTTTTAGTAATAGCTACATGGTGTTCCATCTTATCCACGGAAACTTTCATTTTCCAACTTTTATTTTCCGAGGTGCGCTTTTTTTAATAATACAAAATTTGAAATGATAGAGAAGTACAGAGAATAGTATAATAGAAAATCAGAGAGAATAATATATAATAATGTATCACCTAAAATAAATAAATGGTAGCCTTTCCTATGTATCAGAAAGTCATTTTCTAAGAGCAGAGTTTCGTTGGGATCTGCTTGGCACATACGCTGAGCCAGCACCACTCCAGTTCTCAGAGAGCCCTGTACATGACTGTACCCAGTCTTTTCCACCCAAAAGGACCCTCCAACTGAGAGCTTTACTATCTTACATTCCCTCTCCCCTTTCTTTGGTCTAGATGGGTACAGGTCATCTCTGATCCTTCATGGGACAAAGACGCCCCCACCCCACCCAGCCCCTGCCATCTCCACCCATACCCACACTCACACAGAGGATCATACCCGAAATATGCACGCCTCAGAGGGAACTGACCAAATCGCAAAATTGCCCAGGGGTTCTGACATGGGAGCAGAAGTGTTTTAAGGTGAGGTTCAGGGAGGGGAAGAGGGTTTCTCTTCTTATCCCCCCACAACCCCACTTCCCTGTTTCAAGTGGAGCAATAGCAAATGGTAAAACAGTAGTTTGCATCAGTAGCAAATTTAATAGTGGCAATAAAAACAGAAATATTCACTTTCGTGAGGCCTCATCATGGTCCGGAAGGTCAGGGGAGAGGCTCTCACCTCTGTTTTGTGAGTGAAGAATCTCGGGCTCCGAGGCTCTCAGTTATACAGAGACTGAGCTGAGCCTGAGGCCAGCCATCACACTCTCAAAGCCACCAGCAGAAGGGGTGGCAAAATCATTAGGGTCCCTGGCAGCCGTCAGGTGACATGCCCTTTAGGGAACAGTGAAAGACTGAGATGGTTGAACGGGGGTAGCAGAGAAAATGGACAACACATGTCCTTTTTCTGCGCACATGGACTAAGGTTATCTCTATCACCTGAGATTTTGAGATCTGAGGGACTGGTTGGAGAACAAAGAAGGGCGATTCTGGGAAGGGCTATCACAGTGACCTCACTGGGACTTCACCCAGAAGGGGGCTGGGAGGACTGTGGTGGATAAGCGTGCCCTTCCCATGTGGACAGCTGCTGTTTGGTGACCTCAGGGGGAGCCACTAGAATGACGTGGGAAAGTCTAGAAGGAGTAGGTAACCAACCTCACTTCCCCAGTTATTTTGTTCACTTCCAGCCCTCATGCTTTAAGAGAAGCAGAGACAAGAGGAAGCATGATTGAACATGATGGGGTGAAGAGCTGGAAGCCTGTGGGGAGCTGGCTAGCTGTGTACCTCAGTGGGACACAGAGAACCTGTCGAGGACCAGGCTCCGGTGAATGCTGCTGGTCAGCAGCGGGCAGTCGTCCGAGAGGACTCCTGGAGGAGGCAGGATGGGATTGAGCCTGAAATGACAGTCGGCTGTGGACAGGACAACAGAAGGCAGGTGGATGACAATGATGGGGGCCAGGGAGAATGTCAGGGAGGGTAATAGAACGGCGATTGGTTGAGTTGGGGTGGGAAGGGTGGGGAAGAAATCCCCCAGCCTGGGGACAGGATTCTTTGGGGAGCTGATCCCTGGAGAGACACGGCTTCTAGGAGCCTAATTTATCAAGTGACATCAGTCATTTAAAGAGGTTCACCTGCTTGAGTCAGCAAAGGAGCCATGTATACACACAACCATAAACATAAAAATGCCACGTGTACACAGAACCATAAACACGAAGAGGCCCCACGTATGGACTGGTTATTCACACCTGGATGAACAAACCGGTGAGGTCCAGGGCCCCAAATGTGACTCCTGTCTGGTCTCTAAAAAGCCTGGTGTGGCAGGTCAGAAATCGCCCACAGACACAGGGGGACCCCTTAGAGGTGGCTCAGGCTGAAAGGCCCACCCGGGGTCTTGCCAATTGCACCCCCCCCCGTCAGGGCTACAAGTGGTTCGGATTTGCGACTCCCAGGGCAGACAAGCCAAGGGCAGAGAACCCCCACAGCCCCACACTCAGCTCAGCTTCTCTTCGTGAGAACCCAGCAGCCGAGGGGCCCCTGAGAGCAAACGGCAGTGGCTTCCTTTTGAGATGATGTATGTGGGTCATTTCTTGGTTCTCCACTCCACTGCAGTATGGCTTCTGGCAAGCTATTTAACCTCCCAGAGACTCAGTTTCTCCATCCCTAAAATGGGAATCGTAATGGTGATTACCGCTCAGAGTTGTGAGGATTAAAATAACAGATGTAAAGCACTGAGCTCCGTCCCTAATGTGCAAGTAATTCCCAGCTGCAGTTATTGTTTTCTTTCGGAGCATTTGCTTGTCTCAAGTTTGCTGTGATTAAAAAAAAATAAGACCACCCGGGAGGCAGTTTATCCTGTGGCCAGCTTTGCAAAGTTCAGCGCCACTCCAGCGCCAGGAAAACTGGTTTGTCTCGAGCGGTTCATTCTGGGTAAAGACAAATCTTGCCCAGAACAAGAGTGTCCCTGGACTTCCTCTCCTTCCTGGTTCAGGCCAGGCTCCTGTGGACAGGGACAAAGGTCACAGCTTATCTGGCTGCCTCTGGAACAAGCGAGTCTATCGGCTTCATATTGCGACCTGGACCTCTACTCCAAACTCCCCCGGCTCGCAGCTCACTGGGAACCGTTGGAGTGCTGTGTGCTGGCTATTGTCCCTGTAGACATGTCAGGCAGTGTGATGACAGGGACCTGCTTTGGGAAGTCCTGACATCATCCCCCGGCTATGCCCACAGGGCTGGCTTTGGGCATTAGCCCCTTGGGGATCTTACCCTGGCGACACAGAGTTTCCCTTTCCCTGAATGATTCAGTTGTACGCTCCTGTGCATAAACATTTAAAATTCCAAGATTAAAGCAAGATAATCGATTCCTCGGTACCTTTCTGCCAGGATCCACACACCGAGGGCTGGAAAGCACGAAGTGGAATGGGAAACTGGATCTCGCTTGCTTATCTCCTGCAAGCCTGGGCAGCACACTGTATAAGAGCTGTTTTAATTCAGACCCCCTTCTAGCAACCTCCTGGAAGAGACGGAAGCACAGCCCACTTCCTAAGGGAGGCGATCCATGTGGAAGTAGCTATAGTTGAAATGTGGCTCAGGCCTACAGATAAGTCAGTGCACTGAAGACACCAGAGTTTATAGAGGACGGTTTATTGTCCAACAAAGACAGAACCCAGTGCTCTTGAAGGGGACTGGATGCCTTTATTATGAAAACGAATGTCAGTGGACGTTTGGAGGAATGAGGATTCCTTTCCTGCAGATTCCTGGCACTTTAGAAATTTGCCTTAAGTCTCTAGATACATCCTGATTCTAGTACCACTTGAGTCAGGAAAGGTGGTGGTCTACAGAAGCACTTGTCTCTCGTGAGCTCTGAGGCTAATTCTCCAGGAATGAAGATGATCAGGTGTGTAAAAATGCTCATCTATAGGACTTCACCCCTGGCCCCATCAGGTGCCCAGGGACGGCTCCCCAGCTGCAGGTGCACCATGGGCTTGCCCTGCCCACCTCTCAGTGGAGCCTGTGACCCTGCCAGTGGGCAGCAAAGGCTACCACCAGGCCAGCTGCCTTCTCTCTGTGCCCGTGTTCTTCCTTGCTTCTCCCACGCTCCTCCCAAAAGCAACCGGCCTCAGCCCCGATTCTCTTATTCCACTCCGTTCCCAGAACCTTCCTCAGAAAAGCATATTTCATGTATGCCCCCGAGGGCTGGCTTCTTTTCCCCAAGGAACATTTACAGTTTGGAAATTATTTCTCACTGTGGAACCTTAAATGTTGTCCACGAGAAACTTATGCCAAAGCAAACCTTTTCTCTTTAAAAGCAAAGGAAACTACCGTCTGGCTTAGGGCCATGGTTATTGTCTATTTGCCTTAAAAAATGAGTGATCAGAGAGGGCGAGACTCCCAGTCTCTGAAGAATGACTCAATTCTTAGTAAATAAAAATCTGTTTTGTCCTGAAGTCTGAGACTTGGAGATAAAGCAGAGCAAAGGCCAGTGTAGGATCTTGTGGAAATGTGGGCAACAGTTGTAAATGGGTGACTTCTGAGCCAGCCCTGGTGGGCTGAAAGCATTGCTTCATGTATTAAAGGGCTATGGGAATAAAAAGAAGTGATTATCTTTCATAATGGGCTGTATATTCTGAATTACATGTTCGGGTTTTTTTTTTCTTTTTTTTAAGTAGCTGAAAAGGTGTCTGTGGATAAAGTGAAGGTTCCTGTGGCCAGGATTCTCACCTGGTCCTGGTTGGCTAGCTCACTACACACATGTGGACAATACGTTGTTATTGACTCTATAAAAGAGCTCTGCCCAGTGCTCTGGGCAACAGGGTGGCATGGCTGCAAGGCTGCAGGAGAGCAGAGCAGAGGCTGGAGTGGTGGCAGCACCGAGGACAGAGACTGGGACAGCTGCGTGGGCAGAGGGGCCCAGAGACAGAGACCGGCTTGCTGCGTGCAGACTCGCTCTGAGTGAACGAGATTCTAGTGATTGACCTGCCACCGTGGAAATAAAGTTGGGTATAAAACCTTTCACCCCAAGGACGTTCTACTGTCTTTTCTTTGGTCACATTGAATCCATAGTGAATTTGCCCGGGGCTGAAACCCATTGGCAAGACAGTGACTCAGGTGTTCGGGTGGCTGCCTGGTCCACACCAAGGAAAAGGTGTCTTTTCCTGTCTACGACAGCTGAAGACCAGGATCCTTCCAGGGTTTGAAGAGCTGGGAAAGCCAGCTGGGATTCTGTTTTGCTCAAGCGGAAGCCAGGCCTCTGGACAATAAACAGCTTCCCTGGTAGCTAAGGGATGCTCCGGTTGAGCGAAGAAAATACTCAAATGGCCAGAGAGAGAGAGAAGGCTGGAGGAGGGGGCTCCCAGGGGTCTCTGCCTGAGGGATCTTTAAGTAATGTGACCCATCTGTAAGCAACACAAGGCCGTGCTACCTCCAGGATGTAATCTCTGTTCTCACATCCTTGCTCCCTCGTCACACGGGTTTGTTCTGTTCGGTATTCTGCCCTAAGAGAGAGGGGCTCTTACTTATGATACCGTGATTTATAATAGGAAATATACTTGGTCCTGGCCCCCACTTCTGACACAGAGCTCTTAAAACCCTTTGGAACTTCCTAGGTGCCGAGAGTCACAAAGGTGCCTTTTGTTATGTTAAGGAGGCCACTTTTGGACCCGCCTGCTTAAGGGTGGGGGCTGGTTGCCATGGGAACCAGCCAGGTGATTAGAGGGGCGGGGTTTGGAGACCGAATTCAATCACCAGTGGCTGATGATTTTATCACTCAGGCCTAGGTAAGGAAGCCTTCATAAAAACCAGAAAGCTTCTGGGTTGGTGGACATGTGGAAGCCTGTGGGGAGAGGGGTGCCTGGAGAGGGCACAGAAGCTCTGTGTCCTGTCCCCGTATCTTGCCCTGTGCATCTCTTCCCCTGGCTGTTCTTGAGTTCTGTCCTTTCATCATCAACTAGTCATCTAGCGAGTAAATGGGTTCCTAGCTCTGTGAGTCAGTCTAACAAATTAATTGAGCTCACTGAGGGCATCGTGGGAGCCTCTAATCAGCAGCTGATTGGAGCCTGGGTGACAGTTTGAGCTTGATTGTGGAGGGTGACCTCGTGGGACTGACCACTTACTCTGCGTCATCTGATGCCATCTCTGGGCACATAGTGTCAAAATTAAGTGGAACTGTAGGACACCCAGCTGGTGTCCTGAGAGTTGGCTGGTGGTGTGGGGAAAACCCCCTCACACACATTGGAACTGGCTGGTTTTCTATGAAGAAGAAATGGAATCAGGTGCGTTTTGCTCTGAGCTGTAGTTGCAAGGAGGCCCAAGTCTCCTCTTGTGGAAGTTAAATCAGAAAGCCCTCGATGCGTCCACATTATGTCATTCTAGTCCCTTAAGCCTGTGTTTCCTCCAGTGGGAATCTGTAACATTCTACCTGACTCTGAAAATAAATGTGCTATCTGGAAGTGGGATTGTTAGCCGGCACCCCAAAGGAGAGGAAAGTCTGGGGGGGGAAGTCCTGCTGTCGTCATTCTGCTGACTGTAAGAGGGAGGGGTGGCATGTGGGAATGGGAAGAAACATCCCAGAGCAGGGGCTAGCTCTCTGTCGAAAATATCTTTCCTGTGTTGGGAGAGGTTCTGTGTGATTTTATTTTAGGGTTGGAGAATAGCTGGTCTTTAATAAAACCCGGAGGGAGGGAGGCACTGACTGAGTATTCTGCTTAGAGCTTGGCAGAAACAAGAGAAACACAGCTGCAGAGAGGGCCGGACAGTGTAAACACATCTGGAAAGGCACGTGGACAGGGATGGGGGGAATACGCAGAGGCGAGGAGAAGAATACACAGTAGACCACAATCCCCGTGTCTGCTCTCCTCCAAGGGGGGAGGGCTGATGACGAGAAGTGACTGCTAGGAGGGCGGGCTGGGTCGTCCACACTGGAAGAGCTCCCCAAACGGCTGTCTCCACACTCGTCTCCGAGCAACTCTCCTGTCATTGCAGCATTTCCTATGACGCCTCACCCTGCCCAGAAAAACTCATGTAGGTTGAAAGGTCACTGCTAAAGAGGCTGATGCGCTGGACCCAGGGGCTCATTCCCCACTACTGGTGCCCGCTTGCGGACCTCCCATGGATTAGGTCAGCCTCTATCCTCCACTTCTTCCTGCAGCCCTTCCTTCTCTTTATTCTTGACACAAACACGGCTTCCATCTTAACTACTGCTGCCTGAGAGACTCCTCCGGGTCTTCTCTTTTTATTCATCCTCTATCCCATCCCCAGCCCCAACCCTGCACTGGAAACTGTTCTCTGCACCCAGCACTGCCTGCATGATTACAGCACTTCTCACCTTTTATTATGACATAGAGTTATTTATTATGTGTCCGGTTATTGTCTGTGTGTCTGGCCTAGAACATAAACTCTCTTGAAGTGGAAATCTTTGTACATTCTGTTCACTGATACACCCTGAGCACTTAGAATAGTCTCTGGCATAGAAGATACTCCATAGTAAATGAAGAAATTAGCAAATAAAAGGACAATGTTATCTCGTCCACCAGATGAAGTCACTGCAAACACTAAAGTCTCGGAAGTCTATAGCTCCAGCCCAGTACCCTTTTCTGCGTTCTAGTTCCATAGAACCCTCTGCGTCCTTAACCCCGGCCCCTGGATTTCCTGTGCGCTCTCAAATCCAACAGTTGAAAGAAAAATGCATCTCTCCCCAAATATGATCTCCTCATGGCTCCTATCTTGACAACTGGTCACCACTTTACCCACTTGCCCCAGAGAGAAACCTAGGTGTCATCCTCCATTCGTCCCTTTGTCTCAACCGATACATTCTAATGATGATCCAATTATGCAAAATCTATTCCCTCTCAGATCCTCTTTTTTCCATATACCCACAGGCATGACTTGCTCGGAGTCACGTCTAACAGTCATCAACACGTTTAGCAGTCTCCTCACAGAGCTCTCTGATTCGATTCTGTTTCTCTTGAGTTTACAAGACACCAATTTCTGCTAAGCTGCTGAAATTTTCTGGTTTGTTCAGCAGCTACCATCATCTCAACTAATAATTAAATAGATGCACAATCTCAAATAAAATATTAGCCATTTCTAGGATAAAAATCATCTTCGTAGGCTGTTTTCCAGAAATGCGAGGTGATTAGGAAAGAGTACTACCACCACATACAAGGTCAAAGAAGACAACTATGCAACCGTCTTTTCATCCTGTGAAACCATTTTAAAAGCTCAGCACCCATCTTACAGTCTCCTCTTGGTGGAACAGGATGTAGAGATTCTTCCTTGGAACATCTACCTATACCAAAAGCTTATACCATATAAAGGAAAATGACTAGAGAAGTCCCCATTTATGACACAAACAAAACAAAAATGTTATTATCAAAATAACATAAAAACCTAATGTATTCACAACAACATAATTCTGCCTTTGAAGCACTAGCAAAGTACCACTAATAATTTTCTATGTATTAATAAATATTAAATTATACAATAATTTCTGTATAATATAAATTATAGGTGCTTTATGTAATTCACACTTATAATTTTATATGTGATATACATCTACATGATATAAGTATTAAGAAAATAAAATTCATATTATATTGCATAATATGGTATATTGTAATTTATATAAAATTATGTAATTTACAACTATAAATTTGTAATATATAATTTATAAATAAAACATGAAGATTATGTACCACTTGCACATTATGCATATACAATATATAATTTTTTTAATGATATTAATTATATCAGTCAATGCACCAAAGCAGGAAAAAACTGAAGCAGGAGGCAAATTTTCATTATTTACAGACAATACCACTGTACACCTAGACAACCTAAGATAAACTGAGAAATGCCTAGAACTATTAAGAAAATCTTCAAGGCTACAAAATAAACGTGCACTATTAATAGGTTTCCCATATGTCAGCAATAATTGGTATGACTTTACTTGGAAAAAAACCTTACCAAGGGAAATCAAAGAAGACTTGACTAGGTGGGGAGAGGTATTGTATTTCTGCCTCCGAGGAATTAATGTATTTTAAACCTATGAATTCAGCACAAATTAATCCATAAATTCACTGCAATCCCAAACAAAATTCTAATAATATTGGAATTGGGGTATGATAAACTGATTTTAGATTTCAACCAGCATATACGTGTGAGAGTAGCCAAGAAACATCACAAAGATCAAACCAACATAAAGTATCCGTGAAGACAGATACTAAAACGAATTGTAAAACACATTGATAAAATTGCGGGAAAAATAAATTACCCCTGTCTTTTAAACCAGGCGCCAATAGAATTTCATATGCACGAAGGATTGAAATATACAAATGAAGTATGTTAGTGTTAGAAGACAGTATAGGTGAGTAACTATATTCTTGAGCTGGAAATGTTTTCAAGAAATGCTACCACACAAAGATTAATAGACTTAACTACATAGAGATAAAAATCTGCTGTAGGTAAAACACACAATACAACAGGGTGAAGGACAGACTGGCAAAAGATGTGTACTACCTGTGACAGGTGCAAGATCAGCATGCTTTTCTATATTAATACTTTCTACAAACCAGTGAGGGGAGAAAATACCTGGTAGGGAAAAGAGGGAGAACCACCAATTGCCAATGGGACAAAATTACATGGAAAAATAAAATCTCACCTTATACCAAAGAATGCAAATGAAAACAAGATCTTTTGCCTATTGTAGAAAAATCACTAGTGGATTTAGGTGCATGGAATAGACTATTTGAAATAATGATGAGACGGATGATGGATATCTTTTCCTGTCCCAGATCTGGTTGGAGTGGAGATAGGACAGGGCTGAGTAGGCCAGTACAAATTCAAAGGCACAGGGTATTTAGTGCAGAGAGAGAGAGTAAAGAAGAGGGGAAATCTCAGTGGGCTATATAGTAGGTGCTGATGGGTGAGCACATCGTCTCGCCCAGAGTCCCTATTTTCATATTTACGAGTTCCCAATATGAAATCCATGTGGCTTTGGAATAGTTGGGTGACAGCATGCCATCTGTTCTAATTACCTTTTACGGCCTCTTTCATAGCAGGATCGACAGGGAGGATGCTCCTTTCCACCAGCTCCAGGGGCCCTGGCCGGAGAGCAATTTTTTCACTGAGATCATCTGCGAGTCGGGCTCTTTTCAGCTTCATCTGAGCAGTTGGAATGGACCTCTCTGTAGTGGAGGCTGAAAGGTTGAAATGAGAAGGATCAGTTCTAGAATTTGATTCTTTCTTTTGTCACCAAAACACATTGTATTCTACCGTCTTAATAACTTTTCAATGCAATCATCATCATTTCACATGGATTAGCAGTGAAGACTAGACACTTCCAAATAAAGGCAAATAGAGAGTCAGGTGCATGGCAAAGAGAAACTTGTTTGGAGAAGGGTTTTTGAAAAAAAAATGTGCGATTTGGTGATTCTGGACGCAAGCAGTCCACGGGGCCTACGTGGCTTGCTGACGCCAAGCTGCAGCATTTCCTGATGCACAACCTGTCTGTATGCTCTGCACGGGCTGAGCCTACCAGAAATATTATGGATTATTATAATGAGCTGTAGTAGTACGACTTCTTAAGAGTTTGATATTTGCTGACATTGACTGATTCAAATGTCCATGTCAATTATCAAAGAAAAAAAAATTCTTTGGAACAGCTCTAGAGGGATTTTTAAAATGGGATTTACCCCACAGCTTCTCATCCTTTGGAGGGTGAGAAAGGCCACAAGCAGAGCCCCAGATCACCCCGCTATCCGTCTGTTGGTTAGGCCTTGGCTCAGGCCTGTGGAAGAACCTGGGGGAGGATCTCGCCTGCCAGGGTTTGCTATGACGCAGAACAGTAAGTTCATGTGCAAGAGGAGTTCACAGCCTTTCTCTCAACTTTGCCAGCTGAGAAGGTGAGTTATTTGCGGACAAGCCTCCCGGCCCCATTGCCCTATTACTATCAGTCTGCTCACCCTGGCCTAGGGTCTGGCAGCTGACTAGCAACTTCCACACAGGAGCCGTCTAGGGATGTCTAATTGTTGCAACTGGTCAGACCTGCCCAGAGCTGCATCTGCAAAGCACAGGATGTGACAGTATCTCAAACCAAAGAATGGGAGTGCCTCTGCCTAAATCCTCTCCAAGCCGCCCCGCAGGGCATCGTGGGGCCTTGCTGGACAACCCGGCCTTGGGGATCTTTCTGATTCCTCCTTGCACACCAACACAGGATTGATCTCCAGAAAACACTCTTTTCTTGCACCCCCCGAAAGATGCTCCTCTCTAAGTCTCTCAGTCCATTTTGCAAACTTGCCACAAACTGAATCGCCCCACTAGTGACCTGAGATTCTCCATCCCCAACTGCCGCTCCAGCGAGCCCTGTCTCCTCCCCTCTGCCCCTCAGTCTTACTGTGTCCGCTCTGTACATTTGCACAGGGAGCACCTCCACCACAGGGTGCTTCCTGCCTTCTCCCCACCACCAATACTCTACTTTGCCGCCAGGTCTCAGCAGAAAGCCTCTTCCCTCCTCCTGTTGGGATAGATCCCTTTGTTATGACTGCCTCTAGTCATTGCAAACATTGGTCCTTACTCTTACATGGCTGCTTCTGAAATTAAGACAACGAGCCCTTGAAGGGAAGGGATCATTTTGCATCCAGCAGATTCTTGGTGCTCCAGAGCATGAATTCCCAGTTTCTCTTTGGGAGAAAAGAGGATTCCATGCGAATCACCAGAGACGCACCTCCGTGCTGGGGCCAGTGTGGTTCACAGCCAGACATTTTAACTCAAGACCGTAATGATGTAACAATATTTCTTAGGCTTGTTTGATTATAGTATTACTATGCTATAGTCACTGTTTTAAGGGTGGAAAGAGCTAAAAAAGTATAGAAAAGGAAGCGAAAGCACTGGGAAATTCCGTCTTAGGATCAACTGTTTTTAATAGGTGGGTGTCTTTCTTTCTTAATTATATTAATCATTAGGGCTCTAGTTTTCATCACTGAATCTGAGTGTAAATACAGTTATGTATATATTTTTTCTCTCTGGAATTTGACTGTCACTGTAGTTTTGCTTTCTGGTCTTCTCCACCAAACATCACCTGGTAAGTCTTTTCTTATTAAATCATTTTTCTTTTAAAGTCTTAGTTGCAATGGCTGCCAGGTGTTCAATCATATGGATGACACATAATTTTTTCAACCAATCCATGATTGTTGGACATTGCACTGTCTTCAATGTTTTGCCGTCTAAAGTAATGCCATAATAAACATCATTGTACCTAAGTCTTTGTATATCTGATTATTTTCCTTCAATAAAATTCTAGGAATTTATTAGAGCTTAAGGATTGACACATTTTAAAGGAATTTGATATATGTTGGACATTCCCTTTGTGCTCAGAGAGAGTTAGGACATGGCAGAGCTGAGATTGGAACCTAGCCCAACACTTTCTTAGCCACTGTCTGGTTTCCCAATTTGATTGTTTACATGTCCTAGAATGACTAGATCGATTTCTGCTCAAAACCACCACATTGTGATGGCAGGGGACACTTTTTAAGAGGACTTGGAATAGAGACAGCTGTATAGAGACAAAGAACTCTGGCACAATGGCCCACCATTCCACGGCATCCTGGTTTTGGGATTTCGTGAAACCTTACCTTGGAGAATGTGCATATTAACCAAGTTAGCACGGTCGGGCCTGTTTCTGACCTTGCGCTTTAAGGTGTCTTCAGTCTGTAAGCACAAACACAGAATAAATTCTGCTATTGACCTCACACCATTGACTCACCTAGTTTTAACTTTAAAAGAAGCCTGATTTCTCTCAAAGGGGAAAAGTATTGTATTCTTTTCGTGGCAAATGGAACATGCAAGTAACCCTGCTCTCCTACATTTTGACACAAGGATGCTTACAAAAGTCTCTCTAGGAATTTTAGGATGGAAAAATAAGATAAAGAGGTAAAAAACTTGGGTCCACATCGGGGCTACAAACAGGCATGGAAAGGCTGATAAAATATTAGTAAAACTGTGGTGCTACTAAGCTGCTTATATTATATAATCAATCCTATGCTGTTGCCTCTTAAAACAGCCACAAAATTCATCAGGGTTAGAGATGAAACAACCTGAGTCCACCTAGTCTGACATGACAACATAATGCCTTTCCGCTATTCATCGGATCTCTGCCTTAGGACATGTGACAGTGTAAAGCCTGCTACCGAAACCCACCTTGAGTTGGAAGGACACTTGGAGATAGATTATTTACTGAGTCTCACCATCTTCCTGCTGCTGGAGCTCTCTGAGGGGTGATGTGGGCTGTGGCAGGGCCACGACTGTCCCTGATTTCTAGTTCTGGGTTTTTATTCCACTATACTGGATCTCCTGTTTGGCCCCTGGGGATCACTCCAGTTCTGATAAAAGACAGTTATTCTCCATATAGTAGGAACCACAGCTTCAGTTAGCTAGGCTCCTTTCTCCACCCACAAAATAGCTGCAAGGCTAGAACACTTAGACAAAGAAATCCCAGAAGTAAAACACCTCTTTTTCATTTCCTCCTCATTTATTGCTTGCTGAACAGTATTTGTATTATTGATAAGTTCAGGTAGAAGAGATTTGCTGTGAAGGTACAGAGTATATGCAACTTCCCACCCACCCCCAAATGCTAAAAAAACCCAGAAACAGAAAGAGAAATAAACTCCATGCTTTTTTGCCTTTAAATAACTGCAAATAAGCTGTATATCCACAGAGCCTACCTTCCCATTGAACTGGATTTTCAAAAATCTGATTATTGCTAAGAAATGACAGTAATGAAAGGCAAGACAGCTTGCAAATGAAATTTACTTCCCTTTTCAAAGCCTCTTTGACTTCTACCCCATCCTTGCCGTGACCCTCCAACATCAGAAAATTAAAGGAATGTTAATTTTAAGTTAGAAAAAAGAGATTTCGAACCTAATGTGGTTGATCTCCTTACCACGGTTTTTAGTCCAGGGAGTAAGACTCCATACAGTGGCAGGGAACCGGCCCATTGGTGGAGTCTGTACATTCTACGTGCTCTAGCCAAAACTTAGCGTTCAGAGAGCCATACCCTGGCATCTAAGTTCAAAAAGAGGGCTGTGTGCAAAAAATTACCTTGTCACTATCCAAATGTGTTCTTTGCTCATTGAATTCAGTTGGGTTTCTCAGTGCTGCAACAGAAAGACAACGTGGTGAGCAGAGGCGGGCTTAGGGGCGCTGAGCAGCCTGGTGGCATTTGCCGGTGAGCTCGATGAGGCCGTGTTCGCCTTTATTAGGCCACAAGCAATTGAAGAGGAAAGAACTAAAGGATGCCAGCCTCCCTGAAGCCAAAGGATGCAGGGGAAGGTGGAATTTAGACCTAAAACCAGAGAAGCAGCAGAGGCAGAATATGAAGCAGGAAGCGAAGAGGCAGAGACGGGCATTCCAAGCTCCTGAGGAAATGCAGGTGCCTGTGGAGAACTGGGAGCAGAGGTAACGCTCTGGTTTAAGGGGAAGGGGTGCCCTGGAGTGGCTAGCATCCTCTTTGACTTTGCTCTGCTCTTGAGTGCAGAAGTCTGGGTGGAGGCTGTGGTCTCTGGGAGTGGGATGGGGGGAGGGGAGGCCAGAGTCCCAGGTTGCAGGGAGGGTCTTGTACTTTGGACGAGGTACGTGGCTGGTGGACCAGAAACATGCAGCTAAGGGTGCTGATTGAGAAGCACGGAGTCAGACTTTGAGGGCTGGAAGGGACCTTGGAGAAGGCGAAATAGAGCTGCGCCCCTGAACTGAATGGAGAAACTGAGGTCCCCAGCAAGGAGTTGACTTGCCCAGGGTCACACATAGTTAGGGCTAGGAGCTGAGGTCCTCTCACAACCTAGCTTCCTTCTTGGTGTGATGTTCAAAATGTTAACAGCCAGTGGACACGGGTCGCTCACAGGGCACAACAGCCCGGACCACATGCTTCCTCGCTTCCTCCTCTTCCTGGGCTTTCTCCTCACTACTGCAGGCCGCCTCTTCCCCAGGGCCCTCTTTTGACTCAGCAAAGACGCAGAACATCATTCAGCAAAATTCTACACTGGTGATGAGTTTTCCTGATCCCCTGGAACCATCTCAATCAGGAACCACAAACAATCCCTTTTCCTTAAAAGTGATGAGGTCGGTGGGTCAGAGGTTACACAATCGTACTGAATATTTTTCTGAATCGTAAGTCTGGACCAGTTGATAGATCACAGGATCCAGAGATCTAATAGGATTCTAACCGATGGCCATTTGTAAGCCGCAGGCAATGAACTATTCTTTCAGACTTTGGCCTGCATAAAAAACTGGATTTCTGACCAGATTGGCACTTGAGGCAGTGTGAGTATCGGTGTGAGTATCGGTGTTTGAGCACAGTTTTCAGAAGGGCTTGCTGGACTTCAAGTAAACCCCAGTGCTGTCCAGGTGGCTGGTCCCATGTTCTCCTCTTTGACTCACTGCTTGGAAGCCCCCGAGACACTCTCTCTAAATTCCCCTGCCTCACACCAACATTAACAATGTTGGACACAGGAACCCACAGAATAGTCCTAGCTGGCTGCCTTGTGCTGGGTGCACTGGACAGGCACCTCTCTCCTCCCTTTAGCAGAGATTAAAGGGCTTCCCTTCCTACTGGAAAACAAATGGAAAATGTTGCTGGAAACCAGATTTCCCATTGATCTAACCCAGTTTCTCTTTGCGGCTTTCACTCTTCAAATGTGCTGGCTTCTCTGCAAAACCTGCCATTTCAAATGCTCCTCCCACCCCCCACTTGTCCCCACTCAGTGGCTGAGAAATCGCGTGGGGAAATGCGCAGCTCTACTGTGTTGATCATGCACTCTCTCTGATTCGGGTCTGGCCATCCTTCATCAGGAAGTATGCCTTTCCTGCAGTTGGTCGCAGTGGCAATTTATGGAGTCCCGAAACCAGCTCCCATTTCCCCAGGCAACCAGATCCTGCAAATCTGCTTGAAGTGCAGGGGACCCTGGTGAATCTGTGCGATCTGAACCCCTGGGTCTTCACCTCTGCCTGACAGCCTGGTGGTTACCTCGTCAGGCATTATATGTTGTTGTGGTTCATCACTTACACAATCCAGAAAAGAAATTGATCTTCGTGTGGCCTTCCTAAATGGGTAAAAAGAGTAACACATTCTTTTCCCTAACCCTAAGGGAATAGTATGACTCTACCTTGAGAAATCCCTCACATTTGGATCTCAATCGGTTGTTAATTGGGTTTACGGTTAGGAGGAATTTAGCTGTCTCTTTAATTCTCATTAGCAGAGTTTATTAATTACTCTAAGAAGCATTGCATTTCCTTTACCTCAGCTTTGGGGGGCTGTAATTCATCACTTCTAGGTGTTAACGACTCCCCTGTGAAGTAGTTCGCACAGGCAGTCCGGTTTCCTGATGCTAGGGGCACAAAGGTCTTCTGGAACCTTCCACCACAGGGTGGGAGAAGCTATGTCTGCCTAGCAAGAACTTGTGTAGAAAGCCAAAGAGGTCCACACACTGCGTTTTACCACACGCCATTCTCCTCAGGGCTTAAGGAATGTCATGCGGGGGCAGATGGTCCTGCCATGGCCCAGTGACTGACATCTGCCTCCTCTGTGACTCCCAGGAATGTGGGTTTTAGCCACCTCCCCTGAGGGCCAGCAAAAGCTGTAATGTACCCCCCTCCCAAGTTGACGTTTTGGAAAATACATAAAGGACCTCTTTTGCTGCCGGCCTTGGGAGTATCAAATGGCAAAATTTTGTATTTAAGGGACATTGACATTTAAGACTGAAAAGGAATTTGGATTCCTAAAGTAAAAAAAAAAAAGTCAATGTGATTTCAAATTATAACGTGGTTGTAAATTCTGTCAGCCACACATCTAACTCGATCCCCCTGGAGGAAGATTAATCACTTCTCACAAGGGAATTCATGTTCTCGCCTCAGAGTTTAGTTACAGGCTATTCCTATTTCTGTCCCCGCAGCTCTGGCTAATTTGGGTCAGCTGTGTGTATAAACATTTGCTTACTTAGAGCCCAGAGAAAGATCCCAAGATAAAAACATGCCTCCTGCAGGCCCCACTCTGGACTCTGACCTCATGCCTCTAATGGGAGCCCAGAAAAAGGAGAAAATAGGCTGTGGGGATACTGTGAAATCAGTGGGGGGCATGGGTGTGGGTAGGGACCTGATTCTCCAGCATAGGGCGGGGGGGCCTGGGCTTGGTGGCAGCTGTGGCAATAGAGGCAAAACTCTTCTCACGGGGCCACCCACTCCCAGTGTGGAGGAAGAGAACCCAGCTCCTTCAGTATTACAGGTAAGAACCAAGAGGCAGAATCAAAGAACCTGCATCCCGGGGCAGCAGCTGGAGCAGTAGTTCTCAAAGTGTGGCCCCCAGACCAGCATCTTGGCATCCCCTGGGGACTTGCTGGAGAGGCCCGCTGTCAGGTCCCCACTCCAGGCCCAAGGATTTGACGCTCTGGGGGTGGGACCCAGGGCTCAGTGTTTCAACCAGCCCTCTTGATGATTCTGACAACCACTGTTCTGGAGTGGAGGAGGCCAGTCGGTCCTGATCTAGGGTCCTTGGGCATCTAGTTCCAAAAGGGGGTGATGGATGGCTAGGACAGCATTTCAGCTTTCAGAAAGCTGAAGGCAAAGAGTACATTTGCCCGGAGGAAGACTGCTCAGGCGAATGGAACTGTCCCTTTTCACTGTGGCTGCCTAGGGTCATAAACAACTCGCTTTTGTAATGGTTGTTCTCATCCAGAAGCACTGGCTGGTAAGTTTAAATGTCATTAATAATTAATAATAGATTTATGGATAAATAATTGATGAATGTAAGATTCTTTTGGGGGCAGGCATAGAATTAAGAGCAGTCAGGGGTATAATGAAAGACGTCTTGGGGGACTAAAAATCTGGGAACCGTCCATTTGGACTCAGTTCTCACTTTGCCATTTATCTTTGGTATAACCCCAAACAAGTCTAATCTTCTTCCTGAGCTCTCAGCTTCCCACTTATAAAATAGGCTTACTAAAGCTTGTACACCCTTTGCCTCGCTTTTAAAGACAAATTATAGCACTCGTATTTTTCTTCCAAGCAAATGGATACATGCCATGTGTAGGTGATAATGCCTTGGAAATTATATTCACTCTTTAGATTGGCAATAAATTGCCTATTCAGTACCCAAATGAATAAGTCTTAGGGGTCTGAAAATAGTGTAGCTTTGTAATACTTAAGACCTGACATGTACACATTTGATGCAACATATATGAATACTTTGGAATTTCTCAGAAAAAGAATACAAGGGCAAATTCAAAGTATGCCTGTATTTGCTGGCTTACTAGTTTCTAAGGAACAAGGAACCAGAAAATGGAAGGGAAGAGGGGGCAGGGGCGAGTAGGGATTTAGGATTGTTGACCCCAATGGGCTTGCCATGAAAACCCAGGGTGCCTTTTACTATCTCTGAATTTGAGATGTTAGCAAGAAGGAAGAGGTGCCAGATCAAAACCCTTGTGCCGTGTTCTGCTCAGACAGCCAGCAGTGTGGGGTAGGGTGCTGCGGAGAGAAGCCAAGTCATGGGGACGCACTGAGAGAAGGCAGGCAGGCTTCGCGCCATCCGCTTCTCAAAGCTATCATGAAGCTGCGTGTGGTGTGGCGCAGGAATGGCCCCAGCCATTCTTCTTGCTATTCAGGAGAAGTATCACAGAATTCAGGGATTTACCAAGGCTTTGCAGTAAGTATGTGGCTGCTGTGGCTTGGATTAGTCTGCAAAACAAATAAAGGCAGCGCCATTCATAGACAGCTCATCATATCTTTGAATCTATTTACATTGATCAGTTCATGAACTAAGCTGCCCTGCTTTCTCTGAGTCTCTGCGGGGAAGTCACAGCCTCTCTGGGCTTCTGGTCCTCTACGATCCATTTCGGTTCTCTAATCTCATTTTCTGTGTTCCAGAATAATCTAAATGTCCCCTCCTCTCTCCCCTGGGTTCCTATCGACTAGCAGAGAGAGAGGGAAAGAGAAAGTAATTTCTTTCCCTCCGTGCTCTCAAGTACTCACTCCCATGTTGTGGTGTGACATAGTCCAACATTCTTAATAAGAATAATGAAGCAGGGGTGATGCAGGGCCCCCTCCAGACTGTATGCTCTCTGAAACTGAGTTCCACAAGGCCTTCCTCACAGCAGATAGTCAATATATTTACCTGAACTGCTCATGGCCATTTAGTGAATCTAATCCACATAGTTGACCATCCTTCTGCCCTAAGGCTTCTGAAGTGGTTGGAATAAAAATAGAATGGTGTTGCTTAAGATTCTACCCAGGAGAGTGAGGCCCAGGGAAACAAACAGAGTGGAGAAAACTTGCATGAGCAACGTGAACAGCTCCAAGCCCCCCAGGTCTATGAAAGGAGGAGCTGGGCTCTGTCCTCAAGCCATGGGAAAACAGAACCTTGAAGCTCCGTTGCAGCCTTGAGCCCTAAAGGGAGGGCAGTGAAGCCTTCTCTTTGAATTTGAGGTGGTGGTGGCAAAGTAGGCATTTGAGATTCAGAGGTGGAGTTTTGGGGACAAGTGCAAGTGCTACATTCTTAAAGTAATAGTTCTAAGTTAACTTGGAGAGGCTATGTCACTATGATTCCATGACTTTTCAGAATGTGAACTCTAGAACTCGTAGTCACACATGAAACCATCTTAGAATGTGGCCTGGGCCCTTGCTCCCCGTCTGAGAACTTATAGCCCCTAATTAAAGTTGTGCTAGGGCCTCAGAGCCCTGCCCTTCCTGACTAAATTCAAAGAACCATCCCTTCAAATTCATTCAGAGAGAACCTGGAGGGGAAAATCCTAAGCCCCTGAGGTACACAAATATAAAATAAGTAAATGCTTCACAGAAGCAATTCAGGGGGATTATAAAAACAGAATTTTTTCTGTAGACTGTTGGTTATTCATCAGCAACTTCAAAACCTGCAGGGAACATGCTCAAGAAGAAGGAAGGAGTTAAATTCAATCCATTTGGACTAGTTTCACCAGTCACCTGAGAATTACAGGTGGTTCTATTCACTGGAGTCAGTGGGAGGGGAGAAACCTTATAATTCATTCATTAATTGGTAGTAATTGAAGTGAGAGTCACCAGATATCGCTAAGTCAGTGAAATTTTTCATTTACTCTTGGTCATGGTGAGGCATAGATTATGATGTAGAACCCCAAACCACCCCACAAAAACCATTGGTTTTTCCTTGACGTTTTCATATATATATGTATGATTTTCCCAAATTCCAACTGGATATTTTGGCTACAAAATGCTTGATGATAGAAACTTAAGTAAGTGCTTGTAAAGTTCAGGTGGTTCCTTTTGAACATGAGAAAGGAACCATATGCAGGAGTCAGGAATCAAGGTTCTGGCGCTTTTTTTTTTCCTTCAGTGGGCTTTGCCCTTGAGATTTAACCTAATATAAAACTCAAGACCAATTCTGCTAAAGGATAGCAAGTATTTCTGTGGATCAGCTAAAAATGAGAGTGCTATACAATGATAATAAGGATGCTTAATTCACATGGCCATCAGCTTTCAATGTAGGCAGCTTCATGGCAAGTTTTACAGTTTGGGAGGAGGATTACAGTTATTTCGGACTGTATGGATAAAATGAGATTATATTACTAATCTCACTGTGCATGCATTTCAATTTTCACAGTTACACGTTTGCAGAAAATAAGACCACACTGAGATGTGCCTTTGGGACATTTAAAAAATCTCTTAGGCCTCTTCAACCTCTGTTTCATGAACATTAAAGACAAGGGACTTGGGCTAGGCCAGAGGTTCTCGAACTCTATTTTGGAGAGAACCAGCCCTCTGTGGGGGATATTCAGGGGAGTCTAGGAGAGATGAGGGGGCCCAAATAAATGACGAAGAGCCCCCCACCCATTTCAGCCAGTATATATATAAATATATATATTTACACCATATAAGATAGCTTTAACAATGAAAACAATTAAACATCACAGAATTAGATAATCTCTGATAACTATTAGTTTTTCTTCCCTCCGTGCTACCCCTTTCCTTCTTCCTTTCTGTTTTTCCCCTGCATCAAAAAATTCAAATAGTAGAATGAAGAAATAAAAAGCTCTCTTGGGGAATGTAACAAGTTCCACCTTGAATTATACTTATGTGTTTTTCTTATCACCTTTTCCCCTAAAATATTAAGTCTCTCTTGCCCACTGTGGTCCCAGCATACTGCCCTGCATATAATCTGATTCATGATAAAACTGGTTGACTTCGAGTGAATTAAAAGGACCCCAAGTCTCAGCAACTCTTACCTTCTCCCAACTGGCTGCCTTTACCCAGGGACCCTCAGGTGCCTGAGTAAACACTGGTGGCTCTGCCCTGGGTTTGATTGTATGTTTAATCCCTGAGCAGACTGACAAGCACGCCCATCTCCATCACCAGCCTCTCTGTGAGTGAGGAGGCTTGTCCGGGGTCTAGCTTTCTGAGAAGAACTAAGTAGTCTGTCCGGTCTGGCCCCCGCCTGCCGGGGCCTGGACATTTCCCACAACAAAATCTACCTTAGAAAGCCTGGTTGACTACACGGACAGACAGAAGCTACACTAGTTGGCGTGAGCACTTATATAATGTAAATAACTACTAAACCGCTATGCTGTGTATTTGAAACCAATGGAATATTAGATATCAACTATACTTTAATGAAAAAAATATCAAAAAAGAAAGCCTAGGGGGAGGTGGCTGAAGACTAGAGAAAACTGACAATGCTTCACTATCTTTATAATTTTGCTGAATTAAAAAGAAAAAAATCACTTCTTCACTCATAGGACTTTTTTTTCCAGTAATTATCCTAATGGTACAGTAGGCTGTAGAGGCAAAATTTCTGTCAAGCAGTGTTTCATTAATAAGTGCACCCTTTGCTTCTGGAAATCTCGGAGAACAAAATATCGTATCCCTAAAGGATCCTCTTCCACAAACAGACATTTAAGTTACACAGCTTACGTAGAGGTGTTATCTAAAAAGGTATCATAGGGTTCATTGTTCTCATCCAAAGGCCAGATACAAGATCCAGACAGACTCTGAGTATTTGAGCACAGGGTTTGAATTAAATCAGTTGAGAACAGTTTGAGCTGACTGCCAAGATGCTGAGCCTGCAATCACCTCCCTTTTCCTTTCCAGAATTAAAGGTAAGAAACACCAGGGAGGGGATAGATTATGTTAGTACCACTCCATCCATGTGCGCATCTAAATTTGAGGGCATGTGGTATAGACTGTGGTCCACTGAGTAGACCCTAGTGGATCTACAATCCACTCTTAGTGAATAATTCTTCTGGATGATGGTTAAACAAATTAGATTCTACACATTCGCAATAGGATTCAGAAAAAGACGGGCCTGGTGAGCTTCTGGCGAACATGTACTCATCTGCCCTGGAGTCTGTAGACCTCTGGTCCCTCTGGTGTCTTTAGCACCTCTCCTGGTGGCTGAAACAGGCCACACAGACTTGTGGTACATTTTGGTTAAGGAGCCTTCAAATTGCCAAGTTCACTGTTTCTTTTGTGCTTAGAAAACCTCTAAAAACGTCCCACTATAAGGCCACAGGCTGTTTACTGTTTGTAGGGCTTAGCCATTAACAAAGAGCTATTTTTGAGCTACAGAGGAAAATGCCTGAAACATTCTTAATTCTAGCTCTGAAGCACAGATTGTTTTTAAAATTTTAGGCTTTGGGTCATAGGACTCCAGTATTCCTAATTGCAGGGCATTTTGTCAAGGACAAGTTTCTGCTTATTGTTTGTTTGCTAAACTCTGAAGTAATAGTCACGCCAGAGATCTAGATTTCTGCAAGAGTCACTATGATCTAGATATTTTGTTATGGAAGGAAGTTAGAAATTGTGACCTAAAAGAGCTTAAACTGTGACTTCATTCATCTGGGGCACCCTTTCCACTGTTTCTATAGATAACCAAGAGTTAGCTTTAATTGCTAACTTGGTAAGAAAATTTAAATATATCTTCTAAACGATATGATAGATCTTCTTTGTCCCAAATTTTGGTCAGTAATTCATTATTATACCATTGATGTTAGAATGATATTGCTATTCAGTATTCCAGAAAGGGATCACTTGAAAACATCCATTTAATTGTGGACCCAAGTACCCAAACCGAAGTGAGACCTAGGAGGTGAGAAAAAGATTAGGTGATTGGTGTCTCTGGGAAGAGGAGTGAGTATATTCAATTCTCGAAATGAGAGAAGGGTGAGGGATGCCCAGAGTAAATTGCTTTTACTCCCAAATCAAAGCCACTGGGTTGGAACTTTAGATACAAGCTCTATCATTAAAGGGAAGCCCTTGCAGGAAGGACTTTTTGGGGCAGAACATCCAGTCCAGGATTTCCGCTGACTGTCTGTGAGGATCTTGGGAGACCAACCGATGGGCTTAGAGTAAATGCCCCCTGAGGTGCTTTCCAGCTCCCAGATCACATGGCCCCCTGGTGATGTATCCATAAGTAGAGACGCAGCTACTCACGTGGTATTAAGCCTTGGTGAACCAGTTGTTCCTGGGTCCTTCTCTGTTGAAGTCGTAACTGCAAAACTTAGAAAAGGAAGCGTTTGTGAGTTGAGCTAAATATGATCGCAGTCACTTATATTTACATCATTGTTCTTTTGCCTAGCTCTTCTCATTTTATTTTTAGAACAGCTCTGGAAGTTTGTGTGAGGTACATTTTCGTTTCTGTTGTGGGCGTGGAGAAAGAAGGGTGAGGGGAGCTGAGGGGTGGCAAGGATTTGCAAGTCGATAGCAATCTGGGGCTAGGACGCGCATCTCCTCTTTGAAGTGAATGTTATTTGCACAGCACCATGCCTCCTCTCTCCCCACTGCACCACTTGGGAGATGAATACCATCAGCTTCTGCTGGGAACTTGCTCACTATTTCCAAAGGGGACACAGACAGATGAAGGGATAGGTTTTGGAGTCTCACCTGCGTTCAAATCCATCTCTAGCCCTTTCATAGGTGGGTGACTCTGGGCAAGATGCTTAACCTTTCTGACCCCCAGTTTTCTCATTTGCCAGTGAGAACAACACCTACTTTGCAGTCACTATAAAGTTTGATAAAACAATGTATCCAAGCCGCTTAAAAGAGGGAACAGCCCATAATCATTCATCAATAAATGGCAGCATTACAAAAATCTGGGATCCATTTGGAAATTCGCAGGACTATCAGAGTCATGCTTGGCTTAGAAAAATTGAAACACTGTACATTGTCCAAAGTATACTCTATATTATAAAAATTTATGTTACTCTCCATAGCACACATAGATTCTTTATATCATATACATGTATACATATAACTAGTAACAGAATGGAGGGAGGAGGAGCAAAAGAGAAAAGGCAAGGGGAGTGACTTTCAAGTTTATTTAGTATTTCAGAGTGAGGTTTCAGATCCACTGCAGTCACGAGATAAACTGCAAGTTAGATTATGGAGAAAGATAAATTTTTAAATGTTGCTGTGGTTTTGGCTTGAACCCTCATCAACCTTCTTTGGGAGAGATCATTGTTGTTGAATTGTTTTTAATTACTTTCCCTTACTAAACTACGCTTCACTGAACAGCCTCATATAACTCCATGTTAGGGCTGGACAATAGAGAGGATTGCATTATTTCAGTTTGTGGATGAATGAAAATGATATGAGAGTTTGTTATTTAAGCCCTCCTTCAGACCAATCCCCACCCCCACTAACAACAACCTGAACAAAATACAAAAAAATAGCCACCTGATGATTCTGAATTGAAAACAAAATCAGGCAGATTGTAGAGGGGAGTTGAAACTTGGATAAGTGACTTGCATGGAGATGAATTTCCCATTTGGGGAAAAACTGAGGGTGGCCTCAGGCATGAAGTGGTGAGCCATGGGTCACTAAAGCCCCAGAAGAAAACCTGCTCAATTTTCTGGCTGGAGGAATCAGGGAAAAATACGCAGACCACCATGGCTGACCACCAGAGACTGAGGGGGAAACAAGGAGGAGACAGAGCTGAGAAGGAAGGGATCCCCTGACTGTGTATGAATCCCCACAAGTTTCAGGTCGAGCCCTTCAAGATGTTTCCATGGGACAGACTCAACACAGCACAGCCAAGGTTTAAACTCAAACTTAAAATTTGAACCTCTGTGCACATGAGCAAGAGAGGGCTTAAAGTTTGGAACTACCTGAGTTTATTGGATGCTAAAACACAAAACATGAGCATTCTCCAGAGCGTCGTAAAAGAACTCGGTCTACAGAACGTGAGACTCGCAATGTTCAGGGTCTAAAATTACTATACCCACAAAGAACCAGGAAAGTGTGGCCCATTCTAAATGGAAAAGATGATTGACTGATGCTAGGTTTGGGACGACCCAGATATTGGTGTTGTCAGACAAGGACTCAAAGTAGTTATTTTCAACCATGTTCAATGAAGTAAAAGAAACCATACTTGAAATGAGTGAAAAGATAGGAAATCTCAGCAGCAAAATATAGCACACCAGAAGAGGCCGAATGAAAATGAAGTGGTGAGCCATGGGTGTACTAATGGCACTATACCTGAAATTAAAAAAAAAAAAAAACACCACATGAGCTTAACAGAATAATTAATATCAGAGGAATGAATTAATACACTTGAAGCTGAAGAAGAGAGAGAAAAATGATGAAAAAACGGACAAAGCCTCAGGAGCCTGTACATAGTATCAGAAAGTTTAACATCAGACCATTTGAGCCCAGAAAGAGAGGGCAGAAATAAACAATGGCCCAGAACTCCCCAAATTTGGTGAAAGATATAAATTTACTCAACAAGCTCAGCAGATCCAGAATCAGACATAGTCAGAGTACCATGTTTCACTACATCATAATCCAATGGCTGAAAACAAAAGACACAGAGAAAATCTTGCAAGCAGTCAGAGAAAACCAACCCATTATAAAAAGGGAAACACCGATGTGAATAGTCACAGACGTCCCATCAGAAGCCACAGCAGCCAGGAGACAAAACAGAAACAAAACACAAAACAAGACAAAACAGAAAGTGTCATCCCAGCATTGAAAATGTCCTCTAGGAATGAAGGCGAGATAAAGAGACATCAGACCAAGGAAAAACAAGATAATTTGCTGCCAACCGACTTTGCTATGAGAAATGCTTAAGGAAATTCTTCAGGCTGAAGGGAAGAAGGACACGTGGATAGTCAGGAATGACTAAAGAGTATCAAAAAGGTTAATTATCTGGGTCAATATGCAAATTTTTTCTCTTCCCTCTCAAGTTTTTAAAAATGTATTCCTGTATGCACGTCTCTTAAAAGTAGGTAACAGTTCATATCTTCTCTAGCAGTCACTCTCCTTGCAGCACACGTGACATATATTACTGATTTCCCTAAATCTCTAATTTTCCATGAGTACCTTGTGATGCCTTATTCTAATATGTGAGGTCTTTTTTTCCCCACAAGCACTGTTCTCCACACAAACTCACTCCTCCCACTCAGTCTGTCCCCACCTGAGCCCAGGTCCTGCCATGTGTGTTCAAACCCTCTGTCCTTGAGTATGATAACTCCGTATGTGTAATTTGGTGTATGGTTTGGGGCTAGGCTATAATTTTAATTTATTCCAAGTAGTTGGAGAACTATGAATATTTTCCACTTAACTCATGAATTTTTCTTTGCCATGGATTTGTCATGTCACCATCATTTACTAAATCTCTAATGTAAGCTATGATCTGTTTCTAGGTGCTCAGTTCCAATTTATACTTCTGATCCTTTTCTCATTTTTTAGCAGCCAAAAGTAATAAACGTTTTCTGTTTCGAGACGGCAGAATGAACACGCATGATTCCTGCAAATAACAGAAATGATGGTTTTAAAAACCCATACCTACACTGCAAAAGACAAAGGGGATTCCTCTGTGCACTGGAACGATAAGAATCAAAAGAATATGGGATTGGATTGTAACACTTCATCCCAAGACAATGCAAGTGAGTGAGTGAAAGCTTTGCCAAGAATCCTCCTTGCCCAGGAGCAGGAGGGGGTCTCAGGCTCCATCTAACAGGGTTGTTAGTTGGGGTACCAAGGCAAAAGGTCACTCTCTACCATGTCCAGTACCCCTCCCCATTAGGTGGGGGGATGGGACTTTCTGTCTTCAGGTGGGGGCAGTATGGGGGACACAGGAGTGGGCTCTAGATTGTTGGCAATACCCAAGAGGGCCGATAATCCTCCCATTGCCTAAAACTAACTACTGGTCATCTTGTGCCTCTGTCCCATCTCTGAAATCAGATCCAAGCGTGGGGTCCACAACACATTGCTTCCCCACAGGCTGCGCTACCTGGACATCGGGCAGTCTAACACATTTCCACAAGGGCCCAACGAGAAGGTACGATTGAGAAACACCTAACTTGGGAGGAATGCCAGCCTCACGAAAGAAAGACTCCAAACCTACCACAAAAGAACACATACTCAACATGACAGCGTGAACAAATAGAACAGGACTGCCTCAGAGATAGGCAAGGGAATTTTCCTTATTGAAAAACAAAAGAAAAGAATCACTTCACACCCATTAGGATGGCTACTATAAAAAAGAAAGATAGAAAATAACAAGTGTTGGCGAGGCTGTGGGGAAATTGGAACCTTTGTGCACTGCTGGGAGGAATGGAAAATGGGGCGGCCACTCCGGAAAACAGTGTGGTGTTTCCTCTGAAATTAAAAACAGAATTATCGTATGATTCAGCAGTCTCACGTCTAAGTATCTGTCCAAAAGAAGTGAAAGCAGAAACTTGAAGAGATACTTGCACACCCATGTTTATAGCAGCAGTAGTCACGATGACCGAAAGGTGGAAGTAATACAAATGTCTACCAACGGATGAATGGACAAATAAAATGTACACACAACAGAATATTATTCAGCCTTGAAGAGGAAGGAAATTCTGACACATGCTATGGGATGGAGAAACATGGAGGACATGATGCTAAGGGAAATAAGCCAGTCACAAAAGGATAGATGCTGTCTAATTCTACTTATATGAGATATCTAATCATCAAATTCATAGAGAACGTGACTGCCAGGGTCTGGGGGAGAGGCAGTGGGGAGTCACTGTTTTACAGTTATGGAGTCTCAGTTCTGCAGGATGAAGGGGGTCTGAAGATAGACGCTGCTGATGGTTTCACGACAATGTGAATGTGTTTAATGCCACTGAGCTGTACAGTTAAACAGGGTTAAGATGATACATTTTATATTATGTATGTTTTACTACAATTTAGAAAAGTAAATTAAAGCAAAGATCAAATTGAACTTTAATTCATTAAAATAAACAAATTCAAATGGATGGCTAAATATGGGAACGAATATGGGTAAAAATAAATTAGTAAGCTAGAAAACTGAGCTGACCTGTTCTCTTACCACATAACACAAAGGGATAAAGGGATGGAATGCAAAACCAGTATGTACCTGACAGAGAAACATTCAAAAATATCGAAAGTCTTCCATGTAAAAAATTCTTATTCTGGAACTAGAGATACTACTGATAACATTTGATTCATGTAATTGAGGTCTTTTTTCCTATACATTTATGTGGGATCACTTAGTAAATTTTCCTCTGTTAGCTGCTTTTTATTAGTAATGTATGTTCAGCAGTAACATATCATGGATATATTCCCAAGTCACTTAATACCCTTCAAAACATACTATTTTGGTAGCTGACCAGTTTTTCATTTTTTGGTTACTCTCTAGGTTATTGAACTAACTTTTTTAATGCCTTCTACTGGAAGTTTAAGTTGTTTCCAATATTTTACCATTAAAAACAGCAGTGGACATTCTTTGTACTTACTTCTGGGCCACATCCTCAGTAGTGCTTTGGGATACAGTCCTAGAAGTAGAATTGTTTGGTTACAGGGAATGTCAAACTTGAAGGCTTTGGGTACATAAGACAAATAGCTGATGTAGCAAAGCTGTAACAAGACAGGTTGCTATGATTTTCTTCTCCCTAGCAAAGCATGGCTGGGCTGCCCACTGCCCTCGGCCTTGCGGCTCCTATCACTTGGAAGCTGCTGTAATCATTCTCTCCACTAAAGCTGGAGGCCTGGCTGCCATCAGTGCTCTAAGCCTAAAGACAGTGGGAAGGGGGTCAAGGCCAGGGTGATGCTGGGAGTGGAATTTGTCCCGGGGTGGCTTCTTCTCCAGGTTTGGCAAAGCTCAGCTGCTAGACGTGGAGGCTGAATGACTGCATCCCTTTCTGTAGCTGCTTCCCACTGCGTATGGGAGAGCCCTGAAGCTTTGGGCAGAAACCCTGTGCTCCAGGCACAGCTGCCCTCGGCTGCTGGCTGGCCATCCCGAGCTGTCCCTCTGGGCCTTGCTGGGCTGCAGCCCCCTCCCTGCTTTCAGGCTGCTGTAGCCACGTGCGATCCCAGAGCTCTTGGTAAACCGCCACTAATCCATCGTAGCTGAAAATGCTCTGAGCACAGGGGCTGCTTTTCGCCCTGAGCCTTCCCCCACTTACTGTTCTGACCGCACACCGATTACAGGTGTTCATGGAGTCATCTCTTCAGTTCTTTTAAGACCATGTGGTTATCTTTGGGAAGTGCTGGGAAGTGAGTTCTTGGTCTCTTTTCCATGTCATCCTAATATATTGTCTTACGGTTTTGGCATTTGAGGGTCAATCTGTCTTAGCTTTTAGAACCAAACCAATCTTTTCCCCTCCATTTTTGCATTTTTAGGGCCACTGTCATCAGAATTGGGAGTCATATGTTTGTAGTCAAGTCGCTTCTTTACTTAGAAGTTCTGGGCTCTTGATTTTGATTTCCTTATCTGACTGGCTATTCTTGTCCCAATTCTTGTAGACTTATAATAGATTTTCATGTCTGATAGTAAGAATCATATATTACCCTTTCAAAATAAATGTTTCTTGATGACTCCACCCTGTTTCTCCCCCAAAATAAACTTCAGGACTAGAATAGGAAGTTTCAGCTCCATCTCAAGCACCTACCTCCCCCAAAGAAGAGGGACTATGTTCTTTCTATAATCACAAATGGAAACCCTATCCAATCAGAGAAGCAGCTCCCTGTTTAATGACTATTAAAGAATATATAGACACTTCTGGATCAAGTAGAGTGTATGACCAGGAGCAGGCTCCCTGCATGCAGCTGGGGCTGGGGACCGGGTGTCCCATTCAAGAAAGGGAGCTGGACTGTCTCTACACACCACTGGGTTGCGACCAGAACATGTCACTTACCTGTGCCCAGGAGAAGCAGCAGAGCCTCCCAGGAGAAGAAGGGCCAGGGACAACTCTGCCGGTCTCCTGAGAGTTTCAGGTTAAAGAGGTAGGAAACATCAGTCAGGGTGGGTGGGCATTATGACATCTCTCTTACCACATAGACAGCTGCCTCTACCACATGCCCAGAGCTGGCGGACATTCTTGATACAGAGGGGAGAAGGACAGAGCAAGGATGTTGGGAATGGAAAACAGACTCAACTTTGACTCCACCAAGCTGAGTAACCTTAGGCAAGTCCCTAGGCCCCCTCGTCCTAGTCACCTCATCTGTGTGGAGCAATATTAATAATAAGCCATAGTAATCAGTTTCCCAGGACTATTGGGGTGGTGTTAATGAGTTAGCCACTTTCTAAACTCTATCAGGCTGTCAAGTGCCTTTCTGCTTCTTATCGACAACGGTTGCTTCAGGAGAAAGCCCACCTGCTTGGTTCTGGTTACAGAATCTGAAGAAGAGAAGGGACTGCTAAGTCACAGTGGGAACACTAAGGTGTGCCTTTTAAAAAGTGCTTGTTGGCCATGCCCAGGGCTGCCCAGCTGCAGGGGTGCAAATTGGGAAGGAGGAGTTTGTGGGAATTGGTAGGAACCTTGGAGGCAGAGGGGGCTGAAGTCACCGGGGTTCCCTGGGACAGAGAGTGAGGCAGGAAATGCAGAAGACAGAAGGAGGAGTGAGTAGAAGACGCTGAGCCTTTAGCTCATCACAGGTCAGTTCTTTCAACTTCCTGTTCATGTCTCTGATTTCTTCTCCTTCCTGTCTGGCATTGAGAGGACTAAAAAGTGCCAATCTCTGGAATAGAAGTTTTTATATAAATCAGCTTGGTGAAACCTCCCGCTGATCCCATAGGAGTACGATTATTATCCCAGGTTGCCGCTCAGGAGGCCCAGAGGGCATACATAGCTCATCCAAGGTCACAGAGGTATGAAGTGAGGGGAGCGCATTTCAAACCCATGATATGGGACCCCAGAGTTTTGCCTCATGGGTGCAAATTCCAGATGGAACTATTTGGATGATAACAAGCAACTTTTACCATGCCTTAAGTTTTAATGTATTTCTCCCATTTGGGGAAGTCCCTTTCAAACGAAGAAGGAAAAGTCACTACAACATGAGACATGGGTCATACCACCTGTCTCCCAGGTGACTCAACATAAGGAGCCCTCCACTCAGCATCGCTGCTCACAGTGTCTCCAGAGCTAGTCCTGCCGGGCGCCATTCTCATTCTGGAGCCAGCAGGCAGCTGGGTGACTGTTGTAACCGACATACATGATGGGCCCGGCTGAGTCTCCTGTCAGCATGAGGCTCCTGAATGATTCCTGGCTCTGATGGCACCACACAGAGTTGTTGCCATGGTTTTGGTGAGAAGTATTGCTTCTCTGAGGATTGCAAAACCCTTCATGTTCCAACCCCAGGCTTGCTCATTCCTGACAGAGTGGAAAATGCATCTCCTTGGCTGACATGTTCCTCTTGAGTCCAGCCCAAAGATGACATTTTTAGGAAAGTTTGAGAAGAATCCTGTGGCTGTTACTGAGTCACGATAGAGTGGAAATGGTTCTTTTCTATTTAAAGAGTTCTGTGCTACTGTTTGAAAATGTCACATTGCTAGGAAACGGTGGAAATGGAAAACTTTCCATTTGCCATCAACGAAGAAAGATTGTTGCTGAATGTGAAACAACAGAGTTAAACAGCGCTGTTACCTGACTGAAGTAATAGGAGGTTGATGGGAGTTTAATTTAAGAATATTGGTGTTCGAGAAAGGGATCATTCATCTGGAACACAGCACATGCGATTCTAGACCCTGCTCTGCTATTACGTAGATGTTACTTCAGTCAGACCCTGGAATCTCTCTGGATTTCACTTTCAGTGTGAACTAAAAGAAGAGAGTTGATAAGATTAAATCAGGATTTCTCTACTTTACCTCATATTAAGAGACACTGGGAGCCTGAAAAGAGAAAGCCATTTCTTAGATCTCTTTCCTGGACACTCTAGTTCAGTAGGTCTGGGGTATACTAGAAATACATTTTAATAGACATTCAAGGAAATCCTGAGGAATGTGCAGAAATGAAACCAAGTTTTTGTACTGTTTTGTTCCTTTCTTTTTCACTGGCAACATATGGTTACTTTTTGTGTGTGGATGCATAAATGTAGACTCTCACTTTTAATGGCTACGTAGTATTTCACCACCTCCCAACATCTGCTTAATAATGTGCTTTTATTGTACATCTAATTTTTCTCCTTCAGAGATGATGGAAAATTTTACACTCCTCCTAGGACCAGGGGAGGATCCCCATTTCATTATACTCTTATTAACAATGGATGATACTATTAAAAAAGAGAATAGCTTTGCCGATATGATAATAATGGTATCTCATTACATTTTCCATTGAGTCTAACACATTTTCAGATTTGTTGACTACTAGTATCTTTCCTTATGTTAATTGCCTGATAACATTCTTCGCAAATTTTTCCATTGGGATTTTTTGTCCTTAAATATTTGAGAGAGCCGTTTATATTTGAAGCACATTAAACATAGTCATCTACATTGTTGATGTCTCCCGGTTTTTAGTTTGCTATTCAGTTCTGTTTGTCGTATCTTTGGCATTTAACATTTCTATGTGCAATTCTTTTAAAAATTCTTTCATGATTTCTATCTTTGGTGTGTACTTGAAAGATCTCTATATCAAGATTACATATTCACCTAAATGTTTTTATATTTTTATGAGTTTGGTTTTTGCAGTTGGCTTTGCAGTGCATCTAGAATTAATTTTAGTATATAGTATTAGGAAAGGCTCTAATTACTTTTTCAAATCACTGACTAATTATATTCTAACATAATTTTTTACGTCAAATGGATTTTAGTATCATGTTTATCATATAATGGATACTTACATAAGCTTGAACTTGTTTCTACTCTTTCTTTGTATTCTGACATCAGTATCTTGTTTTGTTTGGTAGCAGACTGGGTTTATCCTTGCCTTAAATATACACTTTGTAGGACGTAGGAGTCTCGTTTGGGACACCCTAAACCCCCCAGTTCTACAATCCTACTTCAGACTCCCCAAACCAAGCCTTCGGAATGACTTCCAAGAAACGACAAGTTTTTTAAGGGACTAAAAAGTGAAAAGTAGCTTCTACCCATATCAGCAATAGAGGCAACATATCCCATTAAGATGGTAGTACTACCTAGTTATGTTAGTGTTTATATACAACAGGTAGGGAAAGGTTAATCTGATGAAATCTCAGAATAAATCAGTTCTGAATGTACTGAGGATTTTAGAGACAAAAGAAGAGGAAGAGAGGGAGGAGGAAAGGTAGAAAGAGGAGATGGAAAAGAATGAGAGGAGGAAAAAAGGGTGAAGGTTTTAGCTGTGAGAAGTGTGTGTGTGTGTGTGTGTGTGTGTATTTATTCAGCGATGGCTATTCATTCTTGTGTATCTGATAGAAAATGAAAGATGTGTTAAACCAGGGCCACAGAAGTTCCTGCTCTGGGAGGGAAACAAGAGACAAGCCAAGTGTCCTGGCAGAACTCCAGGTGCATAAGCCCTTTCTTCTATCCACTTTATGAGGTGTCTCCCTGGGCACAACATGGAGGTGATTCTAATTCAGTGAGGGAAGGCAGGGAAGGGAAGGAAAGAAGGAAGGAAGGAACAGAGGGAGGGAGGGAGGGTAGGAAGCAAGGAAAAGAGTAGAGGAGGAAAAGGAAAGGAGAGGAGTATAAAAGAAACAAAACCTGCTTTTATGCAAAACATTTGCTGCAAGAATCTCAGGATAAATCTAATTGTTCAACTGTTTAGATAATTTGGAAGCAGAAAACTGGGGCCCAGAATTATTCGTATAAGCTGTCTATCCTGCTCTACTAAGCAGGGTTCCAACCCATGCATACTTCGGTTTGGGCTGTACTGACAAAGCTGGCAGGTCCAAGTGCCACCCAGAATCCTCTCCTGCTGTCACTCAAGGTGGAGAAGAGCTGTCTTTTCCTCCACGGGGTGCAGGAGACTTTCTAGTGCTTCTAGCAGTATTATTGTCCCCATACAAGAAAACACCAGGTACCTTGGTATTTCCCAACTCTTTGGCAATTGTGAGTTCTTAGTGTTTTCCATGTAGAGTGCTACATGGGCTCATGAGGTTGTATCATCCCCAGACTCAGAACGGAGTTGCTGGGATCCATGTGTTAAGCTTCAGTTGGGTCCATCCAAATAAATCATCATCGCTCAGAGCACCGGCCTTATCTGTTTCTTCTCCCAGGCACATTGCCTTCCTGAGACTGTCATAGTATTCATATTTGGTTGCTTTTATGTTCTACCCTCCCTTCACTCAGCTGTTTGGCTTTTCTCCTACTAAATCCTCTATTTATAAGCGAATTCCTCTTAGCCTTGCGTGGCCTGTAATCTCTGTGAAGTCTACTTGCCACAGCCTCTAAGCCTCTAAGAATGGTCATACTTTCTGAAAGAAATGGTCTAGTGATATTTTGGTCTATGCATGGCCAATGATATTTTTTCCTGAATTATAAATCTATTTGCATTTAAACTTTACCAAAGTCATCAAATCATTTAGGCTAATTTTGTATTTAATAAGTCGTGTTTTGGGGGAGAGAAATAAATGTGTAGTTACAAAAAGCAGTGAATGAGAAAGCTGTGTACTCATTGAACAACCATATCCCGTCACCCACAGAGCCATTCTTTCTTTCTTCTAACATTCCATGAATTCTTGGGCCTCTAGGAAATTCACCTTCTGCAGGAAGGTGAAAGTCATTCTCCAGATTTTGCTGAGTGAACCTAAAGGTCTTCTTGCAACATTACTTCAAAACCATAACACAAGAAATTCATCTCTCTGGGTACCAGCCTCCTTACCCATGAGGGGAAGGATGAACTAAGTTAGAATTAGGTGCTTTAAAAAAATTTTAAACACTAGAAACATATTCTAAACTGAAATCTTACATAGGAGAGAAAAAATAGCACATGGGTGAACAATAAAAGCAGAACTTCCCGTGATATGTCTGAACTCTGTGGAGCAGAGTTTGAAAAATCAATGGATTGATCATCGCTAAGTCCCTTCCAACTTAAATGTGTTATCTTTATGATTTCGATCTAAAAATTCTCAAACCTATGGAGTGATTTTTATCCAGGAGCAAGGGGTGAGGGGTGGCTTATGGTGTCACTGCACCAACAGAAACCTGTTCTCCCAGCCTGTCTGGCCTGTCTGGGTCCTTCGAACTTTCCTTGTAGGACAGTGAAGCCTCAAGAGCCCAGGAAAGCTCCCAATTCCAGCGGAGGACCAAGCACAGCGCCCTCAGCAAGGGAAGCCTCCTTTCATATCAGGAGGTGGTGGGGGCTGTCCCTACTTCTCCAGCACCTTCTCACACGGGCTTTTGGCTTCTATGAGAATCTTTGCCTGGCAACCAGCACCCCTTGGTAACGTGACTACATGAACAGTCTGATGGAATGGATAGTAGGTAGCTTGGACTCCCATTGCTCTATACGTGTGCCATGTTCTGCATATATCACAGGCCCTGTGTCTAAATGTAAATCATTTTTAAAATTTGAATATTGGATTCTAGATGCCAAAGCCCAGAATTTTGTAGAAAACCAAAGTGAACTGTATTTAGAAAAATAACCTGTATCTGTATTCAACTTCTGCTTTGCACACAGGCAAAACACCCATGAGCAGTAATTGGGAGATCACCCAAAGCTCTGTCTGCTGCAGTATATCAGCAGAATGTCCCTTGCAATTCACACAAGAGTTCAGGAGACCAGGCCCTGCTCCCCTCACTAAATAGCTCTGTGACCTTGGTCAAATTCTTCATCTCTCCAGGCTTGTTTCCTCCTTTGCACAATAAGAAAGATGAGCTGGTGATCCCAGAGGCTCTTCGGAGTGCTAACATTTCATGACACTTGGCTTTATTTTTGACCGGGGTCTTTGTATGTCTCCAAATTATAGCCTCTTAGATTTTTCTTAATCTCTGGAGTTTCTCCCATGAGATTATAATACTTCTTGTAATAGTTCTTAGTATTATGTTCAAAGAGCAGGAAAGAGCTGCGAAGCAGGACCCCACCACAGGTTCTAAGAAGTCAATTGCGAAATTCAGGGTCCTAGGTGACCCTCTAGAGGAAAGAGTGAACTCGAAGAGGTCTTAATTTCATGAATGCCACAAAAATCTTTAGGGTCAGCAGGCCAGTCTGCTGACCATACATTCATGTCTTCAGCTACCCCTTTGGTGTCTCAAAATTATTAAAAAGTTCCCTGCTATTTGCTTAGGCATCTCTGGACCCCGAGGATGATACAAAGTAATTTAAGGCATGAATAATCTTGTGGGGTAGAGAAGACATACACACTTGAATTAGATAAATAAATTATTAAGCAGCAGGTGATTAAAGAATAAATATTCACAGAAGCCTACCCAGGGTAGAAGAACTGGACCTTTAATCTTCAAGGGAGGGTCGCAAGGATAAGACGGTTGATAAAGGGTGTTCTTGACCAAGGAAAGAACATGCATAAAAACTTGAATGTGGAATAAACATAGTACATGCTGACCAGGGCCTCCTTCATGAGCACTGACCTGAGCTGTCAGGGTCCCATGCTCAGGAGGACCCTGTGCTTGGCTTAACACTATGCTGCCACTGTCTGAAATTTCAATCATTGTTGAACAAAGGGCCCTGCACTGTTATTTTGCATTGGGTCCCACAGATATGTAGGGTCCCCCTGGACAATGGCTTGTTGAATGAAATGGATCCTAATGTGAAGGTCAAATACAACACTGGAAGAGGAGGTGGAGATTCAGGAATAGAGCACCTTGAATGCTACAATGGAGTGTTCAGACTTTTATCTGTAGAAGGAAGGATATACGAGCATTTTTGAGCAGCAGAGTAATATGGTAATGTTGAGATCTTAGGATGACCAATCTCATGCCAACGTGACCCGGGGAGACAGAGCCGGTTTGAAGACTTACCATGATGCGTGAGTAAGACAAGAAGGTTCATTTGGATATAGTGGAAATGGGGAGGAGAGGGGGTATTTGAGAAACAAGTGGTAAAAAATTACTACGTCTAGATTATAAATTTAGGGGAAATGGAGAGGAGAGACAGGGAGAAAGGGAGAGTCAGAGAGTCGGGGTGAATTAAGCTCAAATGACAATTTCTTTAATCAGACTTTTGCAAAAAACAGATGAAAGCATTCTGTGATTATTGGTGGGGCTGCCAGGAGCCTTCGTGGCCATGCTTTCATCTGGGAGCTCGGCCGGAAGGCGAACACGCTAACACCATTCATACACTCACTTCATTCAGTATTTACTGATCGCCTACTAGAGGTCCAGGCACTGTTTTAGACACTGAAGACCCAGCTGTGAATAAAGCTGTCATGGGTTCTGCTTATGGAAATTTTTCAGCCTCGGGAGGGAGAAGGCCATTAAGCAAATAATTATGATGGTGGGAACTCTCTATAGTCTGGGAATTAGAGAAGGCTGTGCTGGTCCTTTCTCCCAGGAAACTTAAACAAATAAAGAAACGAAGTCGTTAAGACTTTGTATGCCTCATGAGACAAGGAGATACTGACAGCAAGTTACTGGCAGAGCAGCAAAAGAAAAAATGAGAAGCTTATGATACCTGCCTTTTATTCTCTTTTGAACGGTTTTCCACTGGGTTTGCAAGGAAATACCTTTTTATCTGCTATCAACGTGGGTTTTGTGTAGCTAAGATGTTCCCACTGGGTTGCCTCTCTCCTTGATTACAGGTTTCCCTCCAAGGATGGGCACCCACCCAGCCACACTGGGCTTTTCCCTAGAAATTTTGGAAACGAGACTGGGAGAGAACAAACTTGGTAGATATCGGGAGTGGCCGTTTTCAACCATGTGAACTGGGAAAATGGTAAAACAGTGTCTAAAACAGTGCCTGGATCTATAGTAGGTGATCAGTAAATACTGAATGAAGTGAGTGCGTGAATGGTGTTAGCGTGTTCGCCTTCTGGCCGAGCTCCCAGATGAAAGCATGGCCACGAAGGCTCCTGAGATCCACCAATAATCACAGAATGCTTTCATCTGTTTTTTGCAAGTCTGATTAAAGAAATTGGTTGACAGAGAGTGAGAAGAATGGAGTGTGGAGGAGAGCCAGGGAGAGTGGCCTGGAGGTGTGCAAATTCCCAATTCCAGTTTCTTTTCCTCTGGGTCCCAACCGCATTCCTGTTGCTGAGTTCCATGGGATGCCCTGGGAATTTCACAGTAAGTGTTCCTTTTTCCATAAGCTTGTTCGAGATTTCTACCTTTTGATTCTCTGTTGTTTGCAAACAAAGAGGTCCCTCCTGGTGAGTCCTGAAGAGAGCCAGCCCCTTGGTTTGCAGCACAGCCACCCAGCTTTGAGACCTATTTTTAAATCCTGTCCTACTAACCAAAACTCCCGGATGTGTGGGCCTAGAGTCTGTAGGGTGGCTGAAACAGACACACCAGAGTGTGACCCTGGCACGCCAGAGACCTGGGTGAAGCGTGTCACAGCAAGCGTCTTGAATGGCTGTGTGTGCCGTGCCCTCCCTGTCCAGGCCGGCCAAGGCCCATAGGCCACGGGCACAGCAGCGCGTCTGCCGGCTGCCGGCTTTTCCCTGACAAAGGGCAGCACGAACAGTCCCGCTCGGCCTTCGACTTTCTTTTTGCTGAGTCCTGTGTTTAGCTGGATTGACCTCCACGTATGACCCCTGACTGACATTCTTGCCTTCGAGGACACTGTAAGGTAAAGGCCATCGGGAAGCTGTTGGCCCATGAATGATTTTCTGGAGAGTGACAAGCAGGGACACATGGGAGGCTGCAGGTACCTTCCAAGCTGAAAGCTGATATCGCGGGACCCATTATAGATGCCACTTTCCTTTTCCTGCCCCATGGGTGGCCCACCCGCAGAATTCTTTCCTCTACCTGGCATTATCCGACTCTGGAACCAAGCCACCCTCCACGTGAGCAACCTGAAGGGCTCATGGGTATGACAGGCTCTTCCTTGGGACACACAAGCATCAGACCACCTGGTAAGAAGGACCGGGGCCACCACAAATGCCAAGCTGGGAGAACATGGCCTGCCAGACCAGGTTGTCTATGTAGCTCCTGCCCCAGTCCTGGCCGTGTTTCCCAAACAAGGCTGAGAGGCAGGAGTTATTTTTGTGTGTAGTTCTGAGGCCTGAGCACACTATGCTCCTTGCCTTCTGAGACCAGGTACCAGTAATAACTGTTCTCTGGCCAAACATTGCCCTGTGTGCTGACGCATGGCCATCGGGTCACAGCGGCCAAGAACCACAAGGGTCCAGCTGTGAACCCATGTGCTGCTGGGAGCATCCAGAGAAAAGGCAAAAATGATGATCGGGTCACTGGTGTAGCCCTTTGTCCTCTAGAGGGAGAAGGTGAGCCCGGCAGGTGCTGCACAGGCCTCAGAGACGCACACAGAGGAACGGCTATGCACGGAAGAGGCTGGGACCACGTACACACTATTCTTTCTTCATTCTAAGATATATTCTGATTCTGCCTCCTTTCATGAGATTGAGAGACACTGATTCAGGCTAGCTTGCAGCACTGGGCATTTAGAGAGTAAAAACCCAGAGAATATTCCAAACCAAAGAGCCCAAACTCAGAATTACTGTACAGTTATTTCAATGGCCGAGCTTCCTACACGTTCCAAAGTTGTTTTAGAAAGATGTCTGTTCACACAAACACTGCAAAGCTATTCTTTCCCTAAGCACCACACTCTGAGTTTGTCAAAACATTTGAAGAAGACTAATTCATGCCTCAAAAGGAATTCTCTCACTCACAAAGCCGCCAGGTTTGTGAGCTTAAGGCTTTTATGTTACAATATCTCAAGACACTAGAGGGACAAGGGACACGGAGCTCAAGTGGAAGTGCGTAGGGCCTATGATGTCCCTAAAGGGGCAGAGTCCCAACTGGCATGCTGTCTGGAGGACAGGATAAGGAAGACAGCCTCAAGCCAGGCTTATCAGTTTAGGTGTCTACGAAAAGGAGCGCATGGTAATAGTTAAAAACTCGGGTTCTGAAGCCACATGTCCATGAATTCAAGTCCCAGGTCTTCCATTTCCTAGTTGTGGACTCTGGTGAAATCTCCTTAAGGGCTGCTGCTTCAGTTTCTTCTATGAATTCGCGGGGAGGGAGGGGTAACGGTACCTTCCTATAGGGTTGCCGGGAGGCTTAAGTTAGCCAGCACATGCTACATGTTTGGAGCAGTACCCAGCAAATAGCCAGCACCAAATAATCCTTGGGTGCTCGATCGGGGTGGTAAGCCCCTTCCTTGGCCAGGAGGATGGCAGGGGGTGGGCCACAGTGTCACCAGCACCGTGGACAAGGAGAGCTGTTCAGCGGCAGGGAACTTTTCCTTCCATCACAAACAGGTCCCTCAAGTACAGAACAGAAACTCGGCAACTGACATAAACAATTTCAAACAATAATTTAAGAAGACAAATCGCTCCATTTGGGCATCGAGATTCCTCTCAGAGGCTTTCCCCACTTGTTTATGTGTCCATGGCGTAGAGCCATGAGTGAATTAAGCAGATGGCGGGCACACACGCTGGCCGGCAGGAGGGGCCTGGGGGAAAAGAACCTGTCATTTGACCTGCTTTTTCCTTGAAAGTTATTGCTGGGGGAGGCCCTGGAGGAAAGGAAGTCTGATTTATACCTCCCGTGTCCACCCATTCACTGACAGAGGTCACCAGAACTGGGACCAGGAGATCTGGGTTCAAGTCCTGCCCTGCCGTTTTTGTGTGTGTGTGAATCTGAGCGAGTGACTAACACTTTCTGAACCTGAGCCTCCCATCTCTGTAAGGAAGTATCATTATTCCCACTTCATAGCATAATTTTAACTATCAAAGTACACCCACTTTATGGGGTGATCGTACCTATCACACTAAGACGTCTATAGGGGTATAAATTACTACGCAACCATTAGTGAGGTTAATGGGCACCCAGAGCGTAACTGGATGGGAACTGGAAGCAAAGGGTATAGAGCTGGGAACAAAGGGTATGTGTTCTGAGGGCAAGGAAAAGGAAATCTCCCCATATTTAGAGAATTTTGATTCCACATTGCTGTAGTCTTGAATATGTATTTAAGTTCCTCTGTGACCCTAAGTGAAGCCCATGGTGTACAGTGCTAGCATTCAGAGCATATGTTGCCATTCTGATTCTAAAACAAATGCATGTTCATTATAGAAAATTTGAAAAAAGTGCAAAAGTTTCAGGATGGAAGTGAAATGGTAATTCAAGTCTGTAATACTTGCTGTAGCGTACCTGCTAATACTTTCTTTTCTTCCAACTCACATGTATGCACATGTATATAAAAAAGACCTACTCTACAATTTCTCAAGAATTTGCATTATGTTATATATGCATTTTGAAACCTCCTTCTTCCATTATGAACATCTCATTTGATGGTTTTTGAAAGTACAGTACTTAATGTGCATGTTATATCCCATTTTTGATGTATGGAAACATTCTCCTTTTGTTGAACATTTCAAGCTTTCCCTTCATTTCTTCTGTAGTATGTATAACACCACAAAGAACATAAATCATTGACCCTTCATATGATATATGTAGTATAGATATACATAATAGACATACATGTGTATTATACACTACTATATATGTGTATGCCTCATACATATAGTATTTATGTATATATGTCTATGTCTTATGAGTATATATTTATATATACACACATACATATATGTCATGTCTTTCACTAATATACCTGTACCTTTAAAGTTTGGGAAAATTGTAAGTGTAGGTACATTAAATTTTTTTAAATATTGGAAAGTAACCTTGGCCCTACTGTTAGACACAAGGATTTGAAGCAAGCAGACGTAACATTTTAGAACATATTCTGTCTCTGGGACATTCTGTGATGCCAGGTCCTAACCGACATGGTAACGTCAGCGCCCCCTGCAGAGGCCAGCGGTCTGCTAAGCAAAGGTTCCTCTACAATCTCTAGACTCGCCCTCTTCTCCTCTCCCCGCCAAAACTCCGTTAAACTTCTGAGTGTTCACCCCTCCTCCTAGTCTAGCTCTTTCGGTCTTGTACAGGGGGCAACTCTGTGCACAGAAAGCTTTAAGCAGAGGGACCATTTCAACACCAGGTCTTGCCCATCTTAGTACTGTCTGTGTTTTCCCCGGCGGCTCATTCCTCAGTGGGGTCATGTGGTGAACTTTGTTCCGGGAGCCCTGAGACCAGAGTTCTGGCTCTAAGTCGACTGGGTGACCTTGGGCAGATTTCTTAATGTCTTAATTCCTCATCTGGATGACCAGTTTTGCAATCTCAGAGTTGGTATGAAAATAAAAGCATATGAATTGATGTGATTTTTTTTGGTGGTGGGGTGATAATGCACATAAGAATATGTAATATAATATATTGCATTATGTTATATAACAGCAGACTGCTCCACTAGCTGTTTGATCCCAAAACTTTGTTCCCTCTGGAGAGAGCTCTTCCCCTCGGTTTTATTTTTAGACAGAGCCGTATTTTCAATCATAAGAGTATGGGATTTGGGCTCTCCGTTGTGCCTGGAAAACAGCCACGAATCTTTGCAAATCCCCAAAGCCCTCGCAGGGTCCCAGACAAGGCTGGGGTTCTCTTCAGAAACACATGCAGACCTGGGCTGGACAATGACCACCCCTCTCTGGAGAGTACAGTGAAAATAAAATCTTCCTCAAGCATTTATTTTGGAAGGGAGAGAATAAGTGAAAATACACATTGCACACAGAGCATTTAATAGAACATAATGTAAATCCTATAATGATAGCGATTATGTTCATTACTCTGAAACACAACCTGTGGTAAAAAGATAGGAGAAAAGCTACTAGCAAATCTTGGGAGATAATCACAAGAGGTTGGTTGTTGATTCAGAAACAGTAGGCTATTCTCTAGTAACATTTAATTATTTGAAAATATTGTAGATGAACATACCATATTAATATAAATATTGATGTCATAATACTAGTCTGTCAGTAAAATTGCTACAGTTTGAGTGCATGAGAACATCCCTGGACACTTCTTATATGTTTTTTTCCTAAAGCCTCACAAAATTTCCATGGGAGGTCATTTTTGTTCTCACATTTACAAAGAGAGAAGTGGTTTGAGAGCTTAAAGTACATGCCCAGGTTCATAGAGCCGGGAAGGGTGGAGTCAGGATTTGAACCCAAGTCAGCCAGACTGCAAGGCCTAGGCCACATTTAACATTTCCAACATAAGTTAATATTGGGGTTGTTGGTTTTCAGTCTCAGCTGAGGAGCAAGTTTTCTTGGTTGTAGTTTGAATGTGACCGTGCCCTAGGATTGGTAGGAATTTAATAACAACTTTATCGTCCTAGGGGCTCAGTCAATGCCTGACTTAGTAGCTTCTAAATCTTTAGGCATCTTTAATGGGGAGGTACAATAAAGATAAGGCATCTTTAATCCCCCATGACTCAGTGACTTAAAAATAAATATGCACTCACTGCTAATTGATTTATTACCAAAGTTATTCCTGTTTATCACGGATGATATAGGAGACACTGAATAATCAAAATAAGAATATAGGAACAGAAGAAAAATCTAAAATCACTCGTAATCTCATTACCCAGAGATAATCACTTTAGGAATGGGTCTGTTCAGGCTTTTTCTATGCAGATGCTTTAACACTTCTGATAGCTTGTGGTGTGTGTTGATTCTGCCTTGTTGAATTTAAAGTATTTCAACTTTTAAAAGTATTTTCTTTCTTTTGTTCTTACTGCTTGTGGTCAAGAAATGAGACTGATATTTACAGTTTATTGACATTTCAGTGTAGGTGGGTATTGAGGGAGCGTACTAACTTTAAAACTGTCTCCTAATATTCTACATCATGTAACAGGTTTAAAATATATAGTCAATTTGACTTCAGTATTCATAGCCTACAGATTTTCATTTGAATTTTTGTCTGTGTGATTAGACTTACATAAATGTGTTATTTTCTTCTCCTGCTGTTGTTGATGTTGTCAATTTCTCCTTGTACTTTAGATGTATTTAAAAATTACCTAGATACCAATACATTCTTATTTCAAAAGATACAGATAGTAAAGAAAAGATAAGGTCTTAATCCTTCTCCCACTCCTGGGCATCCTTGTGAAAAGTCTGACTTACTCCTGAATAACTGTTTTATATGCACATACGTTGTCTGATTGCCTTGTGATTTGTTTTTTTAGTTGTATGTCTTGGAGATCTTTCCATGTCAGTTCATATGGAATGCTATCATTTCTTTTTGGCTTCATATTGTACTTTATTGTATTTCATAGTACGAGTGCACCATAATTTAATTAACCATGTTCCTGCCTGATGGGTGTTTATGCTGTTATCATATCATCTTTTTTGGCATTATAAACTATGATGCAGTGATATTCCCTGTACCTACATTTGTTTCTTTAGATTCGATGCCTTGAAATATCTTGGTTGATGGTGAGGCTCATTTAAAACAATAGAAATGTAATTGTACTTAATTATAAGTGTATTCAAATGTGTCAAATTGTATCCCTTAAGGCTTTCCAGATATGCTCACCAAAAGGATTTGTGTCTCTCTCCACACTTGCCTAATACTTGATGTTATCAATATTTAAAATTTTTGCTAATCTGACGTTTGAAAAAAAATGATATCTTTCAATGTTCATGCTCCTGAATGTTAGTGAGCTGAGTATATTTCATGTGCTTACTGACCACTTTTCCCTCTTGAATTATCTTTCCCTTTAGGTTGTGAACTTTTGATCTTATTGTTTATAAAAGTTCTTTTGATAATTCTGACTGCATACAACATTTAAAATATCCTCTTTCAGTTTACTGCTTGACTTTTAAATTTCTTGGGCTAATTTTTTTCCCCTTATAGCATTTTAAACTTAAAGTGGTCAAATATGTCAATATTTATTTCTACTCTGACCTTAGTAACATGCTTGACAAGGTCTGTCCTACTCCAAAATTATAAAGCTATTCTCGGTTTTCTTCTAATATCTTATAGATTTCCTTAGCTCTTTAAACCATATGGAATTTATTTTAAGATATAAAATGGCTAAATTCATTTTCCAAATGGATAGGTAATTTTTCCAACAAACTTTCATCACATATTTTATCGCTGATTTAAACAGCTACTACTGTTATTAAAGATTAATCATTAAAAATTAGAGATTAAATTTATACATATACACATAAATGTGTATGTGTGTATATACATACATACAATTCTGATTCACTCATAATATATGCTTTTTCTTAGTATTAACTACTACATAGATACATCTTTTTTTAGCTTTGAGGTATAATTGGCAAACAAATTCATAATATATTTAGGATATAAAATGTGATAATTTGATATACATATATATCATGAAAGGATGCTCACCACCAAGTTAACTAACCCATCCATCACCTCACATATTTACCTTTTTTTGGGGGTTGTGGGGGGACGTGAAGAACACTGAAGTTCTACTCTCAGCAGATTTCAACTATACAATGTGGTGTTATCACCAATTATAGTCACCATTTTATACTTTAGATCCTCCAATTTTATTCAGGTCTGGGATTTACACCCTTTTACCAAACTCTGGCCCCTGGGAACCACCCTTCCACTCCCCGTCACTAGATGTCTCTTATAATAGCTATGCTTCGTGTCTTAGGGCAAATCTGCTCTTCTTGCGGGTGGTTTTCAAATATTTCTAGAACACATTTTTCCTCAAATAAACAGAGTTTTAAATACTCAAGTTTCATGAAAGATCCTAGGATTTGGGGGGATGGCATGTACAATGTACAGGTTAATTTGTCTTAAAAACAGGTCTCCTGATAAATCACTGCTTAGAAAAATCAAGGACAATAATGGCAGTCTGATGTATGCCTGGAGCTGGAATCCAGAGTGAAATCTGTGAAATCCACTGGCCCAGGTGTGTGTGCGCAGGGGGCACGAGGGAGCTTTAGGTTGCAGTAGAGATAGATGGTCATACCGGGGCAGCACCAGTGGCATCACATCTGGCCTCTGCCATTGACTGGTTGTGTTACTCTGACCAGGTTGGTTAACCTCTTGGAACCTTAGCTCCTTCATCTGTAAAATGGGGGTAATCATACCTGTCCCATGGCATTTCAGTAAGGATTACATGAGACAATAGAAGTGCTACTTCTATTGTCAATACATTATCAATAGCTCCTCTTTGCTTCTCCTTTGATGAGGAATCAGTCATTTGTAACAGGTGGTCCCCACACAGCAGGTCATTCAAAAATTTCCAAAGGTATTAGCTAATATGGCTCCTTTTCCTTTATATTCTTGATTTAAAGGGTGTGAAAATCTCATTGAACCCTAGTCCCCATCAGATAAGTACCCACAGTAACTCGGACCTAATTCCGTTATAGGGGCAAGCATTCATTGCCATATGGAAATAGGACTAGGTTTAGGTTTGGTGCTTTGTAAGTGCTCCAGAAATACTAGTCACCAATGGATCATAAGGATTTATATCCATTATTCTCGCACTTGGATATTTACTCTAAACACCGAGTATCCTGAAAAACAATCCAGAGGAAGAAAAAGGCTATATGCATAAAGATTTTCATAGTAGTGTTATTTGCAATAAAAAAATTATAACTGGCTTAATTTTCTAACACAAGTGGTAAAGGTTTAGTGAATTGTTATGTACTCACTTGGTAGACTTTGATAGTCTTTAAAGCCAGAATCAGGCTGCCATGTAGCAGCCTGAAAAGCTACTTATTATGTTGACCAATAAAAAGACTGAGTGTCAACTTATATATTCACTCTATTAGTTTGTGAAAGTCAGTATGCATCTGGACAAGAAAAAGAAGGGAACACAAAATAGTAAAGACATGTAAAATACTGAGGGGATTACTCATCAATTAACACTGAATAGCATTTTCTGGGTTTCATCTGTTTTGGAGCCTTACTGCCCTGTCTGGAGCTTGAGGATCAAAAAGTTCTCTGTGGAACTTTACCTAAGACTGAGAAGCCAGCACAGCCAGTCATGAGGAGAACAAAGTTGAATGACTTCCCAAAGGGAGATGGGAAATAGGAAAGGAAGCACAGCTTATGGGGCATTTTCCAGTCATTCTACTTTATCTATGAAATGGAGATATTCCCTGGGGCTACTTGACTATATTCATGGGAAACAAGGGATGACTCTGTACCACTTCTGGTGCTGAGGAGAAAGAGAGAGATGCAAACCAAGGGGTGGAAAACCACCTTACGTGGTAGTTCAAATTGGGGTGGCAGACGAGGTGCTAGGCAAGGCATACTAAGTATTTGAGAGGCTGTGTATCACTCACCAGTTACAAATACCAAGTGGCAACTCAGGAACCCAATAAACACATTGTACAGTGTTACAATAGCTGCTAGATTCAACTGTAATCCACTGCATTCTGCCACATCCTACTGCTAGAATTCCACGGCTTCTCTAACAGCCTAAGCAAACATCAACTGGAGTGATGGAAATGAGAGGAGTGCTCCAAGACTGCCTATAAGGAACGGGAGAATTTAGCTCCCCTCAACCAAGAGGCGAGAAAAAAGCAAGCGTCCTTCCTTTAATGGTTCTAGAGGACATTTTGCTGTACCCTGTATAAATAAACATCAGGAACTGGTGTCATTTATGCCAAATTTGTGGGAATAAACCACAGGTTTTATTTTAACAGAATTTGGAGACTCCTACTAAGACCTAAATCTGGTCAAAGAAAGCCTGACTTACTGGTTCTTCTGGATGATATCAGTTTAGACATTAGTGCAAATTATTGACTTAAGCAAGCAAACACTACCTGCCTAATCAAGCTGACAACCCAAGTACTGAAATCATAAGGCAGCAAAACTATTATTTGGCTAAGGGTAGTTGTCATTTTTAAATCCTATTTATGTCCATTGAAACCTTTGAACTACTCCACGCTTCTCTCTTGTGTCACCCACATGCCACCAGGTCAAGTAATCCCTTCCCATATAGGGAATAGGGACTTCTTTCTGTTAATTCCACGAAGGTCTTTCCCTCACGAATGGCATGAATCATTTTATCAGTATGGAAACGAAGGCCCAGGGAGCCATGTTGACTTTCCCAAGGTCATGGGATCAGAGTGTGGGTGTGATGGGCTCCCACCGTGGCTCTGCCCACAGAGAGCAGGAATGAACTGAGAAGGTAGATACCCATATAACACAACTGCCGGCTCCTCCTTCCCTATCTGGGCAGAGTTGCGAGACAGCTGGTCACCACCTGCTAGACGACCAGTGAGTTCTTGCTACTAAGATGGAAATAAAGGAGATGAAAGTCCACTCGATGCTCCAGAATCTCCCATTAGGTTTGAAGTACGTAAAATTCTAACCCCGGGGCTCTGCTTCTGCTATGCACTCCTGTTTTCTCCGACTCAACTCAGTTAGATTAGAATCAAGTCGATTTGGCTCAATCCAATTTGACAAAATCTTGCTGACTCTGTCTGTCAGGTAATGTAGCATATAAGAGAGAAATGCTACTCTTTCTGGTCTTAAAAAACTTCTGTTTTTGTTTTCTTTAAAGGGCCCCCAGGTACACAAAATTGGGTTAATCCTGCTCCTCTGTCCATGTTGCCCATCACACTAACAGTATCATCGCAGACCCATCGACGAGCACAATTTAATTAATCTGCTTAATAATAAACAGACATGCAATGCCTGCCAACCTGAGGACCCAACGGAGAACCTTCCTCCTACCTTGGGCTGCACCCCTGTCTCCTCATCTTGCCTTTCCAACTCCGGTGGTAACTATTTTTTGAATATTGTATTTATATTCACTCACCCCCTATTTATTCTAGTCTTAATGCACACATACACACATACCTAAAAAAATATAAAACATATGCTGTTTACTTGTATTGTTCTTGCATAGTCTTTGGGGGAAGAATAAAATACTTACTACATATATTTAATGGCACCTTCTCCAGGTCAATCACTGTTTAGGTGTTAGGGACTGAAGCAGCAAAAACAAATATCCCTGCCTCATGGAAAAATAATGAACAAGTAAAATGTTTAATTCTCCCCAAAGTGATGAGAGCTATGGATATAAGTCTGGCAGAGAAGGTGTGGGGGTGGGAGCACTGGGGCTCTGGCCATGGTAATAAGATGGTGAGGAAAGGCTACCTGGTATGTGAGTAAATCTAACACAGTTGGACTAGAGCAAGAGCAATGATTTCAAACAGGTGGCCTGAACCACACCCTGAATGCTCTTTGGCTTTAAGAAAAGATTTTAGATTCCTATTTAGGAATTAAAATGCACTCCTCTTTTAAGGTCCAGCTAATTTGTTTTCATGTGGACTTCTGAAGGCACAGTATGCAGGACTCATGCACAGAGCCATACCGGGTTGTCTCTAATATTCCACCTGAGCACATGCACTGTCCTTTCTGCTCCACAAATGCATCCCCAGCTCCTGGCACAGCCTCCATTACAAGGGAAACTTGGAAGAAATATTTGTTGAATGAAAGCATTAGTAAATATATAACTCTCAGACAGCATTTTCCAGCACATTCCAGGATGTCTATGGGCTCTCTGAGGACAGAGATTATAATCCTACATGACTATCCGAGGGGTGGTGCATTGGTGACTGACACCAATAAGTAACAGGGGTTTGTGGAGTGAAAGGGCGAGTCAGCAGGTAAGTAAGTAGCTGGGAAGGAAAGTCATCAGAGTTTTTACCTGGCTGAGCAGGGAGGGCTTGCCATATAGACATGAACTCTGCTAAATAAAGCTCTGTCAGAAAGTATGAACTTCTCTGTCAGAGCAGAGCTTTCTCCAAAAGTGGTTATATAGCTAAACCTGCCCTGGGAGATGCTACATGATAAAGGTGAAATACATTTGGGGATCACTGCCTTTGGAAGTTCCTAATGTACATTAGCAAAGGTAAACTCTTCGAGAAATCCTGCAGTTAAAAAACCCAAGTTTCATTTTTCAGTATACTCTGTCTCCCTCTTTTAAAAATTTCCTGCTGAACAACTGTTAACATTCTGTGAAATTAGTCTTCATGGACCATCCTGGGGAAAACACTGGAATTATGCCTAGATAATCTATTATTAAGGGAAGAGGGCTACTGAACAAAGTCTGCAGGACAAGGGGGCTGTTGGGTTGGGAAAGTTGGGAATGCCGTATTGGAAGCTGCTGTCATAGGCAGAAGAATCCCCCTCCCAACATGTCCACATCCTGATCCCTGGGCCCCATGAACATCTTACCTTACATGGTCCTATGGACTGCATTGGGCCACTCCACCCCAATTCATATATTGAAGCCTTAACCCCAAAATGATGGTATTATGAGATGGGCCTCTGGGGAATAATTAGGCTTACATGAGGTCATGAGGGTGGGGCCCTCATATGGGATTAGTGTCCTCATGAGAAGGGACACCAGAGCATACACTCTACTTCTTTCCTCTTTCTCTTCCTTTCTCTCTGTGCCACATGGGACATAGGGAGAAGGCAGCATCTCCTAGCCAGGATGAAAGCTCTCACCTGAACCTGACCATGCTGGTACCCTGATCTCAGACTTCAGGCTCTAGAACTGTGAGAAAATTAATTTCTTTATATTTTGCCACCTGGTTTACTGTCATTGCTGACCACACTGACTAAGACACATGGCAGAGGGGAATTAAAGCTGTAGATAGAATTTTGGTTGCTAACCAGCTGACCTTAAAGTAGGGAAATTGCCCAGGAGAGGAGCCCAGTGGAATCACATGAGTCCTTAAATGTGGAAGACAGAAAGCAGAATAGTGGAAGTCAGGCACTGTTGTTGCATGTCAAGATGGCAGAAGAGGCCACGAGCCGAGGGATGCAGGTACCCATAGAATCTACAGAGGACGAGGGAACAGATTCTCCTCTGGGTCCCTAAAGGCGGCACAGCCCTGTCAACACCTGATGTTAGCCCAGTGAGACCTTTGCAGGCTGCTCACCTCTGTAACTATAAAATAATAAATTCATGGTGTTTTAAGCTTCATTAAACTTTTGATGATTTGCTAGAGCAGCGATAGGAAATGAATGCCATTGCTGAGAAAGAAATTCATGGCTGTCAGCAATGGGAGACTAAGTTCAGCTATGAACAGTTCATATGGGTACCCAAGGTGAGAATTAGCCCTGGGATCCTTCCTATTCTGATTACACCTAGTAGAAAACCTTTTTCCCCAAATTTTAAAAATGATCTACTGGTTATTTTAAATGCATGATGAAACTGAGGAACAGTTAGGGTATTTGTGCTCGGGTAGGTGTCACATCCAAAAATTATCTTCCATGAAATATGAAAAAGAAGACAGATATGAAACAATGGAAATGATTATCTTCGAATATTGTGTTCACTAGGAAGGTGGAAGGTGTGAATTATTCATCTAGCCACTCGAGTAATATTTATTACGAGCATCTGATATATGTCCAGTTCCCTGCGAATATAACAGTTCAAAAACACTCTGGTAATGCTTTTATGGAGCCTAGCATCTTCAGAACTCCACAAAAGTACTCAGGGCCATTCACTTGGAAAAATATCAAATCTTAGGGCTGGAAGCAACTGCAAAAATAAACCAGTCAAAATCCTGCTTCGTAGATGGCAAAATGAGATCTAAAGAAGTCAATTATATTAGGTATGTAAGTGTATATGTACATATTAGTTTATAGTCTAGGACAAATAATTTAATGTAGAGGAGTGCTTTTCCCATAAGCTGTAATAAGACACTCTTCTAGTTAAACTATTTGTCCTAGGCTGTAAAACTAATTCCTGGTGAAGGTAGGGCCATAGTTGGCCTTTTCTTGAGCTCCTGGTGCCTATTTCTTTGATTGAGTCCATCATGGTGACCCTTCAGAAGCAAAATCTTAGTCCAATCTCCTCAATTACTGGGAAAGAAAATTCAGTCCCAGGCATGTTACAGATCTAATGAAATAGGAATCAGTCATCCTGGTGGGTTACCTGGAAGATAGAGAAGAAAGGAAGCACAGAGAGGATGGCCTGTGGAGTCCTGCTGAGATGTCCCTCACTTTCTGGGAAGGAAGCAGCTACCTGCAGACTCCGGTTGCCTATGCCTAGACACGGCGGGAGGGGTGCAGCATTTTGGTGCAGGCGTGCTGCTTGTCCACGGTCAGCCTGGTCAGCCACCAAGTCCCAGGACCCCGGCACAGAGCACCAGCCTGTCTGCTGAGTTCCTCCTCGTCCTCCCCAGAGAGCCAGAAGGCAGTGCCCCTGTTCCTCCTCATGTACTGGCTGGACCCCAGGGGACCCGGAGTCCATGTTTCCAGCATCCCCTCTTCCTGAGTCTCCTCTTTCACACCTAACATGCCACTTTTGCATTTCGAGGAGTCTCTGGGCACCCAGAATCCCGAGAGCTGGATAGGATATTGGATGGAGAGGCAGAAAGCGTTGATCAAAGACTACTCAGATTGAAGGAAGGGTTGCCCGATGGCATTCAGAATGCCTAGTTCAATCTGGATTTCACATAACAGAACATCCTCAATATCACAATATGCTAAAAAATGAATCATTGGTTAGCTGAAATTCAAATTTAACTGGGCTATTTTTATTTACTAAATTTGACAACCTTAAATTTGTGGGGGAAGGAGGCAAGGTCCCGGCAGGTGTCAGAGTCTGCATTTGGGCTGTTGTGGGGGGAAGAGGAGAGAAAGAGAAAGCAAAGGACACGCGCAGTTCCTTAGAAGCGAGATCCACTGATGGCCCGTCTCTCTCCTTTTGATCCTTCCTGCCTGGTATCACACACACACAGCGTAAGAGTTCTTGAGTTTTGTTAACATGAAGATTAAGGTACTGGGGAAAATTGTTGAGAGTGATTTCGATCACAGATACTGACAAAACAACCCTGAGGTTCAAAACAATAAAAACACGGTCAATTGAAAAGGAACACTAATTATTGCATTTATGTGAACTGTCTACCATTTATGTCCAACTGACACGCAGCCCAATCACAATTTTGCTTGTTCTTAATTTTCAGGTGTTTTCAGAGAACCATAAAATGTAACTGAACCATAAAATGTCTGAAAATCACCTAGCCCCACCTGGACATTTACAGATTAAGTAACCACAATTCAGAGAGAAGTGACCAACCCAGGATCATGCTGCCTAATAATCGTAATAATAGAACAATATTTCTGAGGGCTTACTAAAAAAGCCATTGTAGTAACGCCGGCATTTTCCTGTGTTTTACTTGTATTATGACATTTAATCCTCACAACCACCTTGTAATCAACCTCATTTTTCAAGTGAAGCAAATTCAGGCAGAGAGAATTATGTAATTTGTCTAAGGTTCAAGGTTATTCAGCTAGTAACTAGAGGGTGCCTGCTAAAACCCCGCTCGTGTGGTTCCAGATTCACGTACTCAACCAAGAAATGCCACGGCCTCTCACATAAGCTTATATCTCTAAACATATTAATACACGTAAACTTTCATGCTTTACGACTCCTGTAGCATAATTTTGTACTTAATAACAAGGTCATTCAAACAGAGCTGATTGAAAGCCGGTTGGGGGGCTATTGTCATACATGTCAATTTTGGAGTCAAAGCAGTTATCTGCTCGCTTATAAACAAGCCTTACAAGACAAGGAGTCTTGCCATGATCAGAGAACAACGAAGTTTCATTTGTTTTTTGAAATACTTTAAGTGAAACACATAACACCAGGGTCCACTATCAAAACAAAGGCCAGTAGTGAGGTGGACTTTTCGGAATTGACATTTTGGATAGCTCATGAAAGAAAACACAGAGAAAGAGAGAGAGAAATCAAAACAGAGAAGAGGCCTCCTTATCTATTGTTAGCCACAAAACGAACTGTGCTCTCTTAGGAAGAGGCAGGCTCTCTGGGTAGCATGCTGCCCGCCAGACTTCCAGGCTGGGGCCGCTAGAGTTGTAATTATATCCAGGAGCAATAATCACCAAACTCCATGTCACATTTGCTTAGTTTCACATTCTGCTTATTTTTCTCCTCTATCTTTCAGATTATCAACTCTTGCATCTCCGATAACCAAACCACTGTGTGTTTCCAGACCCCAGCTCTGCGGTCTATCAAAGGTAGAGGGTTAATCATGCCCCTTTCTGCTTTGATAGCACGTCTTCCCAAAGCTACCATTCCTCTGGCACAAAAGCCTACCCAAGCTTTAAAAAAGACAAAAAACAAAAAACGTGAGGTGGCCATTGGAATTCTCAGAAGCTCCAGGGTCTCCCTGGGAGACCCAGAACTCTACCAATTCACTCAAACGGGAGTAAGAGGCCCTGCAAACCGTGTCATCCCTCTCTGTGCTTTAGCTGAAGCCACCACGCCTCTGAGAAGTCTCCTGCACCTCTATTTCCAAGTACCTCGCCAAATCCTTTTAGAGGCAAAGCAGCCCCTCCCCTGCTCCCCACAGAAACTGGGGAGGCTGCATCTGAAATGAGTGCAGCTTCTTGCAAAAACAAATGGATGTCCTCACTTCCTCAGAAAGGTGGCAGTGTTGCCTTGCGGCTTTGACCGAACTACGACGCAGTGGCAATGTCTCTAGCGGATGAATAGTCCCACAGCCTCACCTCACCAGGGAAATGAGAGAAAGGCTTAATCCAGTGAGAACCCAGGGCCTGGCGGGCTCGCCCCGGAGATTCAGGGTACGGACGCTTGTGGCCACATCAGCTCTGGAGTTTTTGACTCGCTTCAACAGCACAGAGCCTAAGAGAATCTCAGCTGGACTCCCACCCCTGACAGAGCAAAGCCAGGAGCGTCTCAGCAAGTCGCAGATGACCCTTACTTTCAGCATCCACACTTCCCGTTTGTGAAATAGCCATCCCACGTGAAACAGTGAGTGATCCCATTTGGAAAACTGAGGAAAACATAAGGACTTGGCCAGCATCCTTCTAACACCTGTCATGTGGAAGGCTCACATCAGAGTTCTCCTGAAGTAATCCGTCTTCTAAGGAGTCCTGCCATTTATTGGGCGGTTTGTTAACACTTTCGCAAAAACCAATATGAGAGCTACTGAGAGAGAACCTTAGGAGGCAGGTGCTTCCCTTTCTAAACGTGCAGACCCGCCCCCGCACGCCTTCCATGGGCGCGGACACCAGCCCTTGCTGAGGACCAGCTCCAATGCCCATGTCTCCCTTCCACTCACCTTCACTCAGCGTCCTCTGAGAAGTTTCTTTATGCGCCACTAACAGAAATTTGGGGGAAAATTCCCCATTTATAAATATCACATGGTTTGGGAAAAAATATTTGTGGCACTGGAGTCGTTTTTTTTTTCTTTCCTACAGTGATGTCATTTTAAATACTTGATGCGGTCCAAATTTTCTATTTTTACTTCCCCCAAGTGAGTTTTTTGGGAAATACATTTGTTTGGGTCAGCTACATTTTAAGCGACCCTCTATCTATTAATAGACAGCCTCAGGTTCATCTGCTCAGGGATGATAACGGATAGCGGGTAGCCCTCAAACCTGAAATCCCTTATTCGTTCATCCTCAAAGTGGCTCCTTTTCGATGCGCCCCTCCAAAATTCTTACCCACAGATACACAGAAAGTAAAAATAGAAGAAAAGAAAAGGATGGGTCTTTTCCACAAACAGAAACATCACACTCAGCAACTCAAAGCATTGAAAATGGAAGACGTTAAAGGCCCCCAAAGGCAAGTAAAACTCTTCACTTTCAAAATGTGCTTTGGGGGGACAGATGTGAAGTAGCCACGGCAGGCTTTGAGACATTTATTGTAAAGCAGTCCAGAGTGGAGACGCGGAGAGAGGAAAGTCTAATAAGGAGCGCTAAGTGCCTCAGCCCTACCTGATCTGAATTTGCTTCTAATCAGCAAGGAATGCTCAGATCCCAGGAGGGTCATGTTGAGTCTCAGCGAGCCGCTGGTCCCTTTGCCAGACGCCCCCTGTTTTCCACCAGGAACAGGCTCCCGGGAGCCCAGCCGACCGCAGCTAACACCCCAGAATTCATCCAACTCTCCGTGAGCTCCCCCGGGTAGCACAGAGGCAGCCAGTGACGGAATGCGGGGTCCCCGGACAACGGGAGGCTACCCCCGCGCTGCGCGGGGCTGGTTAACTCTTAGCCGGCAGGGCCCTCCTCCTCCTCTGCGTTTGGCCCGGACCCGCGGCATCCCGGGCGTTGCGGCTGATATCACAGGCCGCCGGCGATTGCGGAGTATCACCGCCGCGCCTTTATGAAGGTCCCAAGTTTGCTATCTGATCCTTTTTTACTACTGACAGCAGCGCAGCCAATCAGGAGCGGCGAGCGGGCACCGGGGACCCGAGCGGCCGAGGAGTAGCGGGAGCCGGGTCTTAACTCTTTGCGGCGGGCCGCGCGGCCGCCGAGCGCGGGGGCGGGAGGCAGGCCCGGGTCGGGCCCCGCGGGGCAAGTGACACGGCCGCGGGGAGAGGCGGGCGGGCGGTGCGCGGTCGGGGCGGCGCCGCAGCTCCGGGCCCGGGCCGGGGTGCGGGGGCGCCGCCAGGGCTTCCCCGGGCCGGCGGGGATCTCCTACCGGGAGGACGCGCGCCCGCCGCGCGCACTGCTCTGCGCAGGGGCCCGACCCCTGGGAAATCAACGAGGCTGTCAACCGCCCCAGTCCCACCGTCTCTCATCCGGCTCAGGGGCTCGCAGCTCCGGTATCAGGCGGGAATGCAGGTCCTCTGAGAAAGTGAAAAGTCTTTCATTTTCTGGGCTGTGCTTTATTTATTTATTTTTTGGAGAAACCTGACCCAGTGTGTCTGCAGATGCAGCCGCCGCTCCTGGGGATGGTACAGGAGCTGAGCGCCTCGTTGGGCTCTCCGTAGGGAGGGTCTGGGGAGCAGGGGTATGTCAGAGCTGGGGCTGGGCTCAGCTTGGACAGACTCAAGGCTTTCCTATGAGTGAGTCCCTCCTGGGGGAAATCCATTCTGACTCTGACACGGAGTTATTGCGCAGTGAGTATGTGCCAGGTGTTGTAAGGCTTATCAGTAAATGAAATAGACCCTCCTCCCGAGATGCCTGCTTAACAACTGCGACACGGAAAATAAAAATCAAACCATATCTGTACATAATGTGGGGTTGAATTTACTTGCAAGCTTACATGCATGAGGGCCCCCAGGCATCAACCATTGTATACATGCCCAGCTGGATCCCAGGAGAACCCTAAAGCTTAAAAAGATCGGTGGGTAACAGATGGAGACTGATAGGGCAGTAGCTCAGAGGACAACGTCTAATGCCCTAAGTTCAGACCTCTGCCCAAATTCTCTGATCCTTGAGGTCATTGTTTGGATCTGACCAGTGGTTTGTGTAAATAGTCTTCGGGGACAGACCATTTAATTCCTGATGTGTCAGAAAGGAGGCGGAGCAATCCCAGCCATATGCCTCTTGGGAGTCGTGTCCTGGCCCTGGAGGCCTGCTTACTCACTCCGCCCCCCTCCATGAGCAGCTCAGCGATTATGTAACACTCCCATATAGAGTGCATTACTTTCCCAGTCCTGTGTAACACATTACCACAGGTGTAGTGGCTTAGAACAACACAAAGTCATTACCTTGCAGTTCTGAAAGTCAGAAGTCCAAAATGGGTCTCACTAGGCTAAAATCAAGGTGCGGTCAGGGCTCTCTTCCCTTCTGGGGGACCTGGGGGAGAACTGTGTCCTTGGTCTTCCGTCTGATGGCCCCTTCCTCCATCTTCAAAGCCAGCATTTGTGGCAGGTCAACTCCTTATCGCTTGTATAGCTCTGATCCCTACTCCAGCTTCTGTCTCCCTCTTCCACATTTAAGGACCCTGTGATTATATTGGGCCCAGCTGGATAAACCTTGTAAGGTCAGCTGATTGTTGATCTTCCTTCTACCTGTTACCTTAATTCCCCTTTGCCATGTGATGTAACACATTCACAGATTCCTGGGATTAAGAGGTGAACATGGAAGAGGGGACATTTTCCTGCCTGACACAGAGTGACCCCTCCTTCTACCAGCTTGTTCTTATTCTTTCAAACCCAGGCTCCTGGACTTCAGTGGAAAGAGGTCAAGTGCAGGGAGGTCTGCAAATAGGGCTGCACATGAGCCTGGAAGAATGCCGGCAAGCTTTGCGATGCCTGTGGCAGGGAGGTACTCTGCGGGGAAGAGATTGGTGGGATAAGGAATATTGCTAAATTATCTGAGTAGAGAAAAAACGATTCTGAGCAACATAAAAAAAAAAAAGCAGACAGATTTTTATCCTGAGGACAGTAGGGCTGCGAAGAGATACTTGGCAGCTTGGCAGATAATTATTTTTCAGTGAAAGTTGTGATGAAAAAGCTGAAGCCAGCATCGAATGTAAGGGTCTGCATGACCTGAATGAGTTGGACAGGAGTAAATTGTTTTCGCTCTGTAAGCCTGAGGGAGCATATTTGTGTGTGTGTGCAGGGGAGCATAGTTTCTTTTTTGAGTGCACTAGGGAAATGCTGGTAACCATAGCCCTCCTCAATTTTCCCATCATAGCGTGGAGCTGCTGCTATCTGCCCTCTGGGATTTATACCCCCTATGCTGCGGAATATCCACGGATATAAATATGCTCATATAGAAACTCATTCTCCCTCCTCTCTTTGCAAGCATTTGTGTGTGTGTGTGTGTGTGAAAAAAAAATTGGTGGGATTTGGAGAGGATGTTCCCAAGAGGGACAGAGGGACAGATCTCCCAAGCTACTATGCTTTGGGAACAGCAAGCTAACGCGGTAATAGCATGCCACCCAGCTCTGTCCAACAGCTGCACCACATTGGCAGCGCTATTCCCGGGCCTTGCTAGCCCCTGACCTTCTCTCCCGAGGCCCAGAGTGACCCTATGATTAGGGGACAGACATGCGCTTCCTGCATCAAGATGATCCATTTGAATCTAATAAATCCTTGTGCCCTGGAGTGAGTTGTTGTAAGTCCTCTCAGACACTCAGCATCTTCATGTAAAATGAAGTTAGAAATGTGTACTTCCCAGCAGAGCTGGGAAGTTTAAATGCAATAACACTCTTGGAGTGCCCAGTACAGCTCTTTGCAGCATGGTTTGGGTCCCTGTTTACCCTGACCTCCAACCAGGCTCGATGATTCCGAGCCATCTGGACTCCCCCTGTGTTATGGCTTTCCCTGCCTTTGCATTTGTTATCTCTGGCTGTGTAACAGATTATCACAAATGTAGCAGCTGAATTATTATCTCACAGTTTCCGTAGGTCAGGATTCCAGGTAAGGTTCAGCTGGCCCTTTACACAGGATCTCACAAGGCTTCAACCAAGGTGTTGGTTGAGTCTGCAGCCCCCTCATCAGAGGCCCAGAGTCCTCTTCCAAGTCCACTCTTTGGTGGAGTTCAGTTCCTTGAAGATCTAGAACTCATCACGGCTTACTTCTTCAGGTCCAGCAGGAGAATCTGTCTCCCGCAGTGAAGGTGCTTTCAAAGGGCGCCGCTGATTAGGTCGGACCCTCCCCGGAGAAGCTCTCTTTGATGACCTCAAAGTCATACTAATTAGGAATCTTAATTGTATTGCAAAAGCTCTTTACTTTTGCCTGATAACATAATCTAATCCCAGTAGCGATGGCAGTGGCCTCTGTCACTTCACCAGTCCCTCAGATGCTTAAGGGTAGAGGATTATACAAGGGTGTACTCATGGAGGGTCACTTAGAATGCAGGTGTCTATGGCTGTGGTCCCCCCTCCATCCACTCTGTGGATGTGGGAGTGAGTGTGTTGGTAGGTGTGGGTCCAAAGCGCAGCTCTGGGTAGTCAGCTTGAACTCTGACCCCTTTGCCCCCCCCTCCCATACACCCTGTCATGGAGCAGCATGATATCAGCTGCTGGGACCTGGGACGTGGCATGCTAAGCAGAGGAACAGCTCACCTATGATGGCCTCAGGATCTCCAGTTCATCGTTCTGAGTACAATCCCCTCACGCCCCGGCCCCCCACGACGTCACTCTTTTCACAGGCCTCCTCATCTTCTTGCCCTCTGGGGCTGTTCCTGGCATCACCTCTAGTCTGTTTTCTCTTTCGTGTGTCTGATGGGAACTCCAGAGAGCATTTGTCCCTCTTCTTCCATTCACTGACTATGCCCTTAGGTAGGCAAGTCAGTTTGAGCAAGCGGCCTGGGAGACATACAGTATAAAGATAGGTTTGCAAACGCAAATGATAGGACCAGGAGTAAGAGAGAATGTGGTGGGGATGGGATGGTGTACAGCAAACCGGAACGGCTTGTCCAAAATGCTAGGTGACTGCAAGCATTCAGGTGGGCACACAGACACTCATTGCCGGTTGTTCAAACAAACTGGAAATCTGGGCTGTAATGTTTAAGATACCTGTTTTTAAAAGAGTGAGTAATTATCAATACTTTTTAAAAGTGTTTTAAAGCATAGTGTGATTTAACCAGGAGCAGATCCAGGTTGTGGGCCCTTAAAGATGGGGGCCCTTTAAAAACGAGTACAAAAATAGAAATGTGATGGTTGGTGTACGTGTGACTATTAGGTTGAGAATCACAAGTAATGGGAGCATGGAAGGCTCAGATCCTTCAGCCTGCTGACCAGAAATGGTCATGCAGAAATGCTCCCCAACTGCTTCCTCTCCCCACCTGGAACTCTCTAGCATTCTCAGCTACTCCCAGCACTCACAGGGCTGTTGCAAGTGGGGGGTCCGGAAGCTTAAGCTTCATAAATGTCATAGTAGGTCTATTTCTAGGGCCAATTAAATATGTCTACAAGTTGAATGAGACTCATCTGGCATGGTTTGTGACCAAGGCTATGAAATCCACTCTGCTCTCCAAGAGGTTTCCATCCAGGCTCCAGGAGGGAGGTTGATATATGTCCTCCCAGGTTACCGATTGAAGGAATTACCTATTTAAGGAATGCAGCCTCGGCCCACCAATTTGTTTCAATCCCAGAAATAGTTATTAAGCACAGACTGTGTTCTAGCACTGTAGGGGTCATAAAGATAAAGCAGATATAATCCTGGACCTTGGAGGGCTAAGCACATAGTGGCAGGACATCCATGAACTTCTCACAAACCAGAAATCCAATGTCATTGTTATACTAGTAACATAACGAAATCTCAGATGGAACTCATGCAAGCCACCCTATTAATAGAACCTGTTTTCTTTCACGAAAGTCAGTATAAAAGAACTTTTGCCTAATTTAAACAAAGACTTTTAAGTTAAACAAATGTAAAGAAAGTAGTTTTGGTTGAAAGTATCTGTTGCGGCTCCTTCTCCCCCTGCCTGCCAGGAAGTTTCTGACCCTTTCCCCCTCTCTCTGTATTTCTCTACCCTGAGCTCCTGCCCGAGGAAAGGGAACACAATGTGATCATTCTGATCTGAAGCCACTGGGTTGGACCACATTTACGAGAGGACCAGGGTCACTGCGTTCAAAAGTCATGCATCCGTGTATTGTCCCTCCTTCGGCCTCTTCCTTGCCGTTCTTGCTTTAAGGGGATGAGGAGGGGCGTAGACCAGAAATGAAGAAACAAACTGTGTTCTGGCAGTGTGTGAATCTATCACACACATTGTCTCCGCTCTGGCCTTAGGTTAGTGACCTGTAAGTATTGCTTAAGTGAGTCTGCATTGAATTTAGGCAATGATACTATCCTTGGGTCCAGGGTATTCCAAGAGGCCTGTCACACTGCTGTGGCTCGCTTGCCAACAAGAACATGGAAGGTGGAAGTGTGTGTTGCACAGAGCTGACTCATAGCTGTCATTCTCTGTTGGGTAGATGCGATCAGCTTGGGGCACATTCTTCAACTCCCTTTAGTTTTTTTTTTCCCCTATATTTTGAGGATGCCAAGATGATGAATAACTCTAGTTGTTCAACAGACACATCAATCTTTGTCTTTCTAGATTTTGAGGATTAGATATAGTTGATACGCTCCTCTCTCTCAAAACCCCTTCCAAATCCATATGTCTGTCTGAAATTTTTCTCTTGTGCTCTAGACATACAGAGCCAATACTTCCTCCACTGGAATTGCCCGAAAGCTCTTTGAAAACAACACTTACAAAACCAACTTACCACTTCTTCTCACTAAGTTTCCCTACAAACCAGCCCCTTTCTCTACTCCTCCTGTTGAATGAATGAGAAACTTATTTGTCCAGTTTCTGGCGTGGGAGATAGCTCACCGTCCACAATCCTGCGTTCTCTCCATCATCAATCTGTTGCCAGGCATATGCATTCTCCTCCTAAATACCTTGAATCAAGCTTTAATTTGTCCCTAAAGCTGCTTCCTTACTTCATGTCCTCCTGGGTTCTTCCTGTTTTATTACAAGTATTTATTTTTTATTTTGCTATTATTAATATACAATTACATGAGCAACATTATGGTTACTAGACTCCCCCTATTATCAAGTCCCCACCGTATACCCCATTGCAGTCACTGTCCGTCAGTGTGGAAGGATGTTATAGAATCACTACTTCTCTTCTCCGTGTTATACGGCCTTCCCCGTATCCTCCCATCCCACCCCCACCCCCGCTACATTGTGTCTGCTAATTCTAATGCCCCTCTTTCCCCCTTATCCCTCCCTTCCCACCCACCTTCCCCAGTCCCTTTCCCTTTGGTAACTGTTAGTCCATTCTTGGGTTCTGTGAGTCTGCTGCTGTTTTCTTCCTTCAGTTTTTTCTTTGTTCTTATACTCCACATATGAGTGAAATCATTTGGTACTTGTCTTTCTCCACCTGGCTTATTTCACTGAGCATAATACCCTCTAGCTCCATCCATGTTGTTGCAAATGGTAGGATTTGTTTTCTTCTTATGGCTGAATAATATTCCATTGCGTATATATACCACATCTTCTTTATCCATTCATCTACTGATGGACACTTAGGTTGCTTCCATTTCTTGGCTATTGTAAATAGCGCTGCAATAAACATAGGGGTGCATATGTCTTTTTCAAACTGGGCTGCTGCATTCTTAGGGTAAATTCCTAGGAGTGGGATTCCTGGGTCAAATGGTATTTCTATTTTGAGTTTTTTGAGAAACCTCCATATTGCTTTCCACAATAGTTGAACTAGCTTACACTCCCACCAGCAGTGTGGGAGGGTTCCCCTTTCTCCACATCCTCACCAACATTTGTTGTTGTTTGTCTTTTGGATGGTGGCCATCCTCACTGGTGTGAGGTGATATCTCATTGTGGTTTTAATTTGTATTTCTCTGATGATTAGTGATGTGGAGCATCTTTTCATGTGCCTGTTGGCCATCTGAATTTCTTCTTTGGAGAACTATCTGTTCAGCTCCTCTGCCCATTTTTTAATTGGCTTATTTGCTTTTTGTTAGTTGAGGTGCATGAGCTCTTTATATAATTTGGATGTCAACCCCTTATCAGACATGTCATTTATGAATATATTCTCCCATACTGTAGGAAGTCTTTTTGTTGTACTGATGGTATCCCTTGCTGTACAGAAGTTTTTTAGTTTGATATAGTCTCATTTGTTCATTTTTGCTTTTATTACAAGTATTTTCTGAGTGATCTCCCTTCTCATCTTCCCTGCTCCTATCTTCCTTCCATGGTGTCACCAATGTGGTATTTCTAAAGCAGAAGCAGGATCACATTGCTTCCTGCCTAAATCCTCCTCTGGCTCCCTAGTGCCAAAGGATTATGTGCACTTTCCTAAGCATGACATAGAAAGCCCCAGGTAATTTGGCCCCATCAACTCCTACTTTACTTCCTTTCTTCCTACTCCATTCTGGGTGTACCAGAAATAACAAATAATTAAAAAAACTCTGAGGTTTATATCTCTTTATTCTTTTCCTAAGATGTTTCTTTTACCAGGACTGTCTTCTTCCTTTCTCTGTCTAGAGACATCCTACTTATACTTTCAAACCCAACTCAGCCCTTCCCTTCCTCAGGAGACCTTCTTTGACAGCCCCAGGCAAAGTGAATCACCCCAGCCCCCTTTATTTCTTTGCTATTTTGTATGTTTTTCTGTTCTTGAATTTATCAAGGAGTGTTACCAATTACCTCTTAACATGAAAATCCTTCCATTAGTTTATCAGCCACTGGGGGCAAGAAACATTGTTTTCATTTATGTCCATAACCCATTGTCTATTTTTCCTTTTGATTCTATTTTGTTAATTTCCTGTATTACTCATCTTGTGATAAACTATGCTTTGACATACTTTGTGTTTGAATTATTATGTATCAAACAGTGCTTCTTATATTTGCTCTTTTCTTCTGCAAGAAGATTAGAAACTTCTTGAGGATTTTGGCTACATTGTCTGCTCTTTTGATCTACCCAGGCATCTTATGTGGTGGCTTTGAAAGAGTAGTTGCAACAGAGGTTGGCTGGCTGTGCACATGGATTGGAACTGTTTTGTCCTGATTCACTGCATTCAGGACCTGACACAACATTATACACTTTCCAGAGATGACGAAACCCCTTCTGGTTCATAAAGCGTGATCCGCTCTGGGAGCTCGCTTTCTCATCCACACCTTCTTCTGCGACTTGTCACATTCTGTTTCCTAATGCCTCCCTTTGCCCAGCTTGCCTGCCATCTCCCCCACTCCCCAGAACACAGAATGGGGCCCATAAATCCCTGATGTGCTTCAGGTGACCTCACAAATCATGCACGCCTAGTCTCATTAACCCCGGACACCTATTATGGCTGAGGAATGGTGCATGCCCAGCGTGTGGCGGGAGCAGGGAGGGTGGGGGGCTTGGGGTAGGGGGACTGTGGAGGAGGGAGACGGCAGTGCTACTTAGATTTAGCAGACCACCGTCAACCAAGAGCTTTCCAAACCTCCTCATTACCTCACCCCACGGTTCCAGGGTTGGGAGACAGGGAGGGAAGTTCTCGGGCATGCTGACTGGAAAGGATATTTCTCTTTCTCTGAGAATAACGTGGTCCACTCAGGGAGTTACAACAGGTTAACTGGAACTGACATCTGCCTATTAAGATTAGTACATTTCAAATGAATGTCGGAAAAAGGAAAATTCCCAGTGCTATGAAAGCCAGCTATAACAGTAAGGAAAATTCATGGTGGGAGGCTTGTTAGCCTCCAATATCCTTAGCTTATCTCTGGACCCCAGTGTTCGGTAAAAGGAAACGTAAAAAAAGATTCACCCCAGCAAGTGGCCAAGGGACATTCAGATTCAGGAAATGCATCTGCAGCAAAATTCCTTTTTATGAATATAATTTGAATGGAATGCCAGTTTTATAGACATTGACTCCGGTGTCTCTCAGATGTAAACCTACATGATGTTCAGGCGGAGGCTGCAAGCCTCTTTTTACAAGATTTTTTTTTTTATTAAGACTATTTTTTTAAAGCAGCTTTAGGCTCACAGCGCAGCGGGGAGGAAGGCACAGAGAGTTCCTGTAGATGCTTCACCCCCGCAGGTGCATAGCTTTCCCTTTCATCAACGTCGCCAGTGGCGTGGTGCATCTGCTACGACTGATGAGTCTACGGGGACATGTCATCATCACCCTAAGTACCAAGTTTAGGGTCTCCCACTCGGCGGCGTACATTCTGTGGGCTTGGGCAAATGTACGAGGACACGGATCCACCGTTACGCGGTTACAGAGTATTTTCACTGTCTAAGTCATCCTCCCCCCATGGAAGATTTTCCTGTTTTATAACTGACCTATTTTCATGCTTCTTTCTCCCCATGGTACACGTCCCTTTAAGCTTTAAAGCCCTTTTGTGTGCATTGTCCTTTGCAGTCCTCACAGCCATCCTGTGAAGCACTTAAGGCACTTTTGGGGTTAGGAAGAGGGATCGCCAATTCATCTGAAGTGTGGGGCCAGGTAGAGGCGGAGCTAAGACTGGGGCTCGGGTCTCAAGGCTTCTGTGTGGCTGCTCTTTCCAGGAGGTGGTGCAGCCTGTGATTTGACAGGTGAGTCTGAGCCTGCCCGGGTTCCTCTCTCTGGGTACACACATGCCCTGCCTTTGACAGGTGTTATTTTTTTAATTCTCCTGGGTGGTCACTATTCATGACAGGGAAAATTTAAACATCTCTATGTTGCTTCCTGGCTCATGGAGTATTTTCTTATAGTATGCTGCCAATTTGTGTTTTTCTTCTGGAAAGTTCTTTATTACGAACTGACCTTGATACTAACCCAGTCCATAAAACACACACACACACACACGTGAGGATTTTGTTACATTATCATTTAAAGTCAAAAAGTGATAACTGTGTCTAAGGCTTTCAAGGCATGAGACTGGAGTATTATCCTGTGTGTTTGACAGAAAATTTGTTTAAAATGACCAGAGGAGAATCCTAGAAGATCCAATAAAATGTTTATGTCTGCAGATGGGATGGGTTTGGAAAGAAGTTTATTGAAAGCTGGAAACGGTGGTGGTGTGATTCCTCCTCGGTGTGCAGGAGCTGTGGCAGCCCAACGGCTCGTTCTGGCAAAAGAGGTGGGGTCTGGAGCCAGAGGCCCGCGTGTGATTCCTGGTCTCTGCCTTGTATTATTTGTGGGATCTTGGACAAGTTACTTAACCTCTCTGCTCTTTGTGCCTCTGTTTCTCTTCTGTAAAATGAGTATATCTAGCTTATAAATAAACTACTGGAGAGGATTCAACAGATAAGAAAAAATGTACAAAGCCCTCAGGACAGAGCCTGGCACAAGGGAAGTTTCCAGAAAGGGAGAGCCATGGAGACACCTGTGATGGTGGCGGAGATGACAGCGATGACCGACGGCTGTGTGTCGACCAACCCATTTACAGGCAGAGCTCCAGTGCAGAGAAGCACCTCAGATATGTCAAAGTGCTCCACAGATGCTACATGGTAGAGTCCGTGAGGGGTGATCCCTTGGGAAATAACTATTTTCTGTGGTGGAAATGGCCAGAGCAATTCTAAAGCAGTGGGAGAGCTAACATTCTGTAAACAGCCTCCAGGTACATCAGACCAGACTGTCCCTGCATGAAATCAGTGCCTGGTGGCTGCATGCAAGCTTAACTTCAGATGGGCGAGCAATTGCCAGGGACCCCAACGGGCAGGTTGGGGCCGGTCAGATTCTGAGACTTTCCTAAGGACTCCTCTGGAAATGTAAGTGTGGAATGACCCAGGCTTACATTAGTTATAACCATGGATACAGTGATACTCAGTTTTAAGGTATTTAGTCTATGAAAGTTGTGCTTTTGCACTTTTGGAAAAGGAGAAATAAGTCCCTGCAGGCTAATACCTGCTCAGGTAGAACTTTGTAAAGCTGGAACTAATACTTCTAAAGTTTTTGTGTCCTCTTTTTTCTTCTTCTTCTGTGTTTGGGTTTTGCTGATGGGTAATTGTGAAGATAGACACGTATTACACCTGCCAGAGCATAGAGCCAGGTGTTAAGTGCTGACAGACACATCTGTCATCAGAAAGTTTTCTGAACCTGGGCTGCAACATACCTATTTCCATTTACATACATGTATACAACATTAGCTGACATTCAGGGAGTGCTGGCTCTGTGCTACAGTGGTTACATTATCCCATTTATGATTCACAATGGCCCTAGGAAGTACTTTTATGCCCATCTTACAGAGAGGGAAACTGAGGTTTAGTGAGAATGCCATCCTCAGACCAGGAGCTTTACCCCACATGGCACATCTCAGCTCTCCCCACCTCCCAGGCTTGGATGTGCCTCCCTTGAAATTTTCTAAGTCTTCTTGTGGTGCCTGGGAACTGTAGAGGCCAGCAATGCCATCTGGGCTAGGTGCTCTGCCAAGTCAGGCAGGGTGGGTCCTGCTTCCTGGTCTCTGATTCTCCCTTCTTGGGTGTTCTCCAAGCTTCTAGCCTATGGTGGGGTCGGCCAGGTGCTCAGATGGGCTCCATAACTGGAGCCTAGTGCACCATCCTTGGACCCCATGACCAGCCTTGTTTCTAGGGCTGCAGCCTGGTGAGCCGGTTAACTTCCTCTGACTGTGGTCAGAATGGCACTACTATGCTGATTTGGAGTGATTCCAATTGTTTATATTGGCAGAAGCCCTGTAAAAAACATATTTTCCCAAAGTCCCCGTACCTCCTAGGGGGTCACCTTGCTTAGAGAAGTGAGACAAATTGACCCACATCAGCTGGGAAGGGACAGGGCTGTTATTTGCCTAAAGGTGTGTCCGAAGTTCTTTATTTTTACGGTACTAGTTGTGATGTCTATGTGTAAATTGTGCAAAAGTGATGAATTCCCCTAACAATTTGAAGTTTTTTAGATACAGAATGACCAAACAGCCCTTCCACAGTTTTCTGTGGTCTGTGACCACCTTCCAGGCTACGTCTACCTAAGATTATGGATTTAATAGTCTACTCAGTTTCATTCATGGGACGTGGGAACTTCCCAAGAGTGAATTCATGGCCTGGGGATTGCCATGTGGCCGTCTTTAAGCTTCTCGTTATTGATGTAGCCTGTTCCTTGAAGAGACATTGATGGATTTTTAGAAGTAGCCCTGCAACTCTGGTTGGAAATGATACCACATCTGGGAATACAGCAAAAGCATTTCTGATGTCTGACAAAATAACACCAAAGGAAGAGAGAGCAAGAAAGGGAAAGAGAGAGAAAAAAAAATCCTACAATCCTACAAACATTCATGACTGTGGAATTAAAAAATTACTGACGTTATTTGTTTATTAAAGATTAGAACTCACTCCATTCATCACACAGAATGAAACCCCCTTAACCAGATAATAAGCACAGTATGTTCTTTATGACAATACCAACGATAAAACTAGAAGACTTTACTGTTTGTTATTTATTGGGTCCACTGGACAAATCATTGTCTTCATGCCAGGCTTAGAAAATTCTTCATTTTCTCTCTGCCTCCTATAAATAAAAACAGCATTGAGCTTATAAATTTATCTTCACGTACTTTGCACCATAAAAGTGATGTTACTTGATATTGGTGTGGAGATGGCAGAGTTTGCAGCACTGAGAAAACATATACATTCTCTTCATCCCATTAGGTATGTAGACGGGTCTCCTTTAGCTCATGGCAATGGTGGACCTTGGTGAAAAATTTTTTTTCCAATGTGTATCTTAAATCCATTTATTTTTCTTTATCTTCAGCCACCATGCCAGACCACACCAACACGCATGTCTTACTTAGTGCCATAACCTCCTGAATATTCTCCCACCTTCGAATCTTGCCCCTCTGAAGTCCATCCTTTACACAGAAGCCAGAATGATCTTTTTAACCTACATCAGTTTAAAGTGCTTTCTTGCTTAAAATTCTCCAGTGGCCTCCCAGTGCCCTCTGAATAAATCCAGATGCCTTTTCATCTAGTCTGGATATCTCCTGATAGCTTCTTTTTCCTCCTCCAGATTTCCTCTGTTCCACCCGCCACTGTGGTGGGCCCCCGGGGAGGCTGACCAGTACGGCCAGCATTAGCCTTTACCTTCTGACTTCTGGCCATGTTCCTCCAGTAGGAGCTCTGTCATGGGTTGTAGGGAAGTGGAAGAGGGGGGCCAGGGCATTTGTTTCCCAGGACCCTCGACCCCAGCAGCCCCCACTGCCTGAAGGTCACAGCTTTCCGGGAGGTCTTCTCCTGTCAGCTCCCTCCCTGTGGGGCCTGGAGACCATCCACTCCTCTTTTCTCAGCAGTAGGAGAGGTCAACGTGTCCCGCTGACCCTGGGAGTATTTTCTCTGCTTTCTGGTTTCCCTACCCCAACTGCATCTTTGCCTACTTTTCATGTGCCATCTCACATGGCTGAAGTGCCCCAAGTCTGGCACCTGCCTACCCCACCATCCTCACTCCAGGCTCCCTTGCTTACTGTCCTCCGTTCATTTGCACACACACCCCACGTTCATTCACTGTTCTCTCTGCTTGGATTCATCTGGCCCCAGATCTTTGCCTGGACTCCATTCACATAACTATCAACTTTGAAAAAAGGCCCTCTCTGATCTTCTTACTTTAAGTAGCTCACTCCTCGTAAACACTTTCTATCAATTTATCTATTTTGTTTGCTTCAAGTCCCTCATCATTAACTGAAATGATCTTATTCAGTTATTGAGTTTGGTTTTCATCTCCACTACTGGAATGTGAGCAGAATTCCTGTAACTAGAACTGCACCCTGCATATAGTAGATGCTCAGGAAACTGTTGCTACATATGTTTTGCATGAATCTGGTTGGGCTGTCATTTTACTGATGAGGCAGCTGAGATCTGTGGAAATGACCTTGTACAGTCCTCACCTGGGGATGCGAGTCAGGGTTTCTGTGACTCAGGGCTGCCCTCCCCAGTTTTAGAGCTCCCGTCGCATTTGTATCCTGCCTTTTCTGTAGAAGGAGGTCTCTCTCCTTTACTCTCTAAGAACTGGATATGGATTTTTAATGTAATGAGTAATGTCTTCTAAAGCATGGATTTTGTAATCTGCATTTCCCCATATGCCTCTTTTCTCTCTCTTGCTTTTCTTTGACACATCCTATCTCACATGCCTTCCTGTAACTGTGAAGCACTGAGTAAGAGTTCATGTTTCTGACTTGGAAAAAAAAATATTAGTATTGGAGAGCAACTGGGAAAATCAAGACCTGGGAAATCTTTGAGGAAGCCAGGGCATCTGTACATAAATGGTAATACTAAGAGTTACCACTACTTAATTAATGAGTATTCACTCTGGACCAAACATAGTATGAGGTCCTTTACATATAATATAAATACATTCTTATATATTCCTCCTAGCAATCCTATGACCTATATACCTTCCCCTTATTTTAAGGGAAGGAACTAAAATTCAAGGAGGCTAGGAGATGGCCCTATGACTACTGGGAAGGCGGCATAGAGTCCGACACAGGTCTCACCCTAAACTCGGTACACTACCTTCTTCACACCTAAGGAGGCTCGTGGTAAGTCAGGGCAGGGGGCTGCAGGTCATTCAGCCTCCAGAGTGAGGGGTGAGGCAGAAGTCGTACCCTGACTGGGGGTTTGCCCAGAGCTTGGAAAACTGTATATGGGTGGAAGGATGGAGACCAAGAAATAGAGAGCACCAATGAGCCAATTTAAAGCTCTGGGACAGAAATTGGATCTTGACTGTCAGAAGTCAGGAGCGCAAGGCTCATCATAAAGATTTTCTGACCCTTTGATGTTCTGGAACCTTCCCAGTGCCTTTAAGAGTGTTCTTTGGAAATGACATGGAGAAAAAAACACACATTCATCAAGAAGGGTCTTTCCTTCTGATTCGGTGATAAGAGAAGATACTAGTTGGACCCTTTCTAAGGCAGAGATAAGTTGCCCCGAAAATTGGTGACTAGCTTTTGAGGCCTAATAAAGCAGCAACACAGGGCAGAGGTAGGGAGATGCATTCAGAAGTAGGAGTATCTGGTAAAAAGGGAAGAGGCCAGGCTAACGGCTTCGTGGTCTTTTATTGCCAAATAGGAGATTCAGACCATCACATGTCAACTCCTACTTGCCGCACAAGCTTCAGTATTAAATGTATTTCCTTGTCTGTAGTTAATTGCAAATGCCCACCGAGTGCTCCGGAGGAGTTTTTCTCTCTGTTTCAGAAAAGGAATGGATGCCAGAAGGAATGGTTAGGCCGCTCCATCAAGGAGGAACAAAAGCAGGTAGAGGCAGTGTCTAGCCATGAAATGCTCATCTCTGTTCTTCAAGCATCCCAAGGAAATTTCTTAATTTATTACCATGCAGGGGCTGTTTTGCAACTGACCCTACAAAAAATACTTCTGCACTTTACTAAGTCTACTTTTGAGCCGCCCAATGTTTTCATCATAATATTTACTTCTGGGTAAATAGGCGAAATTCTCTAATTCTGATACAAAACAGAAAGATCAGAGAATGAAAATAAATAGATGACATGGCTGTTTAAAGATAATGTAAAATGTTTTCTAGCAGCATAAATATTTGATTGTAAAACTTTCAATATGTTGTGTCTATTAACTAGTAATGTACAATATTTAAATAATTCAGCCAGCTGAAGTGGGCCTGGGTCACAGGGGAGGACACAGTAAAGGTCCAACCTGGTATGATGCCAAAGTGCAGTCATAACATAACCCCAAAGCTGGCCACAGACACTCTCCATTCCATCTGGAGCTCTTTGGCCATGACCAAGCCACAGACAAGAGCAGAGGGTTATATAGAAAACTCAGTCAGGCAACACAAAGAAATAAAAGGCATCCAGATGGGCAAGGAAGAAGTTAAACGGTCCCTGTTTGCAGATGACATGATATTGTACATAAAAAATCCTAAAGAATCCACTCCACAACTACTAGATCTAATATCTGAATTCAGCAAAGTTGCAGGATACAGAATTAATATGCAGAAATCTGTGGCATTCCTATTCACTAACAATGAACTAGCAGGGAGAGAAATCAGGAAAACAATTCCATTCACAGTTGCATCAAAAAGAGATAAACACCTAGGACTAAACCTAACCAAGGAAGTGAAAGATCTATACTCTGAAAACTACAAGACACTCATGAGAGAAATTAAAAAAGATACCAATAAATGGAAACACATCCCATGCTCATGGATAGGAAGAATTAATATTGTCAAAATGGTCATCCTGCCTAAAGCAATCTACAGATTCAATGCAATTCCTATCAAAATGCCAACAGCATTCTTCAACGAACTAGAGAAAATCGTTCTAAAATTCATGTGGAACCACAAAAGACCCTGAATAGCCAAAGCAATCCTGATAAGGAAGAATAAAGCTGGGGGTATTATGCTCCCCAACTTCAAGCTCTACTACAAAGCCACAGAACTCAAGACAATTTGATACTGGCACAAGAACAGAACCATAGACCAATGGAACAGATTAGAGAGCCTTGATATAAACCCAACCATATATGGTTAATTAATATATGATAAAGGAGCCATGGACATACAATGGGGAAATGACAGCCTCTTCAACAACTGGTGTTGGCAAAACTGGACAGCTACATGCAAGAGAATGAAACTGGATTATTGTTTAACCCCATACACAAAAGTAAACTTGAAATGGATCAAGGACATGAATGTAAGTCATGAAACCATAAAACTGTTAGAAGACAACATAGGCAAAAATCTCTTGAATATAAGCATGAGCAACTTCTTCCTGAATGCATCTCCTCAAGCAAGGGAAACAAAAGCAAAAATGAACTCATGGGACTACATCAAACTAAAAAGTTTCTGTATGGCAAAGGACACCATCAACAGAACAAAAAGGCATCCTACAATATGGGAGAATATATTCGTAAATGACATATCCGACAAGGGGTTAACATCCAAAATATATAAAGAACTTACATGCCTCTACACCCAAAAAGCAAGTAACCTGATTAAAAAATGGGCAGAAGATATGAAGAGACAGTTGTCCAAAGAAGAAATTCAGATGGCCAACAGACACATGAAAAGATGCTCCACATCACTAATCATCAGGGAAATGCAAATTAAAACCACAATGAGATATCACCTCACAACAGTTAAGATGGCCAGCATCAAAAAGCCTAAGAACAACAAATGCTGGTGAGGATGCTGAGAAAGGGGAACCCTCCTCCCCTGCTGGTGGGAGTGTAAGCTAGTTCAATCATTGTGGAAAGCAATATGGAGGTTTCTCAAAAAACTAAAAATAGAAATAGCATTTGACCCGGGAATCCCACTCCTTGGAATTTACCCAAAGAATACAACTTCTCAGATTCAAAAAGACATATGCACCCCTATGTTTATTGCAGCACTTTTTTGCAATAGCCAAGATATGGAAGCAACCTAAGTGTCCATCAGTAGATGAATGGATAAAGAAGAGGTGGTACATATACACAATGGATTACTATTCAGCCATAAGAAAGAAACAAATCCTACCATTTGCAACAACATGGATGGAGCTGGAGGATATTACTCTCAGTTAAATAAGCCAGGCAGAGAAAGACAAGTGCCAAATGATTTCCCTCATTTGTGGAGGTAAACAATGAAGCAAAACTGAAGGAACAAAATAGCAGCAGACTCGGAGACTCCAAGAAGGGACTAGTGGTTACCAAAGGGGAGGGCGGGTGGGGAGGGTGGGAGAAGGGGATTGAGGGGTATTATGTTTAGTACACATGGTGTGGGGGGATCACGGGGAAACAGTGTAGCACAGAGAAGGCCAACAGTGAATCTGTGGCATCTTACTACACTGATGGGCAGTGACTGCACTGGGGTATGGGTGGGGACTTGATAATATGGGTAAATGTAGTGACACATTGTTTTTTCATGTGAAACCTTCAGAAAAGTGTATATCAATAATACCTCAATAAAAAAATAAAAAATAAATAAAAAAAAGAAAACTCAGGACACTGAAAATTTCCTTGTTACTTTCCATCGCTAATTTGATTTGTGCAGGAGAGCCTACATATCATTCATTTTGGACCTTCGCATCTTTTGGACCGGTTCAGTCTTTGGCATGATTCTTGATTTTTGAGTTTGGTCCCTGGGGTGAAGAGTGGTATTTCTGGAGTACCATCCATGACTTAATGTGGGATTACTCCGCAATTCCATCTCCCCCACTGATACACCTGACTTTCTGCATATATCATCTGGTGAAGAGCATTGGATTGATAGTCAAGAGGCCTGAATTTGGGAGACCTTTTAAGCCCCTTGAATTTGGGAGGTTCTCTGAATCTCTGGGCCTCGCTTTCATCATTGTAAAATGGGATGAGATGTACCCTGTTTATTATGTTGGGTGACTACAAGGGTCAAAAACGAACAGAAAATAGAACAATTAAAAGTGTAAAGTCCACCAAAGGAGTATCCTAATTTAAGGGAGCATTGCATTTTTTCAGAGTATGTGCTCCACTGCCTAACACTGAGCCTGGCACGTTGTAAATATTTTTACAAGTTTGTTGACTGAATGAATGAGCATGGCTGGCAGCCTAAGCTGTGCCCTTCTCAGTTCTCCAAGGACTGTGCTCAGTCAAAGAATATGGTCTCCCAAGAGTGAGAAGCCCCAGCTGATCAAGACCACAGTGGGCCCTTGTTGTTGTCAAAGGATTCAGCTTACAGTTAAATTCCTGAATGGTGTTGAAGAGGAGAAGGCAAAGGTACACTGAGACCCTGGAATGCTGGGTGGCAGTCTGTGCTCCCTTCTGGCTTGGCAGCTCTTCTGCACACCAGTCCCCTAGGTGACTGAATTCCAAGGAAAAAGGCAAATTTCTAGACATCATGGACTGTGGAGTGGCTCATAAACAGTAAAAACCAGAAATCTTAAATCGATAAATGACAAGGACCTGATGATCTGTTATGTGAAATAACTAGGAAGAAATCGAAAAGTGGTGTAAAGAATGCATTAATTATGCTCCTCTGTGTTCATTTGGTTCACCAGAGAATAGTGGAGATAGCCTTCAGTCACACCTATGCAACAGGATTGCTTCATCCCAGATGTTTTGAAGCTCCTCCCACCCCTACTGTTACATGAAATAGCATAAGGGCTTTTATATTGAAAGACCTATAATCTAACTATTTTTTAAGAGATTGCATATTCTCTTATGTCTGAATTTAGAACTGAATTTACTACACTAGGTGCACGCTTTTCTCATTCATTACCTCACTCATTAAATATTTAGAGTACCTACTTTTTGCAAAACATATGAAATGCTATCTACCATGGCAGGTGAAGTACAAGACATTCATTTCTACATTTAAAGACCTTACCATCCTTTCTGGGGTGTGGAGGTGGTAAAAGGCATGTGTGCCACAGAGCATAAACTTGAATTTAGGCATGCTGTCCATGTTGTTTGTTGACATTATCTGAATAATGCTGAGCATGTGGTAGCCAATAGGAAATATTTATTGAATGAACAAATGAAACACCCACTGGTTTTTATTAAACCTAAGATGCACATTTTTCCATCTTTTACTATCACTGAAAAAATATTGCCTCTTAAAAATCAATGGAATGTCACATGTAATTGGTAGTTTTTTTCCCTTTGTTAGTAGTACATACAATAATGGATTTTCTTACAATCAACACTCTTAAATGTGATGCTATATGGTAAATAATGATATAAGCAAGGGTTTATTTAAGTATTAGAATACAGCACCTTACTCCTTGGACATCAGAGGAGAAAACTATCTTTGTGGAACAGGCTAGCATACATTTAAAGAGGCGAAAGGAAGATAATCATTGGAATAGGGATAAGAGTAGGGAAGGCTGACATGGAAATAAGTGGAAGGACTTTTGAAATGTGAACAAAGAAAGATACAGAGAGGGAAGTGGTTAAAGTATGTTTCAAGGCTATTGAAAAGATAGCTATTCTTGGAGTAGAGACTTCATATTGAGAAGTACAGCACCAGCCTGTAAATAAAGGAAGGCTCATGGAAGATTTTAGAGGGCTTTGAATAACAAGCTGGAAAGTTTGAATTTCATCTTGTGTATAAATTTTGAGCCAAAGAGTGATGTACTAAAAATAGCATTCTAAGCAAATTAATCTGTGTAGGGTGGATTGAAGTGTGTAAAACTGGAGACAGGAAGAGCAGTTAGGGGATTATTTTTGTAGTCCAGCAGAAAGATAATGAGTACTAGGGTCACAGAAATGAGAATGGAGAGCAAAGGTGAGATATGAGAGAAATTTTGAAGGAATTGGTCAATGATATCTTTAACTAAAGTTTTACATAACCATCGTTCCATTTAAGTATTTCTATCTGCCAGGCAGCATTGTACTAAACATTTTAAGCATTGTCTCACTTAGTATTCATACAGGAATTATTATTTTCTTATTATTTTCTCCATGCAATAGCTGAAGCAACAACAGCTGTATAACTTTGTGTCATTAAATGCTTCTTGCTTTGAATTCTTCTCTGCTTAATGTTTTAGTATTACTATCCCTTTATTTTTTGTTTTATTTTGCAAGTTACATCTTTGTACAACTTTTTAATTTTTTTTAATGTCATGTTGTTTAGGGATTAAACAAAAAAGCACAATCTGGATTTTCAATCTGATTCAGTTTCAGAGTCTTTGTCTTCTAATGGGGGAGGTGTAATCCATTAACATTTGTTGTGATAAATTATTTGTTGTTTTACTTCTCTCACCTTGTTTCATGTTACCTGCTTTTCTATGATTCCATAATGGTTCTTAATGTCCTCTATTTTTCCTTCCTATAGTGTTTTTCAAGTCCTATATTATTTTTAGTCTTTTTTTTTTTTTTTAATAATTTATTTTATTTTAGTATTATTTTTAGTCTTTTATTATTACTTTATCTCTTTAAAAAAAACAACTGAACACATCTTTTTCTGTTAATGCTCTGGGCTTTCATTTACATGTTCTCTCTGTTGGGAACAGTTTTCCTCTTTTCATCACTTACGCATGCTCCAGAACTTTGTTATAGGGCAATTCTTCTGGAAACCCTCTCTGATTCTTTCAAATTGAGTATGATTTAACCTCTGTTACTCTCCTCCTTCTAGTTTTTGTTGACATGACCAAGAATATTAAATCCAGAAGAAAATAATCAGGCTTAAAAAATTATTTTCCACTATACAATATTTTCGGCCAGAATTATTCTTACATTTACATTCAGTTTCAAAATCATTTTAACAAAACCTGTGAAAGTTTAGTCTAAATATTACTGTTCTTACTAATCACCACCTTTTATTTTTACCTTGCCTTCTTTACTCTTGCATTATCTCTTTCACTTTTATTTACTTATTTGCTTTTGTGAAACTACTTCCTCTGGTCTATGTGGGAGTGGGCATACTGGTGTGGTTTTAGAGTCTGTGTGATGAATGTTTCCTTCTCTCACAAATTTTCTCATCTAAAGTCTGTAGTCTTGACTCCTGGTTTTAGAGTTTCAAAAGAGAAGTTGGATGTAGAATTAACATTTTTCTTTTATGGGTAATTAAAAAAAATACCTAGATGCTTATGGGATTTTCACCCCTAATATGTGAATGAATAACAACAACAAAAATGCGAAGGACATACATCTCAAAGTGTCCCTCAGTTCATTCATTAGACTCAATACTTTGTCGTTACAGCCATATCAAACTCATTTATGCCCTCTCTGGTGATCTTGCTCCATCTCACATCCCACCTTTCCCTTTTCCCCACTAAAATGTTGATCAGGGCCTTTTCTAATTCTCTGCAGAAGAGCATTGAATCATGAAACAAACCTGCTTCCTACTTGTCAGTTCCCATATTTAGTCGGTGATGCCAGGCTCCAGGGTCAGGTCAGTCCTCTGTTACAGTGTGAAACTACTGATCTCTCCCTTCCCCTTGCCTTCTTACATTTAGCCCTAGAGATTTAGTCTACATATGCAGTCCACCAAAGGACTGAATGGAAGAGAGTGCAACAGCACACAGAGGTGAGAAGGCAAGTCGAAGACCAAGAATGATGCGCTCAAAGATGATGATGGGCCGAGACCTATTTTCATATAAAAAACAAAGGACCATTTTTCAGGGGAAAGGTACTTCCTTCTTCCAAAATACACTATCTTAGAGGATTATGAAAATAGTGGCCTTAAGGTGATCACAGTTGAAATTCTGAAGTTGGTGTCTTTAATTCCAAAGACATGCCGCCCAGTTGACTCAGCTTCTCATCCTGTTTCCCTCCTAATCACACCAAATTTATGTCACTAAGCGGAAGAGACCATTAGGGGTTGCTATGTCAATTTCTCATAAAGAATTATAATCCAAGCCCTTTGATTATATTTAAAAAGTGGAGAGTTGATTTTTAAATGATCAATTATGATTATGTAAAAACATTTGTACTAAAAGACTTAAATATGGCTAAATAAAAATGTGTCTCACTAACTTGTACATAGTGCCGTTTGTGAACCTGGAGATTTCCTGAAGTCGTGTGCTGTCTGGGGTGAGCAGGAGTGTTGATTCACATCACCAGACCCCTTCAAATTCATGGACAGCTGTATAACAGGAAATTCATTCCTTCAGCATATGCTGACGGGAGAAGCCCCACTGTTTGGCAGGCACTGAGGACTCAGAGATGAATGAGATACAGCCTCTGTCCTCAAGCAGTTACAAGGTGTCGAAACAGTCCTTCACAGCACAACACATTCTCTTAGCAGGTCTATCATTATACAGTGTGTACGCTTGGAGAAGTCATTTAACTTCCCAGACTCTTAATCTTCTTATCTATAAAATGGGATTACTGAATCCTGTTGGACCAGTCCTAAATTATTCCCGAGAATCCACTGAGTTCAAGTAAGTGAGCATTAAGGACGATGTTCGTGGCCAACCCCAGGCCTTCCCAGGTCTCCTCTCACAGCCAGAAGGGTCCCCTGTTGGCGTGGGATAGTTGTGGTCAGACCTGGCCCATGGGAAACTCGGCACTCCGACAGGGAGGGTGGACGGTTGCTTCACTTCCTGCTTCTCGCTCTCCCCACGTTCCCTGCCCAGCTGTCACAACTTCTGCCATTGACACCTAACAGTGGGACAGAAAAGCATGGCCCTTAAGTCTGAGGGGCAAGGAGGATACGTTTTGATTTTCTTTGCATGATAATGTAATAATTTCTCCTTCACATATTTGGGAGAAAGAAAAGAGACCCACAGTAAATCACTAAGTCATCAGTAAGTTTAATCCATAAATCCCTCAACAGAAGCAAGAATCACCCAGAAGGACTGGAAGAGGAGGGTCCCTTCACCCTCACCAAGATCACTTGTTTGCATTCATTGAATCTTGTCTATATGCCAGGTTCTTCTGTGAGTTCTCACAGTGGTTGAATTTTGCAGCTGAGGAAAAGCCAAGAGAGGTTAAGCAATGTGCCCCAAATCACACGGGGCTGCCTGACTCCAGGCTTCGGCTACTTGACTCAGACTGTCTCACTATGGTCCCCAAGCTCCTCCTTAGTTCTCAGAAGTAGAGTATTTATGACCCAGTTTCTGGGCTAGAACAGAGCGCTGTGTTCCTCTTCTTCTTGCCCCCACCATGTTCTGCCCTTCATGTTTTGGGTCCATACTTTGAATCATATGCAAACATCTCTTAATCTCCATTCCTGGCCGTTCCTGCCTCTGGAGCATTCCAACATTAGAACCAGGGAGGAGGGTTAATATTGAAAAGAGAGGAAGTTAAAGGCTCCCGATTCTGAATCCCAATTTGTTACTAAGGTGCCTTACTGCCTTAAGACAACAACTCGATCTTAGTTTTTTAAGAAAGGTGTGAAATGAAGGTTGAGCTGGGTTTCACGTTCAAAAGGGCAGAGGCTCAGCCAGAGACCAGGTGTCCTGATCTGAGGCAGGGTCCCTTTGCTGACAGCTCTGTGGGTTGTACACAGTCCTGCGGGTGAGCAGGCGGGAGGTCGGGCTGGCACACTTCTTAGTTTCCTTTTGCCCGTTAGCTGGCAAATCCTCAGAGAATAAAAACGCCTTTTCATGTCTAATCAAAACACACTTTGAAAGGGGTACCTGTTGCCAAAAATTTATATTTATCCCAAGAAAAATCAGAAACTATTTTTGGATCATCTGCACATGACTCACCTGCCTTTGTGCAGATAAACAGGAATTACTTGCATGCAAACCCTCTCCCCCAACAATTCTGCCAGTGGAAATGGAGGGTTTGTGCCATTGTCCTGTGTGGATAAAGTGCACGTTCCCATGGCTGGGATTCTCACCCGGCCCTGGTCGGCTAGCTCACTGCACACCTGTGGGCAATACGTTGTTAATGACTCTATATAAAGAGCTCCACCCAGTGCTCTGGGAGACACAGTGGCACGGCTGCAAGGCTGCAGGAGAGCAGAGCAGAGGCTGGTGTGGTGGCGGCGCCGAGGACAGAGGCCCAGAGGACAGCTGGGCTGGACGACTGTGCAGGCAGAGAGACCAGAGGACGGCTGTTCGGACAGAGGCCCAGAGGCAGAGACCGGCTTGCTGCATGCAGACTAGCTCGGAGTGGACAGGATTTTAGTGATTGACGTGCCACCGTGGAAATGAAGTTGGGGATGACCCTTTCACCCCAAGAACGTTCTACTGTCATTTCTTTGGTCACATAGTGAACTTGCCCAGAGCTGAAACCCATTGGCAAGACACCCTTCCCTGGCAGCTCCAGGCTGTGATTAGGTGAGAGGTGCGGGACACAAGCAGATCCGGGTCTGAAATCTGGCCCTGCTACTTCCCAGCTCTGTAGCTTTGGGCCAATTACTTAACCTCTCTGATCCTCAGCATCCTCGTATGTAAAATGGGGATGAGTAATACCAGATTTCAAGCTGGTCGTGAGGATGCCACAGAATAAAGCCCTGCTCTGTGGTGGGTACTCAATGACTGCTCCGTCCCTTCTCTTCCCAGATCTGATTTTTGGCTCTGAAAGAAGAGCTCTTAACCTTCATTTAAGGAGAAGGCTTAGGACTTAGGGAAAGCACACATCTTAGGCCAGGAAGATGTAACTCCAGAGAAGGAAGAGGCAGCTGCTGCATGACAGGAGACAAACTCAAATGGCCACAGGGTCCAGGCGGCCGTGAGGTGCCTGAGAGCAGACAGGAAGCGGTGGGAAATGTAGCTCAGCAGGGAATGCATATGCTCGCCACAGGCGATCAGATTTTAAAATTTCACAACAGCCTGCAAGCCCAGGAAATGTGTGGATAGAGGAATGTGGCCCTTGGAGCTCCAGTTTGTGACGGCAAACTCCAGAGGAACACGTTGCTCCATTCCTTCAAAAGCTATCTCAGAAAAAAATCACCTCCCCTGGAAACCTGTTCTTCCTTTTGATATTCATGGCTCCTGGCCTTTTCTACCACAGCCATGCATTTGTGTACATTTATCGAGCACCTGTTTTGCGCAAAATACTGTGGAAGAGCCATATGGAAAAAATATACAAGACTGGGTGAAGCCATCCAAATTTGAAGAAAAGCATCTAGAAAGGAGAATAGCATTTCGGTATGCTATTACATATGTGCTACTGTATATGCTCGTACGCTGTTGTTACAGCATTACAATGTCCTACAGAATCTCTTCTGTCTGGGGGAGGGGAGAGAGCTGGGGTGCGATAGAGGAAGCTTGACAGTGGGGGTGTCCCATGAGCCCTAATGGGTTCTGACAGGCCGCAGGCAGGGAGATGGGTCCATCGCATCATAAGTTTGTGGTTATGGGTTTTCCTTCTCTGGGTGTGTGTTTATTCTCTCTTCTCTATTGGAATGTCGGAAGTTCTCTGAAGGAGGCAACAGTATTCTCTCTTTGGTTTTCCCGATTTCCTTGGCATTCCATAACACCTATTTTAGTTTCTTGCTATTTAAGAGTCTTTTTCTGCTCGTTGAGAAAATGGGACGCCAGATCCCCCTATCAGTGAGAAACAAACAGTCGGAGGCCTTTGGGGAACCCAGATAAGGTCAGCAAGATTGGTGTGGGGGCTGAATGTGCCCGTGGATTCCTGAGGCTGCGGCTGACAGCTGCTGCCTGGCTCGCGATAATGGCACCTGAGGACTTCCTTCGCAGCTGAAAGCAGAAGCATGGCAGGCACGCCAGTCCCTAATTGTCCCTAATCGCACATGTTTAGAAACAACTAAGACGGAAGACCTCACACGTTACAGATCTGACCAGGAAGCGGGGGGGTCTAATTATCAGCAGCCAAAGGATAAAGATTATTGATTTAACTGCAGGAGGATGACAGACCCAGGCTGGTTGGGAAAAACCAACGAAACAGAAACTCACCCTCTTCCCCCAGGCCTCTAGTCTTGTCCTGACAGGATACAGTGCTTATCGCGTCAGCCTGTTGAAGGGCTTGAGGGAAGGTGAAGATGAAACCCAGCAAGGGCTGAGAACATTTCCTGAACACCTGCCATTTGCTAGACACTAAGCAAAATTCTTTACCTAGGTTAGCTCATTTACCCCTCACAGGGTGCAGGATTAAATGAATGCTAGGCGGTATTGTTCTCATGTTCCACTGGAGGATAACCAAGGTACGCAGTCCGCACACCTCGCTCAGGGTCACACCTGTAGTAACTTGTCGGGTTTGCCCGCTGTATAAGCTGTCTACACTATGTCGTCGTGTCTCTGTGCTTCCTCAGGGTCTCCAGGAAACTGACTCCGCCATGGTTAGGGCGTAGGAGGGTTACTGGCAATGACTGGGGGATAATTCCTCCAAGGGAATGAGGAAAGCTGGCAGGACTGTGCAAGGGGGGAAATTCAACTGTGATGTGATTGCAGTAGGGGCCTCGAGCCGATCCCCGAGCAGCCGAGACCAGGGCGCGCCACGTCTTGCTTAGGCCAAAATGTGAAGGGTACCAGAAAACTCAACAGGGAAGGTACATAGTATTTGGAGGCAACAGCTAAAAAAAAGTTTTAAAACAATGTAAAAAAAAAAATCCATGGTGGACAAAAATATACAAAGTTTGAAGTCAAAATCTAAGCCTGCACTTGCATGATGACTCTCTCTCCACCTGACCCTGGTCCTGTCAAGGCCAGTCTGTATTCAAAAGTTTGTTATTTATCATGGGATTTTTTTTGCATTATTTGAGGAAAGCATTGCATTAACATTGGATCTACCTTGATTACTGAGATCTTTGGTGCCCCCTGAAATACTGTATCCTTGGCGGGCGAGCCTCACTGTCCCCACTCTCACTCTGGCCCTGAACCCCAGGATGCTTCGGAGCTGGCATCGTCCTTTGGAGATGTCCTGCCTGGAGGCAACAGGTCTGGGCTTCTCTGGACCCCACTCCGTGGACCAGTCACTGGATGTATGTGCCCCCGGGGAGACGATGTCCCCTGGGGTAATTCGGCTCGTGCTTCCTTGTTCATAGATGACTGGTTTCTCCCTGTGTCCTGACGTGGCAGAAGGAGTTAGGGAGCTCTGTGGGGTCTCTTTAAGAAGGGCACTAATCCCATTCGGGGTGGCTCCGGTCGTGACCTACCCACCTCCCACAGGCCCCACCCCACCTCCTAATATCATCACATTAGGGCTTAGGTTTCAACATATGAATTTTGAAGGGATATGGTCGTGTCTATAGCGTGTGGCCAGGAGGGCTCAGCCTTCCCAGTCCCCAGCAGAGCCTGCCACCTGGTCACCCCATGGTCCTTAAGGCACAGACCCTAGAGCCTGGCTGCTTGGGTTCAAACCCCAGCTCCTCCGACCAGCTAGCTGTGCTGACTTTGGGCAAGTTCCTTAACCTCTCTGTGCTTTACTTCTTCAGAGAGGGCGCTGAAATGTAACAACTTACATGATCAACACAGCCGACAGGTGTGAAGCATGCAGAACAGTGCCTGGCACGAAGGGAGCGCTGGCTGCTTTTCCAGACATCTGGTTCTCGCTCCCTTCTCTCCTCTCCTCTGTTTATCCCTTTCTCCTTCCTTTTCCTTTGCCTGGGCTGATACTCATGAGGAGCTGACACATACGTTTTGATTGGTTATTTAAACCATGGCATCGTGTGTGCTGACTTTAAAATCAGGTAAGGAAAAGGTCCCCTAGTCTTCGCTTTCAATTGTTTCTTTTTTGGTCATTTCTGGTGTTCAAGTGAGACTTTCCCATGGCTGTGTGGTTCCAAACAGAAAAAGGAAAACCTGTTTCCCACCCGTGACCTCCGTTCTCATTACCTCATCATTAAGCCTCTATTAGCTTTTTCTGGACCCTAAAGTGGCTTAGATTAGACTGCATGTGGCATGGCCAAGGACAGAAGGACACGTCCGGGCCATACTAAAGGTTTCTCCATTTCATGAGAAATCTTGAATTCATTGTGAGATGGTTTCAGGAGGGAACAGAGATGTTCTTTTTTTAAAAAGTTATTTTTGCCTTTTCCACAAATAATAAGCCTCATCCAAGACGCCGCTCTAAGCCTGCAAACTCCCAGTTTGAGAGACAGTAACTCCCGCCTCCCTCAATGTTTCACTCTTTCACAGCTTGTCAGCGTGGAAGAGGACGTCCACTCACCCTTGGGAGTGAGCTTAGAGACAGGCATACTGAGAACATGGCAGTCTGCATCGCCAAGTTAAAACTGAATAAAACCCCAGGAAGGAACCACAGGGACAATTTAAAAAATCTAGTCACTGCTGCCGGTGGGGATGGGCAATAGACAGAGAGCCATGCGAAGCAGCCAAAGCAAAAACAAGCTGTGAGAAGTGGTGCTAGATTCAGATAAGCCCGAGACTGGCAGTTGTTTTCTTTCTACAAAAAGGCAGAAGCATGGAACGGCCCCATCAAAGAGAAAGCACTATTTGTTACTCGAGAGCCAAACGAGACCCATTTATAGAATATAGTTGCAGCTCTAAAACTGGTGCAGAGAAAACAGAAATGGATGGATCAAAGTTCAATTAATCAGGATTGTTTATTTTAAAGTGTAAACATTCAGCAATTTCAGGCATTGCGATTAATATTAGCCCAGAGATAAGGAACTCACTCCTGTGATAGGGAACAGAAGCGAATCTGTGGCTAATGCAGAATTGGCAATGAAAGGAGAGGCTCCATCTGTCCTGTCTGTCCATCCATCCATCCACCCACCCACCCACCCATCCCTTGGGCACTCCCTGGAATGTGCTAATTGCAGTACTAGGTGATATGGGCATGAAGTCAATGGGAGCCTCAGAGAAATTCACAAACAAGTAGAAAAACAGGCAAACTATTACCAGACACTAGGATGAAATAAAATGCAGGGAGCACAGCCTGGGCGAAGAAAGCCTTCACCTGCTTAGAGGAATCAGGAAGTTTTACAAAGGATGCAGGTTTCATGCTGGAATACTGAGATTAAGCAGGAGTTTCCCAGACTGACAATGCTGCTCTCTGTCTGGAATGCCTCCTTCCTTGTCCCCTGGCAGATCTGGGGGCATGAGATAACCTTGTGTGTTCGGACTGGGGTGGGAGGTTGGCATCGCTCTTCCCATAAAATGTCAAGGCAACAGTTTTAAGGACCACATACCTTTTTGAGAATCTGATGGGCATCCATCCCCACTGCAAATACACAAATACACACAACTTGACTTCCAATTTTAGGAGATTCCTGAACCTATTCATCCACATCAGGTTGTGTATCTCTGGGCAAAGGGGTGAGAAAGAGGCAGAAAAGACCAGGATAGGCACGCTTTCCTGCTCATTCCATTAATAATCTGACTACTGAAAAGAGTGTAGAGTGTGTGGAATGTAAAAACATACAAAAAGCAAAACAAGTGGAACTCGGAAACAGAGTAGGAAAGTGGTCACCAGGAGTGGTGGGTGGAGAAATAGGGAAAGGTTGGAAAAAGGATGCACACCAACTTTCAGTTATAGGATGAGTGATCTAATGTGTGACATGGGGACTAGAGTTGGTAACACGGTATTGTATAATTGAAATTTGCTGAGAGAGTTACATGTTCTCACCACCAACAACAAAAAAGATAAATACGTAGGGTGATGGGTGTGCTAATGAACTCAAAGGGGGGAATCTTTTCACAATGTATACCTATATCAAATCACCACATCGGATACTCTATTACAGTTTCATTTGCCAATGACCTCAATAAAGCTGGAAAAATCATCAAAAAACTCCATCAGTGCCATATTTTTGGACTTTGTTGTAGCTCATGGTTTCAGGGAACAGTTTTGTGACTAGGATGTGTTTTATTCCAAAGTGTATAAATAACAGACATAGTTATTCTCAAGTTAGTCCTTTATTTTAATTATTATGTATTTTGGTATGAAACAACACCTTTAAGTATCATGGAATGAAATGCAAAGAAATACTCAAAACTGAAAGACCCACTTAACATTTTCAGTCGAGATCTCAGGTGTCCTGGGAAATAGCCCCCAGATGGAAGGGTGAATACAGCCTGATTCGTGGGCGGCACCTGTTTGTAAACATTTGTTGTATGGGAACGCTGACAGGGTTTCCAATGCAGGCTGGCCTCCCTGATGAAGCTGTCTCATCACAGGAGGGGATCACTAAACTTGAAACACACAGATTTGGGGCATATCCTGAACATCAAATTGCTACAGAAACGCACCTTCAAGACAAGTTTACCACCTCCATTTCCCCCTCTACTTCTGCCATTCCAACCAGCTGGCACCCCTTAAGCTATTCTCAGTAGACCCAGGGAGACTATGGGATGTCTGGCTACGAAAGCTACAGGCACTAGGGGCAGGTTCTCTAGAAGCTGATGGTTTTCTCATATTCCTTCCAAAGTGACTTCAGGACACCATATCATTGTTGGACTATGACATAGGCTTTCTTTTCTTACCATTTCTGGAGACAGTACAGGAGATATGATTACCTGCTATCTTAAGGATTAAGCATTTACCATTTATTATAGATCATAGATAAGGGCCTTCTTTTCAAACTCCCAGGTCATTTTTTATGTCGCGTGGTAAGCAAGCCTTCATAAGGGTTTTGCAGTCTATTGGTACCTCTGGAAGACAAGAAAAGGCCCACTGCAGTCTGTGGACGGGACTGCTAGGCACCCTTCTACCGCAGCTCAGCCTGCTTTGTGGGTAGTGACTGTCATGTGAACAAACTCTGGCCCATGAGGGATAATGGGAATGTCGTGTGGGAGTCCTGAGAAGTCTCCTAAAAGAGAGGGGATGACACTTTCCCCCACTTCCTACTTGGAATGCAGTCGTAATGGATAGTGGCTTGGCAACTATCTGGGACCATGAGGTGATCTGGCAAATGGAAGCCGCCAGCTCAAGGTGGCAGAGGAAAGAGTTAAGAGCCGGGGTTTCCTGTCCTGATGGGATCGTAGCATCACCACACCAGCCCTAAGCACGGTCCCTGCTCCCCGAACTCTTTTTATGATTAGGACGCTATTAGGAAGGTTATTTAGTTTTAGCAGCAAAATGTCATTTTCACTGATAAACCATTCATCTTGCTCTGCCAGCAGTGGTCTATCTCCATGCCTAGAGGAACAATAACTTCCACTCTGAAGATTTTGTTGAAGTAATCATTCTCGACTTATCTTCCTGATTGGCAGATGTCCAAGCATATCAGACATTCCATCAGGCTGTGGAATCAGATCATGGGTCACCAACCTGATGGAAACTTCTAGGCACAGTTCGGGAATGTCTCTGATGTTGCTCCTGTAAGACCTAAGAGGATCTCCAAAGCTCGGCCTTTGATCCGCTGTCTGTCAAAATCTTCTCTTTCCACCTGGTCTACTGAATAATGGATTTAGACAGGCTTGACTCCTCCCTCTGTTGTGAATATTCTAGATACGAGAAGCAGAACCCCTTTTTCTTTCAATCATTATGTGACTCTTATGGCTCTTGGACTTTTCTGTGTCAAAAAATAAACATAGAATATTAGAATCGAGCCAGGTCTGCCACAAGTGCAAAAAAAAAAAAAATTTTTTTTTTCTCTTACCCGGAATGTTTTCCTAGTGAGTCCTTTCGGAATGTTATTTTGAACTTACAAAGGTTCTTTAAAAAAAAAAAAAAACTTGTATGTTTCTTTTAAGCATCCCTTGAGAAAATCAGATTTAAACTTAGCCCAATGCGTTGGCTTTTTAAAAGCACTTTCTTAAAATAGTTGATGTAAATCTTGGTGGGAAATCTTTAGGTGCCCCGAGTGGACGGAAATAGAAATGTTAATGGAAATGCCATTTGTGAAGATACTGATGACCGCTCCATTCAGATGGACCCAATCAGAAAAGACGGGAGTTTGCAAACTATTCCAGTGTGAATCTGACTTTAGGAGTCCCAGAGCAGAGGGAAAAAATAGGAAGCCAGTGCAAGAAAGTAAGAGAGCAGGCGATTATAAAATTGTTTGGACAGGAGAGATTCGTAGGTATGCGTGCTAACACATTACTGAAGTCATGGTTATTTTCTAACTCTTTTATAGAGCAACCTCATCTTTCAAAGATTACAAATATTACTAAATGAATCACTCTGGTAGGTCTGCAGGGCTTGGCATGACGTCAGCTGTTTGCTGTAGGTCAGTAGGAGGGTGAAGTCAGAGGTCCGGGCCTCATGGAAACCCAGGGAAGAAGGCCTCTGGGCTCGGCTTTACAGAGGAGGACCTGAGCTTCTGATGTTTGCAAATCCAGGCAGTGCCTGCCTGGTGTGGCTTGGTGATGGTGACATGGGAGGTCAAGACAGTGGGGAGTTCTATCTCCCCAATTCTATTCTGCACGCTTCCAAAACCACTCCAGATAAAAGAATATCATATAATTTGACATAAACAGTGGAGACTACTTTGTCTAATTTTAGGAGTGTTTCAAAGTATCTACGGAAATGCAATTTTGAAATGTGTCTCCTTCTGCCCCTATTTCCTCTGTACTTCACCCCTGCTCTTCAAACCTGAAGACCCCCCCTAAAACCATAAGCCCCCACAAAAGAGTCCATACCGCCAGAAGTCCCAGCCCAATGGGTTTTATATGACAGTACACGGCTATATTTATTGCTAGATTCATTGAAGACTCAGTCTTTAATAAAACCAGGCAGATTTTTAGCCCATTAGTAAACGTCGTGGTTTAGAGTCATAGATCCTGCCATAAAGCTGGACATTTCTGCTAATGGTGCATTCTAGTTAGGACACCATGGCTCCCTATCTGCCCTGTTGTGCCACATTATCATTATTGTCCCCTTCTACCTGTAGAGTGTCCTAGTTTGCGTAATAAGTTATATGGTCGCCCTCCTCTCAGGGGACAAAAGGACCAGCTGGCTTTGTGGTCCTGAGCAGCACAGAGGTTGGACTGCAGCACGAGCACCCCTGGCGTTGGCCGCAGATGCTGGCTGCACTCACAGAGGTGAGCTGGTGTTAGAGAGATAGATCAAGTTCAAGCTCCCTCCAAATGCTCCCCCCTTAGGCACATGGTTCCTGTTCTCTGCATTTCTTCTCCTGTCCTGTATTCTGGGCAGTGACTTCCTTCATGACATGTCCCTTTAATGGTCAACAAATCACCTCTGAGCATCCCTTCTGCGTGAGGTTCTGGGGCTACCTGGTGAATGTGACAGGTACACTCTCACCCTCATGGGACTTTGTTCCCAGGGACGGGTTGGAGTCAAGCCTGAGCAAACCATCTCTGGATCCACCTCCATCAAGGCTGACAGAACGGAAAGACTGACAGGACTAACCTTAAATCAAAAGTTGCAAGCTTTTGTTTCACAATGTTGCTTTCAACTTAACTGAGATATAGTTGACATACAACACTGTGCAAATTTACACTGTACAAAGTACTGATCTGGTACACTTACATATTGCAAAATGATGACCACCAGAGCATTAGCTCCATACTGTCACTTCTAACATGTCACATAATTGCCGTTTCTTTTTTTGTGGCATATAAGATCTATTCTCTTAGCGGCTTTCAAGTACCTGATGCAGAATTCTTAACTAAAATCACCATGCTGTACATTAAATCCCCAGAACTTATTCATCTTTATAACTGAACCAACATCTCATTTCCCTCAGCCCTTAGCAATACCATTTTACTCTCTGTTTCTATGACTCCAGCTTTTCTAGATTCCACATATAAGTGCGATCACATGGTATTTGTTTTTCTCTGACTTATTTCACTTACCATAATGCCCTCAAGGTCCATCCATGTAGTCACAAATGTCAGAATTTCCTTCTTTTTTTTATGGCTGAATAATGTCCCATTGTATATAGGTACTCTAACATCTTTATCCATTGTTCCCATGTCTTGGCTATTGTGAATAATGTTGTAATGAACATGGGGGTGCAGACAGCTCTTTGAGATATGCCCAGAGACAGGATTCCTGGATCATATGGTAGTTCTATTTTTCATTTTTTGAGTAACCTCCATATTGTTCTCCACAGTGGCCGGACCAATTTACATTCCCACCAGCAGTGCTAGAGGGTTCCCTTTTCTCCACATCCTCAACAACACTTTTTATCCCCTATCTTTTTGGTGATAGCCATCCTAACAGGTGTGAGGTGATACCTCATGGCGGTTTTGGTTTGTATTTCCCTGGTGATTGGTGATGTTGAACATCTTTTCATTGTCTTTCAACTTTTAATTAACAGTATTTACTAAATTTTTATAAGAGAAAAGCAACCTATCAACTGATTACCCTAACAAAATCTATTTTGCTATTTTAAGCCCTTCAATCTCTCTAATTCATTTTCAGCAATCTTGTGCACGCACTTACGTGTGTTGCCTTTTGCATTAGGACATTGAAGTGTGGGTACAGAACAATTCGTTTCCTGACTTGTCTCCTAAGCTCTGTGTGCTCCCAGCCCTGGAACTGAGGACCCACTTGAGAGGCCTTTCATTTCTTGGTCTTTTGGTTGCTCTAGACGTTTTGTCCTTAGCTGAGGTTATTCAGCAATTTACACACCTCTGCCTAACTTGCCTAAGAAAAAGTGAAGATAAGGAGGGCTTTAATCCATTTGCTCAGATTCTCTGAGTGGGCTCGGGATAGCGCTGTTTGGAAACCTACTTCTGATATCTCTGTCAAAGGTGTCAGCTGTCCAGAAAACTGCTGAGAGAAAAATAACACTGAGATTAGCTAAATGCAGATGGCCGCCATGAACCGTTCTCAAGGGCAGAGGTGGGGTGAGAGCCAGCAGCACCTCGCTGCCAGGTGTGATCCAGAAAGTTTGTTCTTCTGATTTCTCTTCGGTGGTGCTCGCCACCAAGACAGAGGGAGACCCCTGGCTTAGTTCTGAGGGCAGACTTAGTCCTAAATTCCTTTTACTTATTTCTCCTAATGGAGATGAATGCCCTGTTGTGTTCTAATGAAGAACAAAAAGAGAAATCAGTGCATATTTTAGAAATTCTGTGCCCCAAAGACCAGAGAGATATCGCACCATGATGACATCCTTAGAACACGTAGTCTCCCAAGCTCATGACTTTGAAGGTTACACATGCATTTGGATATTTACGATCCCATTTCCAGGACCTTCGCAGTTTTTATTTCTCTTTTTCTGGAATGCTGTTCCCTCACAACTTGGCAGACTCCCTCTCTCATTCCATTCATGTCTCTGCTTGAGTGTCATCTTCACACAAGATCTTTCTGACTTCCTTATCTAAAACGGCCTCCCCTTCCCCGTAACTCCCTATAATTTGCGGGCCGATGTGGCCGTCACCAGCCGCATATGGATGTTGTCACTACTGACTATCGCCACTGGATTTTTAATTGTCTTTAACTATAATTTAAATGTAAAAACTGAAGGAGTGTAAAAGATTTTCCCTTTAAATAACATTATTGTTGGATGGGAATACAAATTTCACTTTAACCAAGGAAAATTTAACATCCACACTGAAATATGCTGGAAGTGTAAAATACACTTGGGTTTCAAAGATTTTTTTAATGGATTTTGAGGATTTAGTATGAGAGAATAATGAAAAATATCTCAATGTTGATATTCGCTACACATTACCATATTTTGGATATATTTGGTTTTATAAAATGCATTATTAAAATTGATTTACTTTTCACTTTGTAAATGTGACTACTAGGAATTCAAAACTTCTGTAGGACACCACTGCTTTATAGATTGACCTTGCTACTAACCTGACATATATTTTGATAAATTCTATATTGTACAACAGAAATCTTATGTATCATTTATTTATTGTCAGTTTCCTTTTCTGGAGCGTCTTGTATTTCTTTAAGTGCCAATATTGGGATGCCTTCCTGAGACTGATGTGGAAAAAGAGAGCATCTTCTTGGAATTCCCCAGTGGGGGAAAACCTACTGGATTTGGTCCCAAGTGGTTAAAAAACACTGATGGTAGGTCGGTGTAAGTGTGGGTGAGTGATAAATAAGGGAAGTTTAGAATGAACCAGAGGATTCCTTGAACCTTTTGTCCAAGCCTTTCATTATTGGTACGGAGATCAGAGGTTGAGTACTTGACTTTCTTCAGGACTCAGTGCTGGGAGGATGCTTTTTGTCCAATTGCAATTATAGAAGCAGAATGAAATTTGGTGGATTCTAAGAAGCATTGCTTCTAAAAAAATATGGCAGTGGCTTCTTCAGTAACCCAAAGTCAAGGGCAGCTGTGTGTGCGCACCTGCTCATGTATTTCATAGAAAAAAGAGGGTTCCGATTCTTGTTTCACCTCTAGGCTCACACTTTTCATGTTAAAAAAGTATTTGGAATGATAACTAGTAATTGTGAGAAAGAAGCTGTAATAATCTATAAATGGAGGCCATTCTGAGGCTGGCTGGAGAGAGGCCAGGGTGTGGCGCCTTACAGTAAGCGCACAGGGACATGCTACACACCAGGAAATGCCAGTGTCTTTGATACCGAGTTATGAGACTTTCAAAAGTCCATACCATGCTTTCATCCTGCCCATTCATTCAACAGATACATTTTGAGTGCCTTGCATGTGCGAGGCATTGTTCTAGCCACTGGGAATATCGCAGTGACAAAGCAAGGGCCCTACTTTTATGAAAGCATGTCAAGCGACCACCTCTGCAGGGCATATGCCAAGGGGAAGATAGAAGCTGAGAGGAAAGGCAACAAGTGCCTTTTTCACATTGGAGCCCTGGGTTTTTGTCCTTCCAGAGGCAGGCTCCACCCGGCGTTTCCTGGGCTTGGCTTCTGCAGCTTAAGATCTCGGTGTCTTCACTTGCCTGTGAAAGGGTGCTGGCTAATACGTGAGGAAGCTACTACTGATTCTGCAAGTTTTTTGAGAGGATTAAATAAAATAATAAATTCAGGGAACCGGTGCAATGACTGGCAATCAAAAAGTCTGAAAAAATGGTCATGAGTATGATGCCAACATTGCTCAGGGTTGTCCAGGTCTTTCTTAAGCTGAAGACCCTAAAACAACACACAGTTCCGTGCAAAAAGAAATCTGGCCAGTGCTAAGCATTTTGGAGGAAGCTGCCAGGTAAGGGTCCTTCACCTGAAGCGAGCCAGCTCCCTCGGGAACCACTGCAGCGGGTCTACATCAAGCTGTCACGTGCCCTCATCCCAACATGTGTCTCAGAAGCTGGCTCGTTCAGGTTTTTTTTTCCTAAGAAGCAGGGTTTTTTTTCCCTTTTGCTAAGTCTTTTGCAAAACCAAATTATAAGGCAGATAAAAGTGGTGTCGTTCTATGCCGCAGCGACAGCGCTGGGCGCTTTAGTTACCCTGCCGTTTGCGCTCCTGGGAGGTCTCTCTGGGGCTCTAGAACCCCTCAGAATGTATTTGGAAAACGCTGTGGGAGGGGATGAGGGAGAATAAGATGCTATAGAGAAGACAAGTAGTGATTCTCATCTCACTATACTGATGGACAGTGACTGTAATAGGGTTGGTGGGGGGGACCTGATGAAGGGGGTAGTTTAATCATCACAATATTGCTCATGTAATGGTAGGTTAATGATACTAAAATAAAATAAATTGTAAAAAAAAAAAAGATGCTATAGAGGCTGCCGCTTGGCAAAAATAACTATTGGATTAGTGTCAGAAGGTTTGAGAGCAAGTTGAGGCATTGTGGCGGAAAGGGTAGTGATCAGGTCGAGTTTCAGCCCTTGCACTTGGCCTGTCATGAACTCCCAGAGGCTGAGCTGGGGCAGAGGGAGCATAGGCGTCCCAAGGGGCCAAAAGTGGGCTTATGAATGGGATAAACAAGAGTGAAGGTTTAGAAACTGAGCTGTTTTACAGTTAAATGTCAGAACGTAATCTTTATTTAGATGTCTTTTGCCTTTCTCTTTTCACTTTCTAAGACGACATGTAAGATTCTATATTACCTTACAATTTATAAAGCCCACACTCGTCCACTATCTTTTGCTTTTGTGGATTTGTATATACTAACTTTACATGACACTGGATCATTTATACTAAATGTGAAATTTAATTCATTCTACTTCCAAATAATTATACTTCCTTATATAATACACTAAATGATCTTTTAATGCCTGAAGAAAAGCCAGACTTGCATTTCTGCTATGGTATTACCTCTCTCTCTCCTTAAAAAATAAAACCTTTGTGTTATGGGAAATTTCAAATATATACAAAGCTGAGAGGATAGTATAGTGAACACCCATACCCGTCATGGACCTTCAACAATTTACCCATGGCCAACCTATTTCGTTTATATTCCCATCCCACTCCTCCAGATGATTTTGAAGCAAATTTCAGACGCCTATCAGTTCATCTGTGTTTATAGCTGAATCTTGCCTTTCGTGGTAGTTATGTTCTCTAAAGTCTCATGAACACTGAAATAGTAAATACCGAATCATTGGTCTTCAGGAAATAAGGGTTAGGTTCCTGCTTGCCTCTGGTCTCAGCTTTGTCAACCAGTTAGGGTGTACCCTTGTTTTATGTATGTGTGTCTGTCTGAAGACACCTTATTTGATGTATACCATTGATTCATTAACTTTGAACTCACAACGAACAGGACCATCATTCATGTGCCTGAATGAAGTTTATCTAACACACTTATTTTTTCCGTAAGGCACAGCACAGCTTTCCTGGGCTTAGAAACACCAGACAAGCACTTCAGCACTATTCTCTGGGCCCACCTGGAACAGTAAAGTCACCAGCAAAAGGCAAAACAATGTGGCCCTAAACAGACCGGGCAAAGGACACCATTGACAGTATGAGAGCTGAAACAAGAGGGCCAGAGCATCACTTTGTGACCTCAGGTGGGAACTTGCATGAAGGTGACAAATTTTTCACTGCTCTGCTCATGTCCTTGAACACCTGCGAAAACACTGTGCATATCGATTTCAGGGACGCAAACAAACTTTAGCCGGTAGGCAAATTCACAAAGATGGAATCCACGAAGAATGAAGATCAACTCATTATTATATTCACATTATCTTTTGTATGTTCTACGTAAAATATGTAATACAATGTATTATATTTACACAAAATATAAACTCTTTCTAAAAGGTATAACCAAAGTCCATGTACCATTATCATATCTAAAAAATATAATATAATTACTTGAAACCATTAAATACCCAGTCTGCATTCAACGTCACCAACTCTTTATTACTTTTGCTCATGTAGAGTTTGTTTATTTGAATTGCCTTTTAAGGATTTTGTCGATTTTGTCAACTGGCCTCAGCTTTTCTGTTTCTTCCAGGAATAACTGAGTACTCTTTAGAGATTGGACCACCAAGAACTTGAGCCAGACAGCTTCAGAGGTGCTCATCTCTGGGGGGCTTTTCCACTTACAGCTCAAATGGGGGCTGCATTGCATGTCTTGAGCTTGTGGGTGGGTTCCATCTAATGTCTCTTATCTGCACTATATTTAACTGAAATTACTCAGAATTGTTTTTGCGAGGATCATACCTTCCCCTGTTTTGCAAAGCCAGTGCATATATTTTGGCGAATCCTTCTTTACAGGAGAATGGTAATTCTCTGGACTTCAGAGGGGAGTGGGGACAAAAACCATGGGCTTACCCAGCGATCCGAAACCGAAATGGTTTAGTCTTAAAGTATTTACCGTACTTTTCATTTTACAACCAGTTAAACAAGCTTATACATTTAAAACTGACAAAAACAGCCTCCCGGCCTCCGGTTCAATCCCCTGATTTCTAGATGCAGTGGAGAATTCATACATTGAAAACATCTTTTTTTTTTTTTTCCTGTGAAGATTTCGTGAGCATCTACCATGTACCAGGCTCTATGTTAGATGCCTGGGGGATAAAGAAGCACAGCCATAGCCCCTGTCCTCATGCTGCCCACAGTCCACACAGGAAGAGGGTCACACACATGCCTTAGGCAGGATCCATGCTGGGCCAACAATGAGGGCAGAGGGCGGAGGATTCTGGGAGAAGGCAGGACCCCTTCTGCCCCTCTTGGGCTCTGGTGTTTGGAAAGCTTCTGAGGGTGGTACTGAGGATAAGTGAGCGGACAGCAAGAGGAAGGTAAAGGATGTGCTTAGCAACTAATGGGTCTCTGGATTATCAAGACATGAGACTGAAAAGAAAGCTGGTATGGGACTGATAATGAAAGACCTCAGTGTGAGGATTTTGGGCTTTATCTTCTTAGGCAGTAGAAATCCATGGATATTCTTACAAGCAGTACTACGGCATGGTTAGGAGTTCAGTGAAATAAGGAACAGCAATCAAGTGAATCATTCTTGAATGATCTCGAAGTGGTGACACCAAAGAGTAGATGCAAATGAAATCCAAAGCTAACCAACATTTCAAAGTGTTCCAGATATGAGACCAGCATGACACAAAATGCAAGAAATCCCATTTTTTGGTTAAGACGAAAGAGACAGCACAGATGATTGTCACTCAAGTGCAATCTCAAACATAACTTCTTATCTGGTGCTTTTATGGAGAAAAACAAAGACGTCTCCCAGGTTCATAGTCTGAATCTCAAGGGCTTGTCTGACTGTACAAGTAGCCAGGATACAACCCCCCTTAGTGGTGCTAACCTTTTCCTTATGATTCCACACCTGGGTTTCCTTCCAGGCCAGTGAGAACGAGAACTTGTACCCCACACTCTCCACCATCTACTTTTTTCTCTGGTTCCTGGAGAGGCAGCATGTGGGAAACGGACCATGTCTCCCTGATTCACATTTGTCTTCATCCAGGCGTCTTATCTAGGCATCTGGACTTTTCAGTGAGCATTCTGGAAGAAAGGGTGTTTTTCTTTTTAAATCTGCATATGCTGCCTAATGCCCCAAAGTGCTAGAACACAGACATTATTGTTAAGAATTTTGACTTATTGGCAATACATTTGCCAATACTTTTCAGATACCAGGCTTTCTCCTAATAATCTAGCATCAGCGTAGGACCAGTTTAGCATCTCTTGGTCTTTATAAGCCATAGAGAACACTTCTAGGAACACTTTTCAGAGAACTGGAATGTCGCTGTCCAGCTAAGACCCCTTCCACCACTCTCTCCTTTCCTAAGTGATGGAACTAGGGTTCAGACACATTAAGCCATTTGCCCAAGTTGACACCATTGGTAGAGAATCCAGGAATATCCTAATTCCAGTCTGATTTATCCCAAAGACTCGGATCCTTCCATGGCACCATGCATGCTGCCCAACTTCCACTATTGGAGCCTTGTCTCCACTGGCTTCTACCAATGCAGAATAGTGAATGTCCATTTTGATGGATCTGTTTGTTTTGTGATAAACCTTAAGAAGTACCGCTCACAGTTTTGCTCATAAAGTACAAGTTGTTTGGGGACCATCTTGTGCTCCAAGCAACGAAGTCTGGCCCAGGAGCACATACTCCTTGGCAGGATGTTAGACTTCTCCCTGTATTTATTTTGGTGAATTTCCTCCTCAAGCCGTATCTACTGTTGCCTATTTGTGTGAATGTTTTACCCTTTCTGGCATGGTTGACTTTTTCATCCTGTTGGAGGTTGGCTCTAGATAACACAATCATGCCGTTTAATCTTCCAAACCAGAACATTTTTGGCAGTAAATGAGGGTTTGGTTCATTAGTAACCTGGAACAACAGGGGTAAGCCAGGACTGTCCTGGGCAAACCAGGGTGTGAATAGGCCACCATAGATCTGGGATGAAGCCGAAGGCGTTTCAAATGGAGAGAGCAATATACCTTAACACGGAAATGCAGGAGAAATTATGAAGCACTAAGAACACCAAGAGTGATTAAAGGCAGGGAGTGTGAGGAACTGGTGTGACCAGCAGAGTGCAACCAGAATAATGAGCTTTGAGTCTGGCTGATTGGAACCTAGAGCCCATAGGAATGGGTAGCCCAGGTGGGCAGAGTAGAAAGGAAGGGAAGGGGAGAAAAACTACCCAAGCAGAGCTGGTCAGAGAGTAGATGTGGCTGTGAGAGGGAAACTCGGTTGCTGACTTCTCTTCACTTGTCCGCGCATAAGCGTATACACCAGGGTGAGCCCTAAATCCCTGAGACGATGACAAGAGACAGGCTTCCCGCTAGTCCTAGGAGACATTTCTGTACACGTCCTGACAAGGACAAGCTCTGGAGTGTTTTGAAGGAAGAGGAGGACGCTGGCATCACCTCACTGTGGACCTCGGCGTTAAAAAGGACAGCTGCTCCCACTGCTAGCTGGCATTGCACCAAATGACACTTTTGAGCACTGCACCTGTCTTCCTGTAGCCATGGCAGGGGCCCCAAACCAGGCTTGGGAGGGTCTCATCATTGAGAAGCTATGGTGTCCTTTGATTTAAAACTTCCCTTGCAGAAAGACAGTCATTTTCATGTGGCTTCCTAAGTTACAGTTACACAACAACTATTCATTTCACATCTGAGCCTCAGGAGGGTAGAGGGTGTGTTATTCAGAGTCACAGCAAGTAAATGACTGAGCCGGGGCTTTTCCATATAACCTTAAAGAAGTTGGCATCAGGAATCAAAAAGGCAATTTTGGGTCATGTTCTGGTTGAATACAAATCTGCCCTGAACTCCCTATATTTCTATGCTCCTGGCAACCATGGCTAACGTGCATTGAACATTTGCTAGGTACTTTCCAGGCTTGTCACAGCTGGCACTCGGGGATGGCCAACCACTCCAATTTTCCTCAGACTGTCCTGGTTTTAAAACTAGAATTCCCAGGGAACCCCTCAGTCCTGGGCGAACCAGAGCAGTAGCTCCCTCGAATATTCCATTGAGGCTGTCTGTTTTCTTACCCATTTGACAGATCAGGCTTTATAGATGATCTAACTAAAATTCAGAGTTGAATCATTTCTTTAATACCCTGAGCCTGGTAACACAAGGAGGCAGAATTTGGGCCCACCTGGTGACCTCAAAGTCAATGTCCCAAGCACTGTGCCCAGTGTTCTCACTGATGTTGGACCATGGATATTAAATATTGTCGACTAACCCCACCTCGGGGCACCTCCCTCATCTTTGGGGGGAACTTAAATTCTGTTTCAGTATGCTGTGCAGCATATGGACCCTTAGAGCTGAAAGGATCCCAGAGGCATCTGTTAAATCCTATTCATTGTACATTGGAGTTTCAGAGGAGGAAGGCGCTATTCAAGTCACATAGGATGTGAATGACAGAGCTGGGACTTGATTTCAGGTCTCCTGAGCTCCGTGTTGTGTTTTCTCTTCCATGAAGTGACACAATACAATGTTCATGCTTTTCAACTAAGCACATTTGAAATGAGATGTTTTAGCATGGACAGTTTGGCAGTATCTGTGGAGTTCTGAGTAAATTCAGAGTTTCACAACATGTTGTTTTATAACCGTGATAGATAACAGGGATTACCAAAGCTGACATCAGTTTCTCTGTACACTGAATTGGTAGCTAACTGTAAGGCTCATCCAACACGGGCAGGCAGCCTAGAATTAAACCGAGGTCTAACACCAGGAAAATCATTGCTCTGTGGCTTATAGTTTTCTCCTGAAGCTATAAGTGGATATGGTGATGAGATTTTTCTCCATCTGTCGGATGCTGGAGAAAAAGTCAGCTTGCTGAAGTGTGATATGGACCACCAGCATCAGCATGATGTGGAAATGCAGGATTTCAGGCCTCACCACAGACCTTCTGAATCAGAGTCTGCATGTTCACAAACTTCCTGGATGGTCGTAGGCACACCACAGTGGAAAAGCACTGCTTGAAAGGTCACAGAGGAGCAATGTGTCTACCGTGAACGGGTTTCGACCGTCCGCTTGCCCTCGCCATAACCGATTTGAAGGAATAAGACCCTGGATCTCAGGATTGATAAAGTCATCTGGCTGGTTTTCAGACAGCTTATTTCTGTTAAAGCCAGTGGGAAAACAAAGACAGATGAACACTGGTGGTGACATCCATGTCTGCAGAGCTCATTTTCTAGAATTAATTTCTGAATGTGGATTTGGAAATTCTCACCTATAGACTAGATAGAATTTTGTTACATCTCTCACATCTCTATACCCAAAGACTTCCTAGCCCCAGCTGATCTCCCACTTGGGCTGAGATGGTGTTAAACAAGAATGCAACAGAAAAGGACTTGACATGGCCCCTTGGAATGTTCTAGAATCAAATTGGACCAGAGATGGGAGAAACCCCATCAAACCTTTCCTCCCATTAGAGTCCAGTTCTTCCTTCACAAGGACAGAGCTGGATAACTGATCGTGAATGTCCCCATCACTTCCAGGCTGGATTTTACAGCTCACGTAAGGTCTTGGTTGACTATTTATTTCTTTTCCCTCTGCCAAAAGACTAAAGCTTCCTGCTTTCCTATAATCTTCTGCATATGAATTTTTTTGCTTTTTGTGGGGTTACTAAGCTGAACAAACTGCCATCTTAAGTCGAACATCAACATAAATAATCATTTCATGTTATAAGTATCCTGTTAAAAAAAGCAAGACCATCTCATCCCAGGTTCCCAGAAGGATTTGAATATGTATTTACTTATCTCCTGTCACCCAAATGTCTCTGGGCCTCACCAGCCTGGGGCTGGTAATAGGGTTACATTTACATCTGTGCCCAAATTATAATACTTTGAGCTCAAGCCAGAGTACAGCCTCTTCTCCTGTTGTCCATTAGCTACTTCCAGGTGGTCCCAGTGGGGTTCCTCCAGGTATGTACCAGCCAGGCAGTCTGCTGTGGTGTCCATGCAGCCTCTTCTGTCCTAGCATGTCCTGTTACAAAAGTATTATTCTTAAACCCATCTTTCATAATAAGTAGACAAAATCATTCAGGCATATTAATGCATTCTAAATAGATATTTGGGGACTGTGTGATGCTCAGGACTATTTGAAATTCAGTTTAGATAATGCCGAATGCAAAGTTTCACCTTTGGCTACATTACAACCTTTGATTATGTGTGACAATCTTTTTATCTTTTTCAAATCTACATTGTTCTTGAAACAACTGCAGGTACACATTCAGCAAAGACTTAGCCTTACTTTTCCATGATGTCACTAGAATTACAATTCTAGAGGCCCTGTAACTGACCAAACATCTGGATATCGTTCCAAGAATGAGAAGCAACACGATGGCTTTTATTGACCCACAGAAGCTTTGCATGGTCTCTGACACACTGGAGGTTCCTAGGGTTTGCTGAATGAAGAAGGCAATGCATATATGCACGAACCATCCCATGTATCCAAGCCTAAGGAGCTGGACGCGAGATGCTGACTGTGCCTGGAATTAGGGGAAGAAATAGGTGCACCATCTTTCTTATTTGCTGCCCCATTCCTGTAATAAGCTTCTGACTTAGGAATTTGGATTATAAAAAATAATGCTTATTTTAATTTCTATTATGCTGTTTTCTTATTTTATACGTTATTCTTTCTGTTCTTATCAACCCCTATGGTTTAAAAGTAGTGGGTTTTAAAATATGATGAATGTCTGTATCTTCATATCTCCAACTCCCTACTGAAAACCATTCGATTCCTCAAACTTGAAGCCAAAATGAACTCAATCATCCTCTAGAATCCAGCTTTTCCCCCTTGGCTCCTTGTGTCACTGGCAGTTGTCCCCACCCACCCAGTTGCCCAAGACTGAAAATAGCTTTATCCTTTATTCCTTCCGCTCTTCCCTTAGTGGGATCCAACCAGTCTTCCATGGAGTCTACTTTCTAAATTGATCTCAAATCTGTTCTCTCCTTTCCAACCCCTTTCCCTATTTGCTGTCATGGGGTCTGCCTCCTAGAGGGGTGCATTTGCGGTGTGAGTGATACAGCCTCTGGGCACACCGTTCATCTTATCCTCTATTGGGAAGGTGTCCCTCGTGGCTGCGCTGAGCAGCCAGAACAGACCTCCACAGCAGCTGTAAGCATTATCTGTCCCTCCAGTCCATCAGCCAGAGTCATTTGTTGGAGAACCAAATCTATTCTCCTTCTGCCTGCTTAAAACACGTCATTGCCCTTAGTAGGGGTTTTCTAGGGCTGCCAGAACAAAGAACCCCACACTGCGGGGCTTAAACAGCAGACGTCCATTTCCGCAGTTCTGGAGGCTGGAAGTCCCAAACCAGGGGCTGGCCCGGCTGGCATCTTCTGAGGCCTCTGCCCTTGGCTGGTAGGTGCCGTGGACTCCCTGCTGTGTGTCCTAGTCTCCTCTTAAAAGACACCCGTCTTATTGGGGTAGGGCTCACACTAATAACTTTATTGTAACTTAATTACCTGTGTAAGTACCTGTCTCCAAATACAGTCCCATTCTGAGGTTCTGGGGCTCAATGCTGCCACAGATGGATTTGAGGAGGGTAAAATTCAGTCCGTAACACCCTTGAGATAAAATCCCACCTCCTTAGTACTGCCTGCAAGGCCCTCCGTGATGGGGCCACCCCTCGCACTCCGGCCCTAGCTCTGCACTGCCGTGCTGTGCCCACTGCCCTCAGGCCCACTGTGCCCTCTCCCGTCTTCTGTCGGGCGGGAGACATGTTCCTTCTCCCCCATATCCCATTCACCTGAGAAGTGGCTGCTCACCTTTCACGCCTAGCATTAGCTGTACCACTTACCCTGGCAAGCTTTTGTGTGCCCAGGTGTCTGTGCTCCAAGGTGCCTCTCTTCTGATTTCTTGTGAAATCTTACATTTTCTCCAGTTACAGCACTTTACGCACTACATGGTTTCATAATGACCCGTTGACTGGTCAGTAATAACCTCAGTGGGCATAAGTCACTGTGTCTGTAAGGAAGGCCTTTGAAAGCCACAAAGTCTCGGAGATCCACAGAGATGAGTTTTGAAACATGCCCTAAGAGTGGGAGGCCCGCGGGGACGTGGTGTGGGCAGACGTGTCTCCAGGGCTTCTGGAAACAGTTCCATCCACCATTGCCTAATCTCCTGGAGCTTAACAACTACTGGGAACTCAATTATAATGGGGTATTTACATTCTTATAAATCCAAGTGACAGTTTGGAAACCATCCAGCAAATTCATTTCTGAGCAAGACAAGCATATGAAAGGATTGCACTATGTGGCTACATGTCCAAAATATTACAATAAATATCAGGCACATTTGCATTCAAATATTAGACTATTTATTCCAAATATGGTAGTGCTGTGATTATGTGATAAACATGAAATAGGAAAAATGGTTATTTACATTTCGTCTTCAGTTTTCCAATAGCACTGTTTAAGTTTAGATATTTTGTATTTTTTTCTCATGAACTGACTGTCATTTTCTCTGAAAATCATATTATAAATAACCAGCCTAGCAGGAAATAATGTTTCATGCTATTAAATTCCCCCCTCTCTTTCTTTCCTTTCATTTATATCAAGATTCTCATCTTTACCCTCTGTCTTGAATGGATTGACCTAAACAGAGACATGATAGGTTGGATCATAATTAGAGTGAAGGGATATTTACTTACATGTATCATGAGAAGAAAGACACAAAGTTTCTGTAGCCCCAAGTTTCCAGGAGCAGGCATTTGATCAGCAACTTCTGTTTCCAGCACGTGAGACCAGGATTTGAGAGCTGCCCCTGCCCGCCTTCAGAGACATTTTAAACTTTAATGTTTATTCTATAAGTAATACATGTTTGTTTTTAAAATTAAAAAAGAAAAATAAGCAAAAGCAACCCCCAACTTAAAAAACATTTAAATAAGATCATGCTTTACTATAATGTGCCTTTATTATTCCATGTTCATAATATACTTTGATAATTTTTTATTTTTAAATTAGTTTTTCCTTCTTTATATACTATGCATAGTCATGACAAAAAATTATATATGTAGAACCTGAGAGTCTTTAGGTCTTTCACTGCAATCCAATGCCCCAGGGATACACCCTTTCAAAAAATATCTTGGTATTTTTAAGAAGGCTTTGATTTTGGAATAATTTCAGATTTTCATCAAAGCTGCAAAGATCGTACAGAGCCCTCCCATATGGCCCTCACCCAGTGTCCCCTCCTGGTCACACCTTCCATTACTGTGATACCTTTATCAAAACCAATAGTCTGACATTGACATATTACTCTTAGCCAAGCTGCAGAGCCTTTTTGGATTCTCCCAGTGCTCCGTTACTGGTCTCTTTCTGTTCCGGGAGCCAATCAGGGAGGCCACATGGCACTGAGCTGCCACGCCTCCCAGTTTCGTCTGGCCTGGGACAGTTTCTCTGTCATTCCTTTTTTTTCATGAACCTGAGAGTCCTGAGGAGTCCTGGCCTGGGAGGAGACTTGATTTTAACCATTTATTAATATTCTTCCATGCATATGCTCCTGTTGTTGATGACTATTTTACTTGTGATGTCATTCTGTGTCACCAGATTACTTTTACAACAGTCTCGTAGTATTCCAATGGGGAAACTAAGCCCTAATTATTAACCAGCCTCAGATGACAGATGTCTCCTTAACTCGGTTTTGAAATTCCCCACGGTGCTCTAAATCGCCATGCAAGCCACTGATGGTTTTCTAAGGATAAATATTGAGAGTTGTCAAAGAGTTTTCACTAAAAAAAATTATCGAGATGGCCCACCAGCTCTCCAAAAAGTTTTTGTGGGTTTCCACTGCCAGCCTCCATGCCTGCAGCTGCAGATTGCCTGGCGAATGCTCTCTCATCATGGGGTATTGCTTCTTTTCATCTCTGACAACTTGAAAGATGAAAAGTAGCTGATTGCATGTGAGGCTGAATTTTTTTCATGTTTATTAGTCGCATGTCTTTCTTCTTTTTAAAGCGTCCTCTTTATGAACATTTCCATATCGGGGTATGGGGAGAATAAGGGACAGATATTTTTCCTAATTCATTTGTAAAACCTTTTTCTGTATTGAGGATAGTAACTCTTTGACCTGATATATTGAAGTTATTTTTCTTAAGTTACTGTTTCCTTAGTTTGTCTATGGCTTTTTTTTTAATAAGGAGACTTTATGTTTTTTATGCAAGCAACAATCATGCTTCCCATTATGATTTCTGCTCTAAGTATTACAGTCATAAAGCCTTTTCCCATATATACGCCTGTTGTCTTTACCTGTATTTTCTTCTGATATTTTCATATCTCTTTATTTCTTTGAATACTTAACCCACTTATGGTTTATTTTGGTTTGAGATAGGGTTGTAACTTTATTTTTCCAAATGGTTAGCCAGCTCTCTCAACGCCATGTTTCCCATTGATTTGAGAGTCTATTTTACTGCCCCATATGAAGGCACTGGAAGTGGACTGCCTTTTAAGGATCCAGGAGAGGTTTCCAGCAAGAGAAACAGGAATAGACAATAGTTGAAAACACTTCCAGTTCTGTTCCCATGACCATTTCCAGTTAAATTGTCAGTTTTTGCTGAAACACATAGTCCAAGCTGAGTCCAGAGGAACATAGCTAACCCCGATCTGCCCAGACCTCGTATCTGTCTTGTTCTGGGCTTTCTCCCCAGGAGGTGAGCTATCTGAGCCTCACTAGGGAGCCGCTCAAGACTTCAGGCAACAACTGTTTGCAAAATTGTCCATATTCTCTGGAATGTATTTCATAAAAGTTCCCTCAAGCCTTATGGTAAACTTACTACTTTTGCCATTTCTGTACATTCCTGCATAGAGAAACTCTATTCGCCAAATTAAGAAATCCACTACAAGTTACTAAGCGCTTAACAGTCTATAAGCTTAGGTGCAAATTCACTGATTTCCTTGAAGAATTCAAATTTACCTCTCTGATAATAGCTGTCTAGAGACCAGGCATTGGACTACATTTTTAAAATTTCACCCAGTTGTAAGGAGTGGATGCGATGATTGTCTCCCATTTTACAGATGGGAAATGGAGGCACAGAGAGGTTCAGTAACTTGCTAAATGTCACAGAGCTGTAAGTGGTGGAGAGAGAATTCCAACTCCATCACAGTCCATGCTGACGGCTTTCACTTTCATCCAAACTTGAAAATGGCTACATTCCGATGGTGCCAGTGTAGGGTTCCTTGTATGGCCTCTGAGTCCAAGCCGGAAAGATTTTAGTAACTCTTACTGACAGCTTCCTGACTATTGTGATTCATTTCACTCTTGAGGTGTATTCAGTTTGTGAAACGAAGTGAACTAAGACTCCAAGTCTTGAGTTGGAGTGGGGGGGGGCAATAAATTGCATTGCTAAGTCATTTCTCCAGTTGCACAAACATAAGGTTGAGAGAGTTTTATGGGTTCTAAGGGTTCCTATCTGCTCTGTTTCCCTTGTGGGTTGCACCCTGTAAGCATGAATGATGGCTGCTGACACGGCGCTGATGACTCCTCCCATCTCTGTTCCTCCAGATGGCTCTCTGATCCTTTCTGCAGTGAAAGGTTTAGGGTGATTCATTACCTTTGTACTTATTAATTTTCAGAAGATATCAATTATAATAGGATATAGTCATCTCACTCTCAGAGCACTTAAGTGGTCTTTTACGCACACCCTCTGATCTTACAGATTAGGAAACTGAAGTTGGTCAACATTAATTGTGTGCCCAAGGGCGCACGGCTGTTTAGTAGCAGAGTGTGAGGGAGCTCTCAGATCTCCGACCCCCAGACTTTGCTCTTTGTCCGACAGCTTGCTGCCTTCAATTGTATGACCAGTCCTGCTTTTTGATGATTTTTTTTGCATTCGCTGGATGGCTGACTCAGGTTTCATGTAAGCAAACCCAGCTTGAAAGTGCTCTTCCCTGCTTCATACAACCAAGTGTCTGTGAAAGGGTTTATGGTACAGATATGTGTGCTTGACACCGACCTTCTAATCTTTTCTCAGTATAGAGACATACGGTTTACAGTGTCGCACCACTGCAATGCAGGGATCAGAGCCTGAATAGTTTGTAAGTACGTCTCCAAACTATTTCTAATGGTCAGATGTCACAAATGGTTTTTACAAAGTCTGCAAAACACAGTTCTTGCATATTTTAGTTGTCGCTACATTCGATGGATGCACTCTACAAAATATGCTTTTAATTTTCTACCCAAAAATAGAATGTAAAAACTGCAGTTGGCTCTCTTGGTATCCATTCCTACCCCCCTCTTTCTTGCCATCATCTACATTGGAGTCTGGAAAATTGAATTCTTATTCTTTGGCTTGCCTTTGGTTGGCCATGTGAGATGTAGGCGAGTCTGTTGAAGGGCTCTGGGAAACAGTCCTGATGAGAAGAGGGTATGGGTGCAGAAGGTGGGGTCTTCTCCTTCTGTCTACCTGGAGTGTTGGCATGGTGGCTGCAGGTGCGACAGCCATCTCATAACGATGAACAACAAGCATAAAAATGAAAACCAAAATGCTAAGGATGGTAGAAGGAAAAGCTAAGCGAGGTTGTGCTTCAGACGACGTCACTGAACAGCTGAGGTCTTTGCCAAGAAAGAGATTCCTTGATGTTCAGTGTTTTACTTGAAATATAAAGTAAAAAATGTTTACTTTTTAAAAATAAGAAAATACAAAGATGAAAAGTAAAAATGTATCAGAGATCCAATACTTAATTTTCAAGTGCTGATATTTTCACGAACTTTGTTAATATGCCATTTCTCTGAACACTTTAACCTATTGAAATAGCATTAGGGTCTCAACTGTTTATAATCTGCTTTCTGTTTTCTTATTCAGTGATTCAGAGCATTTTTCCATGGCATTAAGTAGTCTTGAATAACATGGCTTATAAGAGCCCTAGTATATTCTCTTTTAGGGATATGCCAATTTTTATTTAACAAATTCTTCATTGTTAGGGTCTTTGGTTTTTTACTACTTTTTACCATTACTAATACTTACATTATTATTCTTAGCACTCTTGTTCATGAATCTTTATGTTAATCTTTTCCTTAGGATAAATTCCCCTAAATGAAATCTTCCGGTCAAAAGGAAGGATCTTTGTGACTTTTCATACTTACTGGTGAAGTTTCTGCCAAAAACGTTGAATTACTGTAGATCCTTCCACAACTGGGTCTACCAGGGAGTGTCCAGCCCAGAACATCCATCCAAAGTTCGTTGCTTCCATGTTTTACTTAAAGAGCTAATTAGTAGGACAAAAAGGAGCCAATGAAACCACATCAAACCCCAAAGGAATTAATTTGTCTCCATCATTTCTTCAATGACCAGAGTAGGGGAGCGCTTTTCTCTATTTGTTAGCTATTTGTATCCCTTATGCGAGTAATTTCTCTGGGATTTTCCTTGTTTTTTACTGATAGCATTCATATTTCTCTTAATGACTTATCCAAGGAGTATTTATAGTTTAAAGACAGCATGACTTATCTATAGAAAGTTCTGAATTTATTCTTATTCTGATCATATGATGTGTTAATAGTCTCCCCTATAGTTTTGCTATTAAAATTAGTTGATTGATGATACAATTAATCTATCTGGAATTTATTTTGAAATATTATATGTGCAGAGATATAATTATGCTTTTTCAAATTAAGTAGGTAATTTTTCTACATTTGTTGAAGAATTCTTATTGATTTTTAAAAAGTAGTTTTCGTCTCTTTGTTCTATCCATTCCTGTTACATTTAACACTTTTAGATTGCTTGAATATCCACTTCTAGGAAGATGGAGTAGACACACATTTTCCTATTCTTCCTGCTAAGTGCAACTGAAAACCCTAGATATTCTATACAAAAGAAACATAAGAAGACTCTCAAAGGTGGAGGGAAGGTGAACAGTCTAGAGCCTCAAGAGTCAAAAAATGACATGGCAGTGAGTCCTCTGGGTTTTATTTTCTCCTCATGCATCCCGGACTTGGAACTTGTAACCCAGAAATACCAACAATTACAGGCAAAAATTAAGAAAGAAAAATTCCAGAAAAAGCTTGTTCTCTCTAGCCAAAGGGTCAAGAAAGGTGCCATCTTGCAAGACAGAAAAATTTCAAACCCTAACGCACTGAAAAATACTGTGGTATACCTGGCACCCTCCATTAAGGACCAAGTAGAGGGCCAGACTTCCATCATTACCAGGTTATAAGATGCCCTAATATCCCTGCCAGGTAGTATCAGAAGATGACTAGGTGAGAATCGGGATTTTCATCATGACTCAGTGGTAACAAGGCCACACCCCCCACAATGTCAATAGAGGCCACATGGGGAGCAGTAAGGGTGCTCTACTCCTTTTTTGCTGGGATAGAGTCAAGGAAGTCCCAGTGGAAACCTCAACTCCATCCCCACCCAGCAGTAACAAGGAATATTTTCCCTGACTCCCAGACTCCCAGGTATCAGTGGAAGCTCAGTGGCAAAGCTAGACCTTTCAAGCCCATCCATCTGGCAGAAATGAGGTGGTACCCCCTTCCCTCACCACAGTGGTGTCAGAGAAGGATTTAAACAGGTTCATTTTTTTAGCATGATGCCCAAATATTGTGATTTCAATAAAAAAATCAGCCATCATTCCAAGAGCACAGAAAGTTTCCACAAAATGGGAAAACACTTCAGCAAAGAAATATAATATACCAAGGAGAACCAAATAGAAATTTTAGAACTAAAATATATAATAACCAAACATAAAACTGAACATATGGTCAAAATTGAGATTAGAGAAGAAATAATCAGAGAATTTTGAAGGTAAAACAACAGAAATTATCCAATTGGAACAATAAAGAGAAAGTGGACTTAAAAATAAAAAATAACAAGCCTCAGGGACCCATATGACTATAACAAATAGATGGACGTCTCAGAAGGAGAGAACGAGGGTGGGGCTGAAAATGTATTTGAAAATTTCTCAACTTGGCAAAAAAAAGTAATAAATGTGTAGGGGCAAGAAATCCACTGCAAGACACATCATAGTCAAAATCCTAAAAACTAAAGACAGAAAAATTCTTAAAAGCAGTGAGCAAGAAATGACATATTGGCTATAAGGGAAAACAATTTGGATGACAGTAGATTTCCCATCAGAAACCACAAAGGTCAGAAGGAAGTAGCACAATATTTCCCAAGTGTCAAATGAAAAGAAAAAAAAAACTTGTCAACCCAGAATTCTTTATCCAGAGAAAATATCCTTCAAGAGAAAAGAAAATCAAGACACTAAGAGATGAAGGAGAATTAAGGGAATTTGTCATTAACAGATTTTTCCCTAAAAGAATGGCTCAAAGAAGTTGTCTAACCAGAAAGGAAGAAATAAACAGAGTCTGAGAACACCAGAAAGGAAGAAATGTAGGAGAAAAAATATAGGTAAACACAATACATTTTCCTTCTCTTAAGTTTTCTAAATTATAACTGACAGTTGGAAGCCAAAGATGATAAAACTGTTCTATGGTTCTCAATGTATGCAGAGAAAATATTTAAGATATTTTCTTAGTTGTATTATATTATACATATCATGACAATATTATATTTATATGGGGGAGAGTAAAAGAATGTAAGAGAGGTAAGGTTTCTATACTTTATTAGAATTAGTAAGGGTCAATACAGTAAGTTGCATACATCATGTATATCTAATGTAACACCTAAGGAAACCACATAAAAACTGCACAAAGAGATACATTTAAAAAGATTATAGACAAACCAAAATGGAATTTTAAAAAGTTGTTCAAGTATGCCACAGGAAAGCAGCAAAAAGAAAACAGAAAACAAAACAAAACAGAGATAAACAGATGACAAAAGTAAAATAGACTCAAACCTTAACATATCAATAATTAAAATTGTGTTAAATGTAAATGACCTAAATACCCCATTAAAGACAGAACAGATTAAAAACAAAAACAAAAACAAAAAACAAAATGGCCTGACTCTATGCTATCCACAGAAAAATCACTTCCAATCTAATGGTAGTGCAGGTTGAAAGTAAAAGGTTGGTAAAAGACATATCATGCAGCATTATCCAAAGAAAACCAGAGTAGTTCTATTAATATCAGATAAAGTTGACTTAAGAGCAAAAAAGAAAAAAAAATGCCAGGGACACAGAGGAAAATCAGGTAATGATAAAAGGGTCAATCCACCAAGAAGGTGGAGCAATCCTAAACATGTAGGCACCAAGCATCAGAAATGGAAAATAAGAAAAGCAAAAACTGAGAAATGAAAGGAGAAAGAAACAAATCCACAAGTGTGGTTCGAGTTTTTAACACTGTCCCTCCAGAGCTGATGGAATGACTGAACAGAATATCAACAAGAATGTAGACGAGGTTAACCATACCGTCAGCCAGCAAGATCTCATTGAAATTTGTAGGCTACTCCACTTAACAGCAGCAGAAAACATTCTTTCTACATGCCCACAGGACAGATACCAAGATAGACTATATCCAGGGCAATAATACCAATTGCAACAAATGTAAAAGAATTGAAATTATTCAGAATCTGTTTCCCCAACTACAATGGACTCAGATTAGATATCAATAATAGATAACAGGAAAATCTCCAAATACTTGGAGCCTAGCCAACATACTTCTAAATTAAATGAAAATGAAAATATATCAAAATTTGTAGGACACAGTGAACGCAGTGCCAAGAAAGAAACTTAGAGCACTAAAAACATACATTAGAAAAGAGGAAAAGTCTTAAATCAATAATCAAGCTTGCACTTTAAGAACCTAGAAAAAGAAGAGCAAAATAAGCTAGCAGAAGCAAGGAAATAATAGAGCATAAATCAATAAAATTGAAAATGGAAAACCAAAAACTAGTTCTTTGAAAAGATCAGGAAAACTGACAAACCTCTAGCAAGACTGAAAAAAAGAAAAAGGAGGAAGACACAAATTACTGATATCAGGAATGAGAGGGGACGTCACCACTGTGGCTGCAGACCTGAAAAGGGTATTAAGGGAATGGTACAAAAATTGCATCTTTGGTATTTATCGCAGATAAATGAAAACCTACACTTACACTCATACACGCACACTCATGCACAGAGAAAACAATTTGTACACAATTGTTCATAGCTGCCTTATTTGCAATTACTGAAAACTGGAAACAACCAAATTTCCTTCCATCGGTGCAGGGTTAAACAGACCCTGGTACATCCATACCATGGAGTTACCACTCAGCAATGAAAAGCAGTGAGCCATTGAAGGTCATGTAAAGTGTAATTCAAATTCTAGAACACTTTTGAAATGACAATGTTACAGAGACGGAAATGGATGAGTGGTTCCCAGGAATCAGAGATGGGGGAGGCGGAGGAACAGTAGCATGGTTGTAAAGGAGCAGCACGCAGGCAACGTTTGTGGTGATGAAAATGTTGCTATGGAGCTTACACATATCTACACATGTGATAAAACAACGCAGAACCACATGCCACATATTGTACTGTGTAAAATTCCTGGTATTGGCATCAGGAAAAAAAAATGGTGAAAGGTCCATGTACTGTCTGCAACTTCCTGTGAGTTTATAGTTATTTTTAAATGAGAAGTTATAAAAAATGAAATAAGGTGAAAAAAATTTTTGTTGCAGCTTTATTTTAATTTCTGGAGGTCAAGTACCCGATCACTAATGCTATTTTTTTCAAATAGCATTTTCAAAATTGTATTTCTTTGAAATGAACATTAGAGTCATTTTGTCCGGTTCCAAAAATGATAGTAGGTTTCACTGGTAATGTATGACAATGAAAGATTATTGGGAGGGAGAATGGAAAACGGCTATCCTTGTACCACCAAATGGAAAAAGTCCTGGGTCACTGAGTCACTGAATGGAAGGCCATCTGATAAACATCTGCATTATACGGTTTCACCATCAAACAGCAAACTTTTAGAGCCATACCTTGGAAATATCGCAGGTTCCGCTCCAGACCACTGCAATAAAGTGAATATTGCAATAAAGCGAATCAAATGAATTTTTTTGTCTCCCAGTGCATGTAAAAGTCATATTTATACTATACTGTAGTTTATTGTGCACAATAGCCTGTCCCTAACAAAACAATGTACATAACTGAATTAAAAAATACTCTATTGCTAAAAAATGCTAACCGTCATCTGAGCTTTCCATGAGATGTAATCGCTGGTCACAGATCACCATAACAAATACAGTAATAATGGGAAAAAAATGGAACAATTGTGAGAATTACCAAAATGAGGTACAGGGACACAAAGTGAGCAGATGCTGTTAGGAAAATGATACTGACAGACTTGCTCAATGCAAGGCTGCCACAAACTTCCAATTTGTAAAAAATCACAATGCCGGCAAAGCCCAGTAAAACGAGGTGTTCCAGCGTTACGGTCAGCCACCTACATTTTGGAGGTTCTTTCTCCTTGCAGGTTTCCGTAGCTCGCCTATACCAATGAATAGAGCTTATAATGAAACTTGAAGTTTACTATCAAAATTCTAGCTTCTTTATTCATCTTTTCTACAACAATCAGGGTTTTCTTGAATGCTACTGAGAAAACGAAGATAGTAAGTTTTCTTTATGCCTTTTATAGTTTATCTTTGTTTATGATTAGGAATCCTTCCGAGGCCCCAAACTGGCTGTTTTCTCTCTATTTATCTTTGGACGAGTGAGTTTTATCTGTTCCTTGCATTTGTATAATCTTCTGCTATTCCTCTTGTGCGTTAGATGGATTCTTCTTGAATTCTGCCGTCCAGTAGCCCGAGGAGGTGTGGAAGGAACTGCAAGTCAAGAAACCTGACCCGCCCCAGGTCTTTTCTGCTGCGTGGGGAGCTGCCACGCTGTCTGCTGCACCTGGTCACTCCCCCAGGGACGAACTCAGACGGCTTCTGGATGGGTCAGCCTCTCCTGTCAGGACAGGCCCTCCCCTCCGGGTCGGTTCTCTGCTGGGAGGCATGAAGAGCATGAACTTCAGCTCTTCTCCGAGGCTTCTCCCGTGTGTGCAGCCCCGTCTGCCCGCTGACCACTGTCTCTCCCTCTGGAGACCCGTCCTTCCAGTGGGTCCTGCTCACGCTCCTCCGACTTGCTGTCTGTCTTCTCAGTCTCATTTGACAGCTCGTCCTTCTCTCCCTCTTAGTACACATTGTCTTCTTTAAGGATCTGTCACGGGTGTTCCTTTCGTTGACCCACTTGCCGGGGAGAGACCAGCTGTCACGGTTCGTCCAGGCTTGAGGAGATGCCTTTCAGGGCTGAAACCAAGAAAGCCCCATGGCAGGAGGAGTTGCTAACCCTGTTCTGCAAATCTCTGCCCATTGGCTTCGGGTAACTTGTAGATGTCAGTGCATCTCTGGATGTTTCCTCCTGGTCCAGCGTGTCCTCGGTCGGCTAACTTGGACTACGTCCCCACCATCTCTCCACTCGTCTTCTCTGTCACAGGGGGATGACCTATGACATGTCCATCTCCCTCAACCCCCGCATCCAATGAATTGATAAGTTTTAGTGACGGTAATTTCAAAATACCTTCTTAACTGCCCATCTGTCACCTTCTTATATCTTCTTAACTGGTGTGCTAGTCTGTAAGAAGTTTCAACTATCCGGCTTTAGTTCATCCAGGCAGACAGAACCTCTCAGCCCCTTTGGGTGAGGTGCATCCTTTGGCCAGTGAAACGTCAGCAGAAATGACAGGCTCCACTCTGCTGCTGAGTCACCTGCCCTGTGTCCTTCTCCCTGTGATGGCAAATAACAGCCCTCCCTGGTGTGAGCTTTGTCCATATACATGTCTGAGTGAGGGTGACGTGGAGCAGGGTCCCCCAGACAAAGCATCAAAGATGCGAGTGAGAAAAATACTTTTTATTTTTTTAAGCCACTGAGGTTTGAGGCTGTTTGTTACCGTAAGCTGACTTAGCTTATACTGACCAATATCCCTGGTCTCCTCAACTTCCACGTTTGGCTTCGGCTCCAAATAATTTTCCACATGATAACCAGAATAATCTTTTTAAATACATATAATGCATTGGTCAATGCTTTTTCAATGAATTCCTATGGGCTCAGGCAATAACAACATCCTTACTATGCCTCGTCTGTCGCTCTAGCCTTTTCTCTCTCCTTACACTCTCTCTCTCTCTCCTCCCTGTCCGGCTCTCCGGTTTTCTCCGTTGCAGACATACTGGCCTTCTTTTGTATACTCAAATGCAACATCTGCTTTTAATTCAATACCTTCACAAATGCCTTGACCATCGCACTCACACCTAAAACGCTATCAATTTTCTTTCATGTTATCTCAAGTTATCTTCTCAAAGATACTCTCTCTAGGGAATTTTTTTTGCATCCCAAATTAAATTAGGGGTCACATGCTTCTGTAGAACTCTGCCACTCATCAAAGCAAAACCCAGCATGCTTACGATTCCTTTTTAACAATTTCCCCTCAACTATAACTTCCTGAGGCCCAGGGGGCCTCTGTCCTTTGCATCGGACCTAGTACTTGAGACATAAGAACTTAAATAAGTATTTGTTAAGCGAATTGAACGAATCAATAACAAAAATGCCCTTTACAAGCGTCTGTTAACTCAAGGGTCTGCTACGGCGATGGTGCATCTTTCCAGGGCTGTTTGGCGTTCTTTGTCTGAAGTTCAGCTCCCGCTTGCTGCTAAGGTTCCACCCAAAATGATCCTCATACCCTCCCCCACCATGCACACAACCTTTTTTCTCTCTTCTCTACGCACTGCCTTGCTCTTTACCTGATTATCTCCTATGTATCCTTCAGGTCTTCGATTAAATATCACTTCCTTAGAGAATATTTCTTCACCCTGCAGACCGCATCAGGCCCCGTCTTTTATACTGTCATGCACTGATCTTTCCACTGTGGCCCTTCTAAGTCATCTGGTTTGTGGTATCACTAATACTGCCCTGTTCCAACCTAGGCCACTTCCACTTTTACTGTCATCTGCCGACAGTCACGGCCTGGGAGTCACAGAGGAGGCACTCTTCAAAGTCACAGTTTACATGGATCACCTGCTTACAGTCTCAAAATAATCCTATGAGAAGAGGGGGAAATGCAGCTTAAAAGAGGTTGGATAATTTATGTATGCAGCACAATTCACAGAGTCTTGATTTGGAAACCAAATTTGCATGTTCCCTTCAGAGACTGTATTTTTTTAACCACTATATTTTATTTCGTTGATGTTTTCGACCCAGTCTGAGAGGTTTTTTTTTCAGTAAGTGAGCTTATTTCCTTCACATTTATTGATATGTTATCTATGTTTGTCTTCATTTCTGTTATTTCATTTGTATTATGCTTTCTTCTTAATATGTGTACTAAATTATGTGCATATCAAATATGTATATTTCTTTAAAGATATTTACTGAACATCTACTATACACTGGATAGGATTTTAGATGCTGGAGATACAGCAGTGAGCAAGGTAGAGTTCTGCCCTCACAGAACTCACATCTAGTTAAGAGAGGCAATGACAATACTAACAACAGTAATAGCGACAGGTGACTATGTACCAGGCGGTCACAAGAACAAGAAATAGAGTGATGGGAGTAAGGAGTGTGGCGACGGGGAGGTGATGCTATTTATACAGGTGATCAATCAGGGAAAGCCTTGCTGATAAGATGTCACTTTACTATAACTACTTCCTTTTCTCCCCTTCTTTTGTAATATGTGTTTATGTTGCTGTGTATGTTTCAATTTGACAGATACAAATATTTTATACAGTGGCTTACCCATATACATTAGTCTTTTTGTCCTTATCACCTTCTGACAGCCACTATTAATTCTCTCCATGAAGAGTGAGAAAATCAAAGAAATGACACCTTACACTTCGGCTCATCTATAGCTGATTTTCTTAGCAATACAGTTATCCTATAAGACAGTTTCTTGTCACCTATGGGAATGGTGATGTACTAAAAATTCTGCTATGTGGCGTCTTCTCACCCCCACCCCTGCCCCAAGAACCACTCCACAGCCACCTTCTTCATGGTGCAACCAGCACAGGTCACGATAAGTCCTTCTCTTGGCTGGTGCGTGGCAGTGACGTCCTGTGCAATGTTTGCGTTGACTTTCTTTGTTGTTTATTATCTTGTAAGTTAAAGACTCAATTACTCAAGCATTGAGTATGTTTTATTTATACTTGAATGGAGTGCAGGCCACAGGTTGCACCTGTAATTATGTTTTATTTTGATAATTCACCTTACAAAGAGTTTTTCAGGGAAAGATTACCCTGCAAGTGGAATGGTTTTTACGCTGTGTAGTTTTTCAGTCCTAAAATTTAAATTTTTTCCTGTGCTGCTATTTTCCAAGTGTTTGTTTAAGTTGATTTAATGAACATTTTCTGTCTTTTTATCATGTCTTCTCTATTCATCTCTTGGGATCTCAATTCGGTTATCAAATCTTCTTTTTCTAGAAGCATTTATAGAGTCTATGTTTATTTTGTTCTTGCATATGTGAACATGTCTGTCTTGGTACAGATTTCTTGGCCTCATTTCTAATACCTCAGGAGTTGTAGACACATGCGGCTTTTGAGGATTTTGAACCCAGTTTGATTTTTTTTACCCCTATGTGTAGCTTCCTAAAATTTTATTTGTTTTTTTTTGTGTGTGTTTGCTTTGTTTATTTACTTATGGGTGAGGGCAGGGAGAGGTATAGAGGAGGAGTGGGGGTGTAGGATACTATCTGTAATCATTAAAGCTCAACAAATATAGCAGCTATGATCTGGTTGAACATTCTGCACCACTTTTCAATCATAAGACATATATCCATCTTTGTTTTATAGAATGTTCTTCTCATGTACATTTGAATGTTTTTTTTTGTTTAAACACTTCATTGTTTACTTTCCTTTGGAGGTTCGCAAATCATGTGCATGTCGATCCACTCTGTCTCATTGCCTCTGTAGCTCTTTTATCCCTTTTCCCATATTTTGCTCCTTTTTTTCTAAGCCTGTCCTCCTGTCTCTCTTTCTCAGCAAAATTTATTTAAATTTTTGCTGATCCCGTTGTGTATTCGGTTTTGGAATAATTTTTTTCTCTCGTCCACATTTCCCCTGGCGCTCTTTCCGCTCACACTCTTTCTTTCTATTGTCTTGTCATGTCTCTTTTGATCCCTGTATCTCTTCTCTGAGTTCAGAACCGCACAGACACCATTAAAATTTTCTTTGACTCTGCAGACAATGCTTGTCTGTTCTGTTGTTCTGCTTTGCGAAGTAATTCTTCTGATGTGTATTCTCCATTTGGCTTTTGTTTGCTGTTTTTCTCTTCTATCTAGTTTTTTTCCATGCCTATTTCTAGGCTGTTTCTTTCTTTTTTTTTTGCATATTTTATTTTATTTTATTTTATTTTTATTTACAATTTATTTTGGTATCGTTAACCTACAACTACATGTGAAATATTATGGTGGTTAAACTACCCCCTTCATCAGGTCCCCCCCACATACCCCATTACAGTCACTGTCCATCAGCGTAGTGAGATGCTAGAGTCACTACTTGTCTTCTCTGAGTTGTACAGCCCCCCCTGTGCCCCTCTAACATTACATCTGCTAATCGTAATGCCCCTTTTTTCCCTCTTGTCCC